>RPOG01000111.1:0-600000 GCA_008086565.1 Thalassoma bifasciatum | reverse complement strand
TCCGTTTTTGTTCTCAACAAGAAGTCAGTAAAGAGGTAATGAAACAAGTAAGATCAGCTCCTCTCAGGGAGCATGTTTTTACAAAACCAAGACTGCTTTCTGATGATAAAAGAAATAAGAGTTACACAAGATCTTTGATTCATGCACTGCCACAGACACACTGTTTAGTTTACCTGTGGTTTCTTTTATCTTGGGCACCCTGTGACTCCCCTCTGCAGTCACGCGTAACCCCGGCTCAGCACTGGTCGCTGCATGGATCTTCCTCAGCAGGGTGGGGTCTATAGGATGACCCACCTTCCCCTGACCTGGGGGCCCATAAGCTCTCTCCTCAGTGTTTACGTAACTCAGTCCCTTAAGCGTTGACTCGGACAGAACATGCATATTGTCTGTGGCACAAAGGGGAGAATCCATGGGAGTGACGCAGCTGCTGCTGCCTGTGCTACAACCGGCGTCTATAGAGGAACATTGTGAGCTTTGCAGAGAATGAACGCCTTCACTCTGTATGGATGACATGCGCTTGCTTAAGTGGTATTCATGTAAACGCGTGACATCTTGCTCTGGCGCTTGAGTCTTAATCTGCTGCTCATTCTCTGGTGCAGCAGCTTCTCCCTCTGCAGGCCCCCTGGACGGGGAGCGAGCGTGTGCATCTAACTGTTGGCCTCGCTCATCCGAGTCTTGTTTCTCTCCTTTTACTGTCAACCTTTCTGCGTGGGAAGCCTGTGAGTCATTCACACAATCTGGAGACAGACTTTCTGCCATTTTGTTTCCAGGCGCTCTCTGCTGCCATTTTTGATGCCTATCTTTAAAGTGAGTTCGCCCCAGATCCAGTTGATTCATGTAGTAGGAATCTCTCACAGTGAAAGCGTTATACTTCCCAACAAGGTGAGGGAACTCCTCTTTGGCTGAGTCCTGAGCGGTCGGGTGAGCTCTGTCGGATGATTCACAGGTTTCTCCTTGGGTTCTGCTCTCTGCCTCCCTCTGTTTCCCTTTCTGTCGGCTCATTACTGAGCCCATGTGCATTTTAGTGAAGTATTCACTGACTGATTTGATCTCCATCGTCTCCGGCTCCATCTCACCGCCGTCAGAGTGAAAGATCTGAGAGGAGGCGACGGCGGGTGATTTTGCATCCTCCTCCTGATGATCCTGGGGGTTGTACTGCACAGCTCCCACACCACCACTGCCCACTGCCTCTCTCTTTTCTTCATTTCCTGCATGGTATCCCTCTGTCATAGCTACATGCAGCCTCAGGTGGTTGTCTGAATGTCTCTGAGCCGTGGCCAGCTCCGAGCTCTCTGTCATCTCCGAAGAGTTTGTCTCGTTGCCAGAATCTGAGGAGTCAGGACTAAATGCTCGGGATATTTCTACACCTGTGACAAGAGAGACAAAGAACTCATTAATGACACATTTCAGGGCACAGGAAATAATAAATGGTTGAATTTGAAGATAATGACAAGCAGAGGTTTAATGATAACTTCCAAATTGCTCCCACACTTGATGGATGAAATGGCGGATTATGGGTTTAAAGTCAGTGTCTACATGGCTGTTAAAAAAAACACACACTCAGTCTGGAGAGGAGATACAACTAAAATGGAGCACAAAACAACAACAAATTTTGAAAATGAAAATAAAAGATAAAGTGATGAACTCAACACTCCAAAAGCAAATGAATGAATGAATGAAAACTCAAACAGATGGAAACATAGAATAAACTGGGTTTTATTGAAAAATGAAAATAAACAACAACAAATCAAAAATGAATGGCTGGAAGACATGTGTTGTTAATGGATGAACGTTACAATAGTGAAAGGAGAACCTGTGCTGCTCTCTGACTGTGCTGGACTCTGTTCTTCAGATGCAGCGAGAGCCTCAAGGGCCTGTAAGGTGGATACAACTGCATCATTCAGAGGCTCCTCAACGCCCTCTGCTCTGTGAGTGGGCACTGAATCTATCAGAGACACTGGGATATCATTGCAGGCCCCCTTGGCCCTGGACCCGGCCCCTTGCTGCTCCTCCTCGTCTGAGCTGTCCCTGAAACCTGGAGGAGGAGCAGCGATGGCCAGGTTAAGAGAGTGCAGTAGCACGTCATTGTCCTCCTCATCATTCCCCTCTGGCGGGGGAGGGAGGGAGGTCAAGTCAATGATGTCATCGCTGGACCCTGAGAGTGAGAGCAACATGGGCTTGTCAATGTCACTCATCACCAAGTCCTCCTCGCAGCTGATGTCATCTTCGTCCTCTGCGTCATCCGTCGTCTCAGCGTAGCAGATGTCGTGCAGCAGCGGCTCCTCAATGCATTCAGTCGTACCAAAGATTTTGGTGGAGTAGGGATACCCTTCCCCCTCCTCAATGGCCTCCATCATCTTATAATCCTCCTCGAGCCGCCTGTACATGGGGCTGTGATTGTCTAGAATCTCTGGGCTCTCATCCATCAGTCTCTGGTAGCCCAGATTTTGGGGGTTCACACTATCTAAGGGAGGATCTCCAAATATGAAGGAGACTTTTGCACCTCTGGAGGAGTCCTGGGGTTTGGGTCTTGGGACATTGAGGTAAGTTTGGGAGCAGGGGATTCTGCAGCACTCCGCTCTCTCCGCCATGTGCATTGGATGCTGCGTCTGGTGGATCTCGGTTACATAAACCGGTTGGCTTTCATACCTCCCTTGGTCGAGGTACTCAAACTCATGGTCAGAATACTCTTGGCTACACCTCTGGTTGTTCCTGTCTTCAGATGCTTTGTGTGGTGTGCTGTATGTACACTCAATGGCCTGGTAGTTCTGCTTTATTCTTGTTGCGTGGCCTACAAAAAAAGGAACCAGAGAATCAACATATCTATTTTAACACTTTCTGATGAGTCATCTAGCCATCATATCAGATGTACCCATCTCCATACCGTCTGTGTTTTTGGCCACGTTGAAGATGGAGCGCCGAGAGTCCACCAGTAATCTGTAGTAGCCAGCAGTCAAACAGGCCAGATTCATTGCATCAACAGACTCCATTAAGAGAGTGATGGGCTGTGAAAGAGGAAGATAAGAGGACAATGAGAACAAAACAAATGGGAAGAAGAGATGCAAAAAAAAGCTATAATAAGCTGAGAACTACAGAAAAAAACAGCTCATGTTTTTTTTTCAACAAAGTGGGATGATTTTTAACCTTTACGTCCAGGACGTGCAGCTCCACTCTGACCCTGTTCTCATCTTCTGTGTACATCTCTATTCGGTTAACGTGACTGAAATCAGCCAGAAGGGCCACCAGGTTGGTTTTAGTGTTAATCACATGGCTGATACCGTATCTGGGCCCCACCAGCAGGGTTACCTCTGTGTGCTTCTCGCCTTGCTGTGAAAAAGAAGTAAGAAGTAAGAGGTAGAAAGAACATCACTTCCTGCATGTTACCAAGAATTATGTTTCTGGATGCTTTTGAAATGAAAGTAAGATTGTTTTACTCACAACAAGCACAGACTTGAACACCCGTCCTCCGTATAGTCTCAGATCACTGAGGTACTTCAGATAATGTACCTTGGCTTGCAGAGCGGTCAGCTGGAGCAGGAAAAATGAACAAGATTAGAGACAAACTATAATCTGCTAAATGGGTAGAGTCCACCTGACTGTAAGATGCAGCAGTATGTTTAATTTAAGCACCACCAGGAGATGAGTCTTTTCATTTTTAGCTAGGCAGACTAAGAGCGATGGAGAGTGCACTCTACCTTTTTACCAGGCGGCACCAGATTCTGGTTGGTCTTGAGGATGTGAGTGAGAGCTTTTTTGATGTTCTTCTCTTTCATGCTCGACAACACAGCAGGAGGCAGGAACAACGCCAGACCCCACTCCTTCCTGCAGATGTACAATTCATAAAGATTAGAGAGGTCCCTCCAATATGAAGAAAAACAGGCATCATTCTTGTCCAGTGACAGATTCACTCCACCCAGAGGTGCTGCATTGATTACCTGCCAGGGTACACCAAGAATCAGTAACTAACCAGCAGGGATGTAGCTTCTCTCTGCACGCTCATTGTTGTTAAAGTCATTGGCTCCACAAACCCTTCAATAGTGAGATTCTAGGCCAGAATTTGATCTACTCACTCAATATATTTGAGGGAAACTTTCTGCGACTGCTTGGTATTGATGGTAAGAATGTACATCTGCAGGGCAGCCAGATGAAGCGCCGTGTCGTATTTCAGCTCTGACCCGAATCTCTCCAGCACCACATCATTACAGCTCTGGAGGAGCAGGAGAGGGAGACGACAGGAGGAGGTTACACTTCAGTTACTCGTCTTATCACGAAACTCAAGACAGCTTCACACCAAGAGAGAACGTTGGCTTCTGAGGCGTTTTAACATATTGTGAAACTTTCAGGCATTAAATTTTCTGAATGTAAAGTTTATCCATGTTTGCTGAAATTTACCTGGACATAAAGATACTCAAAAGCCACTGCATCTCTCCTCAACAGCTCCACTGGATCCTTTGGGACAAAAGTGATGCGGAAAAAGCATTTCATCTTGTGCGACCCTGGCCGCTGTGTCACCTATAGCACAAGTAAGATGATAAGCATGCTCCCATTAGTCAAACTATTTATTCAAATATGATCTTTATTAAGGAGACTAAAAGCTTGTGAAGTACTTGCAGATACAGAGAGCTGTTTATATCCATTTCTCTGAGGTACAAGAAATGAAATATAAAATCCAGTAACAAGCACTTGTTAGATCAAGTCACATGTTTCTTGGATTATTTCCTACAAAAACTGTAGAGTAAAATCAAGCAGCAGTGATTTTCTTGAAGGATTATTTTTGAGAGGTATTGATTTTCTCTCACTCTTGGCCTGGAGAGTGGATGAGCATACTTCCCAAGATGTCAAACTCAAGCTTAACATGAATACAAAAATACTCGACTGTATCCCAAAGACAAAGCTCTTACTATTTTAACATCAAATCCCATTTATTCAATTTCATACTGTACAAATCACCTAAATATGTCCCCTCTCAAAAGCGCAGCCGCACCTGAGTTAGCATCTCCTGTTCGTGCAGGAGCATGAGTTTGCTGGCAGATCCCTCCGCTCTTTGTTCCAGCATCAGAGAGAAGTGCTCGATGCTTTTAATGGATAGCTTTTCTTGCAGGGTCAAGATGACATCCTAACCACAAAGACAAAGTCACGGTTAATAAGAGATGAGAAATGTGCAGATGCAGCATTCTGCTCTCAGCCAGCCTAAGGCCACAACTGTTGAACAATTTTCACAGCTTCATCAGAACAAGAAGCAACCAAAACAAAAAAAACTGAACAGAATTTAGCCTTTAAAGTGGGTAAAGTTAAAAAAAATCTGGTTCAAAAAGGGTACTGAGAGCTCATAACTCTGCTTAGGATTACACTGCTGTATTTTGAAGTAAAGCCAAGTCATCAACCTACCTTGATGGATGTGTTGCTGTCAAATTTAAATGATTTGGTCTGCCCATTCTCCAGGTACACCTTTAGCACATTTGGCATAAAAAGAAGGGAGTTGTCCTTCACCGTTTCCTTTGGGATGAAATAAAATCATGTCATGAAAACTCTTTTTGAAAAGTATTTGTAATTATTGTACGTAAAAACAAGCTAAAATGCATAGCATTTGACTGAAAAGCATTAAAAAAAGCTGGTGGGTGGATTATGTTGAAATTTCTGCACATCTGGGAGTTTATTTCATGCTTCTATTCCTCATTATCTATGGTGCTCTTCAACAAATGCAGCGTTACTCTCATTTAATGCTCTGGAAAAAAAGCTTGTTTGTTTTTTCTCCCCAATCAAAATGACAAAGTATTTCTCTTAACATGTAGGGAACCTGTTGAGAGTCTTTTTAACAAGCCAAAAAAAGGAAGTGATAGCTCGTCCTTGTGCTGCTCTCTCTCTGTGAAGCTGCCCTTTCACGGTTACAGTGCACAGCTGCCTGATACGCTCTTTGCTTTGTGACTGCTCTCTTAAAAAGCCTCTTCTCTGTGTGACACATCCGACAAATCAGGGAGGCTCTCTGTAAGAGAGTCCCCCTATTTTCTGTCAGTCATACCCACACTCTTATTACATCCTGCTGATGTTAGAAAAGAAAGAAGACAAGGAGGTGCACTGCCTGCTGCATGTGTCATCTTTCTGGAGTTGGTGATGTCTGAGCTCATTTTTTCATTATGCTGTGTGTCGGCTTTTAGAGTTCATGCCTGCTGCTGTCATCCCCTGATGAGCGCTCTGATGTGTGCAGGATGAACCGTGTTGAGTGTGACTTACGGGAACCTGGCCATTGATGATGACCTCTTCAGCGAAGCGGACTTTAACAGGATTAGTCTTTAACTTGGCCTTTTTGGCTGCGCTGATGAATGCTGATTTTGGTGACTTTTGGGGAGAGGAAGAAAGAAAACAGACAGTCAAAGGACAGTCGGCTCCTCAGGAAAGGATTGTGTGTTTCTTTCGGCTGCACACAATTCAAGGACATGCTCCCTTCTTGAAAAAATGACAACCTCCCATTTCCCCACTCAGCGCTGATACAATTAAGGTGGCTGTGTGCAAGGGCAGAGGAGGGGGGCCCAGCATCACTGCTGCTGTCAGTGAGACAACGGTAAACAGAGGCAATTACAGGCGGTTTTCTGAGGACTGCTTATTCCTCCTGAGTGTAGTGGAATACAAAACCTTCAATTTCTGGAAGTCAAACCCACATTCAAGCGGTTTTTGAAGTTGCTGTTTTTAAATAGACTGCTCTCTTAGCATGCAGGACCCTCGAAAAATATCCATGTGACTTAATTCAAATACACACAAAATATTTCATGATGTAAGACACTTCAATCACCTCCTCTTTGTTGGAGTATTATGAGATTAATGTCCCTTTCCTTGTGTGAGGAGGAACTTCAAACATAATTTAGCATCATTATTATATAAAGTGTGAACAAAGGCAAACACAGGCTCCTGGCACTTCTCATTCATCACCATCTGATGAGCCATGACTCTAAATGTTGATGGCAGGTTCAACTGAGGTCCTGCTTGCTCTGACGACACAACATGAGACGACTTGGAAGGACTGCAGCATGAACTCCCTTTGAGTTATAGGGACAAACACTCCGCTAAGGCATTACTGATACACTGCCAGCACAAACATATGGCATGATTAATGACTTGCTTTCGTGGAGTCAACAAAATAATCCCCTGCAAACACTCAAGCATCCTATTGGAAAGCAGTGTTTCCTTCATAGAGGACGGAAACACTTACTGGGTATGGCTGAACAACAGTCAACAGGATGGACTCTTTGCAGGTCCTGAAAGACACAAAAACACACATTTCTTAATTATTTGTAATGAAAGATGAAACATTTACTAGGGTTGTTGGATTTTATTGTTGTTGGGACATTTTTCAGATGTTAATGCAGACACTGAGACCATTCAAAGCTGCAGGAGCAGTTTTCCAGAATCCAGATCACCGTCAGTCACTCTGTCACTGAAATTAATGTGATGTGATGCATGAAGAAGCATCGACAGCAACACATACACATGTGATAGAAAATACTCAACTACAACATGGGATCTTTCAATTACAGTATTTAACTTTCTCTGGAGAATCTCTGTTGTACTGGTTTATCAGATAATCAAATTTATCTTTTAGATTCATGAATTTATTATTTCCACTGTCCTGCTTCATACCACCTTTCTGCTCACCAAGATTTTTACTTAAAACTTAAATCTCTACAGCTTATCAGTGCTTGACTTTTCTCATTATCTCTGAATGTCAGTGCTGATTTTCCCACTATGAGGGAACCATTTTTGTTATTATTTGAGGGACAAAAAAGCTTGCATTCATATGATAATGAGATTGTTTTGCCTTGGTTTCTGGGGAGATGTTTGGAAGCTTGACACTAGCAGTTGTCATGTTGAAAATGATGACTCAATGTAAATTTTGGTCAGCTTAGAAACAGGCATACTTTTCAGCATCTGGCTGCCTGTTTGTCAGCTCACCTGTGCTCTAAGAGATGTAAATTCATATTTGCTGTTATACACCTTAAAATGCAAAAATTATCTACACTTTGTGCAGAATGTGTGAATAAATGGTTTGGAACATTTATTTCTGCTGCAACAAGGAGATGTAATAGGGTCACCTTGACTTGGAGCCAGCCTTAAGTGGTCACTGAAAGAACTGAAAGTTTTTGCCCTTTTTGCATTGGCTTCATTTTCTAGCATTTTGGAGGCTTCTAACCTCTCATATTCCCTGAAACACTGATGCATTTCCAGTTATATTAACATAAATATAATGTCTCATAAATTGAAAAATTGTGTATAAAAAGAAATGATTCAACTCCTAAAACAAATTGCCCAAACAATGCGTGTTTATCCTTCTACATACTTAAATACTGTTAATAGAAAAGCGAAATTTTATCATTTTGATGCAAATTGCATGATGTAATGAATTTTACACAACACTTGAGACTTTCAGCAATTATAATCCATATCAACCCAGATGACTTAAGCAAAACAATTGTGACTTAAAAAATAGAGTGACATTCATGAAATGTCGTCTGTGGTTTTTTTTCATTTAGCATACTCATGCAAAACTTCAATAAGCTACCATGCAAATTTATGCATACATTTTGCTCTCTTAATTTCAGGTAAAATCAGAAAACTTAGTCAAGATTTATTTCCTATGTAGCATTGAGTATTTTCTGTTGAGTGTGGAATAAATCAGAGTCAAATCATCTTTGATTTTCTGCTATGACAAGATAATATTTTCAAACCTTGCAGGAAGGTTTGACAAATTGACACTGTAATTATGAACAACAGGAGTAACATCAGGTAAATGGCATCTCACCTTGGTGTGTTGTCATACCTGACAAGGTCGATGACCCTCTCCCTGGGAGCTGAGCTGACTGGCTCATCATTAATCATGATGATCTCGTCTCCCGGGATCAGCTTCCCCTCTGACGGACCCCCTGCAAACGGACACCAAACACAAGCTAAGTGTTACAGACGGTGCACAGTCACACCATTTTCTTGGAGTTTCTTGACTCCTGTCTAATGGCACAAAGCTTTAATGAATGCTTACTCATCGAGGGCTGTTAAAATCAATGAATCATCGACGTAAACTGCAGCCTGAGTGGGTTTTCACCTCTCCTTACTCACTACATATTAGGAGGATTAAATCTCCTTCGGGATATGTGTTGATAATGGCCATGGATCGGATGAGTCACTGCTGTGTTAGAGCAGTGTGCAGCTGAGGGCTCTTTACCTGGTGTGACTGAACGGACCACAACAGGTTTCTCACTGCCAGCCACGAATCCAAAGCCAAGCACCGGGTCCCGTCTCATCTCCACCTTGCGAGGCGCTGGTGGTACAAACTTGTCCCCGTCCAGGCGAACCTCCTCCAGGGAGCTGCTGTGGGAGACGTGGCTGAGGGGGAAATATGAGTGAGTGTTACTGTAGAAATGACTGACATTTTCTATGGCATCATTAATGATTCAAGTAGACGTATCACATGCATGTTGAATACTTTTAAAGAGGGGTATTCTTCTTCTTCTCAGCTTTATAATGTCCCTCTGGTACCTTAATAGTAGCTTAACATGATTTATAGCTCAAAACAAATCCCTTGGAAAACTCCTATCTTAGCTCTATTTTTGCTGCTGCCTCTTTAAAAATCCCCCCTTCCCTCTGATTGGACAGCCCACTGGAGGCCAGCCCGGGTCAGAGTTTTGTGCAGACCTCAGTGTTTGAGGCCCACCCTTCTAATGTGTAATGAAATAGCTGTAGATCCTTGAACAATAACCTCATAATTTCAGGAAGTCTTGTGAAGATCTTGTGCTATTTTTAAAACCAACTGTTTTGAAAAGCAGAATATCCCCTCTTTGGGGTTTGAGTAGCTGTGGCTAGGATAGACAGATCAACATAGAAATGTACATTTAATATTACACACTTAACTCCCTAACTGTATCTGGTCTTGAAGCCAAATCTCTAGTTGCTCTGCTTTTTAACATTTTTATATGATTACACCTACCCCTTTGAAAACATATCATTAGTTTAAAAATATTGGCTTCCAAAATTGAAATAAAAAGCATTTCAGACTCAAAAAATCAGATGTTTAAACTTAAAGCCAGAATCAGAGTATTAAAATAGTTTTATCGAAGCTCTAAGTTTTGCATGTTTAGTTTTTGTAATCTCCAAAGAAATATTTTAAGAAGCAGTGACAATGTAAAGCAAAGTGTAGGACGTCTTACAATAGCCTATGGGGATTGAAATGACTAACTGCTACATATGCAGTGTCTTGTTTAAATCCTCACAATGTTAAAGAATATGATGCAGGTATTGTTTGACGATAAGGAACTAGTGCCAGGCGGCAAAAATAGAACATGTGGGCGACTGTAATCAAGCTCCAATGTTTGTACTATCCTGCTGCAGCAGAAATTCACTGTGTGCTTTACAAAGACTCAGTTACACTTTCCTGTAGTACTCACAGTGTTAGATGTTTGCTCTAGTATGCTGATAAAAATGCTAGACAGATTATAAGGTTTGTGTTTGTCACTCAATTGTTTTTAATAAAATGCTGGCTGCATACTTCACTCCAAATTATTTGCTAATCATGGCTTTTTAAAAAGTCTTAAAAGCTATCCAAGCTGCATGTAGCTCCAAAACGCTCTGTGATCAGTCTTTACAGAGCTCCTCTTCTCTCATGCTGCAGAAGCAGCAGCAGCAGCAGCTCCGTATGGTGCCAACAATGTTGGTTAATTAAAGCCGTGGGCAGACAGTGTGTAATTCACAGTTACTCCTGACACATGTACTGTTCAGCACTAAATACTAACAATTTACCCTTCATGGCACAAAGACACAGTGAGATCTGTCAATTGCCAATGCTTCGAAAAAACAAGATGTTTAAAGCTACGTGACAGTTTACTGATATGCTGGAGGATGATTCAACGATTCTTTCCAAGAGCAGAGAGAAGGAAAAAAACATGGAAACTGTCATTGGGATGTAAATGCAGCTGCTAAACAGATGGAATGAAAGATGACAGGAGAGAGAGCGAATGATTATATAGGATTTTGTCCCCCCTAGATTTATTGTCAAAGCTGAACTAAAAGTTAACCCAGAACGAAGATCTTAAATAGACACTGCACATATGAAACTAAGAGAAGTAAATACAGCTGAGTTACTTCACTTCTGGCTTGGGACAAAAACTTTGTTCTGGCTTTTTATCTGAAAACATTCACCCGGAAATCAGGGCCTGCTCATTCCAATTGCTTCATTTACACTACAAATACAATTCGTATGATTTCCTTTCTAACCACAAAGCTCATGTGGAGAGTTTTCAGACAGTAATGGAACTAAAACAATCATTGATTTCTCACCATGACCTACAAAAGCTAACAAGACCACTGATGACAGGGCTGACTAATCCCATATTGTAATTTAAAGCGCCTGAAACCACTGCTGGGGGTAGGTGTCACTAACAGCACACTGCCAAAGAAGCCTTTTAACACATTTTCTCTGCCAGGTTCATTATGATTTCCTCATTAGACATTAGATGAATCTTATTATCACAAAATACTGCTGACACATGTTTGAGAGAAGAGGTGATTCCTCCTGTGCGCTTCACAGGGGTCACTAAAATTGTCAAAACGTAAGCATTTCTTACAGGAGAAATAATACAAAAGCTTAAAATAAATAGAGATGAAACATTATCTTGATTTTTGTGAGAGTCAGCAATTGACAGCAGTTAAAGGCTGCATTAAAATTCTACGAATATGTGGTTTTATTAGCGTTTTCATTGCCAAACAGACTCATCCGGAGATAAAAACTAGAAAACTGAGTGTGGCTGAAGATTTACTAATGGAAAAAGTGCAACATTCATAAACAGGAGATAAAAAAACAGGATTTGTTTTCTATTGGCTGAAGATAAAAAGACACTTTACAGGCCGGTATAATCCTCACTTTGAAAAGCTATTACTAGGGCATTTTTTGAAGGTTTTCTCAAAATGAAGTCAAAATGCCTAAATCTGTCTGCTTCCATTACAAGGACGATGTAATTTTCCCTCCTCCCACTCGCTTGTTTTTGTCTCTTTGCTTCTGTTGAAGAGCAAGAAGGAAAATTGAGAGTTTTCTAACAATAAAATGGACAACAGTCAGCAAGACAAATGTGGATTTTACTTCTCAAGAGGGAATTTTTTTTTTTCTTTGACAAGTAATAATTTGCATTTATCGGAATGATAACGCAGACATTGTGTGCTGGCAAGTGATCTGTTTTTTAAGGTCATTTGATGAACGCATTAATTTATTGGCTCAGCATAAACAATAACTCAAGCTGAAAGAGTAGATGTTGTTCTTTTAGGCCTTATTCTGTCCCTCCTGTATCCCTGCAGTAGCTTTACACGTTTTACAGCTCAAAACAATGGCAGCGCTATGGGCAGACCTTGGTGTTTGAGGCCCATAGCTCCAGCAGACTGATTCGATCAATTTACAGACAGATTCAAGGATTTCTACAACAAATGAATACATAACTGTTTAAAAGTCTGCACTCATTTAGTTTGGACATCTATTATTCTCATTTTATATCCATGTTTAGAATACAGAAAGGCAGAATATCCCCCCTTTACTGAATTACCTTGACTTACTAATTTAATTATGTAATACATAATTTGTGTCATTCAGAGAGCACAATACATCTGTCTGCAAATAAGATATTATCTTCTATCTTCTGTTATCAGGTTCTATTTGAAACGACCGATCTCTGAGTTTGTCATTAGTGAGATTAGTAACACCTCTGCATGGAGCTGTAATCAAACGATAAAAACTACACTTGTTTACTTTTCTACAAAGAAATTTTGATGACATGAATGAGCTGCTGAGTATTTTTTCTTTCTAAAATTTTTCAAACTTTTCCCCACATTATTAAGATGGAAATATTTAAAAAAGTCATGAACTAACAAAGTACTTTAAGAAAGACAGTGAAGAGGATCAATGGCAAACACTAGGCTTTTCGGATCCTTTAGATATAAACTGCATTTGAAACATTTCATATCTAATCACTAGATCTAGGATATGATTGTTTGAGAAAGAAACCTCAGTAAGTCACATATTTTGACACTAACAAATATTTATATTTCATTATACACTTTTTAGTGCAGTGAAGATAGTGATATGTCTGTGCAAACTCTACAGTAACTAGAGATGGGACATTAAAATAATGATGTGAGTGAGTTGTTAGTGAACTGCCTTCACCTGAGGTCATCTCAGGAGAAAACTCAGTCAATCAGCAAATTCAGAAAACATGTTTGTGTAAAATTAATCAAACAACTCAAGTTTGCATTGCTTACTTTTGCAACAACAAATCCTATTTCTATTTGCTGAAATAACAGAAAGAGGTAATTATCTTATCCCTCTGACATAAAAGTTGTATCGGATGTGTTATAATGGGACTGCATGAAATTATAGAGGAGCAGAAATGCTATCAACACTTCCAGACTCAATGAATACATCAAAACTCCACGCTATCTACTTTCTACTCAAAGTCCTATGATGTGTTTCTACAGCAGCTATGGAGACAGGGCAGAAGGAAATTTTCCCATTCTTTAACATTAGTTTTGTTTTTGTTTTTTTGTTTTTTTTTGTTTGTTTCGAGGATAGGATGATGGATGGGGTCCTGGGTTTGAGCACTGATCTAAACCAATATTCCATCTCATATTTTCTAATACCGTGTCTAGTCTAGTATGTCAATAATAATTTGTTTTGAATGGACATAGTGATAGTTAGATTTCTTCCAATAATAATGCTGCACAAGTTTAGAGACATTTTGATACTTTGGCCTTTGATGGTGAAACCTCTCACTTAAAATCAATTTGTCAAACACAATTGGGAATCAATGTAATTCCAATTTACTTCTGCATATGTCATCATGCCTCACATACCATAAGTAGCTGTTCTACTTACGCTGGCCCACTGAGAAAAAGTCAAACCACAGCTCAATACCAGTGTTGTTTTAGAGGCACACTCATAAAAGCATTTGTCATTACAAAATAAAATTTGTATCATGTAGATTTATTTCCGTACGAGCTATTTTTCAGTTTCCCACAATTCCTTGTAACAGTTACTGCAGTTCCGTTTAGTGTGTTAGTTTATCCCTCAAATGACATAACCAACAGATTGTGCACAATCAAAACCATATGGACCTGTGCATTCAGGAAGAGCGCTGTCTCCTCCCTTGCACAGCCACCTGCTAAACATGGCTGCTTTCCCATTGTGCAGACAGCCATGCATCTAATGGTTCCTAATCATACTCATTAGCTGCCACTGTAGCTCCACAACCCTCTGTACGGCAGTCAGACGCTGCACTTTGAGCCTTGGAGCTAACAAGTCGAAGCAATGCTGGCCTTGACTGTCACTCTGTTTTTGTGAAACATATTTCAGACAAAGTGGAGTAAGCTCATTACCTAAAGCAGAATCCTGTTACTCTCATCCTGAAAGGTTGCTTTGACAGGGTTCATAATTTGTTGTTGCTGCCGTGGCTGTTATATTTGTCCTGTGCGGAACATAGTGTTTTGGTAAAATTATGCAATCACAGACGGTTGCTCCTGCCGTATTTTTGCTGTGTCATTCCTCCTGTGATTGTTTGCACACCAAAATTTAAAAGCTTTGTTCACTGAGTGTGAATAATATTAAATGAAGATTATAATTTAGTGTATGATTTAACTCTCACGCTGACCTCTCATGCTCTGTCTTTAATAGAAACTCTTTCTCTTCCCTGCACTGATATAGATCTACTCTGCTCTCCAGAATATTTTTCCCAGCAGTCTCCAGTGCATTACATCTCTCTAAAAAACCTTGTGTCACACTGTAAATATTAAATGGCTCTTGCTTTATTCATGCGCTCCTGTCACGCTGACTAGACATGTGTTCCTTTGAGAAATACGACTATTTAGTAAAAGCCCCCTGAAGCCTTGAGCAACTCAGATGGCCTGGAGCATCCAGAGGGGTGGACGTTGGATTGTTCACGAGTCTTTGTCAAATTTAGAAAGCTGGAGCTTGAGCCAAAACAGCCTCCGTGATCTGCCTCATCCAGGCACACTCAGCATCCAGCACTTTCACTGCTCCTTACTTCTTATATAACTCCTCTGACATCACGCTCCTCATGCTATAACCCGTGTGTGACAAGTGCTCACCTCTTATTCCCATGCAAATATTCACATATTCACTGATGCATCTACCACACAGAAAACCACTGTGCACATCTCTGGTTGGAAATAAAATATAAATGAAAGATGGAGAAATGCTGTGAGCAAATTCAGCCACATCAGTCTGGTTTACAGAGTTCATAGACACAGCAATATTTACAGATCCAGTGTGATTTACAGATCTAGTGTGATTTAAATTGCACATCTCAGGTGTGAAAAATAAAGGAAATTAAAGCCAAAGCGACAGAAAACACTCACTTGTTACATCAGGACATGTGCACACAAACACCATACAGTAAAGAGAGTTTCCTTTACCTGCCTGTACAGATATCCAGAAGTGCCAATTACAAGAGATCAATTACGCTGCCAAAGCTGTCACCCTGCATCCTCCGAGCGCACACGCACGCACACGCACACACATCAAAACACAGGTGATTTTCTCTCAGCTGCTGCTGCTGCACACACACTCTCCCAGAAGCCCTCTTGCCTGCATTTGGGAGACTGCATGAGGAGTGCTGTGGGTGTGTGAGAGTGGAGTGAGAGAGAGAGAGAGAGCAGGAGAGAGAGACAGGGAGAACGCAGGGGCAGAGTGTGCGCAGCAGCAGCAGCAGCAGCAGCAGTGGAGAGAACAGACAATCAGTATTCTGAACGCACAGATGGAGACAGTGTGGAGGCAGTGACGTGGCTGGAATAATCACAGGTTGGCAAAGCATCTAAAACATCTGGGATGGAGGAGAAGCGTCCCCCTCTGTTTTTCTTTAAACACAGGGCACTTACTTGATGTAGCAGTCACGCCCCTCTCTATTGCTGCCCATGTCCCAGCCATTGGGGGGTCCCTGTGAAGAGCTCCAGGTTCCTGAAGGGGGCGGCCAGCCTGAGGATTTGGTCCTGTGGCTTCAGAGAGACACAGAGCAGACATTTAGCATTCACTTGCATACCTTAATAAGTGCTCTCAGATAATTAAAAAATCAGATCTAATCTTTAGAGAATTTCATAATAATATTTGTCATGGAGACATTTAAATTATAATAGAAATAAAAGCGTCATGTGAAGCAGTTCAACTCAAGCGACGAGAGATTCCAGCGTGATAAACAGTGTCCCATAGCTACAGTTCACTCAGTGAATACAAATCAAATTAATTACATAAGCCTGACACACAGGCGGAGTTGTCATGCCTCACTCTTGTGCTTTGAGAGGCATGAAATTGGTTTTATTCTGAGATGTCAGCACATTCTTTACACAAAGAGCCCAGAGGAGTCTCCTCATAAAGTGCATGTTTGATTTTCTTACTTTATCAACCAGATATAACCACCACTCACACATCGCACAAATAATCCCAGTCTATTGTCAGAAATCTTAACTTCAGCTGATTTTAACCGAAAAGGCTCGATTAGGAGTGGGCTTTTCCTCCACTCTGTAAAGGTGCATGAATTCAGCAGAACTGTAATTGGTTAAAAAATGTTTCATCTGTCTCTTTGTCTGCTTCGCCCCTTCTTCTCTTGCCTTTATCTCCGTCTTTGTGTCTGCATGCTGGTGATGCCATGAAAGCGGTGGCAGTAAGTTATGTCACTTCAAAGGCTTGTCTGCTGTGTAACAGGGCTCTTCGCATTCATTATTCAAAGCTCCTCTTTATTTCCTTCTAAATGTTTCCCCAGTTACTGTACCGGTGATAATAAACTGTGCGCAGTGTGCTTGTATCTTCCCAAGAGTGTGTGTTTGTGTGCCTGCGTCTGTGTGGGCCCACGTGTCGATTCATGAGACATTAATAAAATATTGCAGACTTCTCATCACAATGTGTAAGCCGAGTGAAAGGTAAGGCGAACGGTTGCAAAATTGTGCAAACTAAGCAGATGCAAATTCACCTCAAATAACCAAAAAACACACCTAGGAACACCTAGAAGAATTAATCATATTTAATTCATGAAATAACGAACACAGTAGCGAAAAAATGCTGTTTTGGAAGTTAGGCACAGGAAGCAAAGTGTTTCCTTCTCAATAGGCAGCTGTGTTTGGGGGATATTAGTGTTTCCACATGGCTATGGATTTATTTGACCCACAGTACATTAGCTGGGAGCTGGCCTCCATGGAGTATATTTAGAACACATTTCCTGCAGCTCAAATGATGTGTGTGGACACAACTGGATACTGTCTGACACTGCTGGAGCCATGTTCACCTCATTGATGAGTCCTACTTGTGCACTCCATTTCAGCCTCTGGGATAAAACGCACACCCGTGTTAACATGAGCAGTGTTTGATGTCGTGGAATTACCCAAATAAGTCAAGAGACGTAACGCTTTAAAGGCCAAAGAGACTTTGCCTGAAAACATGATTTCTTGACAGGAGTCTTTTGTGCAGGAAAGCACCTTCAGCGAAGATTTGTTAAACATTTCTACAAAGATTTACATCATAATGAAGCTTTTTGTACTCACAGATTCAGATGATTTGCCTTCAAAATGTTTCACAACTGGCAAATATCTCCCCAGAATCCATTTCCTGTCCCTCAGCCACAGAGTCTCTGTATTAACAGCACAGTCAAAGATAATGTGATCTTTGATTTCTTTTGTCTGTAGGCAGGAGCTGCTTTATGCCATTGAGTGGAAGCACTCCGGCATAAAGAGAAGCTGAGGAGGTTCAGCCGCTGGTGGACAGTGAAACTGATCCTCCACGGCTCGCATTAATAAATGATGCCTTGCACAGTCACATCGGACTAAGTAATCGAGCGCCAAGTGGGCAAGTCATGCTGCACAATTCATGAACAGGTTACCCAAGAGTCAGAGCGAGGACAATTAGGACACAAAGCTGCAAGCAACTTCTCCAAGGATTTTTCTGAGGACAAGTTTGCTTAAAAGTTCAAAATGCACAGTGACTTTCTGACTTGTTTTGAGATTTTGCTTTGTTTACTAGTCGGTTGAAAGCAAAAAATAACCTTTTGCAGACCAGAACGACTAAAAGGGGAGGAAAAATGAGTCATAGTTCATAAAAATCAATGTCCACACTGTGTGAAAGTCTGCTACCACAGCTACTCCCCATGTTTTTATAATCTACCATCAAAGACGACAGGATTTTATTAAAAAAACCTTCATTTCTGTCATCTTGATTGAAATAATCAGCAGAAGTTTCTCCCAACTTTTCTAAAATGACTATAATTTGGGGAGATATCAGTTTTATTGTCTGGGAGATGGGTAAAAGATCGCTTTTCAGTTCTTCATAAAAATTGCATGAACAAAGTGATCCTAGCTTTATCTCAGTCGTTCACTTTCCCTCCCGTCTCTCCAAACACTGGGCTGTTCATGAGAAGCATTATGAAGGATGAAGTCCTGCAAATACAGTGGGTTAGAATGCATTATACACAAGCATGCAGTTAAGAGCACAGACGCTCAAGTTGGCTGAATTATTTACAGTGAAAGTCTCCATGAAGGTTGGCTATATGAAACCAGGATGGTGTGCAACATGCTAGACATAAGAGATACTGGAAATTAGAGCTGGGTGTTTATTTTGTTAAATTTGAAATGTTTGGGAGCAATTGTATTGAAAGTTGTTCCTGTTCTAATTTTGCAGTTCTTCAAATATGAATTCATGGAACTTTTGTTGATTTCTTGAATCCATTTTTTCCAGGTTATTGCTTTTGACTCTTGACTGCAGTCCTAATCCCTAAAGGAGAGAGTAGTCTGCAAACAGGGACACATGAAACACTGGAGCCTCACCAGAGCAAAGAGGCGAGTGACACATCTTTTTCAGCTCTTGGTTAACAGAGTACTAACTTTCATCCTCATTAAAACGCTGGCCCTGAGTCTCTGAAAGTAAGCTAATCTCCGTACAGAATCAAACAAAAATAAAAGCTGTTTCTCCCTCACTGCGAGACAGGCAGCGAGGTATTTCAAGCATGACTTCCATATTGAAGAGGCAGCGGTGCTTGCTTTCTCAGCGCTCTTGAATTAAACAGAGACATTAATGCTGAGCTAGATGGCTAATGTGATTCTGTTTGGATATGAAATCTGTGGAGAGGCAGCAGATGAGATGTCCACCTCCCCGCAGGAGAAGTGGCTCAGACGGAGAGGAACTGCTCAGATTTTGGAGGCCTTATTCCTCGACTCATTTTCAAGCAGCCTCCATCCTGTTTAATCCTTTTGTTTCTGAAATCATCTGCCCTCTGTTTGACTTCTCCAACAACCACCTTGGCTCTAATCCTTGGTTCAATACAGTCGTATAATAGAGAGTAGTACAACCTGCTTTTAGAGCCGTGGACTGTTTTTTCTAGTCTTTGCGTTTAAGGATTTAAGAAAATATCAGCTTTACAGGACAAGTATGCGTGCATATGCTTAGGATTTGATTCAGGGTTGACATTACTCCTGATATATAGACAGAAGATTTGGCAAAGCTAACATTTAAACACACTGCTGGGTGCAGGCTTATAGATGATACAACTTCAGACCTTTTAATGGTACTAAAATGTACTTTACATTATGCATAAAGGATATTTCAGCACTTAACATTTTATTATTTCACAACAAAAAGAAAAAACTATGGATACAAAAGAAGAAAGCCCCTTAAAATGAAGCAAAAAGAAAGAAATCATTCCCATCATGCTGTCTAAGAAACTTGAATTTGGCTCATTATGCAGTCTTACAAAAACGTTGTGCACAATAACACTCACTTCAGAATAAGAGTCTATTTCCCCCCATTATTCCAGCTGAATATTGCATTTCTGTGTTTGTCTTTGGAAGCTCTGATATTGTTGCCATTGGCAACTGCTCTATCCTGAGCAGCTCTCTGCTGCCTCAATATAGAAAGGTTTTTTGGTTAGTTAATCTCTTCTGGGTGGGAATAATACTGCATCTGGGAAACAGCCCACCCACCTCTATCCAGCTGCTGTTTTACAGACAGTAAGTGAGCCTCAGTCCCTCTGCCCCTGGTTTACCTGTAAACACAATTACCTCACTGAGGGGCTGATACCTGGACTGTCTGCTAAAGCACTTATAGCAATAAATCACACGTTTCTCATTACACTGAATGTAGGACTCCTCTCCCTCTTTCTACTTTTATAGATTCCAAAACAAAAATTGGAGATCTGGCCTTTTAGATATTCATCTTGATTTCATTAGAACTTTCTCCAGGCCTCCTTCGCTCCACATAGCATAATGTAAAACATTAACTAAATATAGCACCGAGCTGAACCCATGGGCACTCAGCTCGTCTAGCATTCTCCTCTGTCTCATTGTGCCGCTCACTGCTTTCATGATAAAAGCTCCAAAGGCCAGAACAAAACAAATGGTTGCCGGAGACCTCATCCACTAGCCAGCTGGCTCCTGTTTCTGACCCCCAGCGATTTCTGATTCGCTCCTTCGAAAGAATGACAGATCTTTTGCTCTTCATGTACCCTGATGAACATTTAGGCTAATCAATTTGTGTGCGGACCAGTGGTTTCCTGTGCGACGAGAAAAAGAAAAAGTTTGCAGGCCAAACATAAAGAACAAACAACATTTTTCGAGTCTCCAGTCTAGTTTGATTTCATGTAAGTGTGACGAAGTGTGGGTTCATGTCTCACCATCCAGAAAAATCATTTCCACTCATGCATTAAATGAATACATCTATCTGTTATATAAGGAAAACTAAAAATAGTTGCATACCAGCACGAATAATGTAGACCTTTTCTAATTTATGCATTGCAAAGATGCCGAGAAATCGCCTACACGAGCACGCAGTTTATCAACCATATTGGGTCAGCTGAGCGCTGCATTATGGTTGAATTTTTCTCTGCAAATACATGAAGATGAGACTGATACACACCTGCAGGATCTATTCAAAGAGTTGCTGCATTTCAAGGAAACACAGCAGCTCAAACTCTTTTTTAAAGCACAAGAGCACAAAGTTGAAGTCAAATTGAAGCACATCAAAGAATGCAGAAAATGAAAGTCAAAAGATAGTTTCTCTCTCTACATCAGACACATCTGGGGGCGGACAATGAGAGAACTAGTTCCCTTTCTTGTACATCTCCAAACAAGCTCTGTGGGTCTCTCTGTAAAGTATAACATCAACCTCAGCAAAACAGCATCCCGCAGACTTGGATCCCTGTTGGCAGCTTGGTAGGAGAACACACACACACACACACACACACACACATACACACACACACACACACACACAGATACGGAAAAAGGCTGTGTAGCAGTGGTAGCTCATAATCAGGGAGAGCAGTGTGAAGTGTTATTAACTGTGACAGGATGCAGTGACATTGGGGGTCCACTGGGAGACGCATCAGAAATGCTGCCATGGAGGGATACTAAGTGGAAAACAAGGATCCTATCATGATGGAAAATCTCTGCTAGCTGCTTGTATCAAAGAAGAAGAATACAACACAAAGAGCTGAATATGGCAAACTTAGGTGAAAAATGTTGTGAGGGAATGTCCTGGTTATGAAAAACTACTCTGCAAGTGAAATTAAAGGCTCTTAACATGCATTCCTGTGACACTTCCAGTGTCTAATTTAATGATCCCCTCTTATGATCAGCTGTTCCCACCATCACTGGTCTGTGGTGTTTCTGATGGAGCCAAATCCTCTAGGAGGATTACTGTCCACTGGGGCAGATCAACTCAATCTAGCAGACCCATGGGTGCATGAGGTGAGGAGGCTGCCCTGGAAACGGGCGAATTCCTGGGAAGTGGTATTTAATATATACTTCAAGTACTTGCTGTCACTTAATCTTCCTTTTTTTATTCTCTTATGCTAAAATCCTCAGAAGGAAGATAAGAATGAAAGTCAGGATTATATTAGACAGTGTGGTTATTATATTTATTTTAAGACAGAAATGTGAGAGAGTGTTCAAATCTGTGCTCTCACCAAAGGTGTGTTGACTCAAATCTCCGTAGAAGCTTGTTTTTATTTTCTTTTAGTGACATATCTAAATCAAGATTGGTGGAATTGGTGTACTTTTTCAATCATGTTTAGACAATTCTGACTGTTTTGCAAAACAAATAAAGTGATGTAACCTGACAATATTAATAAACAACCACTGATTTCTGATTAATTATGCTAAACTCCACATTTATCTACATTTGCCTAAAATGTGTGGTGTTTGATTATGATTCAAACTCATTACAAATGAGTAAATCGGTGATTTGGACCTTTCCAGCCTTAAAAGATCCAGTAGATTTCAGCAGACCAGTTTGCAGAATTTCACAGCACATAAGGCCCCATTACATCATAATATAAATAAAGCAACAAGCATCTCTGCTATCAGCGATATTGTGAATTTATGAACTCAAAACCAGACAGTTAAGATACACAAAACCGCAACATCTCCTGCAACCACCCCCACTCTCATTCCCCTCACTTGCTCATTCATTACCCATCATACATGACTGCACAACTTGCTCCCCCGAGCAATCGATAACTCAGCGTTTCTAATCAACATGTGATTCCAGTGTCACTCTGAATCGTGCCTGTGTGAACACGCAGAATGCCACCTACACAAGACACATACAGAGGCAGGCGAACACACAGTAGCATCCGTCGCACTCACCCTGACAGCTTTGGCATCTTCACAAAGCTGAACACATCCATGTGTGCTGCAGACTGCAGTCAAAGCTACAAATCTACCATCCACTTCACTCTGGCTCCATTGTCCCAACACTCTTTGGCAGCGAGGAATAAATAATTCAGGCAAAAAGTGGAGCTTCCACAAGTCAGGTGGAGAGATTAGTCCTGTTGTCTGGGCTTCTGCATGGCTGAGTGATTGCTGTGTCCTCGCCTCGGCAGCGCAAATCCACAGCCCAGTGGAAAAGGATCTGGCAGAGCAGCTTCCCCCCTTGGTTACATGCCTGTGTTAGCTGTGTTAAGCCACCTTCATTTAATTTCCATCGCGGTGGAATGATGTGCGGGAGCCGTGCAGTAACAACAGCTTTGGAGGGAGGCAGAGAGAGCCGGAGCCAGGGGCAGAGAGGAGAGAGAGGGAGGGAGGGACAGGGGTGGAGGTGTGAGATGAGAGTGGAGGAGAGAGGAATGTGAGAGGATGTGTGTGAGTATATATGTGTGTGTGTGTGTGTGTGTGTGTGTGTGTGTGTGTGGAGCCACAGAGGGATGCAGCCCCTGCTTCCAAGAATTCCCCAAAGGCTATCCTCATCAATCATCAGCCATAAGGTGGGTTCACGGACAGCAGGGAGAGGTCGAGAAAGGATGAGAGGCATGATATGATGGAGGCACACTGCATGATGGGCTCATAATGTGAGTGCAAAGAGGAGCAGAGGGAGCAGCTGGACAGACAGGAGGACCTAATGTCTCCTCTCCCCAGCTGAGGTCTGTGCCTCCAAGCAGCTGCACATTAGGATGCCCGTACTGTACACTGCATTCTGTTTTAACCTTTCAAAGCAGTTCAGCTGCTGTATGCTCACTCTCAATGAGGCCATTCATGAAAGGCGTCTGCACATCTGAAGAAATCCCAACACAACCCTGAGCTAATGGACTCCAAAGATGATCAGGAGCGTTGGATCACCGTGTGCAGAGAAAAAGATGAATGTGTGTGTGATTAATCGATGCCTGAAGGAGGAAAATGAGAAGATTCTTCTCTGTTTGTTCCTGCATCATGTGATTCATTTTGCTTCAAGTACATGTTAAAAGATACTTTGAGTCTCTTCTTCTTCTTTTTCATATCACTGAAATCATGCTCAGGACTCAGGTTTCAAATCCTAATACAGTGATCCCTGAAATTATTCTAACTCAAATTTCTATCCTCACATACTAATGTCTATTCCCCAAACAGGAAGAGTCATAAATCAGAACACCACAGATGAGGCAAGTCTGTCGTAAAACCCCCAAGAGGCAATTAGCCCTGTCTCTCATCTGAGGAGGTTTGATATTTCTTCCTGTGGCTCTGACAGTTTCAATGAAATAAACTTCCCTCAATAACTAAATCCATCCCAAGATGTGATGTATGTACAGGAAATCCCTGCTAGATTAAGCTAGAGTCACATATATTTGATAAAAAAGGGCACAAAATACTTCAGTTTACTTAAAACGAAGAAACTTAAAGGGTTAAAGGAGATATCTTGTTACTTCAGCTTGGATTTCGAATAATAAATGCTCCGATCAATAAAAATGTCAGATGCTAACCGGTAAATAAATACAAATGTACAGAAAGAAAACCCAAACTGAGGAGTTTCCAGCTCCGCTTTGTTATTGCTTCCACAGTGGAGTCGCAGCCATCCTATATTAAAATGCCACAACTTATAAGGCTCTGCAGGGTGAGTCAATGTGCCTTTGCTGAGAGTGATACATGCAATAAAGAATGTTGTCACTTCCACTCAGGCTCAGGCCTGTTTGCAGCTGCAGAAAGGATGCAACTGGACGGATAAAAAGGTGAAGCCACCAATTCCCCTTGACAGATTTAGGATTTGACTCTCAGAAGGGGAATTGTTTAAAAAAAAAAAAAAAAGGAAGGAGGAGTGAATCATTATGCTAATCACATTCTGAAAAACAACAGTTTTAGCTGATGATACATCTCTGGGAGGGAACAGGCAGTCTGTTTTTGTGGAGCTCACACCAGACATTGAGGACTTGCTGATGAGCGAGGAGAACATGTCCGACAAATTGTTTTAAATGCAACTGCGGGTTCCTGCGGAGGGAAGATTGAGAGACTCAGCGTATTCTGGACAGCTATGTTTGTCCATGTGGGACTCTGGCCTAGAGGGCAACATGAGTGGCACAGGATATTAGGGTCAAACAGGAGCCAGATCTAAGGAGACTATGGCAGAAGCTTTGACCGATAAAACCCTGCTGCCCCGCTGATCCCGAACATCTCTGCTCTCTCAGTCCCATTTAAAACAGCTGATTTCACTCATTCTGGCACACTTAGCCACTCAAAACCCAGCAGTGCTCAAATTTTGCAAGCCCTGCTTTTGTATCGTGTTGCTCACCTTTTAAAGCTAAGACAAGCAAAGCACAAGCATTTCTGCTAAAATAGCACAGGCATGAATGCATAAAGCTAAAAAGCCTCATAACAGTGGATTTAATCAGAAAATGTCCTGAGAATTTTTTCGTCTGAAGTGTTATACTGCAGATTGAGCAGCATTATAGACAGCACTGTGCAGCAGAGTGATGTGACTTTGTAGCTTTTACTGCCCTCTGATCCCAACTTAGCATTAATGGCCTCTGGACCTCAACCAGATGTGTGCCAGAGACCACAACAACACACCACCCTGAGAGAAAAACAACACACTCCTCTCCCTCCTGTCTGCAGTGTTTAGTTTGTTTGTGTCTGTCTGCATGCATCTGCCGATGACCCACCTCACTACTTTAACTTTCCCGATTTGCTAGTGCGGCACAAATTACGCCTGTGCCACGGCTGAATTATTCAGTGAATTAAACTGCTTTTAGGAGGGACTTTAAAGATCCGAACACAGTTTTACCATGGATATTCAGCCATGTGACTAATTGGGATAAGAAGTGAAGTGTTACCTGGCAGAGGTATGCTACACTCATAAGAGATTATAGATTTAGTTTGCCAGTTTAAATACACCTGCTGATAAAGTTCAAAGTGATACGGGGAGGCTAAAGCCTGTTTTTTATGGATTGAATCATACAAGCAACAATGGTAAAATGCATTAAACCCACTGATTCAGGCACCTGGTTTGTGTTTAGGTTCTAATACATGCTGTGGGTTGTCGACAGGTCATGTTTAATATTTCCATTCATCCATTCATTCTCAACATCTACTGAAAGCCTGTTCAGGGTCTCTGGAGGCATCTCTCTCAGCTCTTTCATACCACATGGATGTTCAGCAGTCTATCTTTAACATGTTTAGCCTGGAAACCAGACCAATCTGCATCCTCATGTTTGATTTGCTCTGGCATATACATCTGTTCTACTGCATGGACAGATTTCCAACTGTTCTGATTCAGATCAAGTCACAAACAACTCTCTATCCCGGAAAATGGATCATTGAGGCATTTTGTAAACAACCAAGATGGCTGCCACTGATCTTAAATGTTCAAATTCACTTTTTGGCAGCATCCCTTCTTGCACTGTGGGTATTGTATTTTAAGCTGTTATGAATCCCCAAGAGAAGTTGTAAGACAAAAGGTAAGCTGGTAAGAGGTCTTGGCACTGAAAAACTACTTGTTACACCATGGGAATCAATCTAGAAAAAGCTACTAACTGTCCAACTTGGAAAACCTTCATTTAGCCAGGACATGTACGTTAAAGTTTCTGCACCCACTGCCAAATTAAAATATTCAAAAAATGCCTCTTACTAAAACGAAAGTCTTTATATGTCCTCCAATAACACTCCAGGTATTTCTACTAGTGCCCTTTGAATGGCCACAACACAGACATGTTGAGATAAAAAAAAATGCTCTTTGAGATTCCACATCAATTTGAATTTGCAAAATCTGTCTGCCAATATTTCAAGGTGATCTCATTTTGGACCTCATACTTATTATTATTAAGGTGGCTGGTAGATGTTAGACAATTTGCAAATTAAAAACAGGGAAAAAGGAAAATCACACAAGCAAATCGTCAGCGGGAGCCATATTGGAAATGCAGCCAGCTTTGAGCCCCCCACACAGTGGTTATAGGGTGTCCGTCTGTCTCTAAGGTGAGCTGTGCCTCTGATTGGTCAAACTCATGATATTACACATGATCTTCTAAACAGATGTTGACTCATGACTCATGATTAGGAAACTTGAGAGGACTTAGCTTTTTAGGCTGAAGTCATTTTTTTTTCCTGGGCTGTAAACTGTTTTTTTTTTTTATTTTTTTTTTTTTACCCTGTGAAAATTGCTTGTGTACATGATGTGGTTTCCAGTGATTCTGGAGCCAGCCCCAAGCAGACACTTGACAAACTATTGTGTTTGCCACTTCTGCATTACTTTATATGTATAGAACTGCGGTTGCTGCTTGCTGCTAATACATAACCCATTTCTATTTGGGATTTTTTGCTGTCTTAGGACCCTCAAGGCTTTAAAATCCTTAACTTCGGGACAATTCATTGTCATTGTTGCATAACTCATACAGATTCAAGCCTGCACCTGAGCCTTCATTGGCACAAGAAGATATATTGCATCAACTAAAGCTAATGCCTGTTAAGAGTTGTCTGTTACTCTGCGTTGAGATTTTGCTGCTGTGAGTCACATGCTAGCCTCAATGACATTGATTGAGCATGCATGAAATTTTCACCTTGGTATTTATAGATGAAATGAAGTCAGTAATTGACAACTCTTTTTTTAAAAATTCCCTGTAGCCATGCAACACAAAAGTTTAAAATGATTTCTGTGCAGCCAATTATGTCTGTTTCAGGATGACTACTGGCAGATTTCATTTGCACACTATAAACAATAGTTACCTTAAAGTGGGCTTTGAATCTTCTTAGAAAACCTTGACTATTTATCTTTTTCACATTTTTCCAATTACAGTGACAAAGAATAAGATAAGTCATCAGTGACCCTTAGCCACCTTTCTGCATAACATAACTATTAAACTTCTCTGTATTTCAAATGCCACATCTGATGAATCTTTAATGCTCATCAAATCAGGTATTTTGACTATTGTTTACCTTTTACCCCCTCTCAGATAGTTGGTCCCCAGTGTTCAGGACTCCCCGTACAATCTCTACCCCTGGTGCACTCAGAGATATGACAGTTGCGAGTAATTAGCTCTGACTGAATAATAAAGTAAGCACAGCACTACTCACTGAATGACAGTGAAGACGCCGAGTTCATTGTCGTCTGGGTCCATTGCTGATGACAAGTCTTTAATGCAGTGCTTGTTTCTGTTTTTTTTCTCCTGTCCAGGCCTTTCAAAACTCACTCACTGATGTGTGCTCCCGTCTTACCTCCTGCCTCCAAACTTCCTCCGTGCTTGATTTGGGCTCTCCATAGGCAACTGAACTTGTCTGACTAAGCCTGTTCAGTTATGATTACAAACAGCGACCCTGCCCAAGTGAGTGGCCAGTGCCCTGAGGGAGGAGACCGAGTCCGTCGCTTCTGCCTCGGTAATGAAACAACATCACATTCCGGGCCAGTGCATCAGAAAACACAGAGGGATCAATGCCTAACAGCTGGACTCCAATGAGCTGCTGTGCTCATACCGACTGCCTCTATAAACACAGTGGTTGTGAAAATCAGGCTGAACTTCACCTATGATGTGTTATAGTTCAGTTTGATTACTAATAGACAGAGTTCAGACATATCTGAGTGTTTGCTCTTGATGGTATCATTTACAACATGACAGCACACAACCAAACTGCAGTATCTGAAATATTAATCTGATCCCTGTGAGAGGCATTTGGAAATGGCATGTGTTTTATCATCCATGAGAGCTTAAAATTAATCTTCTACCGTAATCCAAACTCTATCACTATCTGCTTGCCAACTGTCACCGTTAACAGAGCCAAACCTAAATCCTATATAAACCAGAGAATTAAGTCCTAACCTAAATGTTGGCGGAGAGCATCAGGTACCACCATAATGTTTGATTGGTTATGAGTGCAGCTTGTCACACTGTATTTTCTACCTAAGAAGACAGGATGGTTAATGTATTCATAAAGTCCACATTTTGGGATTTTCAGAGTATTCCTCCATGAAGCTGTGCCACTTTAACATCATGATAGTTCACGCTGGATTATGCCATGCAGGCTCTCTCATGCATGAATGGCATACAAAGTCTTCCATTAGTTATGAACTGAGGCACGTGTCTTTGCCTCTGCAAGCAAATATAACTGCTTGCATAACACATCTCAGGCCGTGTAGACACAGCAGGCTATGACAAGTGAAAGTTTGGTGTTCTGTAAAACAGCACCGTGGAACAGAGAGTCTCTTGGTGACAACATTTCTTGCTA
This sequence comes from Thalassoma bifasciatum, assembly GCA_008086565.1. NCBI lineage: Eukaryota > Metazoa > Chordata > Actinopteri > Labriformes > Labridae > Thalassoma > Thalassoma bifasciatum. The sequence goes on along the minus strand of RPOG01000111.1, from coordinate 571,035 downwards.
TATTTACAAAACTTTCAGTAAGAGGTGTACTGTGCCACTGAAGCCCACTGCTTCTCCTTGTGCTTGTACGGTAGCTGTTCAGGGCCATGCGATCACAATGAAGCGCTGCGTGAGGTTAAAGCAAACAAAAGCAGACCTTTCTGTGAGATAAATTCTGCACATGAATCCATCCAATCATGTGGCCTGACACCCACCCCTGGGCCACAGCGTGCTGCATCAGTGGCCTGTTTTTTTTTTTTTTCCGTGACACACAGGGTGCATCACTTAGAGCGGGGCTGTTCAGAGTGCAATAACCCAGCGCAGCGTACACGACTCAGGATCACGTTAAGTGTGTTGTCTTGGGGTCACAACACAGACGATTTAATGCTGTGATGATAGGCTGTGTGTGTTCTGAGACTCATCTGATTTAATGTGCTGTTCACTGTGCGTGGGGGGATTGCTCATTTGTTTCTCCAGCACAATGAGAGGCTGCACGATTCTTTGCAAATAGCTCTAAGAGATTATAAGGCAGCAGTCAACAATCATTTCACTCCTTGTTTTGAACAATAAGTAATTAACAGTGGGTTAGAGGAATGCAAAAGGCACTGTGACATCCACATGCAGGAGACACTCTCACCTTTCCAGTCCATCAAAGCAGATTTGTGCCTCTCATTATAACAAGGAAGCTACTTTTTCATTACTTTATGGAGCAGAACAAACAGAAGATGCACTCATTTGCATAAAATGATGAGAGTGGCTCCATGCAGAACAGAAAAACACAAATTAATATAATAAGAGCTGCTGCTTGGCCCTCGCTAAAGGTTAGGGAAGTGTTTGTAGATGCTATTGACTGCATTTATTCATAGTTTACACTATTTGGCTGTAACTCTGTGCTGGGATGATTATCTTTTTTTGCTGTTACAGAATAATGCTAAATAGGTCGTTAATCATGATTAATTTAACAGAAAAAGAAACTAATTAGCAAAGTTAGAAAAAGCAATCGCTCTTGTTCGAGTGGAGAGGTGTTTGTGCTGTTTAAGCCGAACAGCATCACAGTACACTTTTCATGCTTTTTCACTCTTTCTTTCCTCATTACATTTTCTGGGGCACAATTAGCTGTCAGAAAAGTAGAACACCAAAAAACCCCAATAGGCATAAAAAACAAGCGTCCTAATAAACCCATAAATGCACTCATACCATAGACAGGAAGTACACAGAAGTCGATGGCAGTCAATGAGATCCCAGGATATCACATTCCTCAAATCAGATAGCTACTCTCGTGTGGACACAATACTGAAGCTCCTCCCTGCTGGCCTGGGAGGATAGGATTCGCAGCATCCAGCAATTATCTGTAATGTGGGAGAAAAATCAATGTGCCCATGGAAAGCTGCTAAGGTCACCAAGCCGGCGCTGCTGCTTGAATCAGAAGCTCTGTGCCGCTGCAGGCTGAGCTCGGAGCCAATCAGGATGCATCTGTGAGAACACGCATCACTTGTAATGTCATAGATTACCATAATTATTGACCTGATGGTGTGGGAGATAATTGGTTTTCTGCATGTGTGGAATGGACAGTCATCAAAGCTTTTAAATGTCTATTAACTTAATACCAATATCATTCTGAAAAGGACCCATGTGATAGAGTAAAGTTAGTACTATTAGTTTTTCTAACACACTCATAAAACACAGTATTTATTGTTTACGGTCATATTCATATGAATAAGTTTCCCCAAAATCCTTATTGATTAAAATGTTTGTAATCTGAAACATGATGCTTTTTCTGATTCAGTATTCGATTAGATTTACCAATTTCTTCATGCTCTACATGGGTGGGGCACAAGCTCTAATCCTGAACGTCCAAATAGCTTGACATGAGAGCCTCAGACTCACCTCTGTTGCTCCTGTATTTCGTCCAAACTGGCGCCAACAGAGATTTCATTTTTGCCTGTATTGTCCATTTCCATGTCCTCTCTCTTCGGTGGACACACACAAACTGAAGCTAATGGACAGCAAGCTTCAAGTGAACCTCTTTGTGGGTTAGAAGATCCAGGCAGCACAGTGAGGGGAGGGGAGGCCTCCCTAAAACATGGATAGTCGGTGTAAATTCTATTAACGGCAAAGGGATATTCAGAAGAATGAAAAATCAATACCTTGCGGCCAGTAATGTTTGAAGGATGGGGCTGAGTGGAAATGTGAGATGGCGTGGCCTAGCCTTGACGCAGAGACTGCTTCTGTAAGTGGTTAATCAAGAGCTTATCTGACATCTAGATAGCATTTTCCTCTCACCATTACTCCCATTTTCCTCTGTGCTGTAGAGAAGATGTGCTATCGAATGTGAGAGATGGTAATCTGAGTAATAATAGTTGTAATCAATCTGATAAAGCTGCACTCTAACAAAGGGATTTGAAAGTAGTGTTTTGTCTCAACATCTCGGCTGTCAAGAGGCACTGTTTTTCACTTTTAAGATAGATTCAGCCACACACGTTTGATTTGCAGACTGTGCAGCCTCCTGGAAATGATGGGGTGCCTGGGATGACTCATAGTGTTAAAATTTGGCATTTCTGCTCTGTTAAAGCAAACCTTCCTATTTTTGTTAAATAAGGAAAGGAGACATACAGCATTATGATGCAATCAGAATATATCTCCCACCTACACAGGACGCTTTATAAAGTCCCCTCATGTAGCTGCCAGTCGAGAGAGAAACAGGACATTTATATTACAGCTTATTGGTGTTGTTTCTCAACGTCCACACACTAATGGCTCAGAAATAGGTGTCATAAACAGAAAGGCATATGCAACACTTCCAAAGGTGCTGTCTCATTCTCTTTTGCCGGCCCACAAGGACAGATTCTGTTTTTAATGTGTATAATTAAAGGTTTATCACACAAGCATGCCACTGGCTGCCTCTGCTTGGTGTGCGCTCATCAGCACACCAGCACAGACAAGTGACAGAAAGGAGGCACTGCATTTGATCAAAGCAAAGATGGACTGATGATGCAGGGGTGAATGCTCATTATGTAAGTAGATCTTTCTATAGCTACACAAGAGTCTTAAGAGCACTTTGTGCAATAAGGGCTGGCGAATGGATCAATACACAAACAAGGTGTTTATTTAGGACACTTTGCAGAAGCCCAGAGCGCCCCCCCACCCCCTTTTCTTTGTGTTGTTTTTTTTCGTTTTGTGCCATCAAGAAATCCTGTAACAGTAGACACACCGAATCATTGTGAAACTCCAGCACTGCATAGCACAGGTTTTGCTCTCATAGGATCTTAAAAGAAGAGCATTGGCTGCAGCCTCCTCAAGGGCCCAAACAGCCGCAGGCTCACGGTGCGGCATTATGATAAACTGTCAATTTGTTTGTGTGCATGGGACTATCACATGATATCCACTCAAACAAGCAAAGCCTTAGGGTGGGTCCCATGTAAACAGATACTGAAGCTTTGCCCTCTGGGAAATTTGTAGGATAAAATCTGTCATGGTATGGAAATGAGAATCAATGGATCACATTACTAGTTGAGTTATATTGCATCACATTCAAGCAAAATGAAACTGTTACTGTCATTTTCTTTCAGATAATGTCTTTGTAACAGGTGGAGAATGATTTAATTTGGAGTTAGAAAATCATTTTAGCTCCTGGCCAATTCATCCAGGAGACATTCCCCAAATCATCTACCTGCTCTTCTTATCTTTCCTTCCTGGGTCCAACTCTTGAATTGCATTAAAGGTGTAATATTGCCATCTAGTGGTTTGTCATATGGCGTTTTGTTTTGTTTTTCCACAAAGAGGACACTGACTCATTTGATTATCTCCAGCTCGTCTAACACACAGAAATCTGGGTCTAGTGTTTAAGTCTTCAGATTTTACCACTGATTCATCTTATATATGATAGGGACGGAGACAGTTTTGAATATTTAAAATAAACAAGGTATTTTTCAGATACATTACATTTAGCTCATTATAACCTCATCTTAGCTCTGAGCTTACACAAGAAAGCCTTGCTTCTAGGACCTAGTTTGCTTTTATCTTAGATTCCCATCAGTATAGAACTCCACTGGAGAATTGACCTAATAAATCACTCTGAAAAATTTCCTCCCACATGCATCCCCAGAAACCTGCAAGGTTCCAGAGAGACAGATTTCTTAACACCCTCACCGCCAGCAGGCTGCACAAACTGCTCATTATGTTCCTACTTTACAATCCGGCACTGCAGAGCAGAGTGCCTCTTGAAAACTGTTCAGCTGATTAAGTCAAATCTGCATTCATGTGCATAAATATGAATCACATTTTACAAAGCAAAATGATGATAATCTTTTAAGCTTCCTTTCTAATTATGCACAATTATCCAAATCCATATATTAATTTCTGCATCCCACAAGCATGACATGAGTGGGCCAAATGTTTATTCTGATATCCTTTACAAGGTTTCTGGACGCTCCCAGGCCCGCTCTCATCCCTCTGAGGAACGACATGACGGGAAGTCTGATGAGAATCTGCTAAGTGTCGCACTCCAAACCTCAGCACCACGAATAAGTGGATCAAATGCAAAAGCCACTTTCTTATCAGCACTTCCCCTGTCTGTTTGGTGGACCCTGGTATCTGATGAAACCTTATCGAAGCCTTACAGTGCTGGTTCACATGTCATGTTATCTCACAGGTCCCTTCCCCAGGGCTCCCACAGGAAGAATCTGTTCCCAGGGTACCACATGCCAAGTTTTTCAGCTGCCAAATGGTTGGGAGAAAATGCTCTGTGGTCAGTGAAGGCCTGTGAAGGTAAAGGCACCATGGGGGTGTTTGAAAACTAACAGGATAGACAGCATCTATGAGGATTTTTAGATGGGTTACAAACAGGCTGGAGTTTCAATTTTTTTGTCCAAAATAAACCCAAGAAAGAATTTAGACTTATGGGAAAAAAAAGCTTAGAAAGTTTGACAAAGTACTTCAAGTTTGATTGGCAGCAGGTGCTGCCATCTAGTACCAGAGGAAGTATCATTTTTTATTGTTATTAGTATTATTAGGTTTATATTGCAACAGTTTGCCACAGCTAGTAGTACAACATCAACAATATTACTCAATATTCAACTGTGGTTGGCACTGTTAGCACTTCTATGAAACCAGCAAAAGCCAATTAAAAAATGTGAACGTCATGATTTTTTTTCCCCCATTCTGGATTTGAATGGCAAGTTACCAAACCAGTGGTGTGTCATACAGCAAGTGTGTCAAAATTAATAAGAACAAAGCACAACCACTAACACTAATGTGTCTTTTCATAATTGAAAGCAAATGACTAATTTTTCAACCAGAAAATAATTACATTCTTGAGGGTTTTTTTTCTGTGGCTCTAAAAGTGTTGTATGTTTCTTTTTAGATATAACTTGTTTATTGGATAATTTAGATGACTGATTGGGAGATTAACAGGCTCAAAAAAGAAAATTATGCATTAATTCACATTATGTCTTGGTTTGGTTTCATTAACTATTCATTTTACACTAAAAATGCTTGTTTATGCCTATGATAACCCCAACAGGACATGATTTTGTTGATATTAGTTTTGTTGTTGTTGTTGTTTTGTAATAAAAGAGGAAATTACACTGTGTGAAACATGGCCTTTTGAGGCTCCTGTATATGGGTCATTTCTACGTTTTTTTTCCCCACAAACAGCAGGAGTCATTTTAAGAGCTCAAATAATGTGGTATTTGCTCTGCCTGCTGCTAATTTAACAGCAGGAGTCAAACTGTGTCACACCCTCAGATAAAAAGACTCAAAGCTTGTTCCCATAATACCTCAGAGAAATGGTTTATTGTTTACGTTGTCTTCTAGGAAAATAAACAATTTGCTTTCGTACCAGCCTTCAAAGGCTGTCGAACCAAGTTACAATAAGTGGGCGGTGACTTCAGCTCCACGCGCGTATTTCATAATATCCCAGTGACGCGCGTGGGACTTTTGCTGCTGCTGCTGCTGTTCGTTGACGCTGCCCCTTCCTCGCGCTCGGAGTACTGGATGACATGACGCACTTTTTCGATTCTTTTAAGCTAAAGTTGAAAAGTTAAATGAGACATGTCCGCTCACGGGTTGTTAAGCAGTGTTTTCTCATGTTCGCTGAGCCCCAAGATCATTTCCAAACGGAGACTGAGGCAGACGAGGAGTTTGGACTCGGCACTGATGCGACATGATGGGGTAGAAGTTGTGGAGACTCCGTATAAGGTTGGTGACATTTCAGCTTTATCTTGTGTGCGTTGGTTATCTTTGATCAGTAGCTGAGCTAAGATGGTGCTGTTTTTCCAGAGAGAGCTCATGGAAGATGTCTTAATAATTTTGTAAGACATTTCGCAGCAAGTTTGTACTTTTTGCTTAAATAATTTATTTCTCTGCTTTATTTTCTTGGTGCATACAAGAATAATGACGCAGAATAGACTAAAGGCTGCAGAGGAAAAGATTGGCCAAATTCCGGAAGTGGCCGGAATTCCCTGAAGGATGATGTCGCCCACTTAAAAATTGATGGCACTTTTTCATCTTAAATGCGCACATTTTCATTCTCTGTCGCATAAAAGTGTAGCATGTAGTTTGCCTTTTTAAGATTTTTTCCCCATTCATACCGATACGGGTAAATGGTAAACTCCTGACTCCTCTTGTATTGCAACATCACTAAGTCTGTGACTAACAGGCTACCAGTGAAACTTCACCTGTGACCCAGTCATGCTCCATATACTTTCATAGCTGCGTCACTGAACAGCACCATTGATAAAAGCCAATTCTTTGGATGAAATGATGTCAGCAGAAACCACTGCTTGTTCCAACTCGAACATTATTTGGAAATAAGGGTGACTGGAAAATTTTGTCACATTTGGCACGTGTTTACTGCCACATAACCAATGGTAAGTGTATCAGAATGAAGAAACAAGGTGCAGCTGTTGGGAAAAGGAAAGAAATGGCACTTTGAACACCAAAATTGTGCAAATTCAAGGCATTTTTTCCCTTCTTCATTTTAGATAAAACAATTTTGTCGTTAATGTTTCATGCATCACATTACTGCTGTGATTAAAATTGCCTTGGCCTCATTACCACATCTCAGGGTCTCGACTCAAAGGTCACCACATACACGTCTTCTCAATGAGGCGTCATAATATGTAAGGAAAAATGTATTAGAAATCATTATAATCATTATTGCTTCTCCTCTGTTGGTCATTCCTCATGTAAGCCAAGCTGCACCACCTTGCTAAAACTAGTCCTCATGGTAACACTGTTTGTTTAGTTTAATGGAAACCTGTGAAAGACACCACATTTTAATGGGCTTGTAATGAATACCAGCAATGGGATCACTCCGTTACAACAACAAGAAGCCAGTGTCTACAGCCAGAGCGCTTTGAAATGTAATCACAGTAAATCTTGATGAACATGATTAATACTGGAGACAGCTCGGTGTCAGATAGGACATTTAATGTGATTTATTATGTTGGGGAGGGCCTCTTTGTTGCCAACAGCAAAGTGCTATGAGAGCTGCACAACAGCTAACACTTTGCATTGTCAGATGGAAACTTTTACTCCATATAACAACCTCAAAAACATTGAGGAAATACTTTGAGGTGTCAGTGGGGTGTTCATCTATAGTATTGTGATTTAAAAGCTCCGACATCTGAGGTGTTAGACACCAACAGATAGTAAATAAGAGCCATGAGCAAACCGAACTCCATCTTTAACAAAGTCACATCTTTTATTTATTATTGGCAGTGAAAATATCCAGCTCATAGTTCATTTGGGGACAGCTGTATCTATGATACCCCCACAACAACATCACTGAAGCCAGGCAGATTACTTTTCCGCCTTTGCACCTCCGCCCAATAACAGCCCCAGCAGCTCAAACTCCCCTTTTATGAGACGTACTATACTGTAAGTCCTGTTACTCAGGCGGTCAAGGCCTCTTGTAAACTCTTTGGTATCCAGTGTGTTTTCATCTCGTCAAGTAAGTGAAGATCAAAAAGTGCCGTGGCTTGTTCATGAAGGAAATCCATTGCTTGCATTTTCTTGTGCTGTGTTTTCACTGCTATGCACGTAATCCAAGAGATCACAAAGGAGTGACTTGTCCTTGGAGCTGTATTTTGGATCTCTGCCACAGCCACATGTTGCATATCACTGGGCCCTATACGAGCTGTACCCACTCAGGTTTTGTAATCAAGGCTAAGATGGTAAGTAGAAACATCTGGTTTACATGAAACGAGCCTGCACTTTTATTCCTCACAGCTGAGCTGCATGACCAGATCCTGGCTAGAGTCCCTCAGGCACATATTTCTATCCACATGAGACAGTCAGTTAGCTTAGCACAGAGCTAGATCTGCATGTTTGTAACAGCAGCCATGTGACATCCAGTTAGAGACTTATGAGTGGGAAATAAATGGTGAATTAGATGTAAACATAAACTTTATGGACATCAATCCCAAACAAAGCACACACCTTCAGATATTTGTCCTAAAAAAGTGTTATCACCATTAAATTGTCACATTTAAGTCATACAGCTGTACTCTTCTCCTGTCTTTGTATCCTGTGATCATCTGTCAAGCCCACCACACTGTGGAGCTCATCTTCAGGGGTTTTAAATGTCTCTGAATCTCATGAAGCAGGCAGACTGACCCGGTCTTCAGAATGACTGTAGTGGATCCTCTCTCTGATCCTGGCACCAGTCAGATCCATGTTAGATTATTTTAAAATGATTTTGCATTTCATTTTGGGATGTTCTTGACCTAGCTTTTGTACTTTCTGGGTTATTGCAAAAATATTTCCTGTTGATTAAATCTCTAATGTAAAAAAACTGAATCAGCTCATCTTCATCATTTATTTTTGCAAATTCTGTCCTCATCATGTCTCTATCTGTCAATTATGATGACTTTGTAAAGACCCTTTGCAATATGCAAACTAATCTCCATTCATTTTGATTTAATGCTCAAGCCTTTAGGAGAATTCCTGCATAAGTCAGCAAACAGCCAGATCAGACATGCAGCTACAGAGTAAATCTCCCCGAGCTCTGCTTTCCCTGTGGAAGCCACTGAGTTGCAGAAACGTATACAACCTTTAAAGTTAGCCATTTGTCATTCTGTTGTAGTAATGTAGTGGCAAAATGAGACCATTTGTCATTGGGACAAAGATGCAAGACTGGCAGTTGGTAGCATCCAAACTGAAGATTTGAGCATTAATCCTGTATGAAGCCTCCTAACTTTTGTAAGATTTCTAGGACTGTGTTTTCACAGATGCTGTTATTTTCAAGCCCAGTGATCATTCCCAGTGATTAATTCTGAGGAAGATGAAAAGCTAGATTCTGAATCAGAGACAATTCAAATATTGTATTTTACTTTGACACACTTGTCAAAATAACACATGCAGTCACTTAGCTCATTGAATTTAAGAGAAAGAAAAGTACTGATGGAGGAAAAAAAAGAAAGAAGGAAGCAATATTGCAAACTGTGCTAAATTGCTATGAGTACCAAAGAGAGGAATTGGCCTGACTGAGTTAAATCAATATGAAAAAACACATAGCGTTCAGCTGAAGTCAAATTGAATCCATATTGGAACGCTTAGATAACTTCAAGTCCTAAATTTGGAATCCCAGCATAAGGCTGATGTAAAATCAAACTCAGTTATCAAAATTAAAATTGATATATAGTCCCATCACTGAACAGTGAAGTGTTGCCAAGTTTTTGGAGTGTGTAGACATCAAATCAAACTCTGTTCCATGTATAATATTAGATTCACATGACAATTTCACACACCAATGAAAGCCTGGCATTAAATCCCAAAGTTAAATCAACATCAGATCAATGCTGGGATTTGTCTGGATAACAACCTGGTGTATGCATATATTTTTCCAACCTCTCGTCATCGGCATCAAATGTTCAGATGTTTGACATTAGCCATCTGTCAGATCCAGTAGTTTGTGAAATACTGATGTCGCTGACGTAAGACCTTGATGTTGAGCTTACATCACCCAAACTTGGTCTGCATCTTTTCTCAAAGTCAAAGCCACATTTAATCTTTCATGTGTTACCCGTTTTATTCTGTGTATTCACTGTTTGTAGTTTTACTTATGTTTCCTGTTTTATTATTGAAGTTTTTGCTCCCTCTGTGTCTTGCTTCCTGTACTTGTGTTTCCCTCCTGTTTGATTACTCTGATTCATTTCACATCGTCTCACACCTGTGTCAGTCAACCCTCTGTGTTTTCCCCCTTTCTTCTTAATTTTTTCACCATAAAATTAGTGTCCTAGGCCACTTATAGTTCTATTGTTTTAGGCCTGTCATCCACATGAAACTGCAGTTTTATGTCAATAAAAATAACATTATCTGAAAACTCAAGTCCAAGTAAAAATTTTGTAAAACTTTGGTTTCATGGTTTTGTGTATACACCGGTAACTAGAGTTTTTGGATCTTAAGTGTCACACCATGCAACAAAAAAAGTCATTGACATCACATATATGTGACGTTATGGTGAGCATTAATGTTATGGTGTATTTGTTGTAACATTGATGCAAACACTTCTTGCTTGCTTATTTCTTCAAGTGCATCTTATGTCTTAAGTTGATGAGCAGACCTCTTATTTATTGACTCAAATGTAAAATCCCAGCCCCATTTTTAAATGGCAGAATATAGAGACTGATGGGAGATTAATTCTGATTGGGTGGCACAAACCTCTGCCACCTATGGGTCTGGCAGAGCCATACTTTATGACAAATTTTCCTGGTCACATGTGAAGGACATATTTTTTGTAAACAGGCAGGTGTGAAAAAAAGTATTCTAAAAAATTTGTGAGGTGAAATATTCATTTTTGAAAATACCTAGTTACCTGTGTACAAGGCCACAGTGGCTCTTCAGGTTAATTTTGAATTATTTTTTTAGTGGGTTTTTCCTTTTGAGTTCGTAGTGTGAAATAGCTTTAAAGGTGTTAAATCATTTGTTTGCTCTAAAACTCAATTTGAGTTGACAGAAAAGTTAGGATAGTGGGTAAATATAAACAGAATGTGAGAATTAGTATTACACTGAAAACACCTCAGTGTTTGACAAATCTTCCTATTCTGTCTCTATTTACATTTCACACAGCCCTTCAGCTTTTCTGGAAACGTGGCCTAAATAAAATAATATGGTCTGAATGTAGAGATTTCTGTGGGAAACTCTTCCCACAATAGGCTGTTGACATTTCCTGACTTCTGGGGAAGTATTCATCACCTCACTGGACCCAGTTGCAGCGAGTTTCATCGGTGCAATCTGAGCCCTCAATCTCTCTATATTGTTTGTACCACCTTGCATGTTTCCTGTCATTATATCCAAGAGTGCCAACTAGAAGTTTTGTGTTCAGCAAGTATTTTATGTAAAGCCCTGAGCCACCAGGAAGTAGCATGCTAGTGTGCTTCAAAGAGGAGAGGGTTGGAATTATTTATTACCTAAATTGTGTTAAACCAGTTGATAATTAATGCTTTCAGACTGGCTTCATTTTTTATACTTTAAAGAGAGGTTTCTCTTTAGTCTTTTAGCTTAAAAACCAAAGTTCATGTTTTCAAGCTGTTTAATGAGTAATCCTTAAAAAAAAGAGCTAAATGCAAAAAAACTAAACCTTTACTGTGGCCACTTCTTCTGCAATGTCTTTGTATTCAGCCTGAAGGGATATTACATCAGGATACCTGTAATCACATTGGCAAAGAAAACCATTATTCGATGACGGCACTGTCTGAGATGAAGTGTGGGAACCCAGCTTAACCTTGTATCAGATAGGGGAAGTGCTCCCACTCCCATATAGTCACACAAGAGGAATGTACGAACTAAATGGGCGGATGAACACAAACTTATCCCCTGATTTCTCCCTCTTTAGTTGGATCATCAGCTGCAATGCTTAAAAACACAATAGAAGCAAAATTTAGGAAAATTGACATCCCATCTGTTAGACCCCTGCGTTTTATCAATCACAATAGACCATGTTAAAAAAAAAGGCACCAGAGATCAAATGCTGGTTTTAAAAAAGTCATGAAGAATTGAAAATATTGGATTTATATTTCTAAGTTGTGATTTGTATGATGATGAAAATGATTATCAGATTGATCCAAAATGAAATGTGTACGAAGTAAATCTGTGTAGCTGTGTGCTGATGTAGTTGATTGACATAAAATGTAATATTGTCTTTTGTTCTATATTCCATACAAATAATGAATATGGCTGGCTAACATCATATTTTGTTGCTGCTTTTGTGAATTTTGGTCAAGGTCTGATGGTACAAATGCAAAATATTTTAAGATTATATTTCTAAGGTAGAAAGATTTGCAAAGAATAAATTGATTGTGATTATTTTTTCCTATATTGCAATTGTGATTTATTGTGGTGTATTTTTTGGTTTTCCTATCTTAAGTGTTGTTAATATCAATTGCTATATTGAAGGGTAAGATTTTTTTTAATTATTATTTTGCTTAAGAAAGACACACATATGAGGCTGAAAAGTGGAATTTTTATTTAAAAGAAATCCACAAAAAAAACTTGCTTTGCATAAATGGGCACATCACTTAACATCAGAATATCATAAAAAGTTAAATACGTTTGGTCACTCATTTCAGAAAGTAACCCTGAAACTATATACTCATTATACAAAGAGTAAATTATTTCAAGCCTTTGTTTCTTTAAATGTTGTCAGTTATGGCGTACAGATAATGAAAAAAAACAAAATTCAGTGTCTGAGAAAACTAGATAAGATAAAAAATGGATAGTTGAACAGAAATGTCAGGCCTCTGAGAAGTCTTGCCACTTTCTGACCATTTTCTAAGTTTTCTTCTACATTTTTCCCCTTTTCACTCTTTTTTGCCACCTTAAACTCATTTTATTGGTAATTCTTGCCATTTTCGCCACTTTTCACCACTTAGATGTTTCTCTTGAAAAGATAGTCTTCAACATTTTGGCTCTTTGGTTGAGCGGGGTAGAGTTCAGGGTTGGAGAGCATAAAACATTTTTTATCTGGTTTTCTGACACATCACATCAGGTTAGAGAAATATAGCACTGTCCGCAGTTAGAATATTACAGCTGGCCAAATTGTGATTAAATCTAATTTGCAATTTATCATCCAGCCTTAGATATTTCTATTGGGCGTCACTGCAGAAACCTCTGTGTTTTCGCTCTAGTGAAAGCATCTTATTAGACTCAATGAACAACATTCACCTGACATGTCCAGAAAAATGTTGTAATTCAAGGTAGTAAAGGACAAAAATAAAGCCTGAATTGCTTGAAGTGAGTAAAAATGAAATATTGTAATTTGAGAAACTTAGCCACTGAATTTTCTTACTCCGTTGACAGATTTTTTGCTCATTAATCATGAATTAGAACTCATTTTTGCCTAATATCTGTGATCAAGACAATTTTTGATCTAATCAGATAAATGTGGCTCATATTGAGAGTGAAAAGATTTTTTACTGGGAATAAGACATGAACACTTCCTTAGGTTTCAGTTCTTGTGGTGTTAAGTCCTCCACCACACACCAAACACAAAGCCAGAGGAAACATGGCTGACCTGTCACATTCATTTTACTGTACTTTGTCACACTCTATTTGTGCTAGACACTAGTCAGCTACTGTAGCACAGTCCTAATTCTCTTCTAATGGAGAGGACAGGCACTATAGAGTAAGCCTTATCCTGATAATGAGTTACTAAGCCTCTTTAGGACATGACTCATATGATTGGCTTGACTGTAGCGGATCAAAGCTTTGTAATCTCCGGCACAAAGATGCTCAGAGGTTGAGGATTTCAAACTAGATTGTTTGTTCCATCATTAGTACAGTACTTAAACTCTAAAACGGCTCTTCAGTTGCGATGATTAGCTATGAAGTACTGACTGATGGAGGATTGAGCTTATTCAGAAACTGCTGGAGTGTGCACCAAAATTATGAGTTGCCTCATGCGATTCATTGCATCAGGAAGTCATAGAATAAAGATGAGGTGTTTCACTTCAAAAGAGTGTGTGCATAATTCATCTGCATGATTTTGCTCCTTGTAAAAAAGGGGATACTCTCACTGCTTTTTCAAGTTGGAGATCTGACCAGATTTGTCTTCTGGTTCTGCACTGTTTGCTATCAGGGGTGAAAAAAAGAAAGTTAATGATGTTGCTGTCTTGTGGAGCAAAGGTGTGTGTCAGCTCATGCAAACTGAGAATCTGTGTCAGGTGTGGCTTGTCCTGAGTTGAAGCAGTGACAGCAGTGATGGATGTTTCTAATGAGTGTGTGTGAATACCTGTGTGTGTGTGTGCGTTTGTGTACTCAGGGTGACTTCACCTGGAACAGCGTGTCGGGACGCAGCGTTGGCCTGAAGCCCGTCCCTCTGCAAAGCCTCTCCGAGTTAGAGAGGGTCCGCCTTCAGGATGTGGCCTTCAGGCGACTTCTTCAGGATTGCGACCTGGGCTGCCACATCAGCATCCCTAAATGTACTAAAGCACTCAAACACACTCATGTAAACACATATGCTGTAGGACTCAATCAATGTTTTCTAGTTTTCTACTGGATATGCTCTTCTTCTTAAATTACTGTCATGTCCTTTCCTTCATTCTAATGTGACTTCTTTGCGTCTTTTTAGACCCCCATAAGCACAAGAAGTCGCTCAGGAGGAAGCTGGATTCCTTATCTAAAGAGAAGAGTAAAGACAGAGGTAATGCTCCAGTCAGTTATTATACCCTAGTTGCAGCTTTTCCTTTCTTTACACTGAAAGATATATTGTTTGACACTTTTGGCCACAGCTTTAGATTCAGTGAAGCAGTCATTCTGGGCTGTTTATACCCGAGGAGCTCTGACTGATCATAATCTACAGCGCAGTAAAGAAGTCTCAGAGGGATCTGGGATCTTCCTCTGCAGCCCGCTGCCACAATCCGACAGGAAAGTGATGTTCTCTGTCAGAGAGGCAGTCGAGGGAAATAACAAAAACAATCTTAAGTGGAGGCTCATTCATTACAGCCTGTCCTCCGGCATGACCGGCCCTCTCTTTCCTCTTTTCTCTGTCTGTTTACAGAGCCATTTCTGAACTATTTGCTCCCTGACACTGAATATTGAGCGACGACCACAGACTGTGGTGTGCACTCAATATTGGCATTTATTTTAAAGTTCAAGTTTGAATAGAGGGAATGAATGCAAAGGAACACAAGTTCCAAAGGGGGGAGGGCACAAGACGTAGTAAGACT
The DNA here is from genome assembly GCA_008086565.1 of Thalassoma bifasciatum. NCBI lineage: Eukaryota > Metazoa > Chordata > Actinopteri > Labriformes > Labridae > Thalassoma > Thalassoma bifasciatum. The sequence goes on along the minus strand of RPOG01000111.1, from coordinate 555,886 downwards.
TACAAATCATATTCAATATCACCTGTTTGACGTGGAGCCAGCAGGATGAACTTTAAGTCTCCCTCTCTTACCTCCCCCCTCACACAGAGACTCAGCCCCAGGCGTTTGGCATACCGCTGTCTCAGGTCATATCCAACGACCGCACACACAAGCAGAGGCACGACCCCCCACGGGAGGAGCACAGCGACCCCACCGAATTGATGCTATCCTTCCTCCAACTCACCTCAAGCTTAAAAAGGGCCAACAAGGAGCTCTCCAGCAGCAACTCGTCCCTCAGCTCCACTTCTGAGACTCCTAATGAATCGCCCCTACCAAGCACGCCAGACACAGCCCCCCGGACGCACAGGAGGGTAGGCTCTGCTGTCGATAAAACCTGACACACTGCAAAGCTTCAGAAATGCCTGATTACACATTCAGTGCAGATTTCTCTGGGAGTTTGTGACCTTTTAGGATATTAACTCAGTGTGTGGATGAGGCAGCCATTAAAGGACTGCACAGCATTTCAGCACTAACAATTGTCATTGTTGTCTGCTTGACAGGGTGGAGTATCTGTGGATTGCATCACAGACCTTGATGATAACCAGTCTCGCCTGTTAGAGGCCCTCCAACTCTCTCTGCCAGCAGAAGCAGCCGGCACAAGGAAGAAGAGGCACGACAAAAAACTCAGCCTCAATCCCATTTACCCACAGGTGCCCAGGGTCATGGATCTCTGCTGCCAGTATCTGGAAAAATATGGTACCTAACCCAGTTCTCATCTCACAGTGCATTAACTAATCATGTTCTGAACACTGATATTTTTATTTTCTGTCAAGTGCTCCAACAAAACCAAAGTATATCAAGCAGCATCTCAGCAAATTACACTGAAACAGCTTCTTTAAAATCTGAGGGTTCAAAAAACACATTAGAGGACCTGAGTGTATACCAAGGCCTTTTACACATGTAGTTGGGTATTTTTATAAACAAACATACCCCCTTATTTGTTTTTAAGAATATTTTCGTCAACACCTGATCGTTTACATAAAAAATTGTCAATATGTTAGGATCAATAGAGAAGTTGGGTCTGAAACATAAGTAGTGAGATGCACTTGAGGAAATTAGCAAGCAAAAAGTCACAAGGTGTGAAGTTTGAGATCCAGAAACTCCAGTCACCGGCATTTACTCAAAACCCTGACACTGGAGTCTCACAAAATCTTCACTTTGAACGAAGTTTTCAAAAAATATTGTCTTTAGTGACGTGAAACTGCAATTTTGTGTGCATGATGGGCCTAGACATATAACAATATAAGCAGTTTCACAGATACCTGGTTACATGTGGACTTGTAGGTTAGGTAAGGAAGGTAAATGTAGGTTAAAATAATCTGACTATGAAAAACTATCTTGGTAAAACCCAGATCCTGATCCTGCCATAAAAAGATCCTGCCATGTTTTCTTTGTATTGCCCCCTAATGGAGGACGTTTTTATTTGTCAGAAGCAGAGTTTGCTGATGTTCATGCAGCATGTAACACTGCAGAAAACTGATCACTTATCATCTGTTATCAAGGGGGGATTGGAAGACAGGTGAGGTTTGATTTCATAAGTGTTATATTTTTATTTTGCAAAAATCACCCAACAGAAAAGTTTACAAATGTAGCATTCATGCTACTGCCACGGTTAGTAAATATTTTAGCGAGAGCTGCTGGTCCTTGGCTGTTTTCACAAAATTGAATATGACCCTGCTCCAAAGGGTGTTGAATCTGTATATAGCAATGCATAATTCAATTAAAAATGCTGTTAATGAAAACAAGCTGAATTTTTAACACCATTTATAAAGCTTCATCCTCATTCCTCAGGTCTACAAACGGTGGGAATTTTCCGTATTGGGAGTTCGAAGAAGCGAGTACGGCAGGTAAGGTAACATATCCTACCCCACTGCAATGGTTGATATAAATTAAAAGCTTCATTTTTATTCTGAGGAGGACATAATCAGTACACACTTTCATCCAGCTTCGTGAGGAGTTTGACCAGAGCTGGGAGGTTCATCTGGATGAGGAGCACTGTGTGCATGATGTAGCCGCACTGCTGAAAGAATTTCTCCGTGACATGCCTGACCCTCTGCTAACAAGAGACCTCTACACAGCCTTCATCAACTCGATCTGTGAGCAGAAAACACACGCATGCCAAGAATAACAAGTCGGAAAGACAAGCCTGTTGTTTGGAGTCTTTGATTGTTGGAAATGTTGTTGCCTCTTTCCTGCAGTGCTCGATAATTCAGACCAAGAGAGTGCCATCCAGCTTCTGATATTTCTGCTCCCTCCCTGTAACAGTGACACGCTGCAGCGCCTCCTTTGCTTGTTATCCACAGTGGCTGCACATGCTGAGGACAGCCTGGACAATGAAGGAGGGGAGGTAAAGAAGCTCCACATTTCACATCTGAGTTGTAGATGTATCAAAGTAGGAAGATGTCAGTAATGATGAAAAGAGCAACTATCACATATTTATTCTGAGTTACAAACTGCTTACAAGTTTAATGAGATTGTGATGAATCCTAACAGCCATCAGAGGGCAGTACGACAGCTGTGTGTAACATCTGCAGCCTCTAATTTGTAGAAAGCGCTGAGCTGAAGCGAAGAACATTATGCATGATGACCCGATGTGGGTTTCTTGATTAAATGATGCAAAACCACCACCAACCACCCAGCTGTACAATCACCACACAAACACAGTGCCGCTACATCAATCATATGTTCTGTCATCGTTCATTTCCCCTGTTGATTTGTTCTAGATGACAAGAAGTGTAGGGGAAGTGACAAAAATAGTGCCATGCATACACTTGTAGTCTGTTAAAGAGTCTGACCATGTTAGGATTGAAAATCTGATTTACATGTAGGGTTTGTCATGTGAAAAGATTTTGATGAATCATCCAACCGCCTCTTGAAAGCAAAGCCACTAAACTCCTAGTGAATGTAACCTTGTACTTTCCCCAACTATTTGCCGTTTTGTTGCGTAACATGAACCCCAAATCTCTTTTTGTTGTTTTTTTAATCTGTCCATTAATTATATAGTTTTACTACTAATCTTCAAATAAGGTTAATTGTTTCCCACAGACAGAAGACTAGTTTATTCTTGGCCTGAGTCCAATGTATACACACTGTAAGGGTGAAAGAGAGGTCTGCATGGTCTCTTCTAAAAAAGAGACGGGAGGCAGCCTTATTAAAGACGTCAGGGCTGCTTTAGGTAGGCTAAACATTCCCAACATTTCCAGGGTGCTAAGGAGGGTGTGTGTACGGTGAAGTCTGACACGGTTATTATTCTAGGAGATGTTTCCCTCATGCCCACTGACAGATGAAAAAAAAATCTGGGTTAAGTGGTTCTGTAGTTAAAATCCTTGATATGAATTATGTTAGTTTAGAAAACATTCCTCTTAAAGCAAAGGTTGGACTTGGGTTATCACAGAAAATAGCTTGGATGCCATGTAAGAAGTTTCCCAGCAAATCTACGAAATGATTTTTAGTTTTAACATAAAACCTTTCTTCCAAATAAATACACTTGGACAATTTTTAATCGCTGAATTTGGGTGGTAATTTGCAATTAAACCTATTTGCAATAGGATGTTTAAGAAATGTTAACCTTTCCTTGATTTGTGAATCAAATTTATTTATCCGACTAGATTTATTTCACCAGGGAAACTTCATTGAGATTAAAAATCTCTTTAACAAAAGTGTCCAGGCCAAGATGAGCAGCAGCAAGTTTCAATTAAGTTACAGACAACAAAAGTTGTTACTGCAAAATTTGAATGTCATTTGCTGATCTGTGAATCTATGTTCAAACTGCAGAGTTTGCACGAACACAGACTCCAGACTGCAGTGGATTTCATACTCTGATAGACCTCGTATTCACACACAGCAACACCAGACTCCAGGATCAAATCACTGTTAAAAGTTTATGGTGTTATTTTTGTGATGACAGGAAGAACTATATTGTGCCAAAAAGGACAAAATAGCATTGATTAAAACAAAAAAAGATATTTGTTTTGAGCCAGTGTTAACTCTGACAGCCTTACTCTAAATAGAGCTCCTAAATGTTTCTTTTTAATACACTCATTTCACTGTTTTCAACATATCAAAGTATGAAGTTAAATGATCTGCTCAGCATCACTTTCAAAGACAAATAAACTTGCTTCTCCTCTGTTCCTCTCCCTCTATTTTCCTTTTAGATCACAGGAAACAAGATGACATCACTCAACTTAGCAACTATCTTTGGACCCAATCTCCTACACAAGCTGAAAAACTCTGACAAAGAGTTTGTAGTGCAGAGCTTTGCACGTGCAGAGGAGAGCTCGGCCGTCATCAGCGTGGTGCAGAAAATGATCAGTGCATATGATACTCTGTTCATGGTAAGGCAGGCATCTTTACTGCAAACTAAAAGACATTCACAGAGTCTCTTTGTCATTCAGTGGTATCTTGATAGAGGAGAGAGCCATCTTATAAAATGTAACTACCAGCTTTATTGGTTTTTAAGAGTCTTGAGCTTTTACAGTCACCAACAAAACAAGGTGGCATCACAGTGAAGCTAATTCACACCACTTTCTCCCCTGAACCTTGTGAAATGAAGTTCTATTCCACTCTATTAAGTGTTTTCTGAGTGTGTTCACTGTTGATGTTAATATGCGTCATCCCAGCTTTTGATTTCGATGAGGGCAAGGGCGAGATCCTCATTTCCTGCTTCTTTTTAAAGAAACACAAGTGCCAATGTTCTTAATTGCGGTATCTGAAAATGATCTGTTGAGGAAGCCAAAGGGCGAAAAAAAGCCTGTCAGATATTTGCTCTGCATCATTACTCCTGCGTTTCTGAACCGCTGTTAATTATTCTCGCTCTATATGAGACAACAACATGCTGTTTCATTTGCATACCGCATCAGACGACTGCATAAACACTGGAAGCATGAAAAATCCTGGGTGTTAAAGAGCATTTCACTAATGTTTGGATCAAGTGTGAATCATTAAAGTTAACAACTCTTTGTTGCAGTTACAATGACCATAAATGTATTGTTGTAATTCTCACAGGTGCCTGCTGACCTGCAGAATGAGGTGCTGATGAGTTTGTTGGAAACTGATCCAGATGTCGTCGATTACTTACTGCGGAGGAAAGCCTCTCAGCTCTCGTAAGTTACCAGCCTCTAAATGATCCAATTAAAGACACTTTGCGTCTCATAATGACACTCAGGTCATCATATTTCTCATCTTTATCAATGAGCATTCTTTGTATTTGCAGAGAGCCGGGCCTTTTGAGAGCAGAGTCCTTCTCTCTGACTGACAGGTGCTTATCTAACGACTCCATCAAAGCATCCAGCGGAGAGGTGTCTCCTTACGACAACAACTCTCCTGTCCTGTCAGACCGGCTGCTTTGTAAACACTTTGGGGACAGCGGTCCACTCTCAGACAGCATCAGTAGGCTCTCTGGGCAGTTTAAGCACAGCAGCTGGTCAAAACACGGATCAGGAAGCACCTCTCCTACACTTTCCATGGACAAAGGTGAACATATAGTTGAATGTGAGTCATGACAGAACTACATTTCAAAGGAAAAGGTCATGAAATTTAGATCTGGAAAGAAGGAGCCAGCAGCCTGTTAGCTTAAAGACATGGAACAGTTAACAGTTGCAGCCAGTCTGGCACCATCCAAAGGTTACATTAATGTCATTCATCACTTTTATTTGAAAATACATCAATGCACAACACATGCATATCCAAAAACACACTTTTTATCTTTGGTACAGGCTAGTCTTTCCTCAATTTGTTTTCATTCCATGTGAAGTTAAGCTAAACGTCTGTTGGCTATAGCTTCATATATGAGACATGAGAGTCGTATTGATCCTCTCATCTAGCTCTCAGCAAGATTAAGCTAAATCGCCGCCATTGTTTTTCTTGGATTTGGTTCTAAATGTCCTCAAAGACAAGAAAAGTGCTGTTATCTTTCACAAACAGCAGCTCTTTAAGCTTAGTCTTTTGAAACAGATAAAAGTGATCTGATGGGTTTTTTTAAGCTACGGGTATAGAAAGAGAGACTTGCCAAATTTTGAAGGGGATATGTTTTACATAGGGAATATAGAAGTGATATAACCCACTTAAGTGTCCGTCTTAATGTTTTTTGTTTCTTTGCAGAGGCCTCATCTGAGAGTTTCTGGGACACCTGGCACAAGCTGTTCAGCAGAGGCTTTAGCAACCATCACATCACTGGTAATAGACTCCTCTGTCCACGCTGCTGCAGATGGTCTTTATGTACGTAATGAATGCTGGATGTTAATGAATGGTCTCTCCCAGGCTCCCCAGGAGACGTGTCGGAATCTGAGTCGTATGGATCATCTGAGGGGCTGTGCAGTCACCAGGGTAACAACAAGCCTGCAGGACCAACACACACCTCATTGGGCGTGCTGGAGAACAGACCACACCCCCCAGTGACTCGCAGCAGCAGTGGTCCTCATGACCAGAGAGGACAGAGACAACAGAAATCATCGTTACAGCAGGGTTTGAGCAGCCAATCAGCAGCCGTCAGCTCCGACGACTTAGCAGAAAGGACAGGACACCCTGCATGCTCGTCTTTAAAGGTCAGGACGGATGGTTTGACTCCTTTTCACTACTCGGGACAGCTGAGGGAGACTCATATTTCTCACTCTACACCGTCTCTTTTCACGTGTAAGCCAGACTTTCAAAGCCAACAGCAGACCCTGCATAGCCCGACTTCACAGACTGACACAAAGAAGGGAGCCGGTTCAACGAATGGGCCGATGGAGCGGTGGCATATATGGCAGATACTGTCCAAAGAAAGTACGGACACTCTGCCTGAGACTTTAGTGTGACCTCACTTTAACTTCATTTTACTTCAACAAAGCGAGTGGACTCAATCTTGTGACACTTATTGAACTTAATCTTGAATTCTTACAGACTATTTCTTCAATATGACATATTCACCTTTGAATATGTTAATCATATCCCCAGAGGAACTTGATATGTAAAGAATTGTCTTGTCACTTGAATTATAGTTACTAATCTGAATGCTAAATGTAAATGCATAAAATTAGTTTGTACTATAGTGACTGTTTTATGACAGAAGCTCATAAATTATGGTTTATAAATACTCCACTCTCTCTATAACTTACTAAATTGTGGAAATGCTGTCATCTAAGACAACAATACAACACCTGTTACATTTTCCTATAACAGAATTTGAGTATTTATTACAATATTTAACTCTAACTATTTGACTGTCACAATTTATTTGGATGTTTGTGTTGTACAAGGAAAAATAATGGTGTACAAGAATTTTAATGGGGTTATTCTTCATTGTTTAAGTCTACAGTTATTTTTTGTAAACTAGTGTAATTTTATAATTTGAAATCATGTCAAGATCTTCAAAATTATGATAAAAGTCAAATAATTGAGTGAATAGGGATGAGTCATAAGATATTGGATTTCCTCTACCTCCTGACTTGAACGGGGTTTGTAGAGGTCTGAAGTGTATGAAATAAAATATGTATTGACACTCTACATAACAGCAACGCAATTTATGCATGATTTTGACTGGGATATAATTCTTACCTCACGATTTGTGACAGCATATTATTGCCTTATCCATACTTTTGAAATGGCTGCAGCTTAAAAACAAACATGGAATTCAAATGCAGATTTAGGGTCGAGGCAACAACCCAGCTTGACTCTCCCTTTGCATTTTTCGAAGTCTGCAAATTAAATTCACAGGGAGGCCACAAGGGGGCAGGATAAGACCAGAGAAGACTTCCTTTCCACCTCAAACAGACGTGCACCGTGGACACAGAGTTAGATTAAACAATTCATTCCTCACTGAACCGCTTTTAGCTACGCTTCATTTCTTTCTTTATGTTTTAAAGGTCTGATTTTACACTCAATTTATTGCCACCCCTGAAGAGTGAATTTTCTTTGATCAGCAGCTGCTTCATCTTTGAATCGAGACAATAACAATTAAATTGAGCACTAAATAAAGTTAAAGTCCTGAAATTGAAAGATGCAGTTACGTTAAGTGGACAATTAATACAAATTGGGCTACTTCTGGAAACATGCACGTGATTTATTAAAATCTCAGGGTGCATATTTGAGGAGAAGGTGTTATGACTGGTGGTGAAATCTGTCCAAATTAAATGCATCTTGTGCTTCAATTTATATCAGCTAATGAATGCATCCCCGCAGCCTGGTGATAAACTCCTCCCCTGTGAAGAGATCCCTAGAAATCTCCTCAGCTCAGATTTGTGGTTCAACTTTCCACCCGTATCTTCCTCCACAGCCGTGTGTGCCAAGCAGCTTTTGGCCATCATACAGTCCAGATCTGATCAGATCAGAGAGACAGGGTGTGTTTGACGGAAAATAACACCAATTTGTCCACCCCTTGGTTGCCGTAGTCTGCCTTAAAAACAAACGACAGTCAGCTTCTTCACCAGTAACAGGCCAAAACTGGGGGGAAAAAGAGATTCTCATTTCTTCCTGTGTGACCTGTCTCCTACAGCAGGCAATCGAGATCAAATATTTAATTTCACATCTTATCTCTGCAGCACTGATGGATGTAAGTTGATCCTCTGGCAGAGAGCTGCAACTGTTCCCAACAGGGGGTCCATCCTGTCTGAGTCTGTCCGCTCACTGGCATCAGGAGCAGCTGCAGGGAGGACGGAGCAAGGTCACAACCAAAAAATGAGCCTGAGTGTCCAGAAATCAGAGAGCCCCGGTCCTGGTGTTTCAAGGTCGAGATTGATATAAGAATCCCCGCAGAGGAAAAAATAGAGCTCAGTGGAGCTCATTAAGGTGGCGGTTATGGCGCCAAACACAATGCTACAAAGCCTTAGTCCATTTTCTGCCATTTAAGACACCATCTGTGGACTACTTAACATGCTGCTGTAGAGGCTGCTCGTCATCTTAAGGATGTCCTCTTCAAGTGTGCCGTTAATCTGGTTTATTCAGCTGTATAAATTAGAAATCAGGGACTGTTCCTTTAAGTCAAACCCAATTCTAACACAAGTGTTAAAGTGCAGAGTTGAAAATTTGAGACAAGAAGCTGTTTTGTTCTGTTTATGACTCATCTTGTTCTCTATTGTATCCCAAAGAGGCCTTTGGGAATAATGAGTGAAACAGTGTTGATCATTTTATTGATTCCTTAATGTGTGATACAATATTCAGCAGGCTGTAAAAAAAATCAACCATCAACAGAAGCAAACACCAGTGTCAGATGTGTATCTGCATCATAGCTGCAACTCAGTAAAACAAGCAGACTTTTAATTATAATAAGTGTCTCTGTGAACTTTCACCTCTTGTTTCACAGATAAATCAACTTCAACCAATTTGGTGCAATTTTCCAACACTGAATGTGGATTTTGAGCGAATCACCTCCTTTTAATAGCACAAGGTTTTTGAAGCAGCTCTTTGTTGTCGGCTTTCATTAATTTTTAATTAAATTTCAAGCCTTTCCAAATTGATGCATTTACGCCTGTTTGGTTAGATTATAAGTATACTGAGTGACACTTTTCCCTCCCTGCAATTCAAAGAACACCAAAGCCTCAAATCTCATTTCATTCTCAACATCTGCTCTGCCTCCTGCTCTAGTTGGAATAAATTGAACAAATATTTCTCGTTTTGAAACAAAGCCCACATTGTACCCCGGAAAGGGTGAATAAAACATGTTGAGTATGTTCTCTTTTGATGTCTGTGTGCGAATGATTAGTGTACACGAAGGATATGAAATCCACGTTGTTGGTGGGCGCACATGTGGCTTCTCCTCCTCGATCCAACGTGATACACTGCAGCAGTTCATTTAGGATGCAGACGGTGTGATCGGTGGGACCCGGGGATCGAGTTGGGTCAGTCCTAATATGTCAGTTGTTTGGCGGGCGAGGCCGTGAAGGATTTTCTGTTTTAACTGTGTGAGCAGCTCACAACAAGACGGTCACTAAAAGGCACTTTGAGCAGACAGTGTTATTCAGGCGTCGATGTTGCGCAACAAACAAAGTATTATGTGGCTGAAACAGTGACTCCCATGAAACATCAGGGATTAGAGGATCCAGATGTTTCCCTTCAGAAAGAAACTGAGATGTTTTATGGTCTGAAAACTAACTTCTTTTTATCTTTATCTTTATGGAATTATTTTTGCTGTCAATCTATCAAGCAATTCAAGTAGCAGTTGTCTCTCTTTTGAGCTTTGTTGGAAAACGGCTGTCATGGAAGAATGTTCATTCTTCATCTGATAAACAGCAGTTACATGTGAACATAGTTTAACAGTGAGACTTAAGGGCGGTGGGTGATAACAAAATGGCTTGTGCAACTCTCCTCTGTGTGATGTTAGTATAATATGCAAAAACAAGTTATCGCCACCAAAAAATGTTCAAGTTGTTCCGGTTCTTGGAGAGAAACTGACAGTTCTCAGCACGCTGCAGGCGAAATTCCGTGTTATTCCCCCATGTGCTCTGATTGCAAGAGAAGCTGCTGCTTGGAGACTGCAAAAGACATAACATTAAATGAAGCCTCAAACATATAATCAGCCTTTTCTTGCATCAAACAGTGCCAGCAGTTAATAATTAAGCAGAGCCCAACCAAGGTAATTATCACAGAGAGACTTCTGAAATGAAACAGGCTGATGGGGTACAAACACACAAACAGACGGAAGCTTCTCCCTCAGCACTTTTAAGATGTTGGAGGTTATCTCTGAAGCTTCTCCACAATGTGTCCTCCAGTTCCCTCTTAGTGGGTTTCTCCTTCAAGCTATCTTGTCTTTATTTTCTTATTTTTTGAATACTATTCGAGAAAGGAGGTCTCGTATGTGTCATCCTTTCCTCTCCTGGGCTTTTTACTCCTCGTGAACTCACAGTTTCAGCACAGAATAGAGAAAGACATCCAGAGCTTACAGGTAATTCAGGTGAAATATGTTATCTCTTTAAGAATATAAATAGCAACTACCTTTGCTCTGAAAGTGAGTCAGAGCCATTAGATGTTGAGCTTTGGTTTCTGTTGCTGTTTAATTCCCTAGAATACAGAGGGTGAGTTTGATTTGGCTAGGGTGACCAAACGTCCTCTTGTCCCCCTTTTTGGTGGTAATTTTTTTTTTTTTTAAGAATTACCACCAAATGTCTGGGTCTGCTCTGACTGCTTGTGCTGCGCTCTGAGACAGAAAATGTTGAGGTGAAAAATGCTCATTAACAGATGAACTGCAGATATACAGTTGTACCCCTCTTATCATTGTTGTGACCAGTGTTGAGAAAACATTTTGGCCCATAATTTTGAGATAAAAAGTCATAAATTTTGGATGAAATGTGAGAATTCTCCAAAAAGTCAAATTTTGAGATTTAAAAAAAATCTAAATGTTGCTATAAAAAGCCAAAATTATGAGAAAAACTGCAAAATTTTGACTTAAAAGACAAAGTTATGAGATAAAACCCCTAAATTTAGAGATAACGTAGAGATTGTGAGACTAACACTCAAAATTTTGGGATTAAAATGTCAAAATTGCTAGAAACAAGTTGGAATTTTACAATGAAAAATCGCAATTTTGAAATTAAAAAGTCATAATTACGATAAAAAAGTTGAAATTTTATGCTAAAGACTCAAAATTTTGTGATCAAGAGTCAATAAATTGAGGTATTGAAGTCAATGTTTTAGTCATTAATGGTAATATTCTGGGATAACAGGTGAAGTTTTGAGACAAATAGATAATATCTTAAGAAAAAGTTTGATTTTTGACTTCTAATACTAATATTCTGACTTTAAATGTTCAAAAAACAAATCTTTACAAGGCCAATTTTTAATTTGCAATATTTTAAACTAGTTGAAATAGACATCATTACATTATTTATGTTAACATCATAGAAAATGTTCATTTCAAACAGAAAGGAGTGTCTTTGACAACTGTACGGGCCATGAAGCTGCTTGTATTGTGCTATCTTTGGGTATTTGAAGTTTTTAGAACAAGGTCACCCTGGATTTGACCATCAATAAAAATGTAACATCATTAAAAGTTTGAGCAACAGGTGACCTCAAAAGACTTTGTTTTTACTAACAAAGCCTGCCCTCTCCATACCCTGCTTAAATTTGTTCACTGTGATTCATTCCTTCTTTATCAGTGGCAGCCTTTGTATCAGAGTAAAGACTGCAGCTCTTTGATAGGAAAACAAGAAGAGTTATTCTAAGAAATCTGATTCACACCTCCTCTCCTCTCTGAGGCCTTGACGAGCGAGCGTCAAGACCGAGTGAAAAGTTGACTTTGTTCCTCGAGTCCTATGAGCTCTCTAATGGATTACCAACTCCAGTCAGCTCCCTCCATGAATAAAAAAGTAGTTCTGTGAGAAACCCTGTCATTAACAAGCTAATTGTCAAGCTAATTGATTAGCCTTGGGCATTGACTTTGCAGCTCTGATAAGTTCTTACTTTCAAATCCACTCATTTGTCCAGAGGCTGCCAAACTTTATGACAGCTCACAAACTGAAGGGAACCAGAAAACAAATTAAAAACAACACTTTCCATTCATTGATTTTAGTATCAATCTAACCTAAGTTAGTGTAATCATTTTCATTTCAAGCACAAAAAGCTTTAAGTTCACTTTTTATCAGCTCATGATCCAAATTTAGAAACAACTTGAGAACGGGCTTCTGGGAACCTTCTTGAGATTTCTATGTGTTTCTGTTCCTTCAAGGCAAAAGTACCAAAGTGTCTTCTGTGCCTTCTCAGCAGCACACTTGTTACGATCCTCAAAGCAAATTATCTGAAGAGGTCTCATTGTTCTGTCAGCTTAAGCGGCGACAGCGTCAGTTCAGATGGAATGAGGTGTCACTCACAAAGTAGAAACGAGTTCGTATTTTTCTGGATTGTTCCCTTCAGTGATATCATTTCTTGAAAAATGACATCAAAACATCCCTTTGAACGCATGCTTACAGATGTTCCCCCTAATTGGACGATGATATGCCTCTTTAGATCTTCAGTTAATCTGTCAAAAACTGTTCACTCAACCTGACTGATTAGACGTTTGCTGAGGTTGCTTGGCTGGAAATTTGCTCCAGTCATCAAACTCCATATACTTAAATGAATCATACAGTAAGTGTGTAATCATCCTGCTCTTCCAGGTGTGTAAAAAGTCCCTCTAATTCCACCTTTTCCCCTCCCCGGTCTCCTCATCTGAAAGCAGGGCTCGGTAACTTGAAAGTTTGATTCGCAGGCAGGCTGTGAATGAAGGTCACCATCTTCCCGGAATGATGTCGACCATATGCGGCTCAAACAACAACCCAATATACCTCCAGATTAGAATAATGGAGCTCAGTGTTTAATGAATGCTGCTCTGTCTTAAAAGACAGCTTCATTGATATTCTTGGGGCAGATATCCAGTTTGAATGGCAGTCTATCTAGTTTTCCTTCACTCCTTTAAGCCAGACCAGGTCAACCTGATTGAAAGACTGAACTCAATTTAAAGGATTTTGTTATGCAGCTTCGACTACTTCTTCTCAACCCCAATCTTCAGCAAGATTCAAACTCATTTGTCTCAAGCTGAAAAGAGTTTGAACCCAAGCTGTCTGTATTCCAACCAAGTAACCTCGTATAATTTCCACTTTGAAACAGTGAGAGTGAAAAATAAGAACAGAAGTGCATTTCTGGAGATGGCAAACTGCAGCAGGCAGGATTTTAAGTGAAAGTAAACTTTGGAGGCTCTTTGTTTAAGCTTGAAAGTTTCACAGTTCTTCTTAACAGCTATTGCAAGCAGTAGCTTTGTGTGCGTCAACATTAGCATTGACATTATCATCATTGACAAGATAGTTATTGTTGTCATCATCATATTCATCATTCGCATTACAGTAATTTTTCTCATCATCAGCATTATCCAAATTATTATCATCATCTGTTCTTAAAGTCATCATAACCATCATTATAATTTTCTCATTTTTGCATCAGTATTATCAGAACAATTATTATCATCATCAGAACTTCTGTCATCTCCACTGAAACGTATATCAACGTCATCGTCATCTCCTAGGGTGACCATGTTCTGAAAACCCAAACAGAGGACCTCCTACCTGGCCTCTTGGAGATACTGCAAAAATACCCAAAGAAACTAAAAGACGACAAAGTAGCTTCATAACCCATGCATTTATTTAAAACAGAAATTTTGTCTTTTTTCCCATTACTTTGACTATGTGATCTCAAAATACTTATATTAATTTTTCAAAATTTCTAATTGTTATCTTAGAACTTTATCCTTTTACATTATAATTTTGACATTGAGGTTGACTTTGAGGTACAGTTGTTAACAACTGTAACATATTCTTTATTATCAAAATCATAATCAACATCTACTGTATCATCATTTTATTATTATAATTATTATCATTGTTATTATGATTATCATTATTATGATCTGTATAACTTTTCTCATTTTCACCATTCCTGTCATCATAATCACTATCTTCATCTTTATCAAAATTGTTATTGTATCATTATCTTCATCCTTTTCATTATCATATTAATCATCATCTTGACCTCATTGTTCTTGTTGTCATCATTATCAATCAGAAGTTAATCCTCTTCCCCCTTTCTCTTTCCCTCCACTGTATTTTTGATGCTGCTGCATGTGCTCAATCATCTTCTTTTCCTTCACTTCCCTCAGCCTTCATCTGAATCCAAATTTGGGAGAAAGAAAAGCGAGCACTTAAAAAAGGGGAAGTAACAGTTTTGTGGGATTGGCCTCAACCATTGGAGTATCAAAAGGCCTCCAGCTCTGAAGTTGTGTTTTTCTAAACACTGCAGAGTCAGAGGAGCGGTTTGCAGATGAATTGTTGCAAGTCTGGGATTTAGCTGCCCTGACATTGACCAAATTGCTACTGGGATGGTTAACTCTGATCCGAACTCCAGGAAAGTGAAAGTTTTTCAGTTTGATTCCCACAGTTCAACACTGCAGATCCTCAAGCATAGATAACTGTTCGTCCATCTGAGAGGTTTAACACGAGGAGGGCTCAACTGATATGGATGTCTTTAAGGTCCACTGTTGAGATATGAATCTAATATAAAGGGTGGAGGCTTTTTCTGCTTGAAGGAGGCGTTTATCTGTATAATTGGCAATTATCTGTTGAGGGAGTTTCAGATAACTGTATGTCTCCTTCCCTACTCTTATTTTATGTGTTATTTTAACTTTACTTATTAGAGTTGTACTCTTCTCTCCAATCCACGGAAAAGCTGCAAATTACCGTAGAGCCCTGGGTTTTTGCTTTCCTCCCAAGTGGCTTTGATATCCAGATCTTTCCAGTTTCAAGTTTTTGATTCTACGTTTACTGTGCCCCAGTAAAATCAGTCCTCATCACTTTCTCGCTTCACATCTCACGTAGGTACACACTTAGGATATAAATACGAAGAAACTTTATTTTCTAAGGAGTCAAAATAACAGAATTCACAAAGTTAAGAGTCGTTCTCACATCTCTGTAACCTCGTCCGTACGCGACACCCAATTCCTCAAATATGATCTCATTATTGCAGGCGTGGAATCGTGTTGTCAGACTGACTCATCTGTCTCACAGGATGAATTCTCATTAGGGTGGAGGAAACCAATTCGCTTTTGCTTAATAGCAGGTCTCTTTTTTCTCCACTGCTTTTTCTCTGCTTGCTGCTTTGTCTCCTTTAGCTTGAGCCTTATTTTCCTTTTGTTTGGTAACTCGACGCAGCTGCTAGTGGAGCCCTTTATCCCAGATATCTGACGCCGACTTACAACATTACAATTCAGCCTTAGACACATTTTCACACATCTTTTTCTCTTTACTCTAGCGAACTAGGACAAGCTGTAAGTGCTATTACTAATGCTGGAGACACTCATGCAGGGAGAGTCAGATTCCCTGACCTCTTGGCTGATAATACATGTCTGTAATAAAAAATCTATTCTTTATTATTCCAGCCTATGCCAGCTTGCGCAAGGGTTAAGCGCTCTTCTCAGGAGCTTTCCAAGCTCCTGTGTGAACCTGCAGGGCAGATGAGGAGCGCAGTTTATGTCAGAAAGGTATGTGCTCATGCATACACACCCCAATGAGGGGGAGTGTACGTGCAGACAGAAACACCTTCCACCTTCTGTCTCCTGTCTGTTTTACCTCAGGGGAAGTGCCAGCTGCCTAACAGTCACACTCTGTATTATCCAGGTATTTATGCGCGGAGAGGAGACAGCCGCAGCCATGGAGAAGCAGGTAAGATCTGATAAAGAAACATTAAGTGTCATTGTGTTCAGGGAGTTTCATTAGAGCTGGCAGTTAGATTCTGTTTGTGTTGCACTGAGAAGATATGGAGCTACTCAATCTGTTAGTTCACATCTGAACACGCAGAAGGCCCAAATCCTGATGCATGAGGTTCACACTTAAGTCATTAATCAGATTGAAACAACACTTCAGATTAAGTTGAAGCTTGAATCATGCATGCATAGAAGTGAACCACCAGGTTTGCACAAAAAAAAAAAAAAAAAAAGAACTTTATTGGCTACAGGGGTCTCAAATGTGTCGTCCCAACAACAAGTTCCATCTTGTTTGCACATGCATCACATCTGCTGACAGCAGAATGTACTGATATCATGAAACAGCAGCTGGAAAGGACTGAGCTGGCAGAAATGTGGCATTTCCTGTGCATGGGAACACTTTTTTCTCTCTGAGATTTTCTGTTTTGGAAACTTTTAGGAGAAAGATTTTCTTCTTTTCTCCTAAACTTTACTTTTGTTTGGTGAGAGTTAAACCAATGCTGTGTTGTTCCAAGACAGAGCAGGATGTGTTATTGTGGAAATAATTGTGGATTGGGAACTGGTGAATTCATTTTGGTTTTTAGTTCTTTCCTCCACGCCAGCATCTGGTTCTGCTATTCCTCTGAAACGCCCCCCTGTGCTCAGCGCTATGACTGGGAGAAAAGTTCTCCTCCTTGGTGTTAAACTTTTCAGTTTTGGTATTGTTTTATACTCAGTCATGCATCTGTTTTCTCATTACATAGCGGTCGGACTAGACGCTCATTCTGAATGTGTCTCCGTGAGTGCATCTAAGTGTGGTGATATTTCCCAATCTATTTTTAAAACCTTACTCTCGCTGTCCTTTCATACGACCCTGTTCCTCCGAATCATAAACACGACTGTCTCCATTGAGTGTCACAGTGCCAGCTCCATCAGCAGCTGAGACTTCTTCAGGCCTGCTTGTTGTGACAGGGCGAAAGCAGATTCTGCATCAGACTGGCTGTCACAGTCAATAACTGTGGATGGAAATTGGTTCTTGCATGAGTGTGTGTGTGTACCTTTTATCGCTGATATCTCTGCAGGAAAAGCCAAAGTTTAATCCATTTTAAACTCCAGAGAATGTGCGTCAGAAGCCAAGACTGAGGAATGTGTCCCACACCGTTTTGAAGGAATGCTTTGTTGACACGTAGATGAAGTGAGGATATTTTCTAAGGCCACACTGAGCCAAGCTTCACAGCAGAAACAGAAAACTAATCAGTTTGACTGCCACTTCACCTTTACAGCATGTGTATCACAGCTGGATTCTTGAATCTCTGTTTTGTTTTTATAAACTCTGGGTTATCAGTGAAGTGTTACAAATGACAGCACTGTCATAGGTGTTTTGAAAAACATCCTTCGGCCCCAGATGCAGCCGACCCAGATCCCGACAGCTGGGGCTTCTGCCTTTTGGCTCTGACTTTGTCTCCTTGGACACATGAACACAGAACACCACAACAGATGTTCAGACCTCCTCCAGCATTTCTGGGTGTAGGAGGTCTAAGCATGTAGCGACTCAGTTTCTCCAACTGCAGGATGAAAAACAGTGTAGGTGTTGAAATAAAGCTAAACGTGCCCCACTTAACTGTCAAACCACTTGTATTAAAAGTGTGTGTATTTGAAGGCTTAAAGGAGCAGCATCTGGGAGAGTGTTTTAGGGCTTGAACATTCCCATCTCTGATAAGTGTTTTTGAAGAGTCTTGATAAAGACGTGACACTGCTCTTCTGCAGTAGATCCCTCAGAAGCTGGAAGCAATTACAGACCTCTCGAAGCAGCAAAGAATGTAGCAGGCGTTCACCGCACCCTTTCAGAAGGAGATTTTTTTTTTTTCTCTAGGAAAAATAAAAGCCAAGACTTTCAGGCAACATCTCTGTGGTGAGTGGACTAAACATAAAACATGACAGTACTTTCCCAAAACATCTTTACTGCTTTATTCTAATAGGAGAAGGCAGACATTACTGAATTCACTTTGCTATTTTTTACCCAACGAAGGATATTTGAACAGCCTTCACTGTCACTTAGTTAGAATTTACCGTCACCAAGTGGTCGTAAATCGGGAAAGTAGACCACCATAGAGATTTGCATATATTATTTGTAGTCTTGAAGATAACTAAAAACTACCTGCTTCTTATGTCTGGTGATTTTGCGAACCTGATGGTGTGAAAGTGTAGATTAAAGCAACTTGGATTGTCGCAGAAATCCTTAAATCTGTCTTTTAACTGCTCGAAACAGTTTGTTCTTGAAACAGGACAAGATGTTCACAAGATCATCACAAGACTTGTTGGAACCATGAGGTCATCTTGTTCAAATCTCCTGAGTGGCTCATGGCACATTGGAGAGGGGGCCTTAAACACCAAGGTCAGCCCATAGCTCTACTTAACAGGCCTCCAGAAAGATGTCCAATCAGAGGAAGGGGGTTTGTGGAGCGGGGAGTCTTAACAAGACAGCAGCATGGGGCCTTGTACAGAGCTAAAACCCTCCTCTAAAACATAAACCGCAGCAACTTAAAGAAATATTTTCATCAGGATAATAATGATATTTGCTCATGATTTTTCAGACTGATTTGACACGTTCATTCTGACATTTGTCTTAAAATGCAAAGGGTCTACATTATGAAGTAGTTAAACACTTTGCCTGCTTCCGATATATCTTGCTTAGACTGCGGCATTTGTTTGGTTGCTTCACCATACCAGAGTGATGTACAAGACGGAAAATTGATTCTGTTGTTGGCAAAATGAACACAGCCCCAATAAAGCTGCAGCGTGCTCAGAAGGGGAAAATCAATTCCAGGTCAATGCTCACAACAGTCCTATATGTTTACCACAATGAATGTATGTACACACCGGGTGTGAGACACGGAGACGAGATACTCTATATTCACTTCCAGCATCCTCAGCTAGGGTGTGACTTTTCTGGGATAATACCTTAAATTAACACCTCTATTGGAAGTGGGTGATAAATCGCTGTAAGTGTTAATTGGCTTGCTGCTAACGTGTTCATTTATTCAGTCGATGTTTGGATTGATTGCAGGCTGCTTGGTTATGGGCAGTGCGCCTTTGGGATGGAGGTAATTAAAATGTTGAACCTTTGCCATGATGAGGGCAGACTACACTCTCATCTTATTGTTTATTGGCAAAATGAGGAGTTGCTATCCTTGTTAGAGAAAACAGCCATCGCTGCTTAGATCAGTGTTTGCACTAAAAAAGACAGTCTTGATGGAAGAGCGTGTGCTAACGTGATTAGAGACTTCAATTACTGCTTTTCTGGAGGAGTAATGTCTGACACGACGTGATAGAGATGTTCTGTTTGGTTGTTTTGTGCTTGTATGCTGTCTATGAGCTGATGAGTGCTGTTAAGTGAGCAGCATCATACAACATTCATTGTGAGGATGTATGGTGCTGTGTATTAAACGCAGTGGAGCAGCTGAGCCCTGGAGACTGATCCCATCTGTTCAGGGCCTGGTTGCAGAGTCGGAAACTCATCAAAAATGAGGTCCCAGAGGTTTATGAACCCCCCCTTTGTCTCCCCATTTGCTACATCTTTGTCTTTTTGATAGGAGGGTGGGGAGCCAGGGGCAAGAGCTCAACCCCGGGGATGAGAAACTGGGGGGAAAGGAGGGGGTTGATGGGCCGGGGCATTAATGGAGATAGTATCTATGAAATGGCCCAGTGGAAGTGACGCTTCCTGGCCACGTTTTACGCTCGTATGAGCAGACTGCTGGGGCTGCTTGGGGCTGGGTGTGGGTGTGGGGAGCAGTGGCAATAAGGGAGGGAGTGTGGGACGAGACTAGCCGGGATGCTACTGTGTGTTTTGTGTAGTCTCTCCTCCATGTGCTTCTGAAAACGACTGCTAAGGCATCAGTGGGAGTTGCACCTGCATTTTAAAGGATCAATCTGGATGATAGCATGTGAGTCTTACTTTTTTATTCTTATAAATCTGATGTAAAAGTCGTGTTTGTTTACTTTTATGAGCAGTTAAGTTGACTGCATGGACAATGTGGATCAGAATATAAAAGGATTTCTCATCAGATTTTGTTGTTTTGTGAAAAATATTAAGTTTAATCTCATAAAATGATGGAAGGGCATAAAAATGTCTACTCCAATTTCCCCTTAAACCATATTCATATCTGTTAAAATCTTTTCTTCTCATTAGAGTTTGTCTAACATCAGATTTCACAGCCTTAATTTCCCAACTTATCGTCTCCTTCAGCATGGCTTTTCTGGCCCTTTTCAGGTCTTTTTCCAATTAATACAGCCTGATGTGCCAACCGGCACCCAGAGGACTGCCTCAGGCAGTAAACGGCCTTATTTAGTGGGGATGAATATTCATTTGTTTTGAATAATTATTCCAACAGTGCTGTTACTTATTGATAAGGGAGTATAAGTAAACAATAATGCATCGTATTTTCGGGAAGTAATTTGAAAAGGATTACACCGGGAGTGTCAACATCTTTATTGCCACTCATACAAACACGTAAACAAGAAATACAACTGTTAATAAGTGTAGCCCAAGCTCTGGACTGGATTAAATTGTGGCTGGAGTCCTGTTTCATGAATGGGTATGATGGAAGAGTTAGTTTCTCATGTGTCAAAGTTGATACATCATAAAAACAGTACATGTCACATTTACTCTTTAAACAATATCACATCTGTTTTGATTTGTGGGAGTTTAATTGCCCTGAATGTAAAAGAATACAAAAATACAACTATTTTTTGCCCATTTTCCGGACTTAAAGCCACAGAAACTTAGTGTTTGGGCCTGGAACAAGGATCAGATTGGGTTTCCACTGGTCGAGGTGGGAACAGCTGCTAAAACCACAGCCGGGACAAGTTTTCTTTTCTTTTTTATTGTAATGATTACAACAGAAAGGGTCGTTTTTCCACTGAATGTTCAGTTCAAAGAGGGTGAGTGACTTTCGATTGACCCCTGAGTGATTAACAGTTTTCACCTTTAAGGCTCAAATATCAGTGTCACTCCTCCGTGCATGTAAATGTCATTGGTTTTATCGCATTTTATTGCTTTTAACGCGCCTCATCGTGAAGAAAGTAGAGCCGGGCTTTTTTGCATGCAGTTTATGGATTTACAGCCATGTGTGGCCTTGGGCGGAAGAAAGAGATTTTCTTGCCTTTGTTATTCCCTGTAAAGAAGGAGTGATGTGGGAATAATGCAGCATACTCTTGCATGTTTTACGTAGAAAAATGATGTGCTGTTTACAGATGCATTAGTGTGTAGGTAATGTGTGCAGAAGGAGCCATGCATACAGAGGCATCACAGTGGAAGTCATGCCTAATCCATCCATTGTTCCCCCTTCACTTGTCAGCCTGTAAGCGTTTAGTTGTGGTCACTGGGAGTGGAGTGGCCCATTTCAGGTATTGTTTCGGTGGCTAACACTGTCTTAACACATTTCCTCTCCTTACAAAACGACAGCAGACTTCACATTGGCATGGGATGTTGGGAGGAACTAGAGAGTGACAGGCAGCAGTAAGCTTGACTGAGAAACAAACAAGCTGTGAAGAGAGAGCTGAAGGTTTGCCAGTGAAAAGATTAGAGTGGCATTTGGTTTGAGCGCCAAGATGCATCACTGCTCTCGCCACACCGCCATGGCAACGCAAGCTTTGTGCTTTCCTCCCTGTTACCCCCCCACTGTGCGTCCAGACTGTACCAAAGAGTCATTTAGAGATCGTGTGATTCTTCTTGACCCTTTTATTCAAGTACAGCATAAATTACATGAATTAGTAGGATTCCGCTGTTTTAAGTAGACATTTGCTATGTCAACTTTGATTACTCACTCATTTCCACGGCTTTATCCCCTTTTAAATGACATGTAAATGAGGGAGAGTCTATTATAAATGTGCACATAACCTCAGCTGAGCATCTCTGCAGGCCCATCCATCCCAGTGCTCCCATTTGTCATGCAAGACACCTCTGTTCCCCGGTGGCCAATCAGAAGTGCCTCCCCGGCAGCTAAAAGCACCCCCCTCTCACCACCTCATCATCAGTTGTGATTGACAGCCTCCCACAGCAAGGAGGGGGTTATTTACCTCCTTATGTTCTCATGGGACTAAGTTAATGATCCCAGCCAACAAAATAATACAAAGAGAGGAAAAAAGCCTGAGAAGTCGGCGCCTGGTTGAACCATTTGGAGCAGTTTTGGGCTTCCTTTAGAGAGGATTAGAGAAGAAGAGGCTGTGTGAGGAGAATTTCAGAGATAGTGGGGAGACAGACGAGGCAGCAGAGCCCCCGACTGAAAGTAGGAGCTAAAGGGAGGCTTCTGAGGAAAGCCGGTGTTTATAGAGAAATCTCTTCCTGGGCTTTATTTCTGTATTCATCTGCCACCAGGACTATGGACTTGCTGGTTGACTGACTAGCAGACTGCGAGGTAAGGGATGAAGTGTTATTCCGGTGGGTGACTCTTTTACACTTCTAAGTTAGGCTTTGAGAAAGTTTTGCTGTGTTAAAATAAACATGCTTTGCAGCCTTCTGCGTGCTTCTTGGTATAAATGTTTGACATATCTAGCAGAGGATTGTCTGACTCTGAGAAAAATGAAGATCACAGGGAGAAGAAAATAGAATTTAGGAGCCATTTCTTGTCCAATTAAATTGCTTCAGAAGAAGATCATACAGATATTGTCGTGGCTATATATGCATATGTTTCAACACTGTTATTTTGCACACATTATAATCACTTTTACGTCCCATATAATGACAAAGGTAGTAAATTATTAGCTTAAAGCTACATATAACCTGAAATAACCTTATTACAAAAATAATTCCCTGTCACATGTTTGATGAACACAAACTAAAACTTTCAAAAAGTGCATTTCAATTCAGAATTTAAAATTTATCACTACATAAGTTTCTGGTACTTCCTTGATTTTCTGGGATATAGTTATGTTTGGTTTAAAATTGAGATACTTATGCATCAAATTATGCTTAGAAGAAACATGTCAGCAATTTGGCTTCTCACATCCTATGATAGCATGAATCTATAACACATTATTAATAATTCACTGATTATTCATCAAAGTGGATGCAAAAAAACAACTTCTGTTGTTATCATCTGTTGAGAAAGCTCAGTGACGGATATTTCATCATTTTTTGCAAACCATCAAGAGTAAATTTACAGAATTTAGAGCAGTACTTTATATAGTGCACCCTCTAACCCCTTAATGTGAGATATGAGGCCAAAAAAAACCCTGGTGAGCACTGACATGTTGTGCCAGTGCAGCCAAATTGTGCACTGATTGTGCAGTTCCCAGGATTGACGTCACACACTTGTAAGACTCTCATTAAACTTAATGGAAAACTTCGCAGGGGCCCACATTTGTTTACAGAGCTGTCAGCCTTGACATCAAATTCCCTCTTCTTCAATCAAACAATTGCTTAAAACTAAACTTACGGAAAAAATAACCACAGAGACAATAAGTCAACACCATATGAAGAAACTTTTACAGAAACTCTGTTTGAAAAAAAAATGTTTTAGTTGTATTCTCATTTTATCATTTGGGACATCTGTAAGAATGGAGGAGGTCGGTTTATTACCAATACCACAGCCAAACAACAGGGGGAGCTCTAAGGAATACACAGTCAGTGGACACAGCATCTATTTGAATATACAGGCACTGCAAAGATAGTGAAGTAGTGGTGGACGATAAATGTAAAATATTGTTATAACGATACCAACGTTGGTATCAGTATTGATCAGTGCTGGGGTGATGAGATTGATACATAGAAGTACAAGTAAATTGCTGGTTTCCTAAATATTCTGTTTCTGTAACAGTAAATCTACCAGTATGTGCAAGCTGTCCAATCAAAATGACATGCTTAACACTGGATAATAATATTACAATTGTTGATATCCATAAACATTCAAATTAACTGTTTCACAATAAAGCAGAATACATAAATAAAGCACTTGAGTTTTGTCTCGTTGAAAAATTAGTTATTTACTTTCATTCATGATGAGTAATATTTGTTTCGATGAACTTTGACTCACCTCCTTCTCTGTACAGAGTATCATTGTCAGTATTGATATCGGCAACACTGGCCCCATATTTACTTGGTATCAGATCAATGCCAAATTTTGCAGTTTCACTCACCACCATCGTGAACGTGGTACAGCTCACATGCACTAAAAGCAACCTGCTGCTTACATTGTATGTGCATATGGTAACTTCTAGTGTCAATGGAATCAGATTAAGAGGTGTTTTGTAAACTGAAAACATGAAATGTGTACATTTATTCAAAATTCTGCTGTTGCATGCACATTGAGAGCAGAGTCAGACAGATGTCTGTTTGAGCATGCTGTGACATGCCCAAGAAATTGCTTACACAGCAAAATGAGCCGTTTTGGGGAAACTAAGGTGTTGGATTTACATGTATTTCTAATTTCAAAGCAAAATCTCCACAAGCTTTAACATACCTTTAAATCCTATTTGTTTTCATTGGTCTCACGTTTCCTTTTCACACTTCTTCTGAAACACATGAAGACTTGGCAGGGGCACTGGGGCTCCTTCTAATCCTGTCAGTCCATGCCTCATGTGCTGCGGTTTCACCACACAACCTAAACATTTGTTTAACTCCCGAGATGCGTATCACACGCATTCAATTGCTGTTGCTGACAAGGCCGTCTGAGGTAAAGGCCTCGGACTAAATACCTCCAACCTTGTAGTCAAATAGTGCATGCAGGCTGAAATCCAGAGCGGAGAAACTGATCAAACTTTATTAGATCAGAATCAGATTTCCATCGGATGCCTGTTGAGTCAGGCAGCATATGTTTGTGTTGGAGACATTTTCAGCGTAGCCAAAGAGTGGCGAGCAGATGCCAACAACTTTCAACACCATCTAAGTCAACTGCTTCAACCACAGAGCATTCCTGTGTGTTTCCATTTCAGTGTGTTCACATGGAAAAACAAAAGGGTGTTCACGCTTTTAGAAGTAAGAATATATTTACCCGACTGCATGAGGTGTGTTTGAGTCGACCGGCAGCAGAACAAACCGTTGAATAGACCTTCATTTGTCCGTGCTAGCTTTAGCACTGGACCATTGACTCCTACATACAGAATCAGTTGCTCACTGCCCTTTCCGCAGCATTTGCTCATCATTGATTTCTGTGTTTGCTTATGCACTATTTCTTCCAGCTGTATTGAATGCACTGTATTAAATGCCAGGCATGAATCACATTTCAAGCTGTGAAAAACCAGGCCACATGAAGGAATTCATAACAGATTCAGATGATCCCTGAATGTGATTGATGTAACTTGTAAATGTCATTGCTGGAAAAATGCAAAAGAAGAAGAAGGAATGTGTTATAAAAGCACTGTGATGGTTTTTTGGTGGTGTGCAGACCAGCTATGTGGATGATGTTTGTTTGAGGATGACAAAAAAAGCTTTGTTGGGAGTTATGGCAGCACTCCATGCTCTGATAGCCCTGAGTGATAGAGCAAACCAGCACAAGTCCTTCCCCTTGAATGTGATTGGGCAATGCAACAAATTGCAAGCCAGCTAAGTCTATGTGGGATAGGTAGAGTCCTCTGTGAGACGAGAGAAAAGGGTGGAAAGTTTCGATCCTCCTACTGGTTTTCAATAGGCTTAGAGGACAGGGTTAGAGGGTCAGAAACTCACAGAGAGTAACAGAGACGAGTCACTCCTCTCAAAGTTCAGATCACTGCACAGGATCAGCTTTGGCACAGCCCAAAAATCCACGCTGACTGACTGTAAAGGTGTTTTTTTTCCTCTCTTGCCTCTTTATGGATGTAATCATGTGGCGGGTAAGTCAGAAGGTCGCTCCTAACTCAGCCTGAATTTTTTCTGTTACTGCGCCTCTGCATTTTTTGTACCAAAACATTGAGTCATGATTATGTTTCCAAGCCTGCAGGCAGGAATCTGTGCAAGTGTTGGGGTTGTTTGGCCTTGTTGCGTTCACAGATGCCTTCATGTTTTGATCCGTGGATAATACCAGAGTGTTAGAATGACTAAGTTAGAAGGCCAAGGGGAATTTAGTGATTAAGAAGTGTCAAGACAGTCGGAGTAGATTTCCTGAGTCACATCAGCTATTCACTGAACACAGGCAATGAATACTTGCAGTCTTTTTTTTTTTTTTTTACATGAATGTTTTAATTCTAACCAGGTTAATGTAGGTTGTCATCTTCTCCCAAACATCATAAAAATGTTTTATTACCTTGACTCAAACAGAAAGAGCCTCTGTAGCCCAGAGAGAGATAAACCCAGCCTTTCATCCATAATCTGGTAGCCTTGTGACCTACAAAGTACCGTTTACCCCACTGATAAGATAAAGCATACACACTTTCCTCCCTTGTCACATCCATATATGCTTGGGCAATACATCTGGCCATAGTTTTTGACAGTTCTGCATACACACAGGAAGCTAATGAAGGGTAAAACTGGGACAAGGCAGTTAGGCCTGCAGTTTCTCCTTATTAATTAGTAACTTATCTGGTTCCTGTGAGGAGGAATGTAAGACATCTTCCCACCAGAGTGGGCTGCCTTTGATCGCTGGTGTGACAAACAGATATCAAGCTATCGCCATGGAAACACAGATGGATGTCTTTATAAAGACAGCATCAAATCGGGTTCATGTGAAGAGAGAAAAGTAGTTTTAAGGTTTTTGTCCTGTTTAGCACTTAAAAGATGAAAGTTGTCAGCAATAAGTTTGTTACAGAAAAAACTGCTTTAACAATTTTTACAAAGTTATGAATCACAAATGATAAAGAATTATTGATATATAAAGCAGTGTGGAATAAATAATACAAGTTACACTTGACATAGAAATTATTATTGTTTTCTAGTTCCTCTTCAAGACCCACCTAAAAAGCCTAAGAAACTACAGTGTAAAAATCATACATGCAGTCCTACAGAGTTATTTCTTAACCTTTCAACACTTCAGATGGTGTGTATTGCAACCTATTGAAGCCAATATGTATTATCTATGTTTTTTTTCTTTGATGTAAAAATAAAAATGAATTACTATTTTTCTGATTACTGACCATAATGGTGCAAGGTTGTTTCAAGGCAACACACTCTAAAAATTACACACAAAAATTTCTTCTTGAAAATGTCTTTTAATGAAGTTTATTTGGTCTATTTTATGACCAAAATAACACTCCAAACATTTTATTTCCTCAACTGGCATCATAATGCATACCATAGAGGGTTAAATAATTATCCTCATTATCAAGATAATGAACAACATTGAGCTAATGTGGGCATAATAAGAAGAACTAACGGACAGGTGTGCTCACAAGTGTAGATAATTTAGTATTTCAGTCCATCAGTTTTTCTTACATCTATATTTTCTACTAATAACATTACTGAGTAATTGCAAGTGATAAATTGTATAATGTGATATTTTGGAATAAGACGGAGTGATTTTGCTGCAATTTTCGTACCAACCACACGGTGTCGCTCATTGACTGCTCTACCTGTAAATAGCATGTTTTGATGTGAGGGTTACAAAGTATTTGAACGCTCCAGGTGAGACGGAAAGCACATTTAGAACCGGATGTTTGTGGTAATGTAAACGAAAGGAGGGCTTCTTCGCGATAGTTTTGTGCTCAGTGGGATTTCATTTTTCCATGTAAACCTCTGAGCTTCAGCAGCAGCAGCAGCAGCAGGCTACATGCCTGGAAAGTCACAAGTTCCTGTGGTTGTGGAAAGGATACGGTGTTTTCCCGCGGATGCCACCTGCCAAGCCGCGCGCGCTGGGAGGAAATGAGAGTTCGGTGCAACTTCTGATGTTGACCTCGATGACCTTTACAGCCCAGACAGTAAGCTGCATGAAAAGAAGGAAAGAAAAGTGGGCCTGTAGCTGACATTAAGAGCTCTATTTCCACTTTTTAGTCTGTAAGAAACTCATTAGACAAAAACATTAGGTGCATTATCGATTTTTGGGCTATTTCCTCATTATGAGACATCCTGCTCACTCCGAGAGGAAGCAGGAACCTCTTAATTGAAAGTCATATTTTACTGTTAGCATCAGAGAGCATTCCAAAAAAAAGCATAACTTTTCACACTAATCCTGCTGGACAGATGAGATATCAATTCAGTAGCCTGAATGTTTAGATTTGTAATTAACTTTTCCTCCACTATCAGTTAAATAAGACTAATAATGGCTGGTGGTCAAGGCCAGGCCTCGTGCAGCTAATCTCAGTAATGTGTGCAGCTGCAGGTCAGGTAGATTTGTCAGTGTAATCAGCTGGCTCGTGCTCCTCCAGCTGTAAATCACATTGGGTCTGAGTGGGCTGCTGCTGAGCAGGCTGCTTTAGGGAGCAGCAACAGGCCAGGCATTGGTCACAGCCACGCTGTGGAGACAGGATTACAGATAAATATGTTAGGTGTCTGCCCCAGGAAACAAGACAAGAGCAATCACACTCTCTCAGTGGCTGAATACATGGGGAAAGAGGCGCCATTAAAGGTGATAAAAGACCATAACCAAAAGGATTAGAACAGTGCTAGAGCAGGTAATTATCTTCCTATGTGAGACACTGTAATTGTTTCATCTGTTAATGACCCATTACTCCCCTACTAAAGCTCCAAATGTTATGTTGGTGGTTTAGTTTATCATTTGACAAGGCAGCAAATAGTGAGTGCATGTTCCCATTTGCTGTTATCCTCAACACTTAGCATCTGCAGCCATCACTAAGTGAAACATAACTACTTTTTCAACAGGCCAGGCTGAGGACGGGGGATTCCTGATGTAAGTTTTCTTGTTTTATTGTCAGCATCTCAATCAGGTAGGGATAGTATGAATCTCTTAAGTAGTTACATGTTATGCTTTTTCTCAAAATTATGCAAAAACAGGCCATGGATGTCTTTTCCTTGATAATTAGTCAAGAGAAGATCATGATACGACATTCAAAGCCTCAGATGATTCAGCTTGTTCTCATTTTACTAACATAGAGGGAACAAGGAACCAGAAAATTCACTCTGAAGGAGAGGAAATTGTCTAATTCT
The DNA here is from genome assembly GCA_008086565.1 of Thalassoma bifasciatum. Classification (NCBI taxonomy): domain Eukaryota; kingdom Metazoa; phylum Chordata; class Actinopteri; order Labriformes; family Labridae; genus Thalassoma; species Thalassoma bifasciatum. The sequence goes on along the minus strand of RPOG01000111.1, from coordinate 526,667 downwards.
TCAAAAATTTTCAAAATAATAATTAATCTTCCCTGAGGTTGCTTGGAAAATGATCTAAGCGTTGGATGACTACTTCGTTGTTGTTGCAACTCTTGTGTTTTGTCTCTGTTTGCCTTAACTTGTGTAACATTCATATAGGAATGGAAACATTTTTCACTCCTTTTTTTCTCTCTTGTTATCTCTGATTCCTGGAAGTCCTCCCGCAAACCTCATGACTATAAATTCCTTCCCAGCTGGAGAGCGACTCTATTGAGGAAACCTGGGGAATTCTTGTCACATTCCCACGTGCATCTCCCAAGCAGTGAAGCCCACACCCACTGCTTTGTCTAAACTTTAGCTCGCCTTTAATATTTACAGTGCGTGTCTTCCTCTCGGTGAGGACAGCCACTCCGGGGACTCCTGTGACTGACAGGAGAATTGAAATGGAGCACAGCAGGGGTGTGTCTGGAGGTAGAGGCACATGCTTAGCAGATGGTACCTCGGTGATTCCCTCATGAGGTCCAACCAGGATGAGCTTGAATGTAGCAGGTGATGTTGTGGAAGTGTCTGTCTTCATTTGTAGTCCTGTCTGTCAGAGAGGAAGCTTAAGTGTCTTTCGGTGTCTGCTGTCAGGAAGAGGAGCGGGGATTTCATGAGGTAGAGATAGTATTAGAGTAGTTTTTTGAGTTGTGGCACCCATGAGGCATATTAGGCATCACAAGCTGCTCCAGCCTGTGATGTTGCTCACTTTTTCCACGTCACTTTGTGATTCTTTTGGCACTGAGGTAACTGCAACCCCGTCCTGGGTTGCAGATGAGTCCTGCAGCCTCTCAGGCGGCCTCTCTACTCTGTCTTCAGCTTTTCTCTTTGAGTCCCCGGTGGCGCAGCTACGAAAAGTTCCAATTCAAAGCTTTGTGTGGAGAGATGGCCACACAAGGAAACCTGAACCCGATCCCGATGCTTTGAATTTGTGAATGGGCAGGGCCGAGAGGACACTAACCTGCCTGTAAGGGCATGGGCTGGGGCTCAGCACAATTCCTCTGCCTCCGCTTGTTTTCTTTCTCTCCCTCTCTCACACACATACACACTCTTTTCACTCTCTTCTCCCGGTTACTGGCCAGCGCTCCAGCTGTAGGTGGAGCTGGCTTTCCTGGAATTGTCGGGCAACTTTTCCTGTTGTGCTTGCTACCTCTTGCTCAATCTTTTGCCTAATGACAGCTCTGCTGCAGGATTACTGGGGCTGTGAAGACTTGTGCCATCTGGATGCCTGTCTCTAAGGCAAAGCCTGGGTTTAATGGCAGTCTGGTGCATTTGTTGTCATAAAAATGTTTAGTCCATGATTTAGGTCAGAAGTTTTTTTTTTTGTTTTTTTTTTACCTTCAGCAGAAATGTCTCGGCAGAGCAAAGTGGGGCGAAATCCATCGGTGGGTAAAGTAAACTTTGCATGAATGGGAGAGCTGTCAGGAGTGCGTAATGTACTTGGGACTGTAGCAGCAGTTTGCAGGGGCTCTTTGCTTTGGTGTTGTTTTACACTTTCTGTAATTTAAACCAAAGAGGATGACACAAGAAGATTAGCGTCTGTGCAATGTTTTCTCATGCAAAAATATTTGTTCTCTCTTTCATTCAAGAACATAACCTGTCAGACCAGACTTGTGTGTGTTCACTAAGCACTGTGTTGTAGCTGTGAGCTGCAGGAATGGTTTAACGATGTGTCATTACAGTTAGCATGTAATTTTGTTATTTTTGTGCCATTGTTTGGCTAACTTGTGGAGATTAGTGTGGCTTTAGGATCCTTAAATGTTTTAGTATCAAATCTAAAGGGTGATTAGGATCTAGAGTTTCTGACCTTTACACAATTTGTTACTGAATTACGATTTTTGAACATGAGTAAGTACCCAGAGAAGCAAAGTGCAACAATCGCCTCTCGTCTTAAACAGTGCAGTGGGACAATCGAGTGTCTGTGCAGATTTGAATAGAATAGAAAAGAACAAACCCAGATCTGTGGCTCAGAGGTAATTGCTGTATCCTCACGACTTCAAAAGAGCTACTTGTGGTTCCGACTGTCCTGATAATGAGCTTTTGCCTTCTTCACACATAATGAGTGGAGGTAGAGAGTTCACATTGAGAGACGCTGTGAAGCACAGTGTGTCCACTCGCAGCTGGGGTGTCCTACTGGCCGGGAACAAAGGCTCAGTGTCTGTGATAGTGTGGAGCCCCAGCCATCAGCAAGCAGGCCAATAGACTTCTGCTTGGCTGAGCTGTCAGTCCTCACCGGCCCGTCGGCCTGCGAACTACAGTACAGAGCTGAACACATGGGGACAGGCTAGACTTGTCCTGTGCCAAATTAAAATGAGCTGCTGCTGCATTTGCCTAGTTGTAGGTCCAGCAGAAACGATTTACTAAAGTCTGATATGAGTGTGATGACACATGTGTCTGCAGTTTGCTTTGTTTACATAAGCAGATAACAAAAATATTGACACGATGAACATTTATGTTGTTACATTCAGTGTGCAATGAAAATCAAAAGAAATTCAAGATGAGGATGAATAATTTTGCTTTCATTATCATAAATTCTTGATAATTGGAGCAGAATATGCATGATGTCTGTATTAATCACCACTATTTTACACCTCATGTCTCCACATGGACTTGAGGGCTGCTATGTGTGATTATCATCTATTATGAATTAAAATTGAGGTATCCAAATGCCTTCTGTAGTCTGGAAGCAGTCCAGATACAAAGAGATTTGGGATTAAACACATAAGATAAAGCTAAAATGCAGTTTACACACAAAAAGAGAGAGATTACATTCACAATTTGACAAAAGACTCTCTAAATTTGTCTGGATGATAAGTGACTGAACTCTCGAACTCTGTGTTTTCAACCTCTTGCAGCTATCTTTCTGTTGTTATCACCGTTCTTAATCCCCCTCTCTCTTGTCTCCATAGATAGCTGATCAGCTTCCCTGGATTTCGCAGACGACCCCTCTTTGTTTCGCCTGAAAATGGAAACACTGGAGTCGGAACTGACCTGCCCAATCTGCCTAGAGCTCTTTGAGGACCCGCTGCTCTTGCCCTGCGCTCACAGCCTTTGTTTCAACTGTGCCCATCGCATCCTGGTCTCACACTGCACCCCCACTGAGCCAATTCAGTCCATCAGCGCCTTCCAGTGCCCGACTTGTCGCTATGTCATCTCTCTGAACCAAAGGGGCCTAGAGGGACTGAAACGCAACGTGACATTACAGAACATCATTGACCGCTATCAGAAGGCTTCTCTGAGCGGACCTAACTCTCCTAACGAGACCCGGCGTGAGCGAGCCGCCCCCGACAGCAGAGCCATGACAAACCCCGCTGACCGGGTGCAGTGTCAGTTCTGTGAGCAGGACCCTCCGCAGGATGCCGTGAAAACCTGCGTCACCTGCGAGGTGTCATACTGCGACGAGTGTCTCAAGGCCACCCACCCCAACAAGAAACCTTTCACGGGCCACCGACTAATCGAGCCGCTGCTGGACTCCCATCTGCGAGGGCTCATGTGTCTGGAGCATGGGGAAGAAAAGGTCAACATGTACTGTGTGACAGACGAACAGTTGATCTGTGCTTTGTGTAAGCTGGTTGGTCGACACCGGGACCACCAAGTGGCAGCCCTCGGTGACCGGTTTGACAAACTGAAGGTAAGAAATGATCTGTAGTAGTAGTGAGAGGAATGTTTGAGATTTATGATTCACTGCACAAAACTCTCCCTGCTGATTTGAGCTCACTGAAGGCTGATTTCTGCAGTACTCACCTCTTTTTGTCTTACACTGAAACACTGACTGAGGAACTGTTAACACAAGAGTTAAAATGAATGTTTGTAAAGCAAACAAAGAGGAAAAGCATGTGCGGCCCCTGAGGACAAACAACAACCTTCAGTGACTTATGGAAAGTGTAAAATGCGTTGTATTATAATAGTGTTCTTCAGATATTAATATTGTTTTGAAACCAGCAACTTTTAATTGACAATTTTCAAAAAAATTTAGAGTTAAATGAAGAATACGAACAAAATCTACTGCATTTCTGTGTTTATACTCAACGGGATTGTCGATAATGGACTAGTATGTATTTAACATGCAGCTATTTATTTACCCGCTGTGAATTCATATGGGACGGTTACAATAAACAGAGAGACTGAGTAGCATGGTGTTTACAGTGAATATTAATTTGCCACTTATTACTATGTGGTACTGATTCCATAACACACTGTCAGACTTTAACCCTTAGAAAAACATCAACACTCCCAGCCGAAATAAAAGCACTGCCATGTGTTATGTTTCAGTCTCTTTTGCTCTGAATCTAACATAAAGTCTGCGTTCTCTTAAAAAAAATTGCAAAGTAGACCGTTCTCTTCCTGCAACAAGAAAACCTGAAACAACTTTCCTTTCAAAATGACTTCAAAATTAATGTTTTCATGATGTATGTGTCCATTGATGTATGTATTTATATAAGCAGAAAATGCTGGAGAGAAATCACAAAGAGCAGGCGTTTTGTGCAGCCAGAGCCTGATTGATGCCACCAATTCTTCTGTTCTTTGTACCTCAGTTAAAAAACACATCAATGAGCTACACCCCTACATCTCACATGAACAGTCGCTAACAAACCAGATCTGCAGAGGAAGATATTCTTAGATGTATATATATATATGCATGATGTAAACATATATTTGTGGAAGTATCTCTTTTCATAAACAGTTAAAATATTCTCCCTGTGTGCTTGGCTCTGAGATATGTAAACAAAAGAGAATCATCCACCTTCTTGAATCATCCCCTGAAACAAAATGCATCATAAGCCTCAACTAGATGAATATAAATGTGGTGAGTTGGAGCTTGTCTCAGTCTTGGCCAGTTTTAAATGTAGCCACCGTCCTTTAAAGTGACTTCTTTCACAGTTTTAGGTGGAAAGGAGCGGCTCATGTTCAGCAGATGGGGCTGATATGAATAAGGCATGAGGAGATGCTGAATAGAGAGGTGGCTCTGCATCCTGACCATTGTAGCTTCTTACATAACAGTGAAATTTTGACTTCAACCAATATAGATGTTTCTCTCACAACCTCATGGAGTCAATTTGAGTCTTTTTTTAATGCAGAGTTCTCAGTTTATCCCTAAGTGTACCCTAACAATAGCATGCCAGCCTCTGCATGAAATAAAAATGAAGCTCCTCTTTGTCTCCACTCACTGTGTCCATGCATGACTCACAAAAGCGAGGTTGTGGGTAGGTTAAAGCATCACAAGAAACACTAGAAACCCTTTTTGTGCTCGCTCCTTTCCTTTCACTACTCTTGCTCACTAACAGAGGAGCTGGGATGCATCACTCTGGAAAGAAGGGTCAGAGGACCAGTCTTAACCTGTCTTCCTTTGTTTGATTATGCTGTCGTTGTGCAGAAATCTCCTGGCCGCTTTCTCTGTGTTGGGCATGATCGTTCACACCAGGAGGCCGACCAGGTGATCAGAAACATTTCTTTAAATTACACATTCAGGGAAAATCTATTCTATAGAAAAATCCAGACCTTTATATCATTTTTTCATGGCTTTTATCCTTCAGAGAGAGGCAAAAAGAGTCTGTTTGTACTTACATGCAGACAGAGACTTAGCCTTGGTAGAATACTGTATTATGTTGTCATTCCTCAGTGTAGTTTATTGTCCTTCCTCTTTAAATACACACATTATCATAACGGTAATAGACAGACGGGTGTTTGAATAGAGTCCTTGATCCTTTATCTCCTTTAAGCTGCACTAACAATGACCTGTTTTCTCTGCTGTATTTCATCTTCAGCTGCCTGTAATTTAACAATGGGCCACATTTTACCAGTTCATGTTTTTATTTGTTTTCGTATCTTGTTGACCGCACATTACACACGCTTAGCTGCATTGTTAGCTGCCTCATAGGAAACAGCAGTTCCCATCTCAGAGAGGGATTGTTTGCTTCTCATGGCACGCAGGAGGACAGGACCCAGGTGGCATGCAGCTGAGCTTGTTCATGGTTGCTGTATTCTCCTAACATGTGTTTACAGTGCCTCGCTTTTCTCAGACATTCCCACACAAAGGAATACTTGTGACATAGTGCAAGTGGAAGTGTGTCTCTGTGTGAGGATGTTTAATGCAGTGGTACTGATGTGTGACATGATCCAGATCCGGTGTTGCGTCCATTGTTGGTCGAACTATCTATTATACATATTCATGTATAGGGTCAGTTAAATGGAAAGTTAAAGGAAACCACTCAAGCATGATAAATACTTTCTCAAAGCTCCTATGATCCTTTTTGACCTAGTTATGAAACAGACTAAAGTTAATAGTGATGCTTCTTTGTGACTACAGAAGCAAACTCAACCAAAGAGTTTGATGTGAAGATTCACATTTTGTCTTATCTTACTTATGATGAATGAAGTGCTTGACGAAGTACCATGTGCCCCAGACTCTTTCACAGAGATTTGTAATGATTTATATCAAAAAATCATTCTTAAATAGGGGAGGATGAGAATTTTGGTTATTAAACTACTGGCACATGTACAGGACAAAATCAGTGAAGAGATAAATTGTATTGCATTGTTCAGAGGGCACCAGAATCAACACAAACTTTGACATTGGAAGAATGTAAGATAAGATTCAGGGAAAGGAACCCACTTTTCTGAATCTTAAAGGCTCATAGAGGGCTTTCACACTGGCACAGTTCTGGTTCAGGAACCAGCTCTGCCCAAAGGCAGCTGGGATAGGCTCCAGCCTCCCATGACCCTGAACAGGATAAGGGGTTAGAAAATGAATAAAAATGGATGAATAATATCAGCTAACATGTGAAAGTAACCTGTCCTAGTTCCATCAATACACTTGCATTGAGGTTAAGGTTTCAAGCTGAGGAATATTTCACATTGCACTATTTGGCCTTCCTTTTATAAACTTTTCATCATGTACTTGTTTTATTGTACATGTATTGAATGCAGTAGAGACCCTTTGACCTGCACATTTGTATTTACAGGAGACGCTTACTTCAAGATTGCACTTCAGGGCTCAGTTGATCTATAAATCTTCTCCCTTGTCTGCAAAATGACAAAGAACTGACATTTTCTAGGAACGCAGCGCAGCATGTATTCAAGAGAAGTAGTGTGCAGCATAGAAAAAGACAACATGGATTATAAGGTGTCCTTAAAGTCTTTTTACAGTTTTTACAGTTTACAAAAGCAAATATGTGGAAATTGTTAGAAAATGAGGAGTAGATATCAAAGTTTTTTGTAACACATTTTAATGGAACAACTCTGAAAGACGTGTCTTACACCATGGATGTTTCCTTCAGATGTTTTTGAACGTCCACTCCTCCCTATATCCAGCACTGTCCTTGGCTCCAAAAACTTCTTGTGCCTTGCACAATTTAACCGATGTGACAGTCGATCTCTTCTAGTGGTTTTGATGAGTAGGTTTGCTGAGTTATTCGATTTTGTTTCATTAAACATTGACACACATTGTGTCTTTTCTTGAGAAGTAGCCATTTATTATCAACAAGATACCGAAAATAAACAAAGGCAATGTGATCCAAAATTTTGATCCGATTGAGATGTTTTGCCAATTGCCTTTGTGATATATTTTCCTGGGCACATTGTATTTGTTATTTCTGGTTGGATTGAATCTAATGGAATAACAAATTGGAGGAGGGGACTGGGAAGCGTCATTGTAGGTGGTGTAGACTGTAAACAAAACTGCAAACAGAGACAAGAAAAATTGGAGAAAAGGAGCAGCTTGTGACATTATTGATCAATAGTATATTCCTTGCTGTAGCTACATTATGCTTTCTGAAGTCATGTTTGATGACTCAAGTGTCTGTGAGATCTTTGGAAATAATTGCCCTAAACATGAAGTGTGTCTTATTGAATTGTTTAGTTTTTGTTATCCAAGGATTGATCATTGGTCAAAGCGTCTTTAATCTTACAAGAGCTTCATATTACTTAAGATCTAAATGTAACCTACTGTGTGGCTGATCTAATCAGCATTAAAAACAGGTTTGTAACCTGATTTCACTCCAACCTTGACTGACAAGTCTTAGAAAAGGTCTCCTCTTCAGCTGACATTTTGAGATTTCAGCACAGTAGAAGTACGTGTGTTATTATTATCAACATTAAAGAGACTCTGCTCTATTTATGCTCCTGACAGCGAGTCAACGTAGAGTCACTCATTAGAGAGGGAAAGTGGATGTTCGAGAATCTCTGTGCACCAGGAAACCACACAATTACACAGGATGTGTTCCTGATTCAGAAAGAGCGCAGACAGCCCAGCAGCAGGCAAAGATGCATGTTAGGGCCTGTGGTATTCAAGTTACAAATCCTGGCGAAGGATAAAACTGGTAATGTTGATACGGGACAAAGTCCAGAGTCCTGACAGTGACCCGTCAGGACTATGAGAGGAAGGAAGAGAGACTGGCCAAAGCAAAGGTGTGGAACCAGAAGCATTCACATGCAAAAAGGAAGCTGCTTCTCTTCCTCTCATCAGCTCAAAATGAATCTAGGAAAGAGACCTCTGTTACACCGAGCTGTCCAAACATGCCGTGTTAATGCTGCATGAGGAGCCAAATCTTAGACACCGTGAGAAATATCTTCACAGATGAACCTGTTTGTCTCTCACATTTTCCATCTTCTCCATTCGTCTTTCCTCTTTGTGTGCGACTTCAAACTTAGGGAAAAACTTTCAAATTATACATTTGGCTTTATTCAACATCACTTTGATGTAATGTTTCATGGGTCCATTTAAAAGTTTTGAACTCAGCTCCTCACCTTTACCTGCAGTCCAGTATCTGAAAAGGCTTTTACCACATTCTCCCCCTATGTGAATAATTCATCCTTGTGAGAGCGGTATCATAAAGCTTGTGTTATTTTAGTGCACAGTGATGACGCAACCACCTTATAAAACCATAATGTGAAACATCTTAAAAGAATGTCTGGAATATCTCCACTGGCTTCGTGATACAGGCTTAGATCTTTATGGACCCTCTGTTCTCTGTTTTCTTCTTTGGATAATTTTTAGAATTTTCTTTTTGATCTAGAGAGACACGTTGAAGAAAAAGTTGAAGTTTTATTAACTTTGGTGCTTTTACAAATCGAAGAATTTTTTTTCATGCAAACACTAAATATGAACATTCAGATGTTCATTCATTAATATCCATTTCTTACTAAATGAAGTTTAAATTTTGGTGTGACGGCAGTTTTTTTTCCGTTGAGATAATTGATAGCATGCTTAGATGTAATTACACATTTATATTCTTTTAGAAGAATAAAATGTTGTATTAGAAGATATTTTGTGCTATGATCGTACACAATCATCTTCCTACCCAATTACAGCGTGAGATTAAGTTTGAAACATAAGCCTTTGATCTGACTCAGTGATTAACACAGTCGGGGTTTAGTCGTCCAAATCGTTGGCAGATGCTCTGCTAAGCTCTGCGGCCTCAGCAGGCTGTGTGATGGGATCTCTGGCTCACAGGGAGGACTGGAGGGGCTCTGCACAGATCAGAGCCCAAATGTGGACAGTCATGTCCAGAGGCAGCCTCGTGTGTCCTCTCCTGTGCCCATTACACTGGAGCTAGATATGATCCTCATGTTCGTATTCACCTGACTCTCCTCCAAGATTCATTCGGCTGTTTACAGTTTGTTGTCAGGGGGGTTTCTGTGTGTAATGGTATACTCATTTTCTGTTTTTTTTCGTCCTCCGCAGCAAGCCTTGGATTCCAACCTCAGCAGTCTAATCAAGAGGACCAGTGAGTTGGAAAGTCTGATGGGCAAACTTATCCAAACCTGCCAACATGTGGAGGTGAGGTTGTTTATCTGTCTGCTTTCAGGTGCCGGCTGCTGTTGCTTTTCATGGACAACAACTCACTGAATTATTTACGTGGTGATATATTACAGTATCTGAGGGTGACTTTTCATCATGTCAACAAGATGAAGTGCTCATTAGCCTATAGATCAATCTTTGTGGTAATGTGCATTGACTTTGTTGTTAAAAAAGCATTTTGAGAGCAAGTTTGTGACATTAAAGAAAATGCATGACTTTGAATTAAGTGTACTATATGGAGAAAATATCACGGGATCATTCTTTTTGCATCTAAAATCTGGGGTGTTACACTTAAATATTGCATATTACAACATATACCAGAGCGCTGTTTCTTTCCACCAATGTGTTTACAGAAATTCAGTATATAGTGAAACAACAAAAACATTACAATTCAGGCTGTGGCTGTTCACATAGCTTCCAAGAGATCCAAGATTCAACATTCAAGATTGTTTTATTGTCAATTCCTACAATGTGTGACTCATACAGAGGATTGAAATGACAGTTCTCAAGGGCCAGCGATACTGCAATTAAGTATAAAGTATAATTAGTAACAGGATAAAATAGGAGGACTATACAGAATTCAAGTGTTCAGGGTTTGGCTGTAAGAGTTATACTGACATATAGCAAAAGTTTAATGCATAAAGTGACACTACAGCATGTAAAGATGTTAAGACAGACTTGGTGTTGTGGGTGATAAAGGGTTAAACCACATTACAATCTTCCTGATTGTGACCCTGACCTCTGCTGGCCTGACCAGGTGAAAGCACCATCCAGAGGACTATTGTTGTCCTAAAAATGTATTTGTATTTGCAATATTACCACAATGATTCATTTAGTCAACAAGTGATACAATATGTACATGCAAGGTATCACAGTATGAACAGTATTTTCAGCCCACCTCCTCCACTGTTCCCCGTCCTACCCAACATGAGGTGGCAGATTTATCTCCTAATGTTGTTTTCCTGCTACATGGCCTCTGCATAATATTAATCATGCTGTAAATAAATCACAAAACACTCCCCCTGATTGACTCTCTCTTATCTACGCTCCTTCCTCCGTCCTGTCTAGGTTAATGCATCGCGACAAGAAAACAAGCTGCTGGAGGAGTGCGACCTGCTGATTAATATCATACAGCAGAGGAGACAGATCATAGCTACCAAGATAAAGGAGGGGAAGGTATCGTTTATCACCTTCTGTGTCTTGATAACCTTTGTTTGTGTGTTTATCACCTTGTGCATGTTGATAGCCTCGCCTCCTGGCACTGCTGACACGCCGGCTTACATCTCAACACCCGAGCATGCTGGTCCTGTTGGGGGTGCAGGAGTAACAAGACAAGTGAAAACCTTGTATCTTCCGAGAGAAAAAAACACGCAACCTAAAAACTTAAGTTAGCTAACTCTCCAATCCTTGCTTCTCTTCCTGTTCTTATTAGCTGCCGTTAGAGAGGCAGTGACATGCCGAGCGATGAGATCAGCTCTGCTTCCTGCAATGTCTCTCCGTGCAGTAGGACTATTTCCTTCCTCACCCTGTGCCTTGTGTCAGGCTCTGATCTCAGCCAATAAGTCACTGATGTGCAATCAGAGGGTTGTGTTTCTATGGCACACATAAACACTTCTGAAGCCAGCATAGTTCATGGAACAGGTTCAAGCTCACACTTTGAGTTTATTACACAACTGAAAAATCTTATTGTCAAATGTAGAAATCAAATTTTCCGTAGCAGCATTATTAAATCAGAAAAGCAGAATGAAATTTAACATCTGGCCAGTTGGTGCCCCATTCAGTTGGCGGGTTATATACCAGCTTTTCATCTATCAACATGCCTCTGTTTTCTCCCTGTCCAGACTGTGAGACTGAGGAAACTGGCCCAGCAGATCAGCAGCTGCAAACAGTGCATTGAGAGGTCCTCGTCACTCATCACTCAGGCTGACCACACTCTCAAAGAGACTGATCACACTCGCTTCCTCCAGACGGCTAAAAGCATCTGCGAGAGGTGATTGAATAATAAAAAAAAAAAACCTGAAATAGAAATCCTGGCGGCTGATAATGTTCTTTAATGTTCTGTTCCAGAGTTTCAATGGCAACAGCATCCTCTCAAATCCTCTTACCAGAAATAAACCTGAATGACACCTTCGATACTTTCGCTTTGGACTTCACACGGGAAAAGAAAATGCTGGAAAGCTTGGATTACCTCACAGGTGAGTGAGGTCTTTTTTATGCCAAGGTATGAATCCAGTTAATCAAAATGATTCATTCCTCACCCAGTTTTAACTCCCAGATGAGTCCAGGTACAAAACAATAATTGGGCATCTTTTTTACTCCCATCTTTATTTATTCAAGCTGATTTTTAATGATTTATTGGCTTTTTAAGCCTTGCAATACTTTTAAAGTTATCCTCAATTTATCCTTTAATTATAGTCTTTCTACAGGCTGCGGCTTGAATAAAGCGACAGAAGACCCAAATGTTTCACTACAGTGAAGCTTTATTTTCCTCTAAGTGAAACAGGTTTGATTGTTTATTCTCAGCGCCCGTTGTGCTGTGTGAATTAAACCCTGCATGTGGGCTGTAGCTCTAATAGCTAGAGGAACTGCTCCCCACTTTAATTACACCAGTCAAAATAGAAACACAAAAGGATGATGCTTTCTGCCATCATCCTGTCTGTGTTTTTTTTTGTTTTTTTGTGGTCTCTGCAACATATTGCACATTTTGGTTGTGATTCTGTTTTTGTTTTGTTCAGAATAGAACACACTTATCTTTTCATTACTGGCTTGGAACAACATTTCTCTTTTGTTTTCCAATTGCAGCACCAAATCCACCAGTAATCCGTGAGGAGTTATGTACAGCTTCGTATGACACAATCACAGTCCACTGGACATCAGATGATGAATTCTCTGTGGTATCATATGAACTTCAGTACGCCATCTTCACCAGCCACTCCAACGTTGTCAGTAAGTCTATATGCAGCTCTCTGGCTGCAAATTGTTTGTGGCGGGAAACATGACAATGACAGGGGGATTTCGGAGGGATTTTGCTGAAGGACTTAAAATTGTTTGGGGCTGTGTTACAATATCCAAACAAAATATAATATTGTAGCAGCAAGAGAGGAAGGCTTTGTCCAGGCTCTTGTGGGTAATGAGATGTTACCAAAATACACTGCAATTTCTACCGAGTCTAGGAGGGAATAAGGGAGAAATAACAGCTCAGTCAGACTAGATTTGCATCTCGATGTAAATCTAGTGTGATTTGCAGAATCATTGTGAGCTCGATTTTGTCTTTGGGTTGAAATGAGTAGCAGGCTGCTGGAATTGATTGTGCTAACAAGGTCACAACATGCTCAATCAGGCAGTTTATGCTCATCTGCCTCAGTGCTAAAACACATTAGGATAGGTGGAAATGCAGCTGTATTTGGGGGACCAGGAGTAGAAGCTATATGTCTCACTTAATTTAAAAACTATGAGTGTTTTTAGACAAAACTATCTTTTATGTTTCATTGCTTATCTCTGTGTTTGGGCTGCAGGTTTATGCAACTCTGCTGATAGCTGGATGATTGTACCAAACATCAAACAAAATCACTACACAGTGCATGGCCTTCAGTGTGGCACAAAGTACATATTCATAGTGAAGGCTATCAACCAGGCTGGAAACCGCAGCAGTGAACCCGGGAAGCTCAAGACCAACAGTGAGTCAAGTTAATGAAACTGTGCTGTATTGATTTTATCATTCATGAGACATCTGATGCATTTTTACATTTTTCTTAAAGGTCAACCCTTCAAGCTGGACCCAAAGTCGGCTCACAGGAAGTTGAGGGTGTCCCATGACAACTTGACAGTAGAGAGGGACGAGACATCATCCAAGAAGAGCCACAGCCAGGATCGCTTCACCAGCCACAGCAGCTACGGTGTCACAGGAAACGTCTACATTGACAGCGGACGCCATTATTGGGAGGCTCTGATTGGAGGAAGCACTTGGTAAAAACAATAACCTGATGGCAGCCATGATGAAGGAGTAGCTGTTGCAAATTCTTTGATACAAATTGAGACATTTCTTTCTCTCATGTTTCGTGCACTTTAGCATGCTGTTGCAGGTTTGTTTATGCGTCACTGATGGATAAGACTTTTGAATTCATCAACATTTTTAAAAGACTAAATATAAGAATATATATTTGGCCATTGTTTAAACATTTGGAATGCAGTGCGCAAATGCATTCATGCACAAAAACCCAGATAAGTGATTTTAATGTTTTTAAAGTCAAATTAAAAGGACAGCCTTGAAAAAAGTCATTTGGGGCAACCATAATTTCTCGCTAAATTAATTCTTAAATATTATGAACAGTTTAACAAGTATCAGTAAACAGTTATAGAAGGACAGGCTTATATATTTGCAGATAAAATTCATTATTCACAGTTTTGGTTGCCCCACATGACACCCAAAAGTGGCTAATTCATTACAGTAGTTAGAAAAATAGGTTTATTTGCAAACATGAGAAAGACTTACCAACCTTTCAGGTGTTTCACTAGGCTCCTCAGATGTGTCTGGTTGATGACATACCCTGCCCTTTAGGTGCCCTTTGAAGTACCAAAATTGTGCTTTCTTTATAGTTGCCCCAGAAAATATTTCACATATACAGATATTTGTTTGTACATTGTGATTGAAATACGAGTGCAAATGTTTCATAATTTTGTCAGTAAATGCAAAACATGTTAGTAATTATGACAAATAGGGCAATGGATATATCTAAATTTAAAGTGATTTTAAAGCAGCTGTCCAAATAGAAGTTGAGGCTGGACGGTTGCCCCACATGATGTTTAGACACTTCAGATAGCAGGAAAATGACCAATAACTAAAATGTTTGGAGAACTTAGAGTGATTTTGTGTATGGGGAAGGTGTTAGACATACATGTTGTCTTTTTATGTAGTTTGAGTTTTTCTTTCAATGGGAGAATTCAGTTGGACAGAAAAAGTACTCGTCACTTCATTGACGCCATTTATATTCTGATCAAAACTTCTCTTTTTTTCTTTTGGCATGCAGGTTTGCAGTTGGCATCGCATACAAATCAGCACCAAAGCACGAGTGGGTTGGCAAAAATTCGGCCTCCTGGGTACTGTCTCGGTGCAACAACTCGTGGGTTGTGCGTCACAACTGTAAGGAGATGCCCATCGAGCCGTCACCCCACCTGCGGAGACTCGGGGTGTTGTTAGACTACGACACTGGATCTCTGTCTTTCTATGACGCCGTCGGCTCTCAGCACTTGTACACATTTGACATCGCCTTTGCTCAACCTGTGTGCCCTGTGTTCAACGTGTGGAACAGGTGTTTAACAGTCCTCACAGGGCTGCCAATCCCGGATCACTTAGAGGGGACAGACTTCAACAACTGAACAAACCTGCCTGACTGGATTTTCTGTGAGCACCCAAAAAGAGACCTGCGCCTGATTAACTGTGATGCCTACTTACTGTTGATAAAATAGAAACAGTAACCCAACAAGATGCACTTAATAACCCAGGATTACATTCCCAATCAAGCCTTTTCTTGAAATGAATTATTTAAGAAATTATTTTCAAGCATTTAATGATACGTTTCTTTGCTTTGCACATTTATGTACATAACACTGCTGGGTGGTTTTGAGGGTTTGCTTACATTTTACACGAAAGGAAATATTTTTTAAAAGGCTCTGTTTGTTTCTATTTCTGTGTTTTTCAGACTGCGAGGCGCAAGCAATATCATTGTCTGTTTTGTTTTTGGAAGGTTGAATTTTAGATTACTTTTAGTGAAAGGTTTTGGGAAGATTTTTTTCAAGTAAATGCACTTTGGAAAGTTGTCACTATAAAAAAGTGCACTAAGCCACGTACCATGTACCACAATGCATCATTTCTGTGTCATTGCTTTGTACAGAGGGAAACGCCTAAATAGGTCGGATAACAGTTAGTTAACAGCAGTTTCATGTGTGATCTGAATTCAGTCAATTCAGCAGTTTTAAATATTTATTTTCTGTACATGTGCCATTACAGCTCTTCATAATTGTAGCATCATTCCAGCTCATAATGGTTTTTAATTCTAGTTTCTGTCTGACAAAATAAAAGTGACATCCTTTGATTATCTGTATGATTTTTCTCACTTTTGAGGACACACTACACTGAAGGCGTGTGTATTGGTAGTATAATAATTTGGGACAATGTGGACTTGTTTACACTCATTTATACTTGATGTCTAATTAAAGCTTGAACAAGCTTTCACAACACCCCAGTGAAAAGAAAACATGACCTCCATAGAAAGAAGTGTCAGTCCTGCTTTACAGGACAGACTCTGACCCACTCAGAGCCAAAATACAACTCCTGACAAGATTTGCTCTGACATCTCTTTTTGTTCGGGAGTAACGTGGCTTGAATTCTGCAGCATCTCCTTTCAACTAAAGTAGACAAGAGCAAAACCAAAAAAAAAAAAAATCTGAACTCTGTGTGACCTTCCCCATGAGACACCCTGCAGGAAAAGCTGTAATTCGTGAACCTTACCTTTCTGTGCACTGTCACCAGGTCTTTTGAAGATTCTGAGATGTGGAGGGAAGGATGGAGGCTAATATTGCAATTTTAATTGAATAGCTTGGGAGGGGATTTTGGGATAAAAAGCAATATTTTCTAAGTAATCAAGTAATTATTTTTGGTAATATTGGGATTATTTTGGGTGGATTAGTTTTTACAAACATAGATTGATGAAGATTCTCAAGTCAATAAAAATAAAAAGCAAACAAGGATTAATGCTGGGTTTTTTAATCCTTTCCAAACTCAGTATGTTGGAAAAACATGTTTTTAAAAAGACATTTAGAAAACTAACACATTTTGCCGGGTTGCTTGCAATTACTGTCATCCCTGATGAAAACTAACCATATAAATAAATTCATTTTTTTCCTTTGTCTTGGAAGAAAACCTTGTGGCAAACATGATAATCTCTTTTGTCTAAAAAATACAAGTACACTCATGATTGAGTTGGCAGACAGTTTGAGATGTGAATGCAACACTCACGATAATTCTGATCAAATGCTTTGTACTTCAAGTGGGTGCTTAGAAAAGATGAACAAAAATTGAGGGCATGGAAAAAGAAAAGAAAATCTTGGTTTGAACTATTAACAATACGCCCCTGGGCTCCACCTGCTGGATTTATATTTCTGTGATAAATGATTAAGTTGCCTGAGGCCATATCTGTCCCACCCATAAATTTCATCCATCAGGATAATGTATTTGTCTTGAGGTGTTGGCTTTGTATTTATTATACTATGAACACAGCTGCCAACCAGGTGCTATCCAAGGCAGCTGTAGTTCAGGCGTATGCACAATAAATCACATTTCAGCAGGAACAAGTGCAATAAGAGAACTTACATGAGGTGAGAGCCAGATCAGGATCCTACCATCAAACCTCATCATAAATATGGTATGTGAAATATTGTGAAAACTTTCCGCCTACGCTTTATCTGATCTGCTGAATACACACCGATACTCATAAAATTAGAGTAATATATTTCCTACCTCTTCTCAAGACGATTGTGATTTTTTTCCCCCATAGATAAAGTTTATATCTTCTAAAATGTTTATCTTTACCAAACACATCACCGTGAAAAATACAACCACAATTAACATTTGCAAAATACAATCATTTCATGGGAAGAGGCAGAACACATTTTATTCTAACTTAATTGGCAATGGTGTATTTCTGCATGGGTAATTAATCAGCAAAATTTCTGATTTGCATGAATAAAAAGAGATAAAGCCAAGGAACCTGCACAAAACAGGATAGGACACACTAGGCTTCGACATGAATGGATGTAAACAAATAAATGAAATAATAAAACCAAAACAAAATGAAAAACTACAGAAACGTAGAGTAGACATGTGCTTATACCTTTTAAATAACTGTATTTTACACCTTCCTCATTGCAGGTCAATGTTGGGTTATCTTAAAATCTCAGCATTTATTCCCTGTTAATTGTCAGATTTATTTAACCTCGTAAGACCCAGCGTTCACATATGTAGACTTAACATTTCTGCCTCTCAGGCCCATGATACTTCATTTTGTTAAACTGTGACCTATTACCCACATTTAGGGACACTGCCCACATAATCTTGCAGTAACTTCACAATGTTGCACCCATTTCAGTGGAAAAACAGAGTGATCCTGCACAATATCTCTTATAAATATAACAAATGGATAACTCATAACACTAAAAACAAAACTCATAGAACAGAGACCAAATCTAGATATTACACTTGTTAGGTCTCACTTGTTTCAGTTAGCAAAGAGAAATATAAAATACACACCAGACAAAAACTTAGGTCTCAAGAGATTAAACTGAGCCTATTCTCAAGACTGTGTTGTGCTTTTGTAGCTTTGGGGAACTGAAGTGTTACCATCTGATGTAAAGTTGAGATCTTGCAAACTAAAACCAAAATTAACCCTTTATTACAAAAAAAAAAAAAAGTTATTTCCATGCATGAATGCTCGGCTTCACGACACAGTAGTTCCCAACCCTTTTTGGCCATCACCCCATTTTGACATTAGAGATTTCTGGTGACCTCTGAGATATTTTTTTCTAGAATTAGTTTCATCTCATGTTCTTTTGACTGTATTTTTCAAATACAGAGTAGCTGGAATTAGTGCACAAAGTGACCATTTTTTTCCTCTGATCAGGAATACAGGCTTTTTTCACAGGCTGAAAATTAATGCTGAACAAATGATCTCTCATAAAAGGAAAATTGGGGAAAAAGCTACTCCCTTGTCTTAGATTGGCTACTGTGAAAATTTATATGGTCTCTTTAAACTCACCACATTTGATATGATGGCTGCAGACCTTGCTGCAGTCAGGCACTGTCTTAGACAAAGTGCACCCCATCTCAGGTGTTACATCCAGTCAGGAATAGTAGTTGTGTTTCTACAGGTTACAGCAAGGGAATGCAGATATTATAATAAACATCATGTTATTTGAACTAGATTTATATTCAGGAAAGTGAATATGTAGAATTCAGCAGTTTAAGATTGAGTGGTGTTTTAATTTCAAAAAGACTAACATTTACTTGAAAATAATGTTATTCAGTAATTCTTTTTCATCAATTACAAGACATTTCAAGGGACCCCATTTAGATTTCTAGTGGCCCACCTTGGGGTCCCGACCCTAATGTTGAGAAACACTGGACTACATTTTAAACCAGAGAATGGAAATAAATAAATAATGAATGCATATTATAAACTTCGTTGTTGGGAGGTACACTCTGAAAAATATTTCAACTAAATGATATCCTGTATTAGATGTAAATATGAGGCAGATAAGTGACCTTTTCTCAGAAGTGGAGCTTAGTGACTGTTTAGTGTCTTTCTATGGTTTTTCTGATCTGGACCATTGACCACAGTCTATGATCTGGACCAGGAGCAGCTTCCTCATCAAGCCCCGCCCTCACTCCCGGAACAGGAAGTGTCCGCGCGCTCCTGCTGCTGCTGACGTTGGTGCTACAAAGTGACGATGGCGTTCACAGATCAGTCCCTGCTGGACCTCACAGATAAAGAAACCCGGGAGAAACTGTCGTTATGGGACCGTCGCACTGATGCCATGGCCCCCCTCACGGAGAAGCAGACGGACTCTGTCCTGGAGATCAGAGCCGCCGCTGAGACGCTCTCAATCCCGGCAGAGGTGAGTCTTACTCCAGACGGAGCTAACAGGCTAACAGGGGAGCTATCTTACTTTCTTAACGTCGGTGAGGTGAAGTAAATTATGTCTTTACCTTTTCTCAAACTTATCCCACCTCTCTGTTGTCTTAACAGTGTATAAAAGTTAATTTATCACTAAATGTTAGCCTGTATGCTAACTAGCCGCCACGTCAAAGCATCCAGCTAGCTTCAGATGACAGCTCGAGTGCTGCTTTGTTTTGCAGTTGCCCATTGAGGACTTGTGCAGCCTCTCGTCCCGGTCCCTACAGTCTCCTTTCACAGCCACTATCCCCGCTTCAACAGAGGACGTCCTGTTGAAAGGTTTCCAGTCGCTGGCCATGGAGAATGACAGGATAGAAACTGCACAACAGGTGACTGACAGAGTGTGTTTGACACCAGAAACTGCACAGAGCTGCTGAGACAGACTGTATCTTCTTGACACACTGGTTCTTTATGTTGCAGTTTTTTGCCTGGTTTGCGAAGTTACAGGCAAACATGGACCAGGAAGATTGTGAAAAATACAGGTGAATACATGCTTTAATGCTTTACTTGCACGTTGTATTGTTTGTGTGTTAGACTTAGACTTAGAGTTCAACAGCATGACTTGGCATACATAATTGAAATGCTTCCTGAACATACATTTTCCAAAATATAGCAAACCTGCAGTACTAGACCACACACAATAATCTAGCCTACAACCAAAGCATCTGACTTTTTTCCACAATTAAAATGGGTCTGATTGCAATATGTTGTGCTGACAACACAGACACTAGTCATAAGTCAACAGAGCAGTTTCATGTTTGCTTTGAAAGGTTGCCACAATTATACTGGGTCTAATGTCAACAGGTTACACCTTGCAGAGGAAACAAAGAAAGGGAATCAAAGCAAGATCTGCTGCTTCCCTATTGCAGGATTGTATTCCTCCACTTTATAATATCACAGCTCGGGGTGCATGATATTTAATTTTTGGCCAATACTGGATATCCCGATATTATACAACTCATCTAGCTGATACCAAAACCAATATTTTTTTCCGCACACCAAATTTCAGAAGTCATCAACTCTTTTCTGTATTAGAATTAGTGCAAAATAATGGGGCGCTTACTCTTATCACATCGGTTATACAATATTCCTTTTTTGTGCAAAAAAATAAAAATACTTAATGACTCAATACTCCCCCAGGGTCAGTCATTACAATACCCACAAACAGTGTAAAGATGACCAATTTTATAATTGACAGAATGAGGGAACGTAACCTCTGTTCATAGCAAACATGCCCTTCACACCTGTGACGTGGCACCGAGGTCAGGCATTTAATCAAGTGAGCATCAGTCTGTTATATTTTATCGGCAGTATCAGTGTGAAATCTGCCGATAACTGAGGGTTAATTTTTAAGCCAATATCGGCCAATACCATTGTTTGCTGATGTATATCGTGCATCCCAATCACAGCTGGTGTTGTGTCAATTACTTCCCAAGTGCAGTGCATCAAGTAGTGTGTCGCCTTATTTTATAGCATCAAACCATCAGCAAGTATTATAGCTTCACCTCTTCCCTTTTGTTTGCATTCTAATATGTCTATTCCCCCTTCAGGAAAACAAGAGATGATCTCAACTGCTACCAGGAACAGTGTGATGCTATTCTTAAAGATTGCTGTGTTGCTCTGGAGCACTTGGAGTCTCTTCAGAAACAGTATCTGTTTGTGTCTAATAAGACTGGTAACCTGCATAATGCCTGTGAGAAGCTCCTAAAAGAGCAGGTAAGATGCTTCCTGTTGCATCAATTCATCAACTGTAGCCTCCTTACATGTAGATCAATGAGACTTGATCAATGAAAGAGCTTAAATTCAAAATGTGTCTGTATGGATTAAATGTATTTTACAACACGCAGAGTAAATAATGATTGTGGAGCACTTTGATTATTGAAAAAAAGCTGCTGTAACCCCCAAAAGAGCCAGAAAAAACTCAGAAAAATATCTGGTTCAGAACACTGTGACATACAAAAGCTAAATGTGAAAAGTGAGTTGACAAAGAATTTTGCAAGTCATAAAAATCCCACTGCTCCTTGCTTTATTTCTGTACCATGTTTAATATCTTATTGTCTCATATTTTATTCTCTCTTGTCACAAATAGCTCACGAACATACTGTATGTAGACTGAGCCATTTGAGAGAGCTTCAGCTGAACTGAACTTAACCTGCCCCAACATTTAACTGTTGTGACATTTTGTGTCAACTGTTGTTTGTTGTTTTTTTCTCCCTTTGCAGTCAGAGCTGGTTGACCTGGCAGAGAGCATTCAACAGAAGCTGTCATATTTTAACGAGTTAGAAAACATAAACACGGTAGGCTGATTTTGTCGGTTGTTTACATCTTATAAATTTGATTATAAACCCATGCATTATACATGTTTATTCCTCACTTGATATAACATGTAGTTAAACATTCCTAAGAGTACTGTCCTAGATTTAAAACATTATTCTGATGTATTTGGATGTCAGCTATTAAGTTATCTCTGAAAAAGTGTGATAGAAAGTATTCAGGACATTTTGACTCCCTTCCAAAAAGTTTCAAAGTGGAATCTAAAAATCTATCTGTGAAGTTTTTCTTTACTCTTGCTTCAGAGTTAGAAAAATCTCTCTGTTGATTTAAAATTAAAATAACTGTCTGACTTTGGAGATTGGAAGCTGGAGGATTATAATTCTTGGAAGTATTTCAAGCTTTTTATTTTTCTTTGCAGAAACTCAACTCACCAGCTTTGTCTGTAAATAGTGAAGGTTTTATACCGATGCTGTCCAAACTGGATGACTGCATTGAATATGTTTCTTCACATGTAAGTGCTCACACCCGTCATTCTGTTATAGTCTGTCTGTGTCAATCTCAGAGAGAGACATTAGACATAACACTATCTTTATGTGCTGTTGTCTTCCTTGGATTGCTTTCAGGCCTTGGCAGTAAATGTGAATACAAACAAAAATGAATAAAGTTGCACAGAATTATTGGTTCACTACATATTATGTCTGTTTCTTTTCAAACTGACTAATATTTTCTTTCCTCTCTTGATTGCAGCCAAATTTCAAAGACTATCCGGTTTATTTAGCCAAGTTCAAACAATGTCTGTCCAAAGCTATGCACTTCATGAAGATCTACATTGTAAACACTATGCAGAACCTCACAAACCAGTTAACAAAAAGGGTAAGAAAGCTCACACTTTCCACAAAATATGACAAAATGGCATTTTGTATAGTACTCATGCTGAGTATTTTCATCCTTCGCAGGATCCTATGAGTTTGACAAATGCAGACAATGCTTTTACACTTTACTATGTCAAGTTTAGAGCAGCTGCACCCAAAGTTAGAGTAAGTATTAAACCTTCTTCCACTCTAAAACCCTTACTGTAAACTGGAATAAAAAAAATCACATGGGCTCTTTTGTTTTTCCAGTCACTGATTGAGCAGATAGAGCAACGGGCAGAGAAAATTCCAGAGTGAGTGCAAGAATTTCTCCTGAATAACAGCCATATTTTTACCCTTGTTTAGCACATTTAATTCTTCCTCTCTTGTGTTTCTGTCTTCAGATATCATCAGCTCCTTGATGAAATCCATCAGTGCTACCTCGATCAGAGAGAGCAGCTCCTCAGCCCCAGCATCACATCCACCATCACTGACCTTACCAACCAAAACAGCAAAGACCACTGTGCTCTGGTACAGCTTTGAAACTAAAACATCCCTTTAGATATTTTAAGGTGACATTTAAGCTTGGGTAGAGTTCACATTTTTGTCCTCTGGGTTATTTTCGTATGTGTGTGTGTGGATCAGACACAAAGCTATTCACATGATAAATGAGTCTAACCTGAGCGTGTGTGCTGCAGGCTTCTAACACTTACTTTTCATTCTTGTTCTCAAGTGAATTTTTGTACAAAGTGTGAACATTTTGGCACGTTTCTCTTGTGTATAAAAATGTAACTGACCCAAAGGTTGATACTGTAATTTATGTAAAATATTCTTAATCTAATGTGATGCTTTAGAAATATCTGGTCTAAATTTGGAGCCTGGATGGACTTTGTTTTTGATGCTTCTGTGGTATTTAAAAATACTTCACTAATTGGCTTGAAGGGGATACTGTAATTAAAGGTCAGGCTTTCATACTCGTGTCATAAAAGCTGCACCCCCATCAGAGGTTTTACTTTTAATAAAGGTTATGCATCTCGTTAATGATTGCTGTAATGAGTGCCTGCATTATTTATGCAGGAGGATGTTTGCTTGTTTTAAATGGAGCCAAAGTAAAGTACAACTATAATCATTTGTGTGATTTTGTGCAGGTTCGCAGCGGCTGTGCCTTCATGGTCCATGTTTGTCAGGATGAGCACCAGCTGTACAATGAGTTCTTCTCGAAATCTACGCCCAAACTAGAGTGAGTAGCTCCTGGATGACGCTTCAAAATCCATTAAGAAACTTTTTCTTTTTTGGCAGGAAGACAATTTGAAATCCTGAAGATGGAAAACTTAATGCATTCATATTTTTAGTAATTACTTTGTTCCCTAAGTTGAAGCAAACCTCTCATATCATCAGAAGTGTAATTTTAGACTTCAAAGCAATTAAACGGTGTTTAATCTCTGACAGCGAGCTGCTAGAGAAGTTATGTTTGTCCCTGTACGACGTCCTCCGGCCTCTCATCATCCACATCATCCATCTGGAAACGCTGTCTGAGCTCTGCAGTATCCTTAAGAACGAGATGCTGGAAGATCATGTTCACAATAATGGTAAGACAGGGGCTGTTTCTCCCTCAGCCTTAAGCTTGATCACAAATGGGTAGAAAATGTTGGAAAACCAAAGCGTTGAAACCCTGAATTAGTGTGATTCAGCGGCTAATGACCTGGACTCCTGCCTAGTCAGGGTCCAGATGATCTGACCAGATTTTACAGTGTGAATCTGATGTGTTAATTGGCCATTTTGTTATCTTGAGCAGATGTATGTCTTGATGTGTTTTTAGATTTGTGCTACACTGACTTAGCTCTCCTGATTTCAGGCTTTCTTTAAATTAATCAACACTCACATGGGGGTTCATGAAAGCTGGAGTTGAACTTCAAAATCTAAGCAAGGAAGTTGAATCATCACGTCTGTAAGTGTAAGCTGACCTCTGTTTTTTTTATACAGCGTCTCAGTTGGGGGCCTTTGATGCGGTCGTGAAGCAGATGCTGGAAGACGTCCAGGAGAGGCTGGTGTACAGGACTCACATTTACATCCAGACAGATATCACAGGCTACAAACCGGCGCCTGGGGATCTGGCCTATCCTGAGAAGCTTGAGATGATGGAAGTAGGTCTTTGTGTGCTGAGGCGGATGTGTTAGATAATACTGGATGTACTTCTTTATTGCATTTTTAGTACTTCCAAGAGCTAATTTTCCTCTAACTCTTTCTCGTATCGCTTCTGCTCAAGAACTTTGAATAACTTGAAAGTAATTATGGCTGCAATTAATGATTTTTTTAATGCCAATCAAAAGTTCACAGAGCCTTGGATCACGATTTAAAACACTTTTATGATGGATTTAGCACATCAGCCCACATGTTCCTGAGATTTATTTCGAATAGCTTAATGTTTAAGATGTGTAAAGGCTTGGTAATGTGACATGTGATTTCCCGTGCTTAAGCATGTTGTATTTCCTCTGTATCAAAAGATAGTGATAGTCTGCCTTTATTTTTAGCTGTTTTCTCCAGTTCTCCAAAGTTCTTTTGATTAGTTTATTTTTCACAAGTGAAGTTTTAAAAATCTGTGCACCTTGAACCATGAGGAGAGAAAGAAAAACTGGCTTTTCAAGTTCCTAAGTGCTAATCGGTGAACAATTTTAATGTTTTAAATTAAATCATTTAATTGAAAAGTTCTCCCAGGATTAATTAAATTTATGAAAACTCATCTCTGTCCATCAAAATAACATCATTTGAATAATTCCCATGAATAAATTCCTTAAGGCTTTTAAACGGCATGGGTATCTTTCCACACCTTTGCCCTTTTTCAGTATGGATGAAATATCTTGCTGAATGAATATGCATGTGCTTCCTACCTCTCAGACTCAATTAACACCTGGAGTGTAATTGTGATCTGTATGTTGTCATTTAAGTCTAATGCAAGGTGTGAATGCTTCATTAGTGATCGCATCGCTAGCCCACATGCAGAGGGAGTCAGGCCTCTTCACACTGTCTTCACATCATGTGTTGCAGTAAATACCATTCAGTGATCTGCAGACATGCGTTTTTGAGGCCACTGTTGGTACATAGCTGTTGAAAAGCAGCAGCAAAGCCAAGACTGTTGACAGCTCAGTTGGCTCCTGATATTTCTTGATGAATATGACAGAAAAAATGTATACGAGCAAGGTTAAAAACTTGATATTTATATCAGAGGAGTGAATCAAATTTCTTGGATCTCTACTTTTTCACAAATTTCCTCACGCTCAGGATTTGTTTTGCTTGCTTGCCTTCTTTCAATTAAACCTTGAGGAATTTAGGACTCAAGCACAGAAACGTTGGACACTAGCATGACCTCTGACTATGACACGCCCTCGAGACTCCATCTTTGGAGACTCATGGACAATCTTCTTAGTCTTTATATTCAACTTTTTCCCTCAACCTCTCTCCTCATCAGAGAATAGCTCAGAGCTTGAAGGAGGAGCAGATGAAGCAGATGTCACAGGAGTCCATGTTCTCGGATGTTCAGCTCGAGGATCCTGAAGCTAGAAGAAACAGTAATGCAGGTGCGTGCTTTCATATTGTTATGTCTGATTCCTGCTTCAACAATTTTTGCGTTTTCATCATTAGCCTTTCCTCCTTGTACCCCGAATACAGGAAATGTAGAAGCGTCAAGCCTTCAGACGTCTATCTCTCCTGCTGATCTGCACGGCATGTGGTACCCCACTGTGAGACGAACGCTGGTTTGTCTGTCTAAACTCTACAGATGTATAGATGTGAGTCCCCCGTCTTGATTTTGCTAATTTGCAGTCTCCTTTTCAAAAACATCGCTCTGATGTATGGTGTATGATTCCTCTTTATACTTGATGTCACATTTCAATGTGTCTTGCTGTGCTTTGGTCTTCTTCCAGAGAGCCGTCTTCCAGGGTTTATCTCAAGAAGCCTTATCTGCCTGCATCCAGTCCCTGCTTAAAGCCTCCGATATCATCCTTAAAAACAAGGTTGGCACACATGTTGAGGAGAAGAGTTTTGTTCTCCATTGTTTCTGAACTTTTCAGACTTATTGTTATCAAAGGGGCTGGAAACATGCCTTTTCTTTGACGTAGTAAACAAGATTAGTTCCCTCTTAGATAAAATGTGATCTGTATTTAAATTCCTTGCGGCTGCTGGATCTTTAACTAAAGCAGCTGGGATGTCATTGCGAGTTTATTTTAATGAGCGCTTTATTATGCTCTACAGAGTGTTCAGCAGACCATCCTTTATTTATGGGCTTCTCTCACCTTCAAATTTGCTGTCTATCTGTGCTAACTGGCCCGTTTCAACCCAACACTTCAAATTAAAGCAGCAGCATCAATCTCTGAGGACATGTTCCCTCCCTGTGTTGATGATGTCTTTTTCCAATGTTTTAGTCACTAGCTGAGCAATAAATGGTTTCTGCTGCTTTTTTTTTTCCCGTCACAGTAATGCGTCCCTTCCCAGCCGTGGTTAATCAGCAGTTATTAATTAGACATATTCCCTTATCTTCTCTAAAGCTGGTGCTTTTATGTTCTGTGAAGCTTGGATAGTCAGCAGATGCCCTTTTGTGCTGGCAGCCTGCAGTGTGGATTTAACAGTTTGCTATCACTTTCCGTAGACGCAAATAGATGGGCAACTTTTCCTGATCAAGCACCTGCTGATAATGCGCGAACAGATTGCCCCATTTCACACCGACTTTGCCATCAAGGAAATCTCACTGGACCTGAAGAAAACGCGAGGTAAGATAATTAAAGGTGGAGGGAACATTGGTGTTCGGCTCCATAAAGCCAGTCATTACATTCTCATGCTCATTAAGCAACTTGTGCCTATCACATGCACCAGTGGCAACAATTAATGTGGAAATTACAGTGTAATCCAACACCATAATGTACATTAACTGATGGCTCACAGGGCAGGCTCGGCTCCTCCTATCACCCTCATCTCAGTCAAGGTCATATTAAATTTGTATCACTAGGGGGCACTGTAATTCTACATCAGCCCAGATTAAATCTCCTCTTTGTGTTTAGATGCTGCCTTCAAAATCCTCAACCCCAAGGCTGTTCCCAAATTCTTCAGACTTAACAGCCACAATGCCATACTTGAGTTCCTGTTGGAGGTACTGTTCATTATTTCTTTTAAACAAACCATACACTTTATGCACTTTGATAGCATCCTGCCTTTAGGGAAATGCCACCTGATAGTGTCAAAGCCTTTGTGTGTGTGTATGTGTGTGTGTGTGTGTGTGTGTGTGCATCCCTTAGGGGACTCCAGAGATAAAGGAGCACTACATCGACTCAAAGAAGGATGTGGACCGGCACCTGAAGTTCAGCTGTGAGCAGTTCATCCAGCAGCAGACTCAGATCTTTGTGGGGAACCTTGAGGAGTTTCTCACCAAGGTAACTCTTACAGCGGTGGCAGACTTTGCCTCAGGGCAGGCACGGATCATCCTGACCTTCAATTTTTCCCCGTTTACCTCTTAAAAAGAAAAAAAAAAGAAGCAGCTCATTCAGTGTTCATATGAACTCAGTCCTTTTCAGAGATCTATTTTTCATCGAAGGAGTCTAATTGCTTGCTAGGTATTAGTGTTTGTGTGCCTGTGTTGTGACATTTTATATTATTGTGTTGCTGTGTGTTTTGTGAAGTCTTTCAGTGCGCTTATTGTGCTGCTGTAATTAGCTGCCAGTCTTGTTTTCCATCTTACTCACTCGGTTTTCTATTATTTTAAAGTAAATACCGCTCTTTGTTTAATTCATGATTGACAAATTGGCAGCTCAGCTTTTTGTTTCTCTGCTTACAATCCCACCAGCTCAACTGAAGTCTTTTCAATTTGTATTGTTTTGTTTTGACTGTGTGCTCGCAGGTTGCAGCTCTTAAAACCATGGCGATCCAAGGAGGTCCTACATACAGTCTGTCTCAGCAACCTTGGGCCCATCCAAGTAAGATTTGTCTCTGGAAAAGCCACCAGAATCACACTACAATTCATCAAAACTTGTGTCGCAAAAGCTAGAGGGCATGTCAGTGTTTTTTTCTCTTCCCCCCCTTTAAGTCCTTTTTTCTTTCTCTTTTCAGCAAAGATCAACGATATAGTGATGGCTACCTACCGGGTGATGAAGAGCAAGCTGCCAAGCACTTTACAAAGCATGTCCTTGTACTTAGCCAATAGAGACACCGAGTTCATCCTTTTCAAGCCTGTTCGGGTGGGTGGCAGGAAGGCTCGGGTGTAGCATGCACTGAATGAGCCTCTTTCTTTTCAAGTCTTTGTTTAAGCTCCTTCGTATGTGTTACACAGCAGGAGCTCTCGGGTCTAATCAGTGGTTCATGTAATTGAAATAATCTGAATTCGAGATTCTACAGATGTATCACAGACGTGTTTGTTCCCCTCTTCTCATAGATACTGAAATGTGCAGAGATGTGGGCAGAAATTAGCGTGTAAACAAACCTCTCGCTGCATCAGAAATCATTAACTTAACATTTATTCATTAGCCAGGGTTAGTCAGTGTAGTAAAAAGCCTGTCAATCAATTTGCGAGAGAACAACCACAATCCTGTGTTTAAATCCTGCTCTCTTACTCACTCTTTTTGTTTCAATTCGGCTCAGAAGTCGTGCCCCGAATTGTGCTTTAAATTACCAGTGGGATTGAACTCTTAATAGAGAAATCTTTGTGCTGCCTGTGTACTGCTCATCAAGGTGCCAGGTTCAGCTGAATGAGAGGGAAACAAAATACTCCAGTTGACATGGAAACAAGATTGTGGGGGGGACAGAGGCCAGATGGAAATGTAGTACTAATTTCCCTCCAGCTCCTGGTAATAGGATGGCTTTTTTTCCTGTTTTTTTCTCCCACAGAATAACATCCAGCAGGTATTCCAAAGACTGCACGCTTTGCTCCAGGAGGAATACAGTGGAGAAGACCTTCAAATCATCGCCTGTCCATCTCTTGAGCAGGTAGAGTACTGTTGGATTAGCACAGCCCCAAGCAAACCTGACACAGTTTTAATAATGCAACATCCAAAACTGCTGAGAGCCACTTCATTGGAGAAACAGTAGATAACGAACACCGCTGAGCTAAGTCACGGTGAGCGCTCATCGTTTTTTTACGCCTCTCTCTTTCAGATTAACCTGCTGCTGTCTGTGAATAAGTAATGTGCAAGTTTGGCATACATGCTTTGTGGCGTACACCTTCTGGATAGCAATTTGATGTTGCAACTCCAGCCGTACCTGGGAGCTGGGAGCTGTGAGGCTGAGTAGGCGAGATGACCGGGGAAAGTGCAAGCCGGACTGGAATCGCTACACTGGCGCCATAAAAAAAGATCCCGCACAAGGCCAAAGACTCTCTGACAGAGGCTTGAGTAGCTCCTAGTGTGTCGAGGTTCAGGTATTCATAACAAACTGGGAAGAGGAGGGTTTATTTTGGGTTCTGAATCAGTTTGATTTGAAGATGGTGTTGTGGTTAGGGTTGTGTTCACGTAGAAGAAATCCATTACCACAAGGGCGGACTTTTGCGTAAATTGGTTTGGATTAAGAGTATTTCCTCCCCATGTGAGGACGAGGGGGTGAATAATATGAAGAGTGTTCACATAAGGACACTTTGGGTGTGCAAATAGAGGCACTAAAGGGTTGTTCATCGGCCAGGTAGCTAATGGCCAGTGAAAAGGGGGCTGCATTGCATTGAGATGCCTGGAATAGAATCTCTCAATGGGGTTTGAAGGAAAGCGAGACAAAATGCTGCAAATATTTTATTCCTCTGTTTTAAAATGTAACATTGGTAGCTTGATGCTCACAGGACGCTCAGGTCCAACACATCATTCTCTCTGATCAAAAGAAAACCCACACAATGATTTCTTCCACCTTCTTTTGAATGTTTTTGTTGTTCTGCTGCAAATATGTAAAATAATCCAATGAAATATTATGTTTTATACTTTTTTTATACATAGGCTGATTAAACCTGATATACTTTTACTAAAGCAGAATAACAGATGGTTGACGTTTTGCACTGTATACTTCATAATGATGGGTTTGTTTCTTAGATATCCACAGCGAGCAACACAATGTAACAGGACACAGCTCATGTAATATTTGCTTGGTGTGTCCCATGTAAAATAACATGTACAGTTCTTCTATTTATGAGCTTTCTGATTAAAAAAAAAAAAAGGTTAATGAAGTCCCTTGGCTTTGTTTCTGGAGGCACTTAGTCATTGAGTTCAAATACCCGGGACACTTCAGAACGAGTCGCTTCACACAAATGAGAAACTGCCATTCAAGGACATCATTGGCTTTGGGGGGTCTTTTTGGCAGACTGTTGCTGCTTCATTGGCAGCCGCTGTCTTTCCATCTGTGAGATGAGGCTTTGCTGGGGCTTGACCTTCCGTGGACTGACAGCCTTTTGATAGGTGATGAGGGACTGGATGTTCTGGAGCAAGACATTGATCTCTGCACTCTTCTGCTGCAGAGACCTCTGAAGCATGTCGGGCCCCGGCAGCGTTAGACCTTTTGCCTTGATTTAGCAGCGACAGCGAGGAAATATAAAGCATAGCAGAATCAATGATTTGGCCTGAGATTGAGTCTACTCTTCACATGTCTTGTACTCCTGCTTTTGGCTACAAATGAATATTGATATCACACTCACTGTCAATTTTACCCTTACACTTAGCCGTAAACAGTGCTCGCCTGAGGTGAAACTGATGCAGATTTCCTCCTGGGACTGTTGGAGTTCAAGCTTAGTGTCAGGCAGAGCGGCTGGTGAGGCAGTGCTTTATGATAATGCTTTCTGACCATCCGATAGAGACGTCTCTTTATATCAGTAGCTTCATCCCTACGGAGTCAGATTCACCTTTAAAAAGGAAGCAGCTTGAGAACAAAAAGCCCCTCTGAGGTTTTACTGAGGGAAGCTAGATTTCTACCTGCTGCTCATTCACTTAATAATTAAAGTGAAAGTGCTTCCATGGGAGGTAAGAATAGTGAAATAGATTTTTAATAATAAAAAGAATAAACGTATAACCAAAGTAAAATGTTATGAAGTCAGATTCAGATGATAATTCACCAGCTGATTGTACTAAATGGAGCCATTGTTGTGATAACAGTTTCCTGCTCCCTTGGTGGTGCCTTATTGTGAGGCTTCAGAGGTTTGTTCTCAAAGACCAGCACACCAGACCAATTAGAAGAGTGTGCAGCACAAACAGGAGAATCAAGCCTTCCCAATGGGTTTGTTAAATCTTTATTTACAGATTCTACACAAAAATAATAAACCTGTCAGTGCAGGACAGAGCTATAGAACCAAATCTGGTTACCTTTTCTTATCCAGGTAGTATCATTTAGTAATATTACATCAGATACCCATTAATTTAATCCTGTAGTCAAGGATATATCATCTAACTTTGATTTCGATTCAGTTCATTTCTTTTAACATGTGAGTACAGCCAGTAATGTTGTTTCTCAAAACTTAACTCCTGCTTATCTTGCCTCATATATCTCAAGTTAGTCTGCAAACAACAGCATGCATAGAAATAAAAGTCCCAGCAATAAGTTTTGTTTAACAAAGAACTAAAAAGCCCTAAGAAAGTTGGTTATTACTCCCTACAGTTATATTCGCATCATTCAACATTCAGTGGTTTCACAGATTTAGTATTTCTGCTTGTGATTGAAACACATGAGTCTTAATGAGATGACTGAAAGCTGCTGGCTAATTTAAACTTTGAGTCTGCTAAACTTGCTCACTTCATCACGAAAAAATCACATCTTTTGCCTTTTATTACTTTTTCAAGAAGCACTTGACAAAATAGGTTGAAGCATATTTTTTACACTGTTAAAAATCCAACAAAATTTTAAAGAATGAATGTTATTTCCCCCCTTTTTGGGAATGTTTTAAGTTTTTTTTATAAGGTTCTAAGGTGCTTCTTTTGTCTTCTCCTTTTGCTCCATGCACACTGTCGTTCAGGGTGGTGAATAATACAGATGTATCACTATTTGTGTCAAAGCAGTTGAAAAAAAAAGACAAACAACAAATAATTGATCACAAAAAGTTCCTACTTCTAACAAGATGTTGCTCCAACATGTGAAACACTTCTGCAAGATTTTCTAATTTAGTCTGACAGTTAGACGTTGAATGTCAGAAACTTGTTCTTCGCGCCCTGAAATGCAGCTGAAGTTGTACGTTCATGCAAAGATAAGTAAATGTAATCTGTCGGAGTTGCTCCCATCTGTCTGTGTTGGACAGTATATGTGTGTGTAACCTGCTGTAGGGCTCTGCCGATCTGAGCCTTTTTCAAATTTCAAACCTTTCAACCCGCGGTGTATCATGGAAAATGAAGCATCAGAGATTCAATGGCATAGAAATTTAATTTGAAAAACCATTTAATGGTGGAAGCCAATAATGGACCCAGAGCGGTTCTGACCTTTGATCTTACTGCCTTGCTGGGCCTCCATCAGTCACGCTTTCTTCAGCGATAACTGCTGCAGCCTTCAGCCAAATCTCTGATAACTTCCATGACTTCTCACAGCAGAAAAGCTGACACAAAGAAAGAAAGCAGGGAAGAGTAGTCCTTGGTGAAATGATGCCAGAAGTCTAACTTTGGACTTTTAGTTCATTTGCATTCAGAATTTTTGTAGTTTATCTAAAAACTGTCAGTTTGGATGAGTATTTCTTATTCAGATGTTTAATGAAATGCAAAATTGATTTTTTATTTATAAAGCAATCAGTTTGACATCCTTCAATTTAACCCCTAGCTTTTAGTGTGGCTGTTAAAAACTTTCCTTTACAAGAGTTCATTTATCCAGTCATCTGATGCTCAAAATAATCAACCTTTGAATATTCAAGTTGCTCAATGAGTCAAATTTTCATTTTAGCAGCATATTAAAGCCTCATTACACTGCACATTAACCCTCATTTAGGAACTTGAGCATTGCAAACACTTCTTGTTTTGCAGCTAGTCGCAGGTATTTGTGCACCAAAATTGGGCAACTTGAAATTTAGCCTTTTGGGAGTTTAAAACAAATATTTCTACCAACTTTCATTGAAAATCTGCCAATAGTTATTGAAATATTTTACTTTGAACCATAGATTTCAGCACATAAAGGTAGTATAAAGAGAGATCCAGGTCGTTGTGTCACTTGGGTTCATCCTCTGGGAATCACAAATCTCTGTATGAAAATTTCCTGGCGGCTGTCCTGAAGTTGTCAAGGCCTTTTCATCAGAACCAAAGTAGTCGACCAACAAACTCCTTTGTCCCTGGAGCACCTCATGAGCCAAAATACTAAATCAAAGATGAAAAAATGACCTACATAAAACTCAAACCTGAAATGTCACCCCCTAAATTCACATTGTCTTTATTGTAAAATAGTTAAATGCAATAAAATAAGTGACATTTCATGTTCTACATTAAGTATTCAGTGATAGTTAAATGTCATTGAAGGTGTTGGCTGGTTTATAATTTAGTTTAAATGGCTAATTCTGTTTTTAACTCCAGGCTGTGCACATGAAAGTGTAACTCTGCGTTCACAGACAGCAAAACGATGACTGAAATCCCACGTGATTTCACTTCACACCGTCTTAATTCAACATGAGCATGTCACCGTATCAACAGCAGCACAACACGCACACTCACTCTCTCACCTCTTTTGGGTCAGCGCTGTCGGCTATCTGATCATTGGTCACTGGGGGTTTCCTCAGCTGCTGGCTTCGCTCAAAGCAAATGTTCCACACATCATGCAGCAACTGCTCTGAGATGATGAGATGATCCACATGAGGCGGGATCTTAAAAATGTCATGGAGTGCGTGCTTAACAAACTTTATTTCTAAAATAAAAGTCAAGTATATAGCAGGAAAATCCAATTAACGAGGTATTCCTTGTTGTTGTTTTTTTTATCTTGCAGCAGCAGCAGAGAGAATAGCAAGGTTTGAAAAGAGACAACACACGATAATTACATATTCTATAAGCAGATGCACATTATTTATAGAAAAAAGGAACAGCAGCAGCTTAAAGTGGC
Organism: Thalassoma bifasciatum; assembly: GCA_008086565.1. Classification (NCBI taxonomy): domain Eukaryota; kingdom Metazoa; phylum Chordata; class Actinopteri; order Labriformes; family Labridae; genus Thalassoma; species Thalassoma bifasciatum. The sequence continues at coordinate 491,994 of RPOG01000111.1, read as the reverse complement.
ATTTTCCTCCATACCTTGTCCAGATTAGTTAACTACTGTTCTACTTCTCTTCAGGCTGCGGCTGTTCAGGGAGTTTCCCCACTGTGTGAATCCAACACTTCATTATCTGGGGATATCTCCAACTCAGATTTCATGTTTTTAGGAACGCTCCAAGGAGAAAAAACAAAGGCTCTTCATAATTTATTAAATTCTTTGAGGTCTTTAACTCGTGCTTCATGAATAAATCAAACCCATGTCCCTGGATACCGTGTCATATCATCTCTCACAAGATAAAACCCACTCTGTGACAAGGATAGACAAGGCTATGAAAAGTTAAATTCACTTCTTTTCCGATTGTCAAATTATCTCCAAAACACACAGAGGAATCTCATATATGCTAATCTCAAATGTTCAACATTTGTCTGAGGTCTCTACGCAAAGTGCATTTTCAAATGTTAGTTTAATGTCATAAAAATAAATTCAGTCTACTTCAGAGAGTTCCACTCCTACTCCAAATGTCACAGTCAGGCTTTCATTTTGTCAAGGACATCATGACTGTGGCTGAGTGACAGGGATTTTACATCTACAACACCACACAGAGGGACTTGTTATCGACATCTTCTGGGTATTTAACCGATCTTAACTCACTGATTTCAACCTCAAATGCTCTCCAGAAGCTTCGAATGTTTCATTATTTGGGTATTAATAGTCTAGGAATGCAGGAATAAGCGAGTTATTAAAATTACATCAGATATTCACACCTCACTGACCAAGGTCAGACTATCGTTATGAGCATGAACTCTGAAAGAGCTGCACCTTAGCTGCTTCTCTTTCTCATGTCTCCCATTGAGACATAAAGGCCCTCAGAGGACTTCATAAGTGATCTTGAAATAGTCTCACAAATTTGTATATTCCTTGGTAATAAGCCACAACTTAGTGCCAAACTCAGTGAGGCAAGATCAGGGTTGATTGTCACACTCTTTACCCTAGTGGCTCATCATCAAAACATCTTTCAATAATCATTCATACATTAACCCCTTACTGCCTGAATTAATTTGAAACTGTACAAGAAACTTTTTGTATGTGTTTTTGCATTCTTACAGATGGTTAACTGAGTGGAGATGGTAAATTTGTATATAGCACATTCAATGGATATAAATCAGGTATATACATTGACAAGTTGACAAACACATAATTTAATGCATCTTTACACAAAATGTGCAAAGCGTTTAAGCCAGCCAAACATGCTGGTGACAACTAATCCCAAATGGAATTTTTCGCTAGCATCAAGTCCAACAACCGTTCAAGGACTAGTTAGTTAGCTAATAACTTATAATATTTATAACCTCCCCTTCATACTTTTTTATGGATAGTGATTGTTTTGTTATAAACCCAATGTGTAAAAGCTAAGAGGAAAATATGGTGGGTCTGAATATGTACTGTATGACATGAAAAACACTTGTAGTACTCTCACCTCAAGTTTATCCATTCTGCTCAGGAGGAGACTATTTAGGTGACCTCATGTCCCAATTTCATGAATTTTCATACCAAAATGCCCTCAAGTGGTGAGATACAATGAGTGTGACAATGAACCCCATTCTCCCCTATATATTAACGCTGTTTCCCAGTGTCAATGGCTGTGTTGGATTTTCCAAATCTTAGAACTTGAGGTGTATGATTTTTCATTTTAGCATTTTTCAGTTGGAAATTCTTCCTGAGTGCAGGGTAAATGTGTTCCCTGTGAAACTCTAACAGAAAGCCATTAAAATAAAAATATCCTTTTTTAATCAGAAAGTAACTTCTTTGTTTTATCTCAGTTAAATAACACACAAGTGATGCTTTTGTTGTCTGTCTTGGACCTCCAAGTACTCATCTAATTTTTTTGGCGTCTGTTCCTTAACATCTGTTTGCCCACAAGTCCAGAATTTGGTGCTGGATGCTTCTCAGCAGATGTGCCTGGAGAGTCTGAAGTGTTTGGATCAGTCATCCTTGATTCATCGTGAGGCTGAGGTGAGTAAAGATAACTCAGATTCAAAAAGTTAAAGCAAAAATAAATCAACAGATGACTAGAGAGTGGTATAACAAAAGCAGCCTCTTCTACAAGATAGTGTGGAACAAAACTTGGTTTAAAGCTTCTTAAGAGTCTTCCGTTTCAACTCTGGTTGTATTTAAAACACAAAGTGTGTTTGAGTTTCTTTAATGTTCTGTTTTTCCTCCTGCTCATGCTTTGCTTTATAAAAATTCACATCAATTTAACCGACTTTGCAATTTTGTGTTTGGGGATTTTTAATTATGCTTTTGCCATAAAACAAATCAGACTTCAAGAAAAAGTAGAAGAAAAACAGGGAATGAAAAAATCCATATCTCTGCAGCGTGTTTCTTGAGCTCAATAATTAAGAGTTCTCAGAATTGCTAATTAACAGTCCTCCAGTGGGCCTCATATAGAAACCAGATAATAGAAATCAATCATAACACGAGCCTGCAATTGGCTACAACAGCGGACTCGTAATGGAAGATAAAAATAATGTTGGCATCAGCTACCAGTAAATGGAAAATGCTTTGATGTGAGGATCAGGCCGATCTTTGAGCTTGTTTTTATAGCACGCACACACACACACACACACACGCACACATACACTCACACGCTGTAGGTACCTTTTAACACAGCATGAATATGGTGATAGAAAACTCTGTGATGTACACACTGATGTATCTGTTTATTTTAACAGGAGAGGAAGCTAACGTGGTTTATTAATCACAAATACCCTGGGGTTTCATTCTGACACGGCGTGCATCACAAAAGCACAAGCAGAGCAGCTTTTGTCATCACTCTCTGACTGTCTACTTTTACTCCTTCTTGTTCGTCTTCTAAAATATGTCAGCGATTAGGAACTTGGTAAAAGTTATGCCTGGTATATGAGGAGAAGCTGCAATAAATGTCAAAGAATATAAGTCATGAAAAACTGGGCTTTACAGTTAAAAATACATACTCTTTATCTTTACACTGAAGCTTCGTTCTCTAATGCATTCTGTGGTGCATTTGCACGTGGTTGTATTCTGTTTTGTTTAATTCTTAAATAAGTAAAAGATAATAAACAGCACAAAAAAGGAATGAATAAATATCTGATCTGGTATCATGTCACTCAAAAACCTTATGATAGGTTTTCACTTCACTGATACTTTTCATGATTATATCTGATTTGGCTTTGAGGCAGATATCTGACTGAGACTTACATTTATGTTTCAATATAGAAACATTGCATGCAGCACCTTGAGTGCAGGACATGAATAGGTATTATTACTGGCTTGGTTGTAGCTGAATTTCACACCTTTGGAAGGTACTTGGGTGTTAAGTGGTGAGCAGAAAGTGATATTTCTACTGAGAAAATAGGCATATGATGTTTCAGAGAGATGAGTTGAGAAATATGGTGGATCATGAAGTTGCTTCTCGTCTGTGTACCCTCTCGTTCAGTAGAAGGATAGACTGTGAGAGAGATGGCTGTATTTTCAAAGTCTGTGGTCATGTTTAGCCATACTGGGAATGCAAAACTCAACTGAGCTTCTGTCCAGGTAGTGTAAACTGAAGAGGCAGGTTTTGAGCTCACTAACAGCTACTATGTGCCTGTCTGTGTCTCCGATCAGTCTAATTTGTAATCTTAAAATCTTCTAAACTGCATCCCATAAGAGTTTTTTTTTTTTAAATCACCACCTACACAGTGCGTGCTTATTCAGACTTAATAGCTTGATTTTTTTCCCTCAAGGATTACAAAGCCTGAGAAAACAAAAGCAAGTCAGAGTTGATGTCGAAAATTACAGACAAGAGATCCGAGGGTCCTGCTCATCCTGTCAGGATCCTAATCTGCATAGCCCCCCATCACCCCTCTTATTATCCGGTAACAGCAGTGATAGTTAAGTTAAAAGCTTTCTTTCTCGTTTTAAATAACATCAAACTGAACATTTCCATTGAAGGTATGATGGACAAGGCTCTGCAGGACAGTACTTGTTCTCTTTTTGTGAACTTTGCATTTAACCTACTATTAGACATTAATGAGACAAATATCACAAGTTTAAACATTATTGCTTTCATCAATTTAAGTATTTAGGATGTTAATGGAACTTTTCACCATAATGCTTTCTAGTTTAGAAAGCTTTTTAACAGTTGAGTGTTTTTGCCACAGTGTTAACAGGTAGGCGTGACATTTAATAGACTTCTTTTTGCTGATTCATTTGAAATAACCCTGTGATCAGACTGTTCCTAGCATCATTTTTGCTGTTGAAGAATAACTTCTGTTATCATTGAATTTCAACCAATCAGAATCAAGCACCTAACACAGCTGGGCCTTGTCCCAGAACAGGTTTCAGGTCTCTAATCGTGCTGTTGAGATAGATGTTACCCTTGATTTCATTGGGGGTTTTTTTGCATTACCATTTACAATACAAACTCTTTGGCTGTGGATTCATTTCAACAGATATTTAAAAGGTCTCGCAACGTCCTGTAAATAAGCATATATCCTGTGTTTTTAAGTACACCAGTCTCAGACAACCTTGACTCCCTCCCTGAAATTATTTACTTTTTCTCAAAATTTGATGCCAGCTGGACATTAATACCATAAATTGATATTAATGTTGACAAGAATCTCTGCACAGCCAAAACAATTGACCCAGCCTCTCATAAATTTCCCGCAGGGCTCGAGCCCTTTACACTCAGACAGTAACAGCGAACGACTATAAGAAGCAAATAGTGAAGAGGCTTTAAATGATATAAGGCTGTAAACTGTAACACTGCTATAAATGATACCAGCTTCTGCCAATTCTCAATTTCTCTTTAAATTTAGATGGGTTTTTATCTTTCCTGGTGACTTCTGCTTTTCCATTTGTCTGCTAAACCCGGCAGTGAAACTGTAAAGTGGTTTAATGTGGCTCAGATTTGCAGGGTGGTGGGACATGCAGGTCTGCATCAGGCCGTGCAGAGAGTAAATCTTTGAGCTCTTCATTTGGATATATCTCCTCAGAGCGTGTTGGCCTGGCTTGTCATGGCTCTCTGGATAAATGAGCTGCTTAAAAGAAAAAACATCTTCCCTTGAAAAAAAAAAAAAAAAAATTTTTTTGGGCACGTACTGCAAATCATTAATCACTGTTGTAATTTGCCGCACACAGTTTGATATTGAGGTACCTATTTTGTATGCATTAAACCTAGTAAGTAGTTAGTAAATCACTGCATGCACATCCACAGAGCATTTTTCATTACAGACTTTCAGCTTTGATCGCACCGTGAACTCCTGTATGTTTTGCTGATATGCAAAGACGATGAACCTGCAGTTTCCTGAGTGTGTGCACATACTGATGTGAAGGCCCAGGGCAAAGATTGCATGCCTGGATGGAGGGTCATGTAACTGTAGGTCAAAGTTCCTGTTTCACAGAAGCAGAGCTCTGACGGGCACCCGATTTAACCAGGATTATCAACACATCTTACCAGTTATGGTATGAAATCAGATTTCCCCTGACTGTAAGTATATCACAGGATGTTCGATGTGAGGTAACTGTTCCAACATTTGCAGTATTGTTTCTGTATAATAGTCCCCAGTTACATCAGGCTTGCACAGATAGCAGAAAATTAGACATCACTATACACAAACATGGGGAGTAACTGCTCAGGAGCGTCTTGCCACAGTCATAGAGCCTGATATTCTACTGATACCTTGCCTCCAGGACCAGACTCAGGATAAGATTTGTTGGCTTGATCTTAAGCTGCTGTAAGCAGCCATAGCTGTGCATTCAGCCCATAGTTTGGCGCAAGCCATTGGCTATTTAATAATAGAACTTTATTTTTGCTATGTCAACGGTCTGTTATTGGGTTTTAGGTTACATTTTGTAATGACTGACAGCTGACATTCTTCTTTTTTCCGGGAATAGTAAGAAACTTCGGGAGAGAGAGCAAAAACAAGATTAGACCGTCGAAAAAAAAAAAATCAAGTTTTTTCTTTGTTTTTGTTACTTAGCTCCATCTAGATTCTCTATGGTCTCTACGGCACAGACTCTGGCAGCCAGTGGCAGCCAGTGGTGGCTCCTGTGACGGAGTCCTTTTGGCTTCAAAGCCGTGCAACAGTAAAAGGCGGAGCCACACTGTCCATTCTACACACAGCCTATGATGATGCCCTTTAGCACAAACATGGACACACATAAGCCAAAGCCACATCCACCTCCAGATCAGTGCATGACCGGACATTGTGTTAGCTGTTCAAAGCCGTGAACACTGAAAACTGTCTGCAGAGCTGAAAAAGAAGGATTTTTAGGCATGCCGAAATCTAACTTCTGAATTAATTTTTTCAGAAATGATTTTGAAGGCATGATTTGAGAACCTATGAGACTAACATAAACTAAGTGAAAGGTATAATTACACGTATAATATTTCAGCTTCAAAGCTTGAGCGTGGCAGTGTAATGAAAAAGAAGCTACTTCGAGTCAGAAAGTCACCAAGAGGTTTTGATCTGTGAGAGTCAAAGTTGAAGAAAATAAAGATTGGATTCCAAAATATTCATGAATTTCCACTCCACTAAGTAAATTAAATATTAAAGAGAGTTTGAAATTATGAGAGTTAAACTTCTTCACTCCTCAGGTAGACGGGGCTCTGGTTTTATAGCTGCCACTGATGGTCAAATAGTTCTGCATGGAACCATTTTAAAACCAAGGTGCTACGTTCTTCTACTTTTGAAATGAAGCTGCACTTTCTTGTTATTACTAAGCTGAGCTAAGCTAAGCTAACCACTGCAAGCTCTAACTGTGAATGACCTGCCAGAAATTGAAGTTGAAGAAATTGACTAAAATAGCTTCCCAATATATGGAAGTTTTCTTTCAAGCAAAGTTATGCACTTTAGCAGGTTTTGGCTTGAATTATAATAATTAAATGAAATTTGGGAGCACGGATTATCATATCTTTTCCCTGCAATGGCAGCACATGCGCTGGTCTTTATTTGTGCAAAAGCCTTTGATGTTGGACGCTGTGTCCTTGTCCTCAAGGATTATGTTAGTGAAGTCAGCTGCTTCTGCAGAGGATGTTATAATGGCTGTTCTCCCAGAGGGATAACTTTGTCTATTAAGGATCATTAACACCGGACAAACCGTTTATCAAAGGGAACAAATGCGCACCCTCTCATTAAGTCCGTAAGCCCTTGAACCTCCGCTTTGTGCTGGCTTAAAAGGATTCAAAACATTACCCTTTCTATCAGGACACTAGGTGAGGAGACATTCCCCACTTTTGTAGAACTCCTTAATTGCATCTTTCGGTTGCGATGCGAAATAGTTATTTATGACATTTCTGATGAATGCAGTGGTTTTGGAGAGGCTACAGCAACAGGAATGTCCTCTTGAAAACATAGCTTCAAATGTACCTTTGCTTCACCATCTGTCTCTTCCTGTAGTGTAAACATGTCGGCAGTGTGTTTGATGTCTATCTCAGGGATGTGGGTCTCATCACTGATATAAAGAATTTGTTTTGACTGCCTTTAGAGCCTTTTATGTTTGATCTCAATACAGCTTGAACAGGCGGAGGAGAAAATCCATTTATTGATATTCTGTCAATGAGAAAAGATAAAAGACTGCTCTCATTATAGCTTCAGCATTTTTGTTTATCTGTCCACACTAGAACCCAAGGTTTAATCATATTTCTAAGGTCCTATCTGAGATGTGTACTTCAAGTTTTCTCTAAAGTTGCAAATGCGTTAACCTTTATTCGACATTGAACAAGATTTCTGCAGACATTGAAAAAGGGACTCTTGAAAGGTACATGAAGAATACAGTTCTAATGCCCCTCATCCCTCTTGCTTCAGCAAACATGGAGAAAAGAGGGAATAAATACTTTTTATGGTACACAATGTACAATATTTTAGCAGCTACACAAACTGTAGGTCTGCAGCAGCCTTGAACAAAAACACATATAAAATGAATGCAGACAGGTCAGGACCCGCACGTAACTCACCTTTTTCTCTCCTCCTCTGTTGCAGCTTCCCTCTCCTCCTTACTCGTGACGGGTGCATGAGAGTTCACATCAATCTTTCCATCCAACTCTGTCTGGTTTTCAGCTCTCTCATTTGTTTGGCTCGCTCACAGCAAGAAGTGCACAAAAGAAACTTCACCACGACACGTTCCTTTATCCCCCCTGTTTTACCCCCTGTTTTAATAACACTGCTTCCCTCATTAAAAACAAAAACGACTTTATCTGATTGTAATTTATTCAGATTAATTCATTTTCAGTGTATGACAGAGCTGCTGGCAATAGTCCCACTGAGCAAGATTCACACCCTGTTTTGATCCAACCTGAAACCTACAGAGCAGGGATAGAAAAATCAGATTCACAACACCTCTGCACCTCTGATATTATAGCCTCCACACACTGATATTACTTTTGGAAAATGAAAAAGGCCATCACTGTCGTTTCTAGGTACTATGAGTAATATAGAGATACGGCAGCAGGTCTGGGATACATTTCCAACATTAGGAGTTTGTTTTGGCTCCGGCTGGTACGCTGTGAGACAAGGTGGCTCTGCATGCACTACATTGTGTTCTCTCTTGTCAGTCCTCTGGTGCAGAAATATGAAAGAGTTATTTTTTAATACTTCCTTCAACTAAATAAGCGTTAATCACACTTCCTGCCACACTTCCTGCAACAACTAGGGATCTTTAATTTCCCTTTGATCTACAACACAGAGAAATAATTGGAAATCTGACAGATGTCTCAGCCGTGAGAGGCAAGTAAGGGCAGGAAAAAGTGACCCCTTAGCACCTAAACTGATGACATGGATTACCTTGACAGCTGATAGAGAGCCTCTGCTCCTCCCTTTTCCAATCTGTCCGGGCGTGAGTGCTAACCAAAGTAATGAGTCTTTCAGCCAGCATGCGTAATGTTTGCTCCATGAACTTTGTTGAGTCTAGACAGCTCAGAAGAACAGAGACAAGAGATGATGTATTAAAGAAATGCTTTACCAAATACAATGACTTAAAACCTAGGCTAACTTTTTTTTTTTTTTTTTTACTTTGGCATATTGAAAAAAAAAAAAAAACAATCCATCTGTCCTTTCACTGTCAGGGCCAGGTCAAGGATAAATATGTTTACCAGCTCCATATATTGTCCCTCCAGGTAGGCCGACAATATATACCAGCAAAAATGACTTGAGAAGTGCTGGGCACGATGACTTTAATTGGTTCAACTTTAGATAATGCTGATATGTAATCAAGCCGCAGCATGGGCTTATTATATGTTTTAAGCAGTGGTATGCACAGTCTAAATAAGGGGCAGGGACCAAAAGGAATTAAAAGGCACATAAAGCATTTTTGCCTCTTAAGGGAACAGTTTATCATGTTTTAACCAGTTAGAGGACAGTTTAGTGCAAACCAGGGGAGCACTCTGACACACATTTTAGCACATATTTTGGCTTGCGAGAGGGAACTTAGGTGAACATTTTGGCTGCCCCCCACCCCCCTTCCAAAAAAAAAAAAAAAAAAAAGAAAAACCTGGCACCCATGCTCAAATGTACCAAAGCATCTTGGTTCTCTTCATTGGCTTGTCTGAGCAGAACAGGGTATCCTCCAACCTGGATTTACACAGAGTAGTACATTTTCATTCCCAACTTACTTTTCTTGCGCAGTTCTTCTTTTGCAAGTGTCTTAACACACACATTCCCAAGGTCATTTATCGGGAGTGGAGCACAGATTTGAGCATTCAAACGAAAAGCTGGAGAGGTTGTCAGGTAAGATATTAACATCGGCATCTTTCTGGTCGTCACATGTCTCATGCTTTCCTTCAGGCTCTCTGGGTTGTCACAAAGCTGTCGTGGGGAAGAAGAAGTCACCTTCTTTGGGACTCTCTAGAGATGCAGAGGCAGTATCTCTCTGGAAAGATTGAGACTGACTCATCTTTTAAAGGAACGTGATATGCCAAGTTAAGCAAAATCTCTAGAGGACAGTCTCTGAATAATGCACAGTTATATTTGTATCACTTTCTGGTCGTTGTTCACGTGCAGATGCCCGGCAGTAGTAGTATCGAGCTGCAGACTACATTTTTCTTGCCCCCTTTTATATGAAGCAATGCTGACTTCTCAAGAGCTAAAAGAAAATCTTTTATCACTTTGGGCATTTTGACTTTCATGTCGAAGAATTCCATCTTCTTCAGAAAGAAGTTGTCAGAAACAAGCATGACAGCCTCCCCTACCCAAGCCTTTAAAATGATCTCACTCCAAAACAGACAATACTCTTCGACACATCCTTTCATTGAGGATGATGCATCAAGGGTAGTAATTACAGACACTACTGACAGATCCATGACTAACGCTGACAACAATACTTTGCTCTATAAAACCCCGATCTGCCTCTGCTGCATTCAAACATGTAAAGCCCGTGTAGGAGCAGAGTAGTAACAGAAGTCCTTTGTGTTTTCACACAGCAGGTATTACAGACTCCTTTCGTGCAGGTGTTGTTCATCTCCAGGTAAGCTGGTTTCCTCCATGTCATTTTTTAAATGAGATGAGTAAATTAAATAATCCTTTACCCTCATGTTTTGCTCTCAAGGCTAGGATGTTGTGCTAATTATTTCCGCTCTCGTTTTCAGTCTAGTGCAGGCAAAATAACCTTCTGGGGCCTTAAGAGGATATCATCAACAATGTGGACCCTGGCTTTTATACTTTGTTTGGGAAATATTTTCATCGCAGGCAAGGCCGCTGATCAGCATTCAGTGCCATCCTCTGTAATCCCACTCTCAGAAACGGCCCCCCCTGCTCTTTTAATACTGGAAAAACAGGAATCCAACAGCTCAATTCATCCACCCCGAGTAGCAGGACCAAAAACACAGCACCACCCTATGTGCTCGGAGCCGGCTAGAATCAGAGGCGCTTTCAAATATGTCAATACTTTGGTGTCTCTTGTTGTTTTTGTGGTTGGTATCATGGGGAATTCAGCCTTACTGAGAATCATATACGTAAATAAATGCATGAGGAGCGGACCAAACATCCTCATAGCGAGCCTTGCTTTGGGCGATCTACTTCACATTGTGATAGACATCCCAATCAATGCGTACAGGGTGAGTCACTGGCATCATGTGGTGCAATTACAAAGAGAAACAATATTCTGCTCCTAAAACTCATATCTAACCTTGAATTTACACTCACGGCTCCTTTTTGTTGCTGTTTCAGCTCATGGCAGAAGATTGGCCTTTTGGTTTGTTATTGTGCAAACTGGTCCCCTTCATACAGAAAACTTCCGTTGGAATAACAGTGCTGAGCTTATGCGCTTTAAGTGTTGACAGGTGAGGAGATAAGCAGCACCGTCCTCGGCCTTACAAGGAAAAAAAAGCCTTGCTGGAGAATATCTGTACTCCATCAAGTAGACAGATTTCTGTAGCATTAGCCCTTGAAATGTTCCTTAACTAAAAAGATTTATCTTTGTTACAGACAAAAAGTCCCCCAAGCCATAATATTTCCTGATTGATTTTGCAGATACAGAGCTGTAGTAGCTTGGAATCGAATCAAAGGCATTGGGGTCTCAATGTGGACAGCAATCGAAATAACTCTGATATGGGTTATTTCTATTCTGCTGGCAGTGCCTGAGGTTGTTGGCTTTGATATGATAACAATGGACTATAAAGACAAGCATCTGAGGATATGTCTGCTTCACCCCATGCAAACCTCGCAATTCATGCAGGTAGGGAAATAATCTCCTGGCAACACGATGTGGTAAAACAAACAGATCAACTTGTGAATGTCAATTACACAATGGAAATGTTACGAATGATGCAACCTTATACATGCATGTGTGATGTACTGATTTCTGATTCTGTAACGTAGCAACAGCTGTCTTACTGTGGGCCCTGTCCTGTTTAATCTGCAGTTTTATAAATCAGTAAAGGACTGGTGGCTCTTTGGCTTCTACTTCTGCATGCCGCTGGCTTGGACTGCCATCTTTTACGCACTCATGACAAGGAAAATGCTGAGGAATACTGAGAATACGCTCAGCGACCACACCAAGCAGGTTAACACTTTTAGTCACAATTTGACACTTTTTTCACATTGGGGTGTAACATTGACTCATATATTGATCTTATCTTTTCTTTTTTTAGAGACGAGAAGTGGCAAAAACTGTCTTCTGCCTGGTGATTGTGTTTGCACTCTGCTGGCTGCCTCTGTACTTGAGCAGGATATTGAAATTAACCATGTACGATGAGAAAGATCCGAATAGGTGTCGGCTACTGAGGTAAGAAACACACATAAAAACTTTCAATCATTAACTTTAGTAGCAAGAACTTCAAATGATCAGTGTCCCATAGTTTTGAGCCTGTTATCGAGGAACGACTAACAAACCCTGATCATACAGCCTCAGATTCCGGTCAGAAATTCGGCTACTTCTTCTAGGACAATGTCTACTTCTTCCTCAACTTTTCTTCTCTGACTTCTCCTACCTGTTCTACCACTTCTGCTACTTTTTTCTGTATTTCTGTCTTTAATTTCACATATAACATAAATTCAGCTTTGTTTCACTGCTTTTAGCAATTTTATTACACTTTTTTCTCAGTATCCACCCTCGGCCTCAGCCTCAGCATTTCAACACATTTGTTGCAAGGAAATACAAATTCTCTAGTAAATCATGGAATTTCCAAAAAAGCAAACCCTCCTAAACCCTGGCCTCATTTTTGGCTCTCTGCTTGAAAAGTGACAGAATATATCTCTGCATTGACAAGGTCTATTTGAATCATTCTGGTGTCATGACAAAGGGAACACTTGTGAAATTTGTTCAGAGGTGTCAGTTTTGGTATTTGTGTCACTGGTTTGAAGTAATAACTTGAGTATTAGTCAAACGTACAGAAAGTTTGGTTTCAGTATGACTTGATAGCGTTTGTTGCAGAGTTTTTCCTGTTTAATCTGACGTGAAATATAACTATAGTAATGTGTGATAAGTACTCCCTTTTGTGCTTTTTGACAGAAAGCAACCAATCAGAGGCCCTAAGGGCTTACATTTTTACATTAAGCTCATATTATTTTATGTTGCAGGGGCATATTGTCCGCTGGGGTTGATGTGTCTGTAACTTTCTAGAAAAATCAAATGTTTATAAAAAAGAAAATTACAAACATTTTTTTCTCATGTCCTCAGAAGAATAAGAAAAAGAATAAAACCACTAAAGAGAAAATTTTGACACAGGCTTTCATAATTCATGCATCGGCGGGCTAAAGACATGAAAAGAGAATAACAGAGCTCCAGCAGAGATGGAACAAAAGCATGATGTACAATCATGTGTAACTCAGCCCCGAGCATGACAGGCCTGAGATTTATTCTCAGTTTCTTAAACGCCACAAAAAGGAACATAAAGCATTATTTTTGTAATAGTCCAGGCTCAGATTCTGGACCTCAGGATCAGAGATCAGAACCTCCAGTTTATTAATATTCAGCTGAAGAAAATGATCCGCTATCTATCTCTTTACACAGTTCACGCAGTCAAGTAGGACAGACATTAGTCTGTTTTTCAAGACTTGAACAACTGAGTTCTATCTGCACAGAAATGAAAGGAAGCTAGAAAGAATAATTCAGACAATCCTTTTGTGTTTTAATAAGTGTTGGTTTTTATTCTCTCTTTCCAGTGCTTTTCTTGTCTTGGACTACTTTGGCATTAACATGGCATCCCTCAACTCATGCATCAACCCTATTGCATTGTACATCGTGAGCAAGAGATTCAAAAGATGTTTTAAGGTAAGAAAAACCACCCTGCAGGTTTTTGTTTGGCAACATATGTAGGGCACTATTCAATTTTAGAACCGGTGGAGGCTGAAAACACTGTGATCCACGTTGGGTGAGCTATCATATGTGTCATCAAGGACATATGGAGTCATGTCTGTAAAGTGGCCAGACTGCAGCAAGCAATGACCCGAGGGGGTAATAAGTGAAAATGGTCTGGAAAAACATCGTCGGGCTGAAAAGAAAAAAAGGAAAAACAGACACTTGGCAATCTACCAGACAGTTTGTCACTGAGTCAGAGTGATGTGTGTTGGGGGAGAAGAAAACATAGCTTCAAGGCAATTTTCAAGGGAAATTTCTTTTTGAAAGCCTTTATTGTATTACGAGCTCAGAAGGACATATCTAAAACATACTTTGATTTGATTTGGCTGTCATCACACTAGAGTGCTCTGATTTGATTTGGCTTTTCGTGCAGAAGAGTGCTCCCTTCTTCTGCAACACATTTTCTGCCTATTTTTTCATTTGACTTTTTTTTTTTTTTTTTTGTAAGTTAAAAGACGACCAAACTGAGAATTTCATCAACCAATCTCACCAACAAACAAGCAGAACAGCTTTCCATTACACCATCCCCCAATTAGCGATTCTGCATTAGAGCAACAAGGCTTTTACTGTAGGTCATTATTCAAAAGACATGCAAATAGCTTTCCACTCACATTACTCCACACATAAATAAACCACACAATGTGCCATTTTCCGGCATGTTTTATTTGTGTTGTTCCCTAACCCAACTCCCCTTTCTCTGTGCATGTGTGGTCCTTCAGGCGTGTCTGTGCAGTCCGTGTCTCCCTCTCCAAGCTGTTACCCATGACGAGGTGCAGTCTGTTTTGAAGTCCAGAATGCAGGATCAAGCCTCAGAGCAGAGCTGCAACATCAAAGCTCCCAAGCAGACTTCCTCACCTCCACCTGAGCAGGAGAACGCCTTACTGTGTTAGCAAAACTCATGTGGAACTGTGAAAATCACTGCTAAGGTCTCAAATATGCCTTTATTGAGTATACACACGGCTATCAAAGCAGCCGGAGAAGCAGCAGAACACCCTTGACGTGCCTTCCTAATGATATGAAATACCTTGTGAATAGCACGTCCTTTGTACTGCTGTCGTCAGCTGAACATCTGCTTTGGCATGAGCAACCTGGAGTCAGACTGTTCAGACTATTTGCCCTCAGGAGGCTTGACTCACTCCCAAACATTACATCAGATACCTCGTACCTATCCTGTATCATGCATCACAGTTCTCAAATCACTGTTTTGGGCACGATGTTAACCTGGCACCCATCAACAGGAATCTTGTCACGGCTTACCGCCTGCATGTGTATCATTTTGATTCTGTTTCTGGATTCTGGCGCCTTCAAAAACCAAGAAACAGGAATTTGAGATTATTACGGTGGGTTTTAAGAGGGTACGGTGTATTATTAGCACATAAATGCGTGGTTTTATCTCTGTTTAGTTTCTCATTCAGAGCCACCTAAGACTTTTAAGCATTCCTTTCTTTCTCGAACCTTAAGAAACATATCAAATCAGCGCCATGAGTAGATTCTGTCGCCGACGCTGAATGACTGATTGATGGTGGCCTATTTTTAATGCATTGTTAAATGTGTAATGCATGGAGACACTTTATAAAAGACCTGAGAGTGGGGAAGAAGGAAAACGAAGATGACAGAATGAGGTCAGGAGGAGAGAGGAGATGAGGGGGAAGGGGGGGTGGAGAGATGAGCACCTGATAGGTCTTCCTGTCACAGGACAAGGCAAGCACAAATAGAAGCGCTGTTCTTCTCGCTAATGCTGTATCAGTCTGCAAAACTGTCTTGATGCTGCGCGCTGAAATGCTTATTAAAAGTTTATCCTGTCTAAGCAAAGAGTGTGAGCCCCCACTGTTTGTTTGGGAGCTTTTTTGAGTAAAAGCCAGTGAATGCTTGAGATGCTTCTATGGAAAAGATGTATACTAAGAAACGATCTGAATCTTTTTTTCCTGCAAAAGAAAAAAACTTCAGTGTGCTGCAATAAAATCTGTTTTTAAACACATCATGCTTTTCAAACTGATTTCTTAAGAAAAGGTTAGTAGAAAATACTTGATGGAAATCCTACGCAATGGAAACTTAACACTTTTCATTGATTTTTTTGACAAAACTACTCAAATAATTTGTAGCTATTGTAGACTTATTCACAGTTATATCTTCTCAATGATTTCTTTATGCTTGTCCTGCAGTATCTGCCTTGGACTGTTTGAAATATTCATCACCCTGTGCAGAAATTCTTCAACTGCAAGATTTGTGAAGGTTTGTCCACATTTACAACACATTCAAAGTCTGTCCTTGGCCAACGTCTCACCCTGGTTTAGATCTGAGCTTTCACTTGTTTATTCCACAACCCTGACTCTCTGCCTGTAACCAGTCCTCGGGGGATTTAGCCGGATCTTTATCAACTGATTGGTCCACCTCCAGTTTAAATCCTACTTTTAGACTGGTTGCCTCACAATCCCCTCAAACACCCTCTGATGTGACTCAGAGGTCATGCTTAGACCTATGATGACTTTGAATTAGTATGACCCTGAAGCAGCAAAGCAACCCCAAACATTTACACAACGGAGCTCTCGTGTTGTGATTAGTTTTTTGATGCTATGACCAAAGTGCTTTGTCCCTGAATCACTCGTTCTCGTGGTCCTTGGCCTCGCCTTGGTGTGTTCATTGGCAAACTTGAGTCTTGCTCTGATGTTCTTCTGAGACAGAAAAGGCTTCCCTCTGGCATGCATCCCATGCAAATATGTGCAGTCACTTTCTGATTTAGTCGACACATCTACTTCTTGGAGGCTTCTTTTGGCACCGGGCAGTCAGCTCTTGGGCTGAATTTGTTGTCTTGGCAGAGGAGTTTTTTCTTAGATTTATTTCACTTCGATGGTTTTTTCTGTGGAGTGATGGAGTCCAAATATTTTTAAACCCTTTTCCAGAGACAATTTTCCTACTGAAGGCAAGAAGAAGATCTTTATATCATTACATTATTCAACCACTCACCTCAGTTTAAATAAGAAAACATCCTCCTTTCAGTGTTTCAGTTCTTGACCTTTGACCTGGTGAACTAGCTCAAATGCTCTAGATCCAAGTCTTGCGAAATCTAAGACTAATGAATTTTACAAACAAAGGGTCTGATTTATATGTATTTAGCTAAATGAAGAATTTTTTATGAAAAATGTTTCATTCATGTTTTCACCTTTCAAAGGAAGCTTCATTTATTTTTGGTTCATGTTGATTTTTGGTGACCTTTAATAATCATATCTTCATTAAGGAAAGTATTACATAGATGTTTTATTAATGTGTTGTTTGTCCTGTAAAAGCAGCACAAATGTACATCTGGAATTGTAATTGTGAAAGAACAGAAAGTAAGATTCTTGTCTGAGGTCAAAACTTAAGCGTTGATTAACTTTCTGTCTTTCTTTCTTTCTTTCTTTCTTTCTATGAGTCCAAAATACAACCAAAGAAAATGACATACAGTACAACCAAACAAACAAATTCAACCAAAACTAAACAACAATACAACTGAAAATAAAATGATCATTCATTTAACAGTCATGAAACCAAAAACTTACAACCACAAGTGAAGCATCAACATTCATGACATAATTAGTCTCCATAGTACCTTGTAGGTTTTCAAAATTCCATGGGAATTGATGGGAATAAAATGGGAATTTGTTAGGAGGAACTTAAAGATAGTTAGAGTTGGTATGTTGTTGCACAATTTAGGCTAAAACAACCAGATCTAGATCAAGTTCACTTGAATATCTGCACTATTCCTTGACCATCTAGCAGCACTTTGCTGACTACAGGGCTTTGAGGCCATATTCCCTTCATGCTCTGTGCATGACGCCCACAGCACATGATCATTATGGTACATACTCATACAACATCCATCAAAAACATTTATTATCAAAACTTTGGCACCAAATTTCTGGAAAAGAGAAAGCAGTTATTTAAAATGATTACATGGTATACAAGGGTTAGCTTGCTTTTTTAAAAATACAACCTTCATCTCATAGACCTGTTTTTTTTTCCAGATAAATATGTATTTAGACAAATATTTTTCAGCAGTTTGAAGTAAAGACAAGAAAAAGAAATATCCCGGCAATCTGTTGCAACACAGTAGATAACACAAGTACAACTTCCAATCATAGTTCGGGAGTTTGATCTGGCCCAGACTAAAGGGTTTCATCTTGCCTCTTGTCCTTTCCATGCATAAGTAATGTTTTCTGATGGGAAATCTCATCCTACTGTCTCTGATCCTCTCACTGTGAATCCTTTCCACCGAGGATGTGAACAAAAGCAGGGTTAGTATGTAGAGGAAGGATCTAATGTCTGTAATCATAATGATTAAAAGGTACAAATTTGTCTTACACATATCTGTGTTTAATAATGACAGCCTGGATTTGTCTCCTGACTCTTTCATATCAGTGTCATTGTACATAGTGTTTGTTCCTAATGGCTCCTGGCACATCAAATAGAGAGCGCACTTAGATGCTGGTTCCACATCACATCCCATCAAACCAGCAGGCTGCCATCTTTATGTACCTAATCGATTATCCTCGCTCTCCCTGATGTATAAACACGAGATTGAGCAAACAACAGCCAGCCTGGAATCAGATTCAGGTTCGTTAACACGACTAGATACGCAGGAATCCCTCTAATTTTTAATATAAACCAGCTTTTAGATTGTGCTACAGCTGAAAAACATCCCGTAGAAATATTTGAGCAAATGTGTTTGTTTGTGATTAGTGATGCCAGAAATATGTTTTAGGAGAACAGAAAGTAGACCGCCTGCTTCACAGCCCACACAGTTGCTGGACGACACATTGTGCACCTCTCTGTGTACTAACATGAGAGAGCCAGAGTCTCTGAGGCTTTGACTGTTGGATTCATTAGTGTTGGACATGATATCAGAGTTCAGTCGGCTTTTTAACACATGAGCCAGTTTGTATCATTTTTTATTTAGAATAACATGTTTGTGCTTTCGTGTGTATATGTATGTATGTATGTATGTATGTATACATGTTGGATTCATCTCAAAATCCTTTCTCTCAGCGCTCTGGGTGTCATTTTTATTCTATATTTGACAAAAGTTCCCATCCTACAGCAGCACACTTCATTTGATGCGCTCGTCAAACACTAATTTGTGTCAAATGCTGTCAAATGCTCAGGTTCCCTTTGTTAATTTAAATGCAGACAAATGCCCCTATCTCGTCCCCAGCAGTAACAAATCACAACAGCCGGATGACACTGACACAATCATGCCCCGGTATCCAGATGAGGGTGACGTCAAAGTCGGCATCAGCGAGAAGGCAGGCGGGTGTCGGAGACCTTCTTTAGTAATCTGTGTACACACAGGGTTCACATCGGGCTCCCCGCGGTGCTGCCCAAGCTCCCCAGACTGTGGATTTAATTAAACACTGTGAAATTAATTAATCAGTGGGGTGGCAGGTAGAAGGGACTTCTCACTGGAACCACTCACACAACCAAGACAAGCATTTCATGTGTGCTGACAGTTATTAATTTGCTGTATGTTTTATTATAGTGCTTCTTTATAGAGATGCTTCAAATTCTGGGAGATTAAAAGGCTTGGCGTGTGAAAAGAGCCATGCAAATTACCAAAATAACAGCTCCAGAGAATCAAAGTGTAAACCTGTGTTTGATCTGTTCTATCAATTAATTAAAGAATTCACTTCTGTATAATAATATGGTGCAAATTAGATGGAAATGAGATAAAATATTCATTTAGTTATCCGGGGAATCTGCCTGGAGGGCTTTTTAGTCTTCAGTCTGGCTCAAAATGCTGTCCATATGGCAATTATGTACAGTAGTGTTGCAGGAGGATTGGTCTGATGCCTACTGGCAGAGAGGAGCCTGCCTGTGACAAACTGCTGCTAGGATCTGATGTGAGTTGAGGGAGATAATGAGGCTGTTGTAAGCCTTAAGTATAGAGCCTGGCCCCGGGGTGGCATATCTAAAGGCTCAGGCGCCCTGTATTGTTGCATGTGCAGCTGAGGATTAAAAACACATCGACTTTTTTTTTTTTTTTCCCCCCTCATAAACTTTGTCAGTACTTCCCACAACTCTTTGGACAACTTCTGCTTTCATGTGGCAAGCCTCTTGACATTGCTTTGTGAGGAGGAGGGTTTCTTTTTGTAGATGTGAAGTCTTGATTTGATTCTGCTTTGAGCTATCTATAGCTCTTTTTAAGCACCCCACTAGAGGATGTGTACGTTCTGGGGTACATCCTAGGGTGACTGAAGATTTGACAAACACCGTATTTGAGAAAGAATTGGGACTTTTTTTTATAATAAGGCTGTCTTTGGTCGGGCTTCCCGGATTTTATTTCACTCACAGGGTTAAAAAAAAAAGAAGATGATATTGTAAGGTGTGTTGTTGTGTTGTTGCTTATCCTCTGAGAGAGTCTGTGCCTGCTGTGTTATAAAGATAACTGCCCACCTCTTGTGAGGAACTCTTGACATCCACTGTCTCCATCATGCCAACTGTCACAAATACGGTGTGTGTCCTGAGGAAAACAAGGGTGCAAACTCCAGCTCTGTGTCCAATTTAGACCTGCACCACACTACAGGTTTCCTATTTGACTGCAGCAAGGACACCATGCAACCAAGTGCAATACACAGAGAAAAAAATCTCTGCACTGTGTGTAGAGTAATTGAATCCCTCGGGGGAATTGCTATAATGCTTCATGGCATGGAAAGGGCAATTCACTGAATGCAGGTACTGTGCCTGTAGACCATATTTAAAGCTTCACATTAGTGGAATAAACAAGACACACTCCTAATACAATACCAGCAGGCTTATAATTAACAGCCATTTGGGGCTTGCATACAAATAGGAGGGTGAGAATGAGAGAGAGAGAGAGTGTTGCAGACACTTCAGCCAATAGCAATGCGACTTCAGAGCAACCTGCAAATGGCAAACAGAGTTAGACTACTGGGCAGAGCTGCAAGTGGTCACTCAACCATGGGATTAAAAAGCATTTAAGCCTTGTACCAGAGCCCCCCCTTCCTCCCCTCCCTGTGTTATTCCTGACCATTCAGGAGAAAAGAAAAGACAAATTTTCGCTCCCTGCATGGGTTGTTATTGCCGGCGCAAAACTGCAGGGTTACAGGTTTTTCACCACGCCAGCATCCATAAAC
This sequence comes from Thalassoma bifasciatum, assembly GCA_008086565.1. Lineage (NCBI taxonomy): Eukaryota > Metazoa > Chordata > Actinopteri > Labriformes > Labridae > Thalassoma > Thalassoma bifasciatum. The sequence goes on along the minus strand of RPOG01000111.1, from coordinate 471,076 downwards.
GTAGTGCAGTGCTTTCTAGCAGAAAAGCATAATGAGCTAAACCTAAAAGGGTTTCTGTGTTCTGGTTTAGGTGCAAAATGGACTGTCACTCCTGTTTATTTCATTCATGTCTGGATGTAATGGAAAACATGCAATCAAATGTAGGACAGCGTTTGCTGGAGTGGTTCACTTCACACTTGTGTTCACACTTCTAATGCCTTCTGGGCAACAGCAGGCAAATTTATGACAGGGGAGTATTGATGTATTTATAGGGTGGGTGTAGTGAGTGCACAGGCTTGATTAGCACAAATCCACACCAGCAGATAAATCCCCACCAGCTAAGATGCATTGAATGTATTGTGCGGTGTGGATGTTAACAGAAAGGCTTTTGATTTGGCGGTCACCAGAGCACTGCAGCACCCCGCCTGGCTGTGCTTGTTTTGATGGGCAGTGATGAAAGCGCAGGTGGATGCGAAAAAGCTGCTGTGGACTCCTCCACTGTGGTTTTTCCTATTAGCACAGGAGTGGAGGTTTGCAGTCTGGCCGCTGGGCGCAGTGGGTCAGTGCTCACAAAGCTCTGTTTGTTCCCCGGCCTGCAGGGCTCCCAGGGTAAGCCCGGCTCTAGAGGGGAGACAAACAAAAAAGGCACCACTGTCTCTCACACACATACACACCGAACCTGCTCTGCAACACATTCGTCTTTTCTCCTCAATGGGGTACATTTCTCTTCTTTAGGAGAGGAATGGCAAAAGGAAACAAGTTTTTTAGAAACAGGGCCTCGGGATAACAAAACTGCTGTTGTTGTGAGCTATGTGTTTCTTTTTTTCAGTTTAAATGCCATTTTGAGTTGTTGCTTGTGGTGATGTGTTTTTTCCCCCCGTTTTCTGCTTTGTGTTTTCATCTCCTTTTGTCGAGCTCAGACTTGGAGCTTTTTGTCTTGTGCTGCTGTATCAACACATTCTGAGTGAAAACCCGAGGAAGCCGCCGCCAGCAACAGGCACATAACACATCCTATTTAAATTTCAGCATCTAACTTTAGAGCTTATATATAGCCCTGTTTGTCTGCAGATAGAACAAGAAAGAGACAAAAAGTTCCCCAAATTAATGAATAATTTCAAGGTGTCTCTCAGGTCCACACACTCTGTCTGCATGTGATTTCTCAAGATGAAATAATGTTCGGGATTCTCTCACAGCTGCTGTCAGGTCAGACGCTCAGTGTTGTGCTGCAATCTGCAATCCAAGTATAACTCCATTATTGAGGGGACTTTAAAATGGAAGCTGTGTGACACACAGCAGGATGATTTAGTTTAATGACCATGGCAGTGACAGTGCTGTGATGGAAATTGGACTCCCCCTGCAAATTTACATCACTTGAGGGTACTCGGGGTTCTTTTAGCGGCTGCACTCCGGAGCACGAGCCATCAGGAGGTCCTGGATATGTCATGCTTGTCACCTTCCTTTAAGTGCATCTGCAGACGTGGGAGAGGGATTAATATTATATAGCCTACGGAAGCACAGAGGCCGTCTTATCAGCGCTGCAGATGTGATAAGCACCTCTAGCCCCATGAAAACCAGGAAAGATCTCCAAGCAAAGAGACAAGCATCTCTTTGTGTTGTTTCCTCACTCTGCTGCAGAGTTTCAATGCAGCTTTAGTGGCAGATATGGTGCAATTTCACATCTGTTGTAATTTGATGTTACCCCGATCACCCTCTGTGAAATCGGCTTGATCGCAACATGGCTCCTTTCAATTATTTAGAAAGTTGGCATATGGCGATAGTAATCTGATTTCTTCTGATTTCAGTGTGCTGAGGAAACCCTACAACACAAACGTTAATAATGACAGAAAGAAGCTGTCCTTGTAATCATGTCGTTTTCTTTTTCTTTTTTTTTTCTTTTTTTGGATAGCTTAGCATCGACACATCTTCTTTCTGAGAAGGGGAAAAAAATAAAAAAAATGTCACTTTTATGGAAATATTTTTCCATCACTGCCATGACACTCATCTCGCATTAGTCCACATCAATGCAGATGTCAGTGTGCACAAATTGCAATGCCCTCAAAGTGATTCTGAGCTGTGAATGGAAGTTATGGCAACCATTGCTGTCACTTCAGTTTTATCAGAAAAGCACCCAGTGGAACCATGGAAACAAGATGTGACACAAAAAAACATCCACATCAAAGCTAGCATATACTGTAATTAGAATTTATTGAAGCCTACTCAGTCAGAAAAGGTACATGATCTGCTGAGCCCTTGGATCCAGTCCCATACCTTCCATTAAACACAGACAGAGCATTAAGCCACAGTATTACATGATAGAGAAATGAATATGCCCTTTTGTAGGGTCTGCTGCCGTAAACAGAAATAGAGCAGTTGTTTGTTCCATTTATAAATATGTTAAAAAGAGAAAGAAGCTGTTTAAATACAAATAAAACTTAGATTGAGGATTCTTTCTGGAAAACACTTCACGATGTGCATTTCATGCTAGCAGGGTTAGCTTTTGAACTGTATTTACAGTCACAAAATAAATATCTGCACACACGCTGAAAGTTTAGAGACCTGGAGGGTCTTACGGAGGTGTTTTCTCAGGAGTGTTGCGTGTGTTTTTTTTTCACACAATGCCTAATATGCGTGCCACCCACCAGCGACAGGGCATAATGACTCGGCAGGCCACCTGGCACCCTCTGTGGTTGTACGGCCAGGGCCAGTAGCCGCGCAAAGGCTCGCAGACTCTCTGACAGTGAGTGTAGCTGCGTTGGCATTCTGAGCAGCAGATCCCCTGGTGGTCCAGCATGGTGTCAAAGGTCACGGCAGCGCCTCCCTCCCCGGCTCCTTCGCTGCTGCTGCGCTGCAAGTTTTTGAAGCAGTGTTAATTTTAAAAAAGGCGATCCTTTTTCTTAATTCATGCTCATTTGCAATTCAAATGTTTTCAAAAACTTCTCTTCCTTCCAAACATGTGACTACGTCTCTCTCCTTCTCTCTCTCTCTTCTCATCTGCATGAATTTTTATAAGCAGTGGGAATTTAGCGCCTCAGTTTGTAAGTTCATCAACTTGAAAAGCCAGCTGTTACCCCAGTGACCTGTCATTATGGACGTCAAAATGACACCTACTCAGCAGCCTTGGCACTTTTCTCGATCATCTTTTTCTGTAAGCTTTTAGCACAGCTGCCACCTTAAGGCTGCTGCTATGAAGTCATCTGAAAGTGTTGACAAAACATAGAAACTGTAAATCACGACGTTCCTTTAAGGCTAGCTGCGGGCTCAGCACACGTCTTTTGATAGTTAATCACCAGCTCTGGAGCCTTATTTATCATTTACGCTGTTGTTGTTGAAGTTGGTACCCACATGATAAGGGTTTGCGGGATTGTACCCAGACCCTGTGGTAGACTGCGCCCCCTCCTCTTCTTCTTCCTCCTCCTCCTCCACCACGGCTCTGGAGATGTCATCGTCTGCGTGACTCACAGGGTCCCTCTCCTCAGCAGCTGCCTCAGACTCCTCCATGTTAAACTGCCGCTTGGCTCGCCGTGTGTCTCTCTTTCTCCTCTCCCCATCTGTTACAGCAGGGCCACAGGAGGCAGGAGTATTGGGTCAACATCCACAAGATGCCATACATGTCCTCAGAGCTCAATCCTACATAGCTGGGGCTGTCTCGGATGTCCTGAATAATTCAATTAGCAGCCGTGATTTTCAAGCAGTCTTGCATATTTAAGCATCATTCTTTTTTGATAGGAGATTTTCTGTAGTGTAGGCTCAAAATATAGTTTGTGTTTCACCAAGTTTGTGGACAAGATCAGATGTTTCAAATAGGGTGACCATACTCTACAAGCTCAAAAAGAGAACCACATATTCAGAATACCAAAAGATACTGAAGGACGACCAAAAGAGCTTCATAACTCATACTTTTAAACTCTTTTTCTGTTTGAAGTGGACATTTCCTATGATGTAGACATAAGTAATGTATTTAAGTCTATTTTTGCCAGTTAAAAATATAGAACATGGTAAAATGGCTTTGCAAGATTCCTTTATTTTCACGTTAAATCAAAATTTTGAGATAAATTGTCAGAATTTCAACTTTGTATCTCATAATCTCATAACTTTGACCTTTTATCTCAAAATTTAATTCAATGTGAGCCAAAAAATTCTCAATTCTGGTCACAACCATGACGAAAAGAGCCATTAAAAGTGTATCTCCACCTCAAAATTTCCTGTCTAAGAGTCCAGCCAAGCAGTCAGAGCATGTTTACCTGCATGTTCAGCATCTTGACAGGTTGCTGCATCAGAATAATGGTTTGTATGGGGTTAAGAGAACATTTGGTCACCCTATTTTAAAAAGCATGTCAGTAGATAAGACAGGCAAGCACAGTCAAAACTTGGATGAACTTTGGAAGAGTGTACAATTCTCAAATGCTTTGTGATAACAGGCCTCCTCATAGTTATAAACAAAGTCAATTCAGACATACAAGCAAAGAAAGAAGAGAAACCTTTAGGATACATGGGTTGGAGCCAGTAGATAGGAAGTTCCTCACAAAGAGCCAGGATTTTGCCGCTCAGAAAGCTGGTGTCCTTCAGCGGCTGCTCAGCAGCAACCCATATAAGGAACTCCTCATCAAACCTCGCTGGCATGATTTCCTCCGTCTGTGGAGAGAAATAAAATAATGCCCTTGAAATACTGCAGCTAGAAAAAGAAATGACAATGTTAAAAGCAAGCAGAATATTCTTTTTCTCTATCCAATTTGCTTTGAGTAGCATATATATACCAGGTCAAACATCAACGCCTCTTTGTTGTCGGCTCCCATGTGAGGAAGACTGCCTTTGATTTGGGATTTTATATAGCACTTGTCTCCTCCAAAGAAGCGGATTCCAGTTATTCCCTGCAACAAAAAAATCACAGCAATGCCATGTTTACACTCAGGGCTTTGCTACTTTTGCTAAGCACACAGAAAAGTCTCTGCTGAACTACCTCAGGAAAAAGGGAATAAGAAGAAGAAGCAGGAGGACGAACTCGCTCACAATTTGAAAGTCATGAATCTCCACAGCTTCCTCAGCTCCAATCCCAGTTTTAAATCGCTCCAGGTTGTTGTCAGAATCAATTTCCACGGATCCCTCCCTCACCTCGCCATTGATGTTCATACTGTACCGAACGTAATAAACCTGGCAGGAAAGTGGGACGTTGAAATGACAGATTGGTTAAGTTATGTAAATCTCACTTTGGTAAACAATGTGAAAGTGAGAGACAGGGAAAAGCCTCATGTTACTTGTTCTGTTCTCTTTATGTCTTTGTTGCTTTTCATGAAGAAATCCTGCAAGACATGAGGTGCTTTGCAGACCTTGATGGGAGTGTTTTCCCCGCAGGTGAGTTCTTTGGGATGCAAATTAATTTGGCAATCTTTGTTTTTAGTATGCAGGAAAGCAACATGAAAGCTAATGTAGCCTGTTTGCATTGAAGACTTAATAAATAAAACACTTTCATTGTCTGTTTTTACTTTTAAATACATACTTGGATCACTTGCACTTCAGTTGTTAACATAAAAATCTATAATCATAATCTCAAAAAAACAGCTTTGACAGTTTTACTATCTGAGCATTTTATTATCTACTTTGGATCCAGAAGCCTCCCCACCTTTACTTTTATATATCTGTCATTGAGGGGGGCACAGCAGGTAATAACGACAGCATAATCCTCAGACGACACTCACATTTTTATCACTGACTTTCCACAGGTACAGAGCAGCCATGGATACACACAACATCAACACAGCGCCCACAATGAGAGCAACAGCTCCACATTTCAGGAGGCGACTGACTGCAGCAGAGGTCGGCGTGCTGGACGTGTTTTGTTCCTTTGCAAAAGGTCAGGAGATGCGAAAAGTAAGAGCTCAGACACACTAACAACATCCAAGAGACCTGATTAAACTCTTTGAAAAGTTTTCAGAGGCTGAAGTTTTCCTAACATGTCATGGATGTCAATTACATTTCCAATCAAAAAACTTATTAAGCCTGTCTTACCGGAGGCATGCAGCATTCAAAACAACCAGATCCATGAGTGGTGTTTTGGATTTTTTCCATAGTCCCCCTCATGTTGTCCTCTAAAACTCCTCCGCTTTCACTGATGCCTCTCTGTGGAGAATCAGGATATCCACCGGGAGGCTTTTTTTGCGTTTGAGTGTGAATGACGTGCAGCTGATATAAATTCTGTGAGCTAAATTCTTCGTCTGGATGTTACCTGTAGGTTTCAGGCTGCTTAACGTGAGGGGGCCATCCTGTGGAACCAATCGAGAACTTATTACCTGGAGCAAGTCTGTGCTGTGGCATTAGTTACAGGAAGTGATGTAAGAGGAGAGGTTTGAAACTGGACTCTCTGACAGTGCAGGGAGGAAACCATAGAGAGGGTCATATTTTACATTTTAGGCCATGTTTTATGACTTTTTCTCCTCCAAGGCTTCTTCACACAACCTTCAAACAGACACTTCAGTATGATCTTTTCTTAATGAGGTTTTTCTTTGTAGATTCTTGTTGTGAGGTTCACGCTGTCTATTCATAACTTTAAACAGAAGACACATTGTAACAAAAAAGGTGCAAAAATGCAGCACTCCTGTTGCTTGGAAACCAACTGATCCTCATTTGTTTGGATGATTGGTAAGCTGGGAGGCAATCAGGAAAGGTGAGGGGATTCTTTGACCTTTGAAAAACATGTAATTATCAGAGAATTTGATTAGCCATGCATTACTTTCACTCAATGTAAAACAGCTCAGTGCTCATTGTGTTCTTCTCAGGAGAAAATGACACTGACTTATCAATTTAAACGCAATCGTTGGAGGAATACATTTTATTTGTTGCGCTTTATAAACCTTTAAAGCAAATGAAATGCATTCAGGGTGCTAATTGAGGTTATTCTGTGTTTTCGGATTATTTCCGCAGAACAATAGATTTCACTTCTCCAATTTTGAGTCCCATAAGCCCTGACAGCTCCATTTTCAGACTCTCAAACAGAGATTCAGTTTAAGCTTTTTATCAGTTTATTTGTGCAACAATGTGACAAAAATCTACCACGAACATGGTAATCTTCCATATTGATTGTTTTTCACAGCTCCTTCAGGGAGAAATGTCCATCTGTCATGCCCTTTAAATAGTAACACATGCTCTTGAAAAGTCATAATAAAGTTCTTTACATGGAATCATTAAGAAAAATATATTATTGATGTACAAAATCTCGCATATTACACATGATACAATGAACAGTCTTATATGGGCCCAAAGACACAACATACTACAAAACACTGGCAACATGGCAGAGTCATTTACAGAAAAGTACTGTACAGTATAAAGACCCAATCCTTTCTCTGAGGATCTTTAAGAGTTTGTGTACTCTGGGATGGAAATCTCATCCGTTTCCTGTATCCTCGCAGGCGTTGGGGGACCGACGAGAATGTAATCAAACTCTTGGTGTTGAACTTTTTCGTACACGCTCTGCAGCCCGTTGGTCTTGGGTAGAGCTGGGTAGTAGTTTTCCCTTCTGCTGTCCCGGGGAAGTGATGCAGTTTTGGAGAACGTTGACAGATGCGGTCCACAAGCCATGCTCGTGTTGGGCCTCGTGGCCGAGGGGCTCCAGCATCGATCTGAGTGTCCCAAGATTTTGCACTCGCTTGTGCACGCCCACAGATCTGCAAGAGAACATCAGAAATTCATACTCAAAATGTTTTCCATGGTCGATAAATGGCTTCTTTTTGAATTCAACCAAGATGGTGTTTTCTGACACTTACTATTCATTGGCGGTGACTCCTTTTTGTGCACGTCTCCACTTATGTCCGAATCACTGTCATTGAAGTCACTGTCCCCCTTTCCGCTGTCCTTGCCGCTGATGTGTGGATCTCTGGCTGAGATAGTGGTGAATGAATTACCCTTCCATATCGTTATCGGCCTCACTGTTTCTTTTCCGTATCCAGGAAGAGTGGAATAACCCTGAAAGGATACCAAAGACACCCCATCCCATCTGAACTTTGAGACAAGATGCAACAAAAGGAGTGAAGACAAACTTGGAGCATTTGTGAAAAAAATAATGACTTTACCTTTAATTTCCCCTCCATGGTTCTGCTGTTGGGCTCAAAGATGCCTGCTGTCGGTCTGCCATCCTCACAGCTTGCCTCTGTTGTGTTGCTGCTGGCCAATGGAGGTTTCTCTGGAAATGGATGGGCATCAAACACTTTGCCTTTGTGGTTGGCAATCAATGAATCAATGTGACCGCTCTCCACTTTCTCCACATTTGGTGTGTCTTCCTTTTCATCGTACCCCGCCTCCCTGTTCTCTTTTTTCCGACGGCTGCAAATGGTGGTGATGAGAATGATTGCCAGCAAGAGGAGGGAGCAGCTCCCCGCCAGGACGATGATGATGGCTATGGACATGTCCCATTCAAAGGGCTCGTCACTGCCGTTTTGAGCCAAGGAAGGCATGCTGGGTAAGGCTCCCTCTATGAAGCTGAAGTGTATAATGGCCGTGGAGGTGAGCGCTGGGGATCCATTGTCACTGACCGCCACTGTGACTTTGACATTATCTGTGAGATCATACGTCAGCTGCCTGCTCACGTGCACCTTCCCTGTGTCTTTGTTGATGGAGAAGCCCAGGTGTCCCCCTTCTGTGATTCTATAGGACAGCTGTGCATTCACTCCTTCATCAGCATCTGTGGCCTTTATCTGTGTCACCACATAACCCGCAGGTGCATCCTTAGGCAGGAAAACCTCGGCAGATCCTTTGTAAAGAGGCGGCTGGATGATAGAAGGCTGGTTGTCATTCTGATCAACTATTTTGAGCCTGATGACAGCTGTGCTCTGCAGCTGTGGTGACCCCCCGTCGCTCGCCTGGACGTGTATGTCTAGCAGTTTCATCACTTCATAATTAAAGCTTCTCAGAGCATATATGGAGCCTGAGACTGAATTCAGCGACACAAAAGTGTTCACAGGAGACCCCATTATAACCCCATCCACCAGTCTGTACGTGATTTTCCCATTGTTGCCCAAATCAGCATCCTTTGCTTCCACTGTGGTGACATAAGCTCCTGGGGGGTTATTTTCTACCACTGAAACTTCATACACAGATTTTGAGAAGTGAGGGGCGTTGTCGTTCTCATCACTGACTCTTATGGTGAACTGGGTGATCTTTCTCAGCGGAGGTGACCCAAAATCCTCAGCCATGACTGTCAGATTGTACTCACTAATCCTCTCTCTGTCTAAAGCTGAGGCTGTGACTATCATGTAGCTGTCCTCGTAAGCTTGTCGTAGTTTAAAGTGGTCGTGGCCGTACAATGTGCAGTGGACCTGACTGTTAACACCCGCGTCTCTGTCCAGGGTGCTGATCAGCGCCACCAGACTGTCCTTGTCTGCAGCCTCGCTGATGTGCGCAACGCCCGTCGTGATGGAGGTCATGGGGGTGATGCTGATTTCCGGGGCATTGTCGTTAACGTCCGACACGTGAATTATGATTTTACACACGGAGGGGGTCGGATTGGCGCCCAGATCAGTCGCCTGCACGTCCAGCTCGTAGGTGCGTTTATCCTCGAAATCCACCGGGCTCCTGAGCGTCAAGCGCCCTGATTTATTATCCACATGGAAAAGTTCTCTGATCTCATGAGAAACCTGTTTCCCAAACCCGTACACGACCTCCCCGTTCGAACCCTCGTCTGCATCCACTGCGTTTAAGTCCAGGATCACTGTGCCAACCTGTGCGTCCTCGGGTAAACTGACAGAGAAACTATTCTGGTCAAAAACAGGGCTATTGTCGTTAAAGTCAGTCACTCTGATAGTTATCTTTGTTGACCCGGATCTGACAGGGTTACCTCCGTCTGTGGCCACCAGCTCCACTGTGTATAATGACTGAATTTCCCTGTCTAGCTCCTTCATTAGCACCAATTCCGCATATTTAACCCCATCCGCTCTCAGGAGCACATCAATGGTGAAGTGACTGTTGACAGATATTTGGTAGCTTTGGATGTAGTTGGAGCCCACGTCTGCGTCCACAGCCGGGTCTAAAGGAATACGGGACCCCACGGCTGCATTCTCTGAGATCTCCACTATAGATTCCTTGTTTGGGAACTCCGGAGAGTTGTCATTGATGTCCTTTACCTCCACCTGTACGTGGATCAATTTGTAGCGATCTTTGGAGAAATTAACCACGTCAAAAGTGATGAGACACTGGAGAGTGTGTCTGCAAATTCTCTCCCTGTCAATTCTCTCCCCGACAGAGAGCTGCCCGTCGCTTTCTCTCACCCTAATGAATGAGTCGTTGAATTGTTTCATCATCCTGAAATTGGTCTTGGAGGAGTGAGACAGACTCAAGGACATGTCCTTGGCAAGGTTTCCGATGACTGTACCTGGCGCGTCCTCCTCATTGGTCTGGTATCGAACAGTATTTCCTTCGGACTGAGCCAGTGACGCAAATAAAAGCTGATAAATCGAGAGTATGATAATCCACCGGTGCCTATAAGTGATAAAACGGCCACCTGACATCTTCTTCCCCTCTGTGAGCAGCCCCATTGTGCGCCGAGCAGACCGCTTTCACCTCTGGAGTGAGCTCTCCATACAAGCTCCTGCGCGCCTCTGAACTGAACTGTGCTGGAAGTGAAAGTTACTCCACGCAGCTCGGCTTGCGCGCAGGCAGACAGTCAGACACGCTTGTTGCCTCGCCTTCAACACAGCTCAAAATTCTGCAGTGGCGGGGTTTATACAGCTCCTCATGCTAATGAGACGAAGTGTGACCAATCCCTCGCTTTAGAATTAAAAGTACCCCCCTTATGCTGGAAGAAAAGAAGCTCTAAGCCTGTTTTGAGAGTGAGGGAAGTTGAAAAATAAAGGAGAAAAAAAATGGCACAGAGATATGCCATTGCTTGAAGATAGACCTTGCACTCTTTATCGCGTTATTACAGCCATTACAGTAATGGTTGTATTTAGCAAACGCCTATTTCTCCTTCTTTTGATGTGTACTTTATTGTCTTTGCAGCGCGGAAAAGATGTGTGTGTGTGTGTGTGTGTGTGTGTGTGTGTGTGTGTGTGTGTGTGTGTGCGCGCGCGCGCGCGCCTGTGCACTCACGGAGCTGAAATGTTGTGTTTGGTGAGCCGTGTTTGGATTTGAGGGTGCAGCTCGTTTGGAACAGCTTCATTATGTGGAGACACAGTCAGCGTGAAATCATCCACAGTCTGTGTGAGGGAGGAGGAGTGGTGGCTGATCGATTAATTGACGTAGCCTCGCTTATATATTTTTCTGGGCACTAAATAAAAGATCAGTATGACTTTGTTTCCATAGACAGATCATTTCAGAGGAAAACAAGATTTTCCCCCCTTTCTTAGTCCCCCTTCACATCAATGAGAGACAAAGGCTTATCATTTCTGTGTATCTTCTGGTTTTGACTTCTATCCCCCACAACAACAAGCTGTGTTAAGAATTTAACATCAAACTAGATCAAACTAATATTTAGTGATAAGTATCAGCCACGACCTTTGCATTCCTGTGTTTACAGTACGACAGGACTGGCATTTTATGGCAAAAAAGTCCTCTCTGCATATACTTTCATCTTCCTTATGCAAAGGTTTCTTGTTTTTGCACTTTCTGTTTGAGGCTGTTTGAGGCTAAGCTCATTAGTTCCTCTTAAAAAAGATCTCAAAGCCATAGCATGTAGTCATATTCAACACCAAACCAGCTTTTTTATAACCATCTAACAGCTGGTACCACCTCACAACAATAAGCAAAAGATAGCCATATAATAAGTCATTTAATTGAAATAAAAGGTGGGAATAAACTTAATCATATGCATTGGTGTGCATGAGAGAGGGCCGAAATGCCCTCCTGGCTGCCAAAATGCATACCAATGTGCCCTCTTGGAGCCAAATTGCATGCTTGGGTGTTCTCTTGGGAGCCAAAACAGGCAGTTAAGTTGCCTCCCGGAAGCCAAAATGCATACTCAAGCATCCTCTTGGGAGCAAAAACTCATATTGTGCCCTGTTGAAAGCCAAAGTGTGTGCCAAAGTGCTCTCTTGGGAGTCAAAACACTTGCTTCAGTGCTCACCTGGCAGCCAAAATGTACCTTAAAATGTTCTACTAGAAGTCAAAACATGTGCCTTAGCGCTTTCTTACACATCAATAAAGTCGTCTCCCGGGAGCCAAAGTGCACACTCAGGTGCCTTCTGGGAAACAAAACACATCATGAAAGCCAAAATATACACTTAAGTGCTCTCCTGGGAGTCAAAGTGTATGTGTAAGTAAAATCTTGGGAAGCAAAATGTGCACCAAAGTGACCAAGAAAAAAACATACCAAAGTGCCCACTTGAGAGCCAAAACATTCAGTGTATGTAATCTACCAGGAGCCAAAATGCACTAAACACACAAAACACACTAAACCGCCCTCTTGGATGGTGGGAATGCGCTGAATTTGTCTGAATGTTTCCTTACCCTCCTGCCTTTTAAAAAAATCTGTGCACAGCACTTAAATTAACATCAAAAAAGCTTTCTTTAATCATCTGAAGGCCAGTATCACATTGCAAAAATGTCTTAAAGATAGGTAAACCAACAGTCACAGGCGACTAAAACTTGATAATGTACCGAGTGAGGTAATTCATTTCACGTGCGGTTAACTCCCCTCTTAACCTCACTGATCCCACACCCAAAAATACAAGCGTCGTAGTTGACCCATCGCAATGTTTGTAGCCATGATCCTGTACCCACCACAAGAAGAGACTCCAGAATTTAGTTAATATCTCTGACGTCTCCCCTTCAAAACTTTTTGTTTTGAATGTTAAACATGTCATTAATTAGCTTCCTGCAAACTTCTTTAGGGGAACTTCCTCTCTATGTTTTAATATGACACTACCCTGCTTTCTCAAAGCAACAAAGCCCATAATGACGCATTTAAAATATTGATGTGAAAAAGCTTGACCATTGCCTCATCCTCATTGTCTTTGGACAAGTGTTTGCCAACCAAACATCATTATCTTGTTCCTATGTGGCTCAATAAGAGCAAATCCTTGCAGTCAGATCCCAAATACTGAGTAAACTCTTCTTTCAAGGTCAACAGGCTATCAACAGAATGCAAGTAGTTTTCAGAAGTACATGGATGGACTTCAACTCATAAGTAATTATATTTGGTTTAATCTGAAGGAAACATTTCCTGTAGGCTTTGCATTGATAAAATATGGATACAACATTTCTCTGGCTCATGGACTGCACTGATTTTCTCTTCTTCACTTGTGTTATAAGTCATCACATTTTTGAGTTTTCACTCTAAACTATACTCATGTTCAAAAGAAATCTGGATCTTTGCCAAGGATTTCTGTTGAATATGTATGTTAAGGATGTGTTCATTGTACCTTTTGAAGAGCTTTCAGCTTCCATAAGGCTGTATTTTTCCTTTTTTTTGCTGCTATAGAAACAAGATCAGGTCTCCTCTTTGAGGCTCCTGCTAACTATCTATCTCTTACTATTTATTCCAACGTCTCCATACTGTACACCTTCAGAGGTCACAGAGGTTTGAGATGAAACTGTTTGTACTCTGCTCTCACTGGCTTAATAGCCAGCCTTAAGAGTCTATGGCGTGCAGCTCAAGCATTAACAATGATCCAAACAATACTGCCAACAATAGCTATAATGATCCCTAAGGCCCACAGAGGAACATTGAAAGACAAAGGCTGCAGTAAACAACAAAGATATAATGGCATTTCTATGGTTAATTTTCCAACTAATACAGAAACAACTGTGACAGATTTGTTTATTGAGGCATTAGTCACCATATTTGGGAATAAACAGTGTTTATTGATGTTTTGGAGGAAGAATAATTATTAGAATTACTCTAACTGAGGACAAAGGATGATTTTTCTAATTCCCTAATTAGATTCACAACAAGGCTGCCAAGATTTCTTGAAGCACATTGTTAAATGTAATTTGTAAAATGATCCACTAAATATACAAATGGACTTCAAGCTCATGATCCAAACAAGTTTCCTAAAATTGAATTGGGTTTCTCTTTCAGGGTAATAATGCATGAAATTCTGCTTTTCTCTTCTTCATATTAATTCCAATGTTTGTGCAGTACTACACTTTTAATGTGCAGCATTAAAGGAAAATCAACTAAATTGAGAAACAAAAAAACAGTTTACCCTACCACTGGGTGTCTTTATAGTATTTTGTGCATAAGCCTTAACTCACACCTGAGTCCATTTGCATGTTTGATGTTTTTTTTTTCTTGTCAGTAGAAGGCTAAATTTGGAGCCGTCCCATTGGGAAAGGAGAGGGGAGAAAAATGGCTAAATTAGCTGGACACTCAGGGGAATCACGTGAGAGCAAAAGGCATTTGAATCCGCACTAGTGACATATAAACCTGCAATAAGAGATGTTTAATAACAATTACAAAACATACCTTATTCTGTAGTTCCAATATTTTGGATCAAGTATTTAGTTCAGGTATGATGACTCACAGTTTTTGTAATCACTGCTCCTGAGTGTTTTATTTCATAATGGGCAACAGAAAGGCACTAATATACAGAAAACAGATGCTCACGCAATAGCAAGTGAATGTAACATAGATTTTAGAGGCTGGAGAGTAAAGCTTTCGTATCAGGAGGTGGTAGAGACCAAAGCTGAGCTTAACAGAGAACATTTTGTTTTTGTGCATCAGGTGGGAACAAACAGGCCCCCAAAATGAGCTTAATCATTGACTATATAAAACACAGGCATTGCAACTGTGATGCCACTTGTTGGAACAGGTACAAGAAAAAACCCTTCAAAACTCCACAGTTATCTCCTGATTTATCATGTTGATACTAATTAAAGGTTTGTTCATAACTAGTGTTTAAAACAAGTCATTAAAGTATTGTCAGACCCAGCAACCCCACTTGGCAGTGACAAGCATGCTAAAATCACTACCTGGTGCACATGTAAGAATCATTGCTGAAGTGGCTCTCTACAGCATCACTGAGCATCATTTTATCAAGGTTTTGGTCTAAGAGGTCTGAACCAGGTCCAAAGAAGAAGAGATATGCTTGTAATTCATTTCAACGCTGCGAACCATGTGTATATTTAAAATGTATAATGAAAGGTTTGTTGGTCAGATTTCAGCACAGAACAAAGTGGTTAAAATTACGTTGGTAGGCATTAACAGTACAAAGTACGGACAAAATGTTGAGACAAGGGGGGGGTCTCTTGCCTTGTCAAAGTCTAACGTTTGCAGGTATAGTAATGAAGCCCAAATATGATAGACCTCATAGTGGAATCATTACTCTATGGGTCATTGATGAAAAAGACTTTTGACTGGGCCATTTTTAATGTACCAAAAATAAGGATGTATTGGGCCATTGTTCAAACATTTGTAATGTAGTGTACAAATGCATTTATGCAAAAACAAACAATCAAAAGAAAAGAAAAGAAAAGAGAGGGATTTAAATATTTTGATACTTTAAGGACAGCCAAAATTAAAGTCCCAAAATTGTGTTTTCCTGGTCATTGCCCTGGATAACATTTCATACAATGAACAAATTCAGACAACAACTTTTTGCAATGTGACAATAAAAAAATTGAGTTATGGTTATGTCTTTTGGAGCCCGAACCAAGTGGACACTTCAGGAACTACAGTAGTACATTGTACATTGTTGTTTTTTTCCCTAGAAATATAGGTTTGATTTAAATACTGCTCCACGTTTTTTTACTTTAAAAATGTCAGTCATATTGGCTCTTTTAAGGGGTTATAATTAGGCCAGTTGGTTGGGCTGTTTAAAACTCAAATTGCAAAGACTGCAATGAAAAAAAGAACTCCTATCACTGCTGCAATTATCCTTACTGAGTAATGAAAAAGTAAGATAATGACATATTTTACAACTGCTGGTGTCAGAGTTTTAATGCTGAAGTCACACAATAGCGCTATAATGTACTTTTAATGTAGCTGAGGAATAAGTGAAAAAACATCGGGGATGGTTCATTAAACAGTTTGATAAACAGTTGTTTCTTTTTTCTGCTCCATTTAGAGCCACATGTTAGGCAGATCCTCACTTTAATGGGAACAGAGGTGATCATGGATGCAGAGTGGGCGATTCTCTTTGGATTATGTTAAACCAGGTCAAATGGCTGCGCTGATAGATGGATTATCGCACTACAATACAGCATTAATTTGAACTGGGGCGGGGGGAGTTTGTGTGAATTTATGATAAGTGAACGTTTGTTTATGGCAGGCAGATGGTTGTTTTTTTCATTGTTTTTAAAATTGTAGTATGAGTATGAAAAGATTCCAAACATATCATGCTTTGAAATTTTTAATTTTCATATTTTGCATGACCTTTTAGCGATTCTAGCTGCATGAATATCGCAGTTTTAGATAAGCAGCGCTCGACATTTTAAAAAGGATAATAACACAGAGAGCAGAATATGGTACTTTAAAAAAAAATCTAATACATGAGCTCAAGGTCACTTCTACAGGAGGACTTCATTCTCCATCCTCAACTCTGTATTCAAGCTACGTTTTATATTAATATTTGATTTCTATATCTTTGCAGCAATTTATACAGCTGTTTTTCATCCATGATGAAAGGAACTAACTGTCAGATTTATTAGTGATAGAAGATGTCTGTGTGGTGCTGATGGAAAACCATGATAGCTTTTCTGTGATTAATGCTATGTAACTGTACTGGTTGTAACTGTTTCCATGGAGGTCTCTGGCAAATTATTCACAGCCTCAAACAGATTTACCAAGTGAGTGAAGGAAGAGAGCAGCAAACAGAAAATGTATGAGAAGTAGAAACTGTTGCAGGGAAAGATATTTCAAATTTACTGTTGGCCCACAGACACAATTCCATATTTAATGGGATTGTAAATGCATTCAGTTTCAAGGGATGCCTTTGCATTTTTAGTTCTCTAATCACTCTGGTCCATAATGTGCCTGAAGAAATGCCATGATAGGCTGCATTTGTGCAAGGCACTTAGGCTCACATTCTTCTACAAAGATTAGAAATCAGGGGCAAATTGTACTGTGGTGGAGCTCAGCTACACAGAATATTGCTCTGGTGGGAGACCGCTTGCCTTAAAGAATTCAATATTCTATGTCTGTAAGGAGTCAGACACTTCTATTTTCTCTCTGTCTCTGTTTTTCTTCCTCTTTCAGCTCATATTAAATAACCTGAAATTCAACTATGACATTTGAGTTACATTTAAGTTCATCTAACACGTATTCATAGCTATGCAAAATGTGTCATTAATTATGATGTTACAGATCAATCAAGCGTTTTCTCAGAGGGAGTTGTAAAATGAATAGATTAACATGTTTGCCCACGTGTTGAGTAAGATGAGGGGGTTGATACCGCTCACCAAATTGAACAATGAGATGACTCATCCGGCAGCTGCTGGTGAGTTTGGCTTTTAACAAAGACTCCTGATCAAAGGAAGCAGCCAGCCACTGTTGACCAAAGATATCAGCCTTTGAAAGCTAAATTCTTTATTTTTTTTAACGTGCCTGTAAGACAAAGAGTCAAAAACGGAAACCACCAACCCTCTAACCCTTAACTAACCAGCAACAAAACCTAAACAAACCAAACATACTAGCTGAAGCCATCCATCATTTAAGTCAAGGAACCAAATCAAACAACCAAATCCAGTCCAATCAAACAAAACACAACCAAATTACTGAACCAGATTGACCATCTGGCCATCAAACTTACAAACCTTCCAACTCTCTTGCTCTAAACCAACTAGTTGAAATAAATAAGCCAAATCACCAAAACAGCAACAATCAAAACAAAGAAACAACAACAACAAAAAAAAAACCAGCCAAATTTAGACCGACAAGGCAAAAACGTTCAAACAAAGCAAACCAATTAACCAAACCAGGCCGACCAACTGACCAACCAACAAATCCATCAACTACCCAAGCAACTACCCAAGCAACCAGTTAACCGAACAATAAACCAATTAACAAGCTGACCAAACAATCAACTAATTGAACCAACCAACCAGTTAAACTCACTTCTTGATGAAATTAGCATGAACAATCAAACCAACTCAATCATAAAACAAAATAAAAAACAACCAAATCAGCCTTATGTGAAAATTTCAATTTCTTTCACGCTGAAATTGTTGTGTGATCAATTTTCTTCATATTAAAGCCCGATTGAGGTGAGACCTCTTTTCTTCTTATGCCTTTTCATGGGATAGGAGAGAAGACAGTGGCCTTGACCTTCTGTGCTCCTGTGCTTGTCTGTTCAATGGAGACTTTGAAAATGATCCAGAGCAGGGAAAAAAAGAATATTTATGTCAAAGTCATAGATGTGAGAGACAGAAGAACTAACCTGAAGATTGGACAGTGAAAACAGTGATACTTTCCAAACACCAGCATCCTTTTTTTTTTTTTTTGAACAGATCTATGTAGCATATTATGCACATTAAAGCGTCAAGATGGAGTTCATTGTCAAACACAAAAGCAACGTTTTATTCTGCCATTTTTAGCCCATTAGATCGCCGTAACCATTCATATTGAAGTGGTTTCCTTCTGATGAAATGCTTAATGCATGTACACATGCATCTTAATCAGGTCACTGTAGTTAGCATCCATGCAGACCGTAAAGATGGAATCACTAATCAGAGTGATTTGAATGAGGTTAAAGATAATATGCACATGTATAACAGGCTAATGTGTCCATTGAACGATGAAAGAGCTGCTCTTTACTTGTCCTTTTTTCCACCCTGCCTATGAAGAAATCCCTTTCACAAAGTTCACAGCCCTCGTTCTCAGGAGAAAGCTCTGAAGCTTTATTTTATAGTGCCAAAATGCTGCGTAGAGATTGGTTAGCAAAGTGTATTCCCCAAAATGTCAGAGAGTTCCTTTAAAGTTGAGTGATCAAGGCATTTCAGAGCAAAAGTGACTGTTTCCACTCTTGAATAAAGGCATCTGTTATTTGGAAACTTACAGCTGAGGGGTTTGATAATGTGCTAATAGGGTCACAGTCCCCTCCTGTTCAGCCCAGTCTTTTGTATTCCAGTGGTATCTACATATGTTGACCCCGGACCACATAATTGCCCCATTGTTCTGCCACAAGTGACACACTTCACAGGGGTTTAACCTTCACATGAAAGAGGTGTTTACACGTACTCTGCGCTCCGGGTATTTGACTTAACACTTATTTTCAACACAAGTCTTTGAAGTCAATTCCTCTCTCCAAGGGGATAGATTAGGACATTAAAAATCTGTGCTATGTGAGAGAAAAAAAGCCAGACTGAGTTTTGTGGACCAGATATAAGAGGCACTATGGATCAGCTAAGCTTATTATGGGCTGTTGAAATGCATTCTTCAAAAACATGCTTTTAAATACAGGCTGTGAAATCTCTGATGGCCACAGCTCCCACAGGCAACATCAGATCTTTTTGTTCTGAAGATGCTCTCCGCTGATTAATTCAAACATCAAAATAAAACTCTGGTGTTTTTCATATGCGAGAGCAAAGCCTCCGACGTCACAAGGGGCTCTCAAACCCCATCGGAAGTCTTACTCGCAGAAAGAAGCCAGTGTTATGTTTTATTGATTCTTCTCCTGGAGTTCGGAGACAATCAGGCGGATGAGTTTCTCATTTCTCTCGTAATGTTTGGACTGAGAGCTGCATCCCAGTGTTCAAGGTGTCTCTCCAGACGCGTCCCACGGCAGATATAAACAAAGTTATTAGATGAGCAAGACGAGATTCTGAGGGAAATTCAGTGCTGGGAGCTTTGGAGGAGCCCTCTGACAGTACGTTCTGGCAATTCAGACTGTCATGCTTCATTGTTCTTTGGGGGAAGAAGGATGTTGTTTGACTTTGAATGTTACCACAGAGCTTATGCACTCGCCAGTGAAGAGTCTTGTTTTGCATTATTGTGCATGTAAATGAGAATTTATGTTTTGCAAAGAGGTGGTGCACTAACAGTTTTGCATATTGAGGAGAGATCAACTTAAATCTGTATAGTTACTGCTTCGCATTGTAGAAATATAGGTCATCTTCCTCACTCAGAGATTTCCTCTCTTTGTGTGTGTTTTAGGAGGAGGAGGTGTTGTGGATGTGAGAGTGTTTGTGTGTACAAATAGGGGGTTGGGGGTCATATCTGTAGCACAGCAAGGCCATCACGGCTTGTACAATGCAGATGGAGGAGGCGGTGACTCCCAGCGTTTAGTGCTTTCTTGTCACGAGCGTTAATACGGCTGTTTCTGCTCGTGCTGTGTTTTTTGCTGCGAGCAATAGAGCGTTAGTGGCATGTGCTTCACGGGCCTGGATGAGGTATAGTTATGTAAATTACATTCAAAGGAATCAGCAATAGCTCATGTGGAATGGATGTGTCAACAAGGTGTCCACATTCAGCGGGAGAAATTGCTAATTAAACATGACACCTTTTCTCTCCTGACACATGAACAAAGTGAGACACAGTGGTGTATATTGTGTTTGTGGGTGAAAAATAACCTTGGAGAAAAAAATAGGCTTTCAAGTGTAAAAAATCTGCCCTCCGGTTCACTGCAAGACCATTAAACTTTGTACATGTTGTTGACATGTGTGTAATGGAAGTGCCTAAAACTTCACACAGCCTGTCCATGCAGCAGCCTCCCTCATGCCCTGCTACACAAAAAGGGATGATTTATTATACTTTGTCCGGGCGCTTAATGCTCAAATTCTCTTTGACAGAAAGCATAGATAAACTACTGTGCCTGAATGTCTGCAAAGCGCCGTACCTGAAAGGCAAAGATTAATTCAATCCATCAGGACACATAAACACATTTTCCCCTTTTGGTGTGATATCTGTGCAGACGATTCTTTATCTGTTGTGAACTTATCAACAAGACAGGGGGGCAGAACCGAGCCAAACTCTCCTTGGATGGGGTGGAAGTCAAGGCACATGATGTGGGTGAGGAGCTGAGACGATTAATGAAGGGGAGACAAAATGCTTAGAGAGGTTCCTGAATGACACTTGAGCGCTGGAATGGGCGCAAAAAAAAAGAGAGTTTTGAAGTTTTCCCTTTACTCCCCCCTCCTCCTGCATTCGCCTGAGATGAATTGGCTTTTCAGATTTAAGAAAGTGCACGGCTGAAATACAAAGAGAGGCTCATCTATCAGCCCCCTGAATAGTGGGAGAAAATCCTGTGCTTGTGTGGAGGGAAAGAGGGAAAGAGAGAGGAGGAGGAGGTATGTGGGGGTGTTGTTGGTCTCTGATTAGACCCTGGGCCAGTTCTGCTGCAGCACAAACATCAACCCTCTCCTCTCTTTCCTCTCTTTCAAATCATTTGAACCACTTGAGTCAATTTCTTCACAGCAAACTCCTCCTTTTCAAGACCTTCTTTATCAAACATGCCAGTGTATGTTCATGAGAGCTCATTGCTGTGCTTGTTTGTGATGCTAAACTCCACAAAAGCAAGCTCTGGGCATCAGTGATGTGACAAAAACGACATCCAGTGTGTTCTTCAATCATTCAGAATTGAGCTGTCCGCACCGCAGATGATGAAGAGAGAAGAAAAACATTTTGAAACGGCTCTACAGTATGTGGGGATATGTCACTCAGTCTGAAAAACAGAATAGAAGGAGAAAAAGTGATAAAATTTAAAACGCCTGCCATCTTAACACTCACACAAAAAGAGCATAACCAATTACACACAGCGCTGCATTATAGAAGGCTTTTATAATGTTTCCAGGGCGTCAAGATCTTAATTTTTGATGCTGCTTTATGTGCATCCACAGTCAGAGAGAGAGAAAAAATTGGCCTTTCCCAGTTTTCTGAAGTGATAAGAGGTAAACACTGAAAACCAATAACTGTCAGCTCAACATTAAATCAAACTGACAAGTCTCTTAAAAGGTACGGCCATGAAAAATTAACTGCAGGATTTTTTTGAAGAGACTTAAAATGTGGACTTTTTCATCCACCTCAGCTGCTGTGATCCACATTTTTGAGCACAGATACAAACACTTTAGATGACAAAGCATCAAAGTACATTAAACAGTTTTAAATTAGGCTGTTTTTTTCTTTTTTGCTGCTCTCCTGTGTCACTTTTTCCAAGAAGCAAGTCAAATGAGATAAGCCTGAAATGCACTGACTCAGGACGAAATGGTCACCTTGACTTCCTGTTATGCAGCCTCTCATCCAGTCTCAGCACGGCTGATTCTGTGACCTCTGAGAGGGAGAATTTAAGGATTTTCTGGGCTCAGGCAGTCTCAGCTGTGTCCTGGGTTCAGGAAAACCAAGGGAGAATCAAACCAAACCCCGACAGAGCACGAGTGACATTAAAACCTTAATAGTTATTGGTGAGATATTAAAGGATTACAGCATCATGGGACACCGAGACCAAGTGGGAAACTATCTGTCAAATATCCTCGCTCAGATTACCATGTTACATGCTGATGTGTCTAGAAGCGCTTCGGTGTGTACCATAAATCTCATCAAAATGTGCGTATATGGCAGTTCTGGGGATGCAGACTCAAAATTAGAGAGGGGGGAACTTCATTGCCCTGACACATATAGGTCTTGAGTCACTTGGCTTTGCGCGGTGTGCAGAGAGAGAGCAATCACACAGAGATTGAGCAAAGGTACGGCCAAACTTAAACATGTCAGGCAATTTTTTATATGTGTGAAGCAACAGAGTGCTTCGGCAGCGCTGGCGGCTCATGGCCTTGGGCCTTGGGCTGTCTGAATCTGAAATTCACAGTTGAGAGCACACACCCGGAGATGGAGCCGTAGAAATCCTTGATGCCCCGCACAATGAGGCCATTTCAAGACAGATCACGGTAGTCTCTCACTGGTGTTGAATGGAGGGGAAAAGCATTTTGACAGGCCAATGAAGAATTTATTTGAAGTGTCTTTTGGTGTTGAGAAGATTTGCGTGCTCTTCAAAAAAAGCTACAAGGGAAAACAAGGGAGGGCACACAGATGAGAGCTGCAACCAGTCTACCGGTCTTGTTAGAGGTTCATCAACATATACACCAGCTGGAATCGAAGATGATCAGTTCTTTATCTTCAAGATCTCATGGGATTTTTTTTTATAAGTATCATTTCTTCTGGATTGTCAGTTTGATTTAACACATCACTCTTGACAGTTTGTCCAGATTTCCTAAGCATGCTGCACATATTCCACGCTATCTCGCTGCGCACAGCAGTTTATAGGAAAACATGCAACCAAGAGGGAAAAGGAGAGAGAGAAGGACGCAAAACATGAAGGAGAGATAGAAAGTGATTCATGGAAAGTGATTTAGGCTGACAAGAGAGTCCTCTGCATGATTTTGTGGTGACAGGCAGTGACAGTGCTCAGAGTCTTCAGGTAGAAAGAAATGTGGAAAAATTCACTTTCAGTATGTCTGCAAAGTTGACTTCCTGCTGAAGATAATCTGGAAGGATGGAGTGGCTATTTAAAGGGTTGGGTCACCCAAACGGTGAGATGAAAAATAGATTCACCCAGTCAAATAGAAGGATGAATAAATTGTTGTTATTGATAAGAAATCCAGAAAAAACCCAAACCAACCTGCTTCACTACCACAAATGTATTATTTTATTTTTACACTAAATCTCATGGCTGGACTGATCCTTTTATCTCTTAGTTATGTGGCCATACAAACTCTTCTTGTTTCATTTGCCAAGGTTATGAAAAATCCTCTCTTTGAATTTCCGCCTTCACAGAAATACAATAAACACATTTCAGACACTGCTTTTACAACTCTGTATTACTCATAGATCTGTCTCCGAAGAGTAAAAATCTCTGTGCCTGACTGAATACTACTGCAAAATATGTTCTTTTTAATTTCAAGACTACAGGGTCAAGTGGGTCAGTAATAAAGGAACGTAAGCAGTAAAAGCCTGGATGAGGCTGAAGCAAACCTCTTTTGATATGGAGAGAACAATTTGCGAAGGACATTCAGTGTACCATTGGAGATGCTGTGCAAGGTATTAAAAAGAAAAATAAATATCTTTTTTTCCCCTTTGACTATAGGTAAATCATTATTAGATGAAGCCTTGTGTGTACAGTGGCCCTGAGAGCTTATCACATAGTGATTTAATAAGACACATGCAAGTTGACAAACAGGAGGAATTCAGTGAATTTCATAACGCTTGAAACATTTGGAGAAAAAACAAATACGACTAAACAATCACAAACAATCACACAAGCAGAGACCACAGAACAAGACAATGTGTCAAAACCCTTGCTGTCAGGTTAGATTAATACATTCTGTGATTCTTTTGTGATCCCAAAACGAAGTGACTTGTCCTTTTATTTTTCATTCTGTAATCAGAGGGGGGATAACCGCTTAACCATTTCAATCAAATAAACAGAGTACAATAAAAATTTTTCCTTTTTTCACAATATAGTATCCTTCACTTCTTGATAGATGGTTGATCATAATTCACAGTTTAAAGTTAGATTATCTTCTCCAAAATAGGTCAAGTCTAAATAGTATTTCTCAGCTTCCTAAGAAACCCAACCCACATTCAGCAATTTTTCTGCAGTGATCTCTTCAAAGTTTGGTGTCGATCAATAAAATGAAGAGCCAGGTTACATTTGATCTGCTTGGTGAGGTTAGAGTTAGTAGATGAGCACTGGTAGGACATAGGATTCACTAACGATAAGGACATGTCTCGGAGCACTGGTCCTTGAGTAGCGCTAAATATAGCTGTTTAATAAACTGTGTTACAAACCAAGTTTACAAAGTTTACTTGTTGTCAAATTTCAAACAACAGCCCTATGTAACTCTTAATGAATGCATAACTTTGTTGCATTGCATCTAGTAAAAAGTTGTCTTGAACAAAAAATGAAAGATTAGAAAGAGGATCCGATCTTTACAACAGTGGATACAAGTGCTCATGGGACAAGGAGTCTTTATCCTAGAAAAAAAACATTAGCTTTTCCAGATGCTCCTCACAGCCCCTTTAACCTGTAAGAAAAGTTGTCTCTTTTTCTAGTTTTAGAATGAAAAAAAGATTTATAGTTGGTTTGAGACTGCACAGCTGGATAAGATAATATGACAAAACACCAAAAAATGAAGCATAACTGTGATAACCAGGCAGCCAAATAGGCTCATACGACTCCGCCAAATGCTAGTACACAACTTCAGGAGACAAGATCTAAAAACTAAATCCAACTTCTTATCTCCACACAATAACAAACAAACTTACGATGAGATACTAACTAGACCAGATACATAAACACAAACATCTTCCACAACTCAGCCAGAGTTAACACAACAAATAACAACAGCATGAATAAAACTGCGAGCAAATCAACTGAATGCCACAACACAGCCAAGTATTACAATACAACCGTACAGTATTAAGTCCATCACTAAAACAAACATCAATCCCAGGGAGACAATAAGCTGATAGAAGGGATTGTGAGCTTCTCTTCTGGATAAAACCCCCTCTTTATTCTTGTTGAATACCCCTCCTTTTCTATCCCACGAGAAAGATGATTAGCCAAATTAAAAAGTGATTGACGGCTGGTTGAGACAGCAAGCAACCATTGGCTCGTGCTAACAAAATGCTTTCAGCCCCCCAAAAAACCCATTTGTTGGCTGTTTCTACCAAGAATTTTTTTTATTGCCAAACTCAACATTTCCTCTTATTTTCTGTCTTATTAATTTGTTTCCCAAGGAAAAAGGATTTCAACTGAACAGCTTGAGTTAACCCAGAAACAACTGACCCCTGACAAATGAGTTTTTGTAAAGATTACATGAGTGTTTGATCTACTTTGGTGTAGGATCCTGCATCCTTTCCTTGCTTCCTTAAAGAAATGGTCAGTATTTACAAGCCGCCCCACATCAGCTATGATGATTTTCTGTCCTTTGCAGGCAAAGGGACACGGTGTATCATCACATGTGAAAAGTCTATGGACGATGATTAATTGAAATTGGGTTCTGGTTTATCGGTTGATGAGCGCAGGATTTGCAAAGCTAAAAAGGATTTATGTTACTGTGCACCTTCAAAATCTGCAGTCTGCAGACTCCATACTCTCTATTTCATGGCATCAACAAACCAGCACCAGCCCCAGCATTGTTCATCACTTTATAATGCCCCCTAGAAATGCTTCTGCTTTCCCCTTTGCCACTTGCAGCACATTGGAGCCCAAGGTGCTGTCAGTATTTTTCTGACTACACGTATGTGCTGTCAGTATCTGCAGCGTGCTTTTCTAAATGCTGTGCGTGTGTCATCAAGCTGATGAAGCTTTGATGAAGATGATAATGAATCTTCATTTGCTTTCACTCTGCGTTCGTATGTGTTGAGCACTCTAACCCTAACCCAGGGCCAGTGTGCGTGTAACCATGTAGAAATTTCCCAGAACTCCTCTGGATGCACAGCCTTGATTTTAAAGCCCAGTGATCTGGCCCACAGTTACTAGCAAATTTGGTGAAATATTTCTCAAATATGAAGCATGCAAGGTTATTTAATTTTGAAGTTGGAATCTAAATCCTGGAGCTGAGATGAAAAAGCAAGCAGACCTGTGGCTTCCTGTGTGGGGTGAAAGAAGCTGTATGTACAAGCCAGGAGGAAGGAGAAATAATTCACTTTTACACTCCAGTCTAACTGTCACTGTTTTTTATTTCCAGTCAAGCGCAGATTATTAGCTCCTAGATTGTTTTTCAACACTGTGGGCTTAAATATTTGACGACAGGTTCCTTCTGTTGGGTTTCCTGATGGCAGACTGCAGGCAAGGTTGCGGGGGGGTTCCCTTTTTAGGTGCGGTGCCTGGCATTTACTGGGGAGAGAGGTGTTTGTTGGTAAATTTGGGTCAGGTTGAGGGAGCGTTATCATGGTTGAAAACCTCCTGTCAGCTTCTGTCTTCTGCAGCTTTCCCCTTTCCACTTCATCAATTAAACAGCGAGCGCAATGATTTATGACACCTCTCCTCTTCTATTGTTAATTCAGTTATCCTTAATCTGAGTTTAGGTCGATATTTCGCAGAATTAGCCTCGTGTTGATGGATACATCCCTGGATATTTGTCTCTGCACACAGACGCAGACACACACAGGTTAATTAGGCACAGGTGTGTGTCTTGCTAACCTGCTGGATGGCTCGTGGCTGTTTCTGTGCCTCAGTATGTGCCCTGCTGGCTGTACAGCTCTAACCAGAGACACCAGCCTTCAGCTAAGACTGAGGCATCCAATGGAATCACTCAGTGCAATCTGAGTTTCTCCAGAAAT
The DNA here is from genome assembly GCA_008086565.1 of Thalassoma bifasciatum. Classification (NCBI taxonomy): domain Eukaryota; kingdom Metazoa; phylum Chordata; class Actinopteri; order Labriformes; family Labridae; genus Thalassoma; species Thalassoma bifasciatum. Next base: position 443,961 of record RPOG01000111.1, on the reverse strand, counting down.
AAAAACCATATCTTCCACCAGCACCTGAGAATTAATTGTGCTGTAAAATATATTCAGTTTTTCGATTATTTAATACATGCTGCTTTAGATGCATCAGTGCTCTGAAAATCTTTACAGTAAAAGTTACAAATTCTATCTGCATGTTTTCCATTAGTCCTCTAAAACACTGGAAACAGAATCCAAATGCATTATGTATGGAAGTCGATTGCTTCTCTCGTCTCTGCTTTACATGTCGGCGCAATTGATTGTCATGTCATGGCCATTCAACCCACTGGGCACTGCTGCTTTGTTAACAAAAGCAGTACAAGGAGGAATCGACGAGTCACACTGAGAAGTGTGTTTTCAAAGCTCCAGACTGTGGAGTAGACAGTTTAAATATTAAACTACAATTCCAGCTGTACTCAAAACATTAAACCAGATCCCCCTCTCTTTGCCTCTCTGTGTGTTCTTGAATATATTCATACAGGCCGGCTGTCTGTGCTGATAGCAGGTGCATTAAAATCTAAAGTTTATAAATGATAGATTGAAAAGAAGGGAGCTGTTCAGATTTTCCTTTTATAGGGTGAACAGAATCGGCTCCGGCTCTGGTTATTGTTCCCCTTCCTTGAACTAATATCTTCAGGGCTCAGCTTATACGGTCAAGGACAAAACAGTCTGGGATAGTCTATTCTTCAGCTTGAATTAAATATTTATTCTGTTTTGTGAGAAGGGTCATTTCAATTTTGCTCCTGCAGGCTCCTCCAGTCATCGGTTGCATAAGTCACAATGGAGACGCTAACAATACTTCATTTCCTGCTCCTGAAGCACCAAAATGTGCTCCGCTGCTACCTGGATTTTGACATGAAAGTTGATCGAATTCTGGCAGACCGCCTGACCTCTTGCTCTGCATCTCGTCTTCACTCCATGCTATACTAACTCCTATAACTCCCATCCAAAAGGAACACACAAGCGTAGCAAATCCAGCTCCAGTATGGCAAATAAAATAGATGGTTTGGTGGGAAAATAATGTGATGGGTTCCACACTCAGCTCGCATTTCAAACATAAACATGTCCGACGTTTAAAGCAGATTTCAGAAAACAAATCATGAATATACCTTCATTTCCAGATTTGTTAAACAAGTGTGTTTTTGGCTGAAGACTCAACATACTAATTAGCCCCTAGGAGATCCATCTAGCAGTTTGTGATTTTTTGTGAGTCTAATTTCTCTCTCTAGCATGCAGACACGTTCAGTGCCACACACACACACAAAGCCTCTGTTTGCATAATGTGCTCACTGTCTGCTCCGCTGAGACTAAGCACTGTTTGTGCATCCCTGTGTATCTACTGTTGTGTGTATGTGTGTGAGTGTGTGTGTATTGTGTATGTGTGTGAGCAAGCATGAGATTGTTCAAGTTCATTTGTATGTGTTTTGGGAATGAGGGCTCAACCCCCCCAACTCCACCTCTCCTCCTCACCCCTCTCTCCTTTTACTCTGCTGCCCTGGCTGCGGCTTGGCCATGATTGCTCTGACAATTCAACAGGAAAAAAAAGAAAACACCTTCTGCCAGACTGTTTTCTCTGTTCTGTTATGGAAATGAGATTTTCCATCTCACTTCATCTTCAGTTCTTAAATACCTCCTCGCTGAGAATAGCACGGTCGAGCCTGTTAACGCATTTCCTCCCATAGAAGTGCTCAGTTGTTCTGCAAAGCTGAGTTAAATTTTTGCTTCTGTGCCTTCACCAAGATGTTACATTTTTTGATAAATTGTGTGAAATGTAAACCAACCTATCAGGCGCATGTTTATTTTCTCTGTGTTAAAGTCATTGTGTGCTGTCTTCATGGATTGGAGACGCCCTGTTTGCACATTTTCAGAAATAAAAAGCTATTTTCGTCATGTTCATTCAGCTGTTTTATGATCTGGAATAAATATTTTTGATTCAAATGGCACATAATGTGAGTGAATGCTGTATAAGATATATTGAAGCCTTACCCTCCCTGACTGGCTGAAAAAAAATGTTATTAGATATTAGGCAAATAGATTAAAGAGTACATTATACCAAACTTTTGAAGTCCACTCCTTTGTGCTAATTTCCATCCTGATCCCTCAGGATGTTGATGTGATGATCTGTGGCAACACACAGCAGTGGCCACTTAGTAGAAAACCTTAACATCTACATGGCAATTCACTGATAGCTTATTGAGCAGCTCCAGCAAGAGAAACTGTCTCTGGAGCAGCAAGTGAAGGCCCTGCAGGAAGAGGTCTTGAGCGGAGCATTGCTAGTCTAAAAGAACATAAACACGCTGCAAGAACATCAAGACCTTGTTTTTTCGCTCAAGACCAAACTGCAAGAAGAAAAGCTGAGGGCTGAAACCTTCCAAAAGAACACGATAAGTTCAGTCTCAGGCTTCAAGAAATATTTTTTCAAGCTCTGGATCTGTGTAAGAAGATGGAAGCAAACAAAGTCTCCTTGGAGGAGAAGGTAAAGGCCCTGCAGGAGGAGCTCACAGCATCAGTGTCAAATCATAACAAGCAAGTACATGAACTTCTCACCCTTTTTGCCTACCAGAACAAACAGCTTGAGAATGAGATGTCCAGGGCTGATGATCTTCAGAAAAAATTGGTAGATGCCAGGAGTCAGGTTGCTGATAAAGAGCAGGAACATCTGGAACTGCGTGACAAGACCAGAACAGCACATGACGCCCTGGAGAAGGAGCTTCAGGTGCTGAAGACAGAGGCCCTCAGAAGAGACGAGGAAAACAGCCACGGTGCAGGATTTGGAGACCAAACTGAAAGAAAAGGAAACCAGCCGCCTTTAGCTGGCCTCTGAACTGAAACACCAAGAGGAGGTCAGCCAGGCTCTGCAGGAGGAGGTGAAGGAGCTCCAAAAGGCCCTGAAAGACCTGAACTGTCAAGAAAAGATTGAGCCCCCCCTTTCAGTCAACGGCATCCAGGAAGAGAGAGAGGACACCGGCATTGTCCAGGAGACTTCTGAGGCCGTCCAGACAACACCTGAGATGGTTGAGGAATCACCTGAGATGGATGAAGTAACACCAGAAATTGTCCAGGGATTACCTTCATTAGTGGAAGGAATACCTAGGATGGTAGAGGACACACACACACATAAACACACATGCACACAGACACTCACAGCACAGAGGAACGTGATATCTTGACAAACAGAAGCTTCTGTTTTCTGTCAGTCAGGACGTCACATGTTCCTCTGTGTCCTTGTGGGTTTTCTCCCAAAACACACACACAAACACACACACACACACACACACACACACACACACACACACACACACACACACACACAAGCCGTGTGGTTTCCCCCAGGGTGTTCCTGTTTGCCCACACTTAAAAGCAAACTAAAAACACACAACACACCAAGAAAAAAAAAACCTAGAAAATAATAATAATTAAAAAAAAAAAGATAAAAAAAAAACCAATTGAACAAACATCCTTTCTTAGTGGATCGATCCCTGTAGAGCATAACATGCCTGATGTTGACTAATGTGGGATCAGTATGATGTGGTTGAAATACAGGGTTTGCTATGAATTGCACATAATAACCTTTTGCCACAAATTTTATAATGCATTTTGGGTGGGTTATGACATTTTGGGTTTCTTCTGCATTTTTTATTACATCATTGGCTCAGGACTTGATACATCAATGACCAGTTGTTACATTGTGGGTTTTCTTTCTTTTCTTTTTTTTTTTTTTTCTAACTTTAGGTCATCAGGTCATTTCAGGTCATTGTTACATTGCGGGTTGTTGTTCCATATCAGACTCTAAAAAAGCCCATTGGCCAAATCATGTTTTTGTTTTTAATATTGTTTTTAACAACTGTAAAGTGTCTTTGAGTTTGAAAAGCAGTATATATATATATATATATATATATATATATGTATAAAGGAAGTACAATAATCTATCTCATACTTACTTTAAACGTCATACTGAGGTTGCAGACACCTAACAGATTCCCCCTGGTAATTACTCTAATGTTAACTTAATCAAGTGCGGTGATGAAAAAATTGCAGTACTATGAGCGCCCACAAGAGGCTGACTCCGAAAGCTTAAGAATCTCCATTCACACCCATGTTGATATCCACAACCTCTTTTCCTCTGCATGCTTTTATAAATCTGCAGTACTCAGAATTATTCAAAGTGCATCCCCATCAATCAGCTGCCTCCAAAAGATCTGGACTTCAGTGTGTGACCAGCTCAGTGCCAACATTTACTGATGTTTTGTGGAGTTCTTTGCATTTGTGTTGTTTTACATGAGGGGTTCAAATGAAGGTCCTGCTTCCAACTGAGCCATTAATTGCACTACTTAGACATTAAAGCCCGATTACAGTGAGACAAAAAAAAAAAAAAATCATGAAATAGAAGTAATTAGCTAAAACAAAAGAAAGTCTTAAAATTATGATAAGTATCCATGCATGCAAATGTCATTGACTCACAATATGAAATTAATTTAACACTAAGAAAAATCAATTAAGATAATCTGCACTCTACAGCAAACACAGCAGATGCAGGAAACATCGCTGCAGAGCAGCAAAGAGAATTTCTTAATCTCTGATAATTAATAACCAGGCCCACATAAAACACTCATTTGGTTTTGCTCTAGAGAATGTGGAATCTCTTCAAAAGTACACCAAATACTCGTCTTTATCGGGCCTTGTTCTGTGGAAGCACAGAGCCCAGATTCATTTATACCACAGCTTACAGTATTCTATTCATAGAGCCCTTTAGAAATAGCAAGCATTCATAATGGAGCCAGGATCTGATTAACCTCCACGCTTGCCGGCACAATGGCAGGCTACCCTGAGACTCAGCCCCGTAATGGAGTCCGCTATCACCAAGCACACTCTAAACATTCCTCGTGCCGCGGGACTCCATGACCAGATTGGAATCCCTTAACTCTTCTCTGCACTCGGTGCACAGTGGGGAAACAAAACATCCCCTAAGCTGAAGCCCCTCCACATTAATCTATCTCTTTTGCACATACCCAAACACACTGCACACCAGCGGCATCCTCTTCAGTGCCTTAATGCAATTTTGCATTCCTAATTGTAAAGTCTTATGAGCCAAGACAGAAGAAAAGGGAGTGCCGCCTCTATTTTGCATCTTAAATAATTATATTTTTCATCTTGTAACTCTGGATTCTTTGGTCTAAGTGTGTAAAGAATAAGATGAAAATTGATTTAAGAACAAAAAGCCAAATGACTTAGATTAGCAGCAGGGTGCCACCTCTTTCCACAAATGTTGCTTTAAATGAAGTAAATTGCTCAGGAACTATTTTCAGCCACAGATTAAATCACCTCTAGTGTAAGTAATGGCACAGGATGGTAGTATTGAATGAAAATAGACAGCTGCATGCTTAAATCACAGGATTTGTGCCTCCCTGTGGGTAAATATTGTGCAATTAGATGTGATAGCCCAGCAACAGGCGCCCCACTGTCTCTTAAAGCTGATGACGTGTCGTGCTTACTTATTGCTGTAATATGCCACTGTATCATTTATTATTCTGTTCTTTCAGTGAACAAATAACAGCTTATACCCCATTTTGCCAAAAAAATGTAAAATGCAGGATAATATACAGTCTAATAGATCATGATGTGTCTGGAAAGGCCCTACAGGACTGGATTTGAATGGATTATCTCATAGAGTTTACATAAATTGTCCTGACTCTTCAGTCCTCTCGTATCTTTCTTATCTTCACTCTCTTGAACGATATAAAGCATTACAGAGATGTTGGGTCTCCAGCTCGTATCTCCCACCTCAATGTTGCCATCTCCTGGCCTAACAGGATTAAGCAAGCTGCTCATTTAAGCCCCACTGTTGCAAACAGAGAAAGTGTGAGCCAAATATGTCAGAGGGAGTGATTACACCCCTCCGTGGCCAGTTGGCCCAACAGTCCGCCCCCAGTGGCCGGCCCTGTGGGGGCTGTCAGGGCCGGGCAGACTGGAGCTTGGTAAGGAGCCAGTCCCACGTTTAACAGCCAGCTCCTACCCGGCCCAAGTGTCGCCTGCACCTGCCAATGGGAAGCAGTTCTCAGCCATCAGATAATGTCTGAGAGGAAATTGCTTCAAGGAGGCGACATTCGAGGATGGCAATATGGAGATGTGAAATATATTCAAGGAGCAGGAGGAGAGGGACCTGGTCCTTGAAAAGGCTCAAATTAGCATCCACACACACACACTTACACACACATACACACACACATGGAGGTATATATAAATACACCAACACACACTTTTACACGTGCACACAAGCAAGAAGGCTACACTTAATCTTCCCTGCCTTGAATGATATTACAGTCTAAGAGGGAATCAAATTTATTCACAGCCTGGACTCGCGACCAAATTCTTATTTAGCTCACCTGATATAGAAACAGCTTACAGGCTTTGTGGTTATGGATTGTTAGAGTGCACATCCTCGCTGCAAACACGCTAAAACAAGGGGATTTTCAGCGCTGTATTATCTACAGTGACCAGTTCAGCAGTGATGTGGAAAATGAAAATCAAAGTGAAAGTTGGATAGGGATACGTCAAGCCAAATATGAGCCTGCAATCATCACACGCACAATATCACTGGAGGTTAATGTGCAGGCCTGCTGATCTTATGGAGCCCGCATCCATGTAGCTGAAGGCAGTGGGATTCAATATGAGGCATGAAATGTGATGTAGTCGTGATAATTGGCCTGAAACCCATGGTGGATCTTTTACCAACAGAGAGTGTAAAGCTTGCACCGAGGCCACACTTCACACTGAGAGGGAGGAGGCTGCTTTTAGGTGTTTTCAGGGAAAAAAACCTCAATCAGGCACATTTTCATTCAAAGAGGGGGTGTGGATAAAGATACATGAGGAAGAACTTAATGATTTGTTTTTGTGTGAGAAATAATTGGAGAGAAAGAGCCTGTTTTTAGGGTCTGCATGTAAGTGATGCCAACACAGCAGAGTATCAACCTGTAGATGGCACTCTCATCCCTGGTTTTAATCCAAACCTTCAGGGTCGACTCCCTGTTTTGGAATATTTGGCTTCAATTCCAAACCCTGTTTTGCTTTGTTTGTCATTCACATTCTTCTGCAGCTATTTCCTCAACTGCACCAAGAGAGCATTTTTCCTTCCTCACTCATCCCTTAAATCATAATGACAAATATATTTCTGTGCTCTGTTAGCATACCTGTTTGTGCATATGGCCAAAGCTCTTTCAAAAAATGCTTATGCATAATGAAGTGCGGCTAGCAACTGTTGTTCCAATGGTTTTCAGGCAGCGAGCATTAGTTACACAGTGGGGAATGGTTGGAGTTGAGTAGGGGGGGAGAGGAACCTCAGCCAAACATGGTTTGTCTCTGAATACTAATGCCTCTTTTGATCTGCCTCGGCTTTTAGGAGATTTAAACAACAAAATCTGTCTCTCCAAATTTCTTAATAGACTCAGTCTTTTGTGGCCAACATGAAAAAATCCTAGAAACATGTTTACACGGCATCCATATTAATGTTCTGGATTTGTTTAAAACATGTAGGGTCTTCTGAGATCTTATTATAGGGAAACACTGTTTTATTCATGCTGGGCCCTAATTGACTAATTAATTCATCATAAAAAAAAAATAAGGCATTTCATGATTTTCTTATGTTATGCATGTATTTACATAACAGATCTTTGTTTTACAAATATATCTCTTAAGTTGCCCTGCACATGTCCTAAATTTTGTACAAGCAAATAGATTTAATCCACCCCCCAATGATCTGTATGTGTTAGATAGTGGGCTGGAGATAACAGGAAGAGAAACAGTTAGACCCAATAACATTAAGGCCACAAGCACCTTTGTGATTCACATGGCCCTAAAAGCCATTTAGGCGCATATTGTGACAGAATGTGAAGTGTGATTAGAGACAGTATGTTAAACATTTGGCCAGTTGTAATCGGTTGGAGAGCTGTGAGGATGAGCTGTGGTTGGGGGGTTATCTGCTCCTGTAGCGCCGCAGGAGGTGCCAAAAGCAACAAGGACCACTAGCCAGTCTGAGTATTTGGCACCTCCACAGCTGCTGCAGCTCGCATGCTTCCACCCTCTTGTCTCACCAAAGGGCCAATACCAAGCAAAGGATAATCTTGTTTTATCTGCCTTTCAGACAGCCCAAATGGCCCAGATTAAACCCGCCACATGACCCCTCGGCCGGGACGCTGACATGTATACCCCCAGTTTACTGGAGCACCTAAGGTTAAAGTGAGATGAGGAAACTGATAAGGCGAACAACCTGGATCAGCTTAAGGCCTTTGGGGGAAATGAAGTCCCTCACTATCTTAATTTAATAAACTCTGAAGCACGAATACAAGTCTATCTCTCTTCAAGGTTGAATTGTAACAGAAAACCTCAATTTAGCCATTTAGCTGCTTCACTTAGAATAACATCCATCATATCAAAAAAGCCTTATTCCTTCTTAAAACACCATTAGAGAGGTAATAAGAAGAACAGATAATTATTATTGTTGAAGACTCCAGGTTCATTTGCATAGTGGTTGACAAAGAAATGGCATAAAAATGTGGAAATCTGTCAGCTCCATCCTTTTTGCCTTCAGAATGAATGACAGAGTGCCCCCATACTCCCCCAACACACTGTGTGACACTTTAAATTAGGTCACAGAGCAAACATGAACTCAATAAAGTGTTCCATCTAATAAAACTGCACTGGCAGAATCAAGTGCTTTTGAATGGGGTCAACAGGATATCAGTACAGTGTTGCTCTGTTTTCAGACACGATTCAAACAAAAAAACAGAGATTCAGAGCCACCAGGAGAGAAGTGATTGATTAGGTCATGAAAGAGTAAAAAGCACCTGTAAGAAAGACAAAGAGCGCTTGATGTGTGGGTAGATCAGCGCGTCTGAGTCAAAACATACCACGCAGCAGTGTAGGTGTGGTTCGGTCACATTTGAGTGCTTTTGTATGTTTGTTGAAGTAAGTTTGAAAGAGTAGAAAGATGAGAACATGAATTTTGGATCGGAGAGCGAAAGCCTTTCATTAATGCAGATGGACTGACCTGAGCTAAGTAGAGCTCTTTAATATTTAAATGACACTACATGCAGTCTGTGTAGCAGCATGCAACCTCAGAGCCAGCATCTCGCAGCAGCCATGTCGGGTGTAGCACATCAGTGTCTGTTGTTTCCCAGGAAAAACAATATCTGTCTTTCTCTTTGTTTTCTCCCTGTGCTGTTTTGCATCGAAGTACATTTGCTAATCTGTATTTTGAGGTGGTAGTAGCTGACTCTGCAGGGACTTGGCTTGGTAACCAGAGGGTCACTGGGTGAAGTCCTGGGATGGACCAAAGTATGAGCTGGAGAGGTGCCAGATCATATCCCAGGCAGAGCCAAAGTTGCCTTGAGCAAGGCACAGAGGGTCGATACTCCTCGGGGGGTCTGGACGTGTGCAGGCCTCTCACTCTGACATCTGTCCTTTACTGCAGAGTGACAGGATGCTGTTATTCTGTTTGCAAACCTGTGGGTTTCCTGCTCATCTGTGGGTTGCATGAAAAGTCACAAGTACAAACAAAAATAATACTCAGGTTAGGTACAGATACTTTGATAGAATTACTTTGATACTGTCAACTACCGGTCTATGGAACAACCTCTGATTTATGTTTTTGTAGTGAAATGTGGGCACAGTTTTGAATGTATATCATCTAGATATCCAAACAGGAAAAACTCTGTCCAACCATAACTTAAACATGACATCAATCTGCAGTTTTTAAATCAGGTTGCAAAGGGGTGGAAAATTGAAACTGAAAAGTTTCCCGAAATTTTCCATAAAAATTTTTAATACTGGAGTTTTGGAAATTTGGGGGTTCTGTTGTCATCTTAAATTATTTTTTCTGAAGTTCCCAGGTAAATTAGGCACAGAAAGTTTGGAAGTTTTCTTTTTTGTCTTATTATCAACTTGAACGACTTTTAACTAATGAACTTGGTTGAAACAACATAAGTGAATGCAAATTCAAGTATTGACCGTGAATCCCTGGAAAAAAAATCCAAGCACATTTGACCATCATCAGTCACTACTTCACTTGCCAACAGCATTTACACTGAAACCACATTTCTGGATTTGGAGTCTAGAAATCCCGAATCAGGAAATGTGCATATCTGTTTGCTTGTGACAAATATTTATTTCAGTTTTACAAAAAGGGGAAACTCCCTGTTAATTGATTGATACTGTCATTTAAAAATGTTGCATTTGACATGTTTGTGTACATGTCTGCTTATAACAAACCAAAATGTTCAATAGTTACAGATTTATATGACCAGATAGATGCAGTTAATAAAAACACCCAAATATTCCAGAGAATTCCTGTTGATTCCAAAAATTCTCATGGAAGGTTTACAAATTTGAAAATTCCCACAATTTTGCAATCCTAGTTTTGACCTTTCATTGCCCGATAGCCTTAACTTTAACACATTTTACAGTCTTAAAATTATACCGATATTGATCTAAATTTTGCTTCAAAATGGAGAAAAGATTCACAAGGTTGCTTTTCAGTAAAATCTATCATCCAAAACACCACATTTTTAACTGAGACCTTGAAAAACAAAGTAGGAGGCTTTTTGTTGCATACAAAAATACTATGTTGTCCCATAGGAGCCCTTGAACCCATTTGTTTTCTGCATTCCCAGCATGCACTCCTTATATATTGTGTATTTTCCACCTGACTGAACAAACTCGAATCAACTAAAACTCATAAAATAAACTGAAACTTTCCTGTTTTATTTGATAAAACATAAAACTTTCCTCCTTACAGCGCTAAAAAGTCTTCACACTTGGATACAATTGGACTGAAAAATACAACAGAAAATACAAAAATTTCATTTTTTATGACATCTTTTTACCACAACTCTATGTATTTTACTGACAGCTGGGAACCTGGAAACTTTGAGTCAGAAAAAAGGAAGGGGAGGTGTGTGGAGGCTTTTCTAGCACTTGGTGTCATGCAAGGTGTTATCCAAAAGGTAGGCCTTTGACACATTTGTTCCCCGAGGCATATGTCAGGATTACTGCTCCCTGTGTCACCAAATGCTCCTCCTGCTTCCCAACCTGGTGGCCTATGAGCTGCACATGACACAATCCTCAACAGCCTGACAAAAGACGAGGCTCCATATCAGACTCATTTCAGTCCACCATTGCTCTCTTCCTGCGATGTTTACTGCCAGGGCGAGATTAACAATATTCTAACCATTAATTAAAATCACCTCAGTGAGAGAAACAGATGGCCAAAGCCATTAATCTGCTGTAATGCTCTTACTGTCACCGCACACGTCTTAATCAAGCCGTGATCTGCATTAATCACCTGACTTAGGTGACAAACAAGTATCACTCCTGTGTTAGCACGGCTTTGTTTGTGGTTGGACCTCCTCTGACCTTGCTGCTACAAATCGATGGGGGAAAAAAAGCCCTCTTCAGACGTGAGCAGGTCGTGATTTATGTAGAGGAAGTTAACTCAAACACAAGCTGGTATCAAGAAAAACCACAAATGAGCTTTTAATCATTGCTGTTGTGCTTTTATTCTGAAATGCTGTCATTCACAGCTGCTTAGTTGTTGCCTTAAATCAGCTGCACACAAAGTGGTAAGTGCGTGAGACATTTGATAAGATTAAAGCGTAATCCTCTTAGTGGCAAACAACTAATTTGGCTAATAATTCTGCATTACTTCCTGACTCCTCATCGCCATAAAACCCTGGATTTTAACACTCAGCCAGCATGGGACTGTTGTGATGGAGGCTTTGTGTGTCTGGTAATGGCACAAAAGTATCTTATGTTTGATCCCCCTGTGGCTGGGTGTTCCTTTGTTCAGCATGATCTTGTTTTTAATAAAGGTTGACAAAAGAGATAAGGAGAGGGAATAAGAGTAACACAGTAAAGACTAGATTATGGGGAAAAGAAGCGACATATCATGTGTGCTCTCAATTTATCATGTTCATGTTCTTCTCTCAACAATACGTGCCATAAAAATGAAGCAGCGCTCTCATACTACTAAGATTAATAATTGAGGTAAGCTTTTGTATTTGTCTGCATCAACATACAGCCAGAAATAACACTCACTGAGATGATTTGTTGTGTAGCGTGAGGGGAAAACCACTTGTTGATTTGGTGCCTTGTGGATATGAGAACAAACTCATCTGTGCCTGCTGTAATGCGATTCGACTGAAGCACGTTCCAAATTCAATATGTAAATACTGCAGCTTTCAAAAGCATACATTATGAATTGGCCTAGTATGCTGGAAAGTGTTCTAACAGTTTGTTTTTGCAGTCAGCCTGTCTGCTATTGAGACCAAGAATAGAAACATTATGTGAAAATTGAATTTTACAAATACTAAGTGGGAGCTGCTGGGTCTGAATCCGAGAGCTTCTTTGTTTTTAACCGCATGTGCTTGGCTGGGATTGGTCTTAAAAATAAAACAAACGAGGTGCCAGAGGGTGATTCATACGTGTAGTGGAAACCAGAAGACCTTGGGCCAAAGATTTATGACCTACTTATGGTTCATGTCAACAGATCTGGGACCTAATATCTTGGATGCTCAGGTGATACAACCCCCATAAGTGGAAAACCGTAGTTCTACATCAGCTGGAAAGGTCTACCTACAGGAATATTAAAAAAAAACACATTCCCCATGTACCAATAGTGCTGCAAGCGAGCCGTGAGGTGCAGTACCTCAAGTGTCCACTTGAGGCTGCTTGCAGGGCCTGATAAGACCCCATGAACACCTACATTAAAATACACAGGTTAAACATGTTCCCCAACGTGGTTCTCAGGGCTGAATTTTCTTTTATAAGGCACGAGCATTGATTCCAGTAAGTTTTTTGCTAACACCTTACCTAAAGGTCTGCACATTTCATTGTAGCTAGGTAACAATCCGACAAACTTTCATTTTTATTTTGCTGAAAATACTTCCAAATTTTTTTGGGGGTAATTTCACAAATGGGAGAAGATCAGCAGGTAACTTTTTTTATGATGTCAAATTTCAATTACAACCAAGTCACAATTTTTAAGTAACTGATTTTTTCCATTTTCTTTGAAATATCCTCCAAATTTCGAGATAAGTTGGTGGCAATTAGCAAATAGATTCTTCAAATCAAATCACATTGTGAAGAGTGGTGAATTTTTAAGCGTGATGTAACAATTCTTACTTGCACAACCCATGGGTATTTTGATGTTGATGACATGTCGTAACATTTTCAGAATGGAGTAAAGGGCTGTGTTTGAACTGTATGTACAAATGGATATGGATAATGCATGGATAATGCTCCATACATTTTGGTGTCAATTGTGATTGAGTTAAAAAAAATAATAACTCACTGACTGTAAGCAATTTACCTTGAAATTTGGGTGGGTATTTCATAGAAATAGGAAAATTTCGTCTTTTTCAAATATTGACTTGCTCACACTGAAATTCAGACATTATCTTAAAGAAGTCACTTGCTAATTTTCACCCAGTTGTCAAACAAAATGGGAGTTATTTCAAAGAAATGGGGGGAAAAAAATTGTCTGATTATTACTTTACAATGATGAAATTTGCGGCCCTGAAAAGTAAAGTGTTCCCAGTTTTTCATTTATTTTAATAGTTTGGGCACAGCTGAATTGAAGACGTTTAACACTTGCCTTGTCTTCGATGAGGTAAAATCAAATTAAGGTTCAATCAATCCATTTTTTTTTTCGTTCTGTTGTCTGTGCGCCAAAGTCCCGGTAAGAAACTTACTACCCAAAACATTGCTCTCAAATTAATATGACACTTGTCATTGTGAGCTCTCTTCAATACCCTCTTTTTCATCAGGTCACACTAAACTACATGAGCACCTGAGGGGTCTTAAACTATCGTGTCAGAGCTGCAGAGCCTAAGTACCTGTGCATGCACCGGCTTTTTTTCTTGAAGAGTATGTTAAAAACTGTCTTAATGATCTTTCTGAACCACCCTATTAACCCTTTGATACTGTTCAAGTCAGATTTGACCCATTTTGACATTTGAAAACAGTAAAATGCCCTAAACATGATTATTTTAGCCTAAAATTTACGACTGAAAACTTCAAAATACATTTCTAATTTAGAATTTGGTATAGATGGTGCTAACTATGAGGGGTTTCTTAATGAAAATTGACCAGAACAATATGGGGAAGGTATAAAATATGAACAGTGTGAAGGTTAATGTCACAGAAATTGTCAATACCTTTGTTTTATTTTTGTACAAAATTAAACACAATGCAGTTACATATCTGCGTACCCTGTTTCACCTTCAACTGCCAAATGACTTGGCCATTTTGATCACAAGGACATCTTATGTGTTCTGGAGGAGGTTTGAGACAAAGTCTGTGAGTGGGCCATGCTCAAAGCTTCAAATTTGTTCTTAACTGCTTTTTCAGTATTTCAAAATCAGTTAAGAAAAGAAAAAAAAGAAAGAAAAGAAAAAAAAAGGATTGCTCCCTGCTTGTTGGGAGAAAATTGCACCCCCAAAGTCAAGTATGCCAAGTTCTTGTTGAACAGGGGTACAACACAGTTTCAGATTGGTAGAGTGATTGGTGCTGCTACAGGCTTTGTGCAGACACACTATGTGAAAAAGGAGCTGATCTTTTAAGCAAAGCTGCAATGTAACAGTTGGTGTGTGTGCTCCAGTTCTCACGTATGCTCAGGAGCTTTAGGTGATGAGTCAAAGAATGAGGCTGCAGAAAGAAGGGGCCATAAAGTGACTTGGTTTTATCTCTCTATAGATGGGCAGAGATAGCTACTGCCTGACTTCAAAAGGGGCTGGTGGAGGCTGTTTGGGCATCTGATCAGGACGCCTCTGGGTGCCTTCCTTTGAAGGCTCTCAGGGTATGTTCAACTTTTTAAGAGACCCTGAGGTAGATCCAGGATATTCTGGGGGATAATAAATACTATCTGGCTTGGGACCACTTCAGGATCCTCAAGAGGAGCTGAAAACTGCTGCGGTGGAGAGGGACTGCTTGACTCTCTTGTTTAGCCTGTTGAGAATAGCAGCGTCACATAGTTAGCAAAAGATAGAGAAGATTTAATGAATAAAGATAATAGATGGGATGATGCTCAGATAAAACCACACTCAGCTCTCCCCTCCTCTTGACACAGTGTCTCGAGCGCCTCTTGTTTGTGTCTGCTCGTAGTGTGATTTTTAACACCTCCCTATATGTGCCCACTTGGGAGCTCAGACAGACTTACCCAAACTTTTGTGACGTGTGGCGAGCCCTTTGAAGGCACAGAGACGCCTTTTAATCAGCAGAAGCTAATCACCCATATGGTTGACAAAGGTCTGCTTGACTCATGCTCTTTTGTTATCACTATGGGAGCTGTTGCTGGTGTGTGTCTGAGTCTGAAGTAGGAGGGGGGATCATTCATTGTGGTTTATTCTCCTGACTTCTCTATTCTTCTCACTTCAGAGACTCTCATTTTGGAACTATTGTTTCAAAACAGGGTAAATTAAGTGCATTTGATTGTTTATTACAATGCAGATGATCTTGATAACGCAGGGCGGTTTTTCCCTCTCACACCGAGCGGCAATAATACTCTTTGTGTAATTAACATTGTGGGTGTCCAAAACACAACATTAATCAAATGACACTTGTCTGGCTTTGTGGGCTTTCTTTACCGCCTTGCATTGAAATTCCTCCTCTGCGATTTGAACAGATGAGACAGCGTCTGCAGCAAGAGAGATCTCTGCGGCTTCTTTATTATGCAGATTATTTATTGGCAATGTTTACATAGACAGATGTGATTAAAAGACAAAAAGTGCTAAAATATGAAATATTTATGAATAATAGTACAGGTTTATTATTCCTAAATGTCAGGGTGAGGACTGTGTGATTATAGGTGTATATGAATAACAATAGTAATCATCTGGCTTTGAAATCCAGCGGTATTTGATGTGTTTTCAGCCTCTATTTTTGCTTTTACCCAGCAATGGAAGGCAATTAAGCAAGCAAATTGGGAAATGTTTCAGTAAAAGTGGGTTTGTAGTGAATGTATTTTGAATTTGTTTTTCTATGCCACTTATATTCAAACTCCAGCAGGAGATAATGTCCTGTTTCTTCAATACCGCACTTTTTTTATGGATGACACATTTGAAACCTGACACTTTAGGTATAAAACACCATGTGATATTTAAAAGCCTTGGTACCTTGCTCCATTTTGATCAGCTGTAGCATTAAATTCTGTTTCCAAATGACAAAAGAACATTGCCAAATCAGTAAATCTTCCTTTCTTTTGCTTTATTTATGCTTGAAGAACATTGCAGCTAAATCTACTGCTCTAGTTTGACCTGTAAAAATGATTTTGAATGCATGACTTTTACAACTGAATATTTTAACATCTTGTTGCTGGTAAAATAAAATCTCAGAAGAGAAGAGGATGCCTGCAGCGAAGGAAAAGCATTAGATACCAGTGGTCTTCTGAAAGTTTCTCATGTTGGAGAAATTGTTAACTTTTGCAGTAATTATGAGCAATTATGCTGTCATTGACATTTAGATTTTTCCTCCTGCAGTTTTTCCACATCTTAAGCCTTTCTTTTTTAACTGACTGAAACCACCAATCAATCATCCCAGGCCTCAGCAGGTAGAGTTAATGTACTTCTTACATGTAGTCTTATCAAATCAGCCATATAAGTAAATTAGTTTGTTAATTAATTGCACTGTGCAGGTTTATCCTCAGATTAAAGCTCCACAGCATATCAAATAAACCTTTTGCACTCACAAATGTGGCCCACACTGCAGCAGAGCCAAATGTTGTCCTGTTGGTGGACCTCTGAGGCCTTTCATTGGTCGAAGGGAGCAGCTTATTTGCATAGAGGGGGGCTTAAAGTCCCACTGCAAAGTGAGTTTGACACAGTTGTGACTCGACCTGTCAATGCACGAGAGCCGGATTGATTGTATCATTGATGACTTTGTATTGCTGTGCTTTGTAACCCCTCAACATGGGACGCTCAGGAGTTTCACTGTGCATGCTTTTTGCTTTTTTCTGCACTGCACACTGCACAACCACAAGGTATTTCACCTATGAAGAGGATGCACCGGGCACCGAGATAGGAAACTTGTCGCAAGATTTAAAGATTGATCCAGCTGATGACCCTGACACTTCGTTCCGCTTCATGCAGGAGAATAACTCCTCTTTGATCCAAATGAGGGAGACTGACGGACTTCTGAGTGTTGCAGACATCATCGATCGGGAGCAGCTGTGCCCCAGGACCCCGCGCTGTTTCATCACCTTCGACATTGTGGCCTTCTCCAAAGAAAAGTTCCAACTCATACACGTGGAGATCGAGGTGAAAGACATCAATGATCACTCTCCTCATTTTACGCACAACCAGACGCACTTGGAGATTTTGGAAAACGTGCCTCTTGGTTCAAGATTCCCCCTGCAGATTGCTCTGGATCAGGATGTGGGTGAGAACTACATCCAGAGCTACAACATCTCTCCCTGCAGCCACTTTGCCATTGAAGTGCGCGATCGAGAGGATGGGGTGAAATTTGCAGAGCTGGTTCTTGTGCGCGAGCTGGACAGGGAGGTGGAGGACTCCTACACGATCGAAGTAACTGCAACTGACGGAGGCGTACTTGCAAAGTCCGGGTCAATGCTTGTTTACATCAGAGTGCTGGACTTTAATGACAACAGCCCCACGTTTGAGCACAG
Source organism: Thalassoma bifasciatum (assembly GCA_008086565.1). NCBI lineage: Eukaryota > Metazoa > Chordata > Actinopteri > Labriformes > Labridae > Thalassoma > Thalassoma bifasciatum. Next base: position 426,305 of record RPOG01000111.1, on the reverse strand, counting down.
CTCCCTGAAAGTGGAACTGAATGAAGACTCTCCCGTGGGCCATCGAGTCCTTAAAGTGCACGCGTTTGACCCGGATGACGGTGAAAACGGGGAAGTCATTTACGCGTTTGCTGACGGTGTTTCAGCAGAAGCTGCTCGCGTTTTTCACATCGACCCTTACTCCGGGGATGTGACTTTGAAAACGCTGGTTGATTTTGAGAAAAGGAGATCATACGAGCTGAGCATCAAAGCCTCAGATTTGGGCGCGAACTCTGTGCCATCCAGCTGCAAAGTTGTGATAGATATCGTTGATGTGAACGACAATGCGCCTGAAATCAGCATCAAACCCATGACCTCCAGCAGTGATGGAGTCGCCTATATCACAGAGGCTGCAGCTGCGGACAGTTTTGTTGCTCTGATCAGCACCTCGGACAGAGACTCTGGCTCCAACGGGTACGTGCGCATCAGCCTGCTCGGGCACGAGCATTTCACCCTCCAACAAGCGTATGGAGACTCTTTCATGATTATCACCAGCACCACTTTAGACAGAGAGAAGATCCCTGAGTACAACCTGACTGTGGTGGCAGAAGATGTGGGAAACCCGCCTTTCAAAACTGTCAGACAGTACACCATCCAGGTAACAGACGAGAATGACAATCCTCCACTCTTCAGTAAGTCTCTGTATGAAGTGTCAGTCCTGGAGAATAACATCCCAGGCTCATATGTTACCACTGTTGTCGCACGAGACCCTGATATAGGAAAGAATGCCAAAGTTTCCTACAAACTCATAGACTCAGCAGTGGAAGGAGGATCCATGTTGTCCACTTATGTTTCAGTGGACTCACTCTCGGGGTCTGTGTACACTTTGAGATCTTTTGATTATGAGACCCTGCAGCAGATTGAGCTTGTCATCCAGGCTGAAGACAGAGGTTCCCCCTCACTCTCCAGCACCTCAACAATCAGGATCAAAGTTGTCGATCAGAACGACAACTTCCCGTTCTTCACCTTCCCTGTGTTTGTGAACGACTCTGCTGATATCCCTCTGCCTTTTAATGCGCCTGCTGGCTTTCTGGCCCTGAAAGTCTCAGCAGAAGATGAAGATGAAGGAGTGAACGGTGAACTCTCTTACCACATTGTACAAGGTGACCCCAAGCTTTTCACAATGAACAAAGACACGGGAGAAATTGCTCTAAAACAATGGCTGACAGCTGAAATTGGAGACGTGCTGGAAATGAAAATTGCAGTGAGTGACAATGCCAGGTCCCCTCTCTCCACCAGCGCAACAATCCGGTTTGTCGTCTCAGACTCTGAGCCCTCCGAAGACCAAGTCGTCATTGTGCTGAGGTCAAGCGATGAAGAGGGCCCCAGCTTGGATGGCTCACTAATTGTTATTATTATGCTCAGCGGGGGGTGTGCTTTGTTGTTGATTGCCATAGTGGTTGTTGTTGTCACATGCAAACTCAGCCGCGAAGGAAGAAACCAGGTCTCCAAGAGGGAAGTGGGTCACAGCTTGTTCGACAGAAGGCCCTTACCTATGCTGGGCCTTGAACCCAACATTTACACTGGCCAGGGAAGCTTCTTTCATGAGAGAGCCTCTTCCTCTCTGGATGAATCCTGCATGTATGAGGAGAGGAGCGGGGACTCGGAGACAAAGGTGAGGCAACTACACAAGTCCCATTTTCATCTTTTTACTTCATATGCATACCATGTTTTCCCGAGTGCTGCCTTGATCTTTGTGCCAGAAATGGAAACTAAGCTTTCTCGCTGTCATTTTGTTTGTTCTCTTTAGATGTTCCTGCCCTCCAAGCATTTCCAGGCGGCTTCTGTGTGGCAAGGTGACAAATACTGCTTGCAAGTGAGGTAAGACAACTAAATAGAATTTATTTCTTCAGATAGGATGTGCTTTATTCACAGTCAAATCTTGCTGAAAAACACACGTCGGGTGCTTAACATGCACCCTGCATATATTCTGTTGCTTGTGGCATTCCTGTGGAATGAGGTTAGATGGGGGGGATAGAGGCAGGCCCTGTATGTAGGGAAAAAAAGACATCAATAATCAAGCTAATGTGGTGCACTGGTGGCTCATACTGTATCTGTTGATTGTATTTGCAGCGGCATTGGCAACACGGACCAGCTGAGCGTGAAGGACAGCGGTAAAGGGGACAGTGACTTTAATGACAGTGACTCTGATATCAGTGGAGACGGAGGCAGGAAGAACTTCAGCACCTTCCAGCCAAGGCTAAAAAGTGAGTTTTATTCTCAAAGCCTGACATCTATATTAATCATAAATATTCACCACAATGACATAAATGATAAATGATTTTAAAACACTATCTGCATCGGCAATTTCTCATCCTTATTTTTCCAATCTCCTTCACTTTTACTTCAGGTTTATCCAGCGCATCTAATAGCTTGTCTGGGGATTGCCAAAGCACCTACTGTGCAGTACAACCGCAGAGCTTCAGAGCCCCCAGAGACAATGCATACACAATTGGCTTCTCCCCATTGCCAGTCTTCAACAATCCTCATGGCTATCCCCTCTCTTGGAAGGACTCCGGCTATGGCACAAATCGCCCAAAATCAAGGAGCAGCATGCAGAGCTTCTCCAGGACAGGGACTCTTCCTTCTTACTTCTCTCCTCAGCAGCAGCTGCATTGTGAGGCTTCTGTTGAAGGACCTGAAGTCCAGAGGGAGAGTCCAAGTTTTGTAACAGTTGCTACCGCATTAGAGGTCGCAACTATCTTCTAAAAATTGTGTATACGCTCAAAAAAGACATCTCCAAAGGTGTAAAAAGTTGTCAAACATGTATATATTTGTAGTTGTATCATAATTATTGAAAATATGATGTTTATTTGTGTTCTTTATTTGATTTATTGTACAGTCTATGACATGCATAAGTTCCTTTTCTCAATAAAAGTGTTTCTGAAATCATGAAAATTGCGTTATCATTCAAGTATCTTCTGAAAACGGATGATCTGAGTAAATTAATGCGATCAGACAATGTGTCAATTTAATTGAAAAATATTGGGTTTCTGAAGATTAAATATCATTCCCCATGGCAGTTCAAATCTCCAGGCAGAATTTGTAAACACGCAGAACTCGTCCTCCCCAGTTTGAATCTACATGATCAAGACTCCAGTCAGTGATGATCAGATGTAAAATCTCAAGCTGCTCCATTACCTGGGAGACTGGCTTTGAAGACTCCTGGTAGCTTCGCTGGAGTTGCGTGCATGCAAATGAGGGAGTGGAGCTGGTAGTCAAGTAGAAAAATAAAGTATAAACCATTATTTCGACAAAATCATGCTGGCTGCTGTCACACCTGCCTCAGCTCCTCTAAATAATTTACATCACTGTACACAGTGCAGCACTGTTGTTCGACAAATTCCAGACTGTCATTAGTGTCTATGAGGGAGCTCTTGTTTATAAAAACTTTGCTTGCCAAGAGAAATAGGACAAAATATGCACAGGATGAAATAAAGTTACCTCATGTACCTCTTCCTATGAACTTGTGCTTTGCGAGCAATAACACTCATATTTACTGATCTGCTGTCTATTATTGAGTTTGATTCAACCATGCATATGTAGGGCAAGTGCACACAGTCTCTAGCCTAAAATAATTAATCGATGAGGCATTGATGGCTTCAAATCCATAACCAACGTGACAAACATTCCCCGCAAGACTCATCATTAACTGTTTTGCCTTCAAATGTTGCTGTGATATTATGTTATAACTCAAATCTCCTAAACTAGAGCAACACAAGGACATCTTAACTAGTTTGTGCAGGAGGAAATCATTTAAATACAGTTTTAGTATTTTTTGAAACAACCGTAAATAAACAGGCCTGGCTCTAGTTTACCTCATCATCCTTATTTGAGACTGCGTTTGAAAATAAGAGAAAGGCTGAAGTCTAAAAATATACTTGTTAAACATTTTTTGAATACCTGCTGATTTTCATCTCCTGCACACATTTGCTGCAGTATTCAGTCCTCATTATTTTTAAGGTCAATTCAAATGAGCTGCTGATGAATGAAAGCAAATGAGACAAGGCACAAGCATTGGTTACAAACAAGTGGTAACCTCAGCTCAAAAAGTATGTGACACTGAAAGTGTTAGAATCTGCAGTACATTGAGTGTCCACTTGAAGCTGGCTTCAGAAGGACTGGGAACCACATACACACCAAGTCAAAAAGAGAAATAACATTTTCACAACTGAAGCAAAATAATTTAAAGCATGCTACAGTTTATGTCTGTTGTCTACATGGCTAGTATATCTAATTGAATTGAACTTTTTTTCCAGTGTTTTTCAAACTTTCGAAAATTTAGGGAGGAAAAAGAAAGCAAGCCTAACACCTTACGGTTTTGCTTGATTTTGAATTTCTTTAATAAGTGAATGTATCCCATTATCTTTTTTTATTAAGACTTCCCTCGTACCTTAACACGACTTCCTTTACCTCTTTTACCAATTGAAGTGCTGTTGGACAAGCTAATGCCTTCCTTTTGTTTCCCTGGATTTTGACCCTGAATAAAATTTAAAAAAAAAAAAAGGACATACTGAAGACACTGGGCCTTTTATAAAGACAGCTTAGCAGTTCATGAGATCTCAGATGTCAGTTTTTGGTGTTTTTCTATCTTCTTGAAGCTTGTAAAGAGCCAAGGCTAACCCCTTATAATTTTTGTATGATTTTGATCAAAACTGAAATAATGAAAAACACACCGGGGACACTCTGTGGACTCTTATTAAGGCACTCTAAGGGAAAATAACCAGGATTTGTTATTATTATTATCATTACTATTATTATTATTATTATTATTGTTATTATTTGTTTGTTTTTACTTCGTAGAACTTTCAAAGAAACCATGGGCTAGCCACTTATAATTCATAAATGGATGAGTAACGCCAAGCAGACTTCATCCCGTTATCATAAAGGCTATAATTACAAACTATACAGTAGCTATTTGATGAGATGGCCTAAAGAGAAAATAAAAAAGTTGGGGTTTTTTTTGTTTTTCTTTTCACTTTAAATTGGAAAAAAAGAAAGCATAAGGGTTACCCCTTCTGTTTTACCCTTTTTATTTGTTTGCCACATGTTTCTTTTTTGATTATTATTCATGTCCTCTCATGTTATTCTCAGGTTTGATTTTTATTACCTTAAGTTGCAAAGACAGGGTACCCCAAATATTTCTGAAAGCAACATCCTCCCTTTTTTCATGTCAGTTTAAAAGAGCTGCTGATGAATGAGAGCAAATGAGAGAAGACACAGGGGTTGGTTACAAACTACATATTAGCAATGTGAGGGCTAGTCCTAAGGAGAAAATAAATAGATCCTCAAACCACTGCCAAGGAAGAGCTATCAGTGGAAAGTGGTGGCAGACTGAGACATTATTTCTCTTTTTTTCTGCTCATCTGCTGCAAAAGGGGTCTGAGAGCAGTACTCATTTGCATAAGCATAAATACCTGCTTCTTTGGCTTTTGATAGCTGTGATAAAAGCTGGAATAGAGTGGATTAGATGCCTTTTTACATAACTGTAAGGCACTAAAAGAGTTCTCACACGTTGCAACAATATGCCTCATGAATAGAAGAAAATGTTCTGACGCTATATCCTGATAACTTTTTAAATGTAATACTTCTTTTCTGCAAAGTCACTCCAGTTTGAAAATAGCAAAGTTAATAACTTTATTTTAGGCACAGGTTCCACTGAGGATTCAAGGCCATGCGGTGCAAAAGGCAAGCAATAAAAAGGAAGGTCATATTTGTGCCCCCACTGATGTGCACCGGTCTGACAGATAGCCAATTGTACACAGAGAGAGAATGCATTTATCAATCAATACAATATGAATCTCCTCATGGTGGCTTTATGTGCTCCTTGTAGGTCAAATACATGTGCATTGACCTGAGAATTTGTGCCTCAAAGTATGTTCATCTGCAGAGTTTTTGGTGGTAAATGTGTGTCAGTTGCAAGGCTGGCTCTGTTTTCACTCAAATCCAAATGGACTTCACATTAATGTCCTGCAGCAGCTCTCACAGCACATTTGAAATCTCCCCAGGTAATAGAAAATGAGTGTTTTAGAGCCACTTTTCAGCTCATCAGTAGTCCACTGACAAATATGTCAGATCTACACACGTCACTTTCTCGCCTCCCATCTGCTGCTGGTGGTTTATATTTGACGAATGGCTGCCTGTTTGACTGTGATTATGTTGTTGTGCCCTCTTAGCATCTCATCTTTAAGACACAAGTCCCCCAGTCTACCCAGTGTAAAAAGATGGAGCCTTTCTCAATCGATGTGTTCTAGTACTTCAGGCCTGTCCCACAATGCAATGTTTTTTGTTCCACTCGCACCTCATCTTCATCTTTGTCTCAACTGCCAAGTGTGGTTATTGACTTTTGGATGCTTTGAATTGTGGGGCTGGTGTGTGAAAAAATAAACACCATTTGTTCTGCACTTGACAGTTTGTCTAGAAGGAGAAGCAGTGTCTGTGTTCATTTACCATTAAGATGTTGTCTGCTTCATTTACAATGCGTTCTGTCCAGCCGAGTTCACTCCCACATCAACGTCTGATATTTTAGGAATGCGAAAAAAATGAGACATCTGGGAGGCAAAAGCCAACATTTCTACTAAATTATGGGATGTTATCATTTGGGTCCCTGTCATTCCTCTGTAATTACTGTCAATCTGAGATTTCTTTTGTCTTTTGCAGCCTTGGAATATATTGTGAAATAAAAGATACAAACACACATTTACATTTTGGATGCTGTTTGATCACTGACAGACGGAGACCTTGATTATGTTCCATGCTAATATGCTGCAAGTCATTTGATGGATTAGTCTGACAATTTGAGAATTATGCTTATTTGCTTTCTTGCCAAGAATTAGACTAGAAGACTGATATGATTCTCATAACTGTATCTGCAATAGAAATCGAGAGCAGCTAGTTAGCTTCCAGCATCTTTCCTCGCTCTATTTTATGTGTATTGCTTGAAAATAAACTGATCAAAGATGACAGGATAATACTCTCCTGATCAAAATCTTAAGACCAGTTGAAAAATTGCACAAATTTACATTGTGCACTTTTAGATCTCGAAAAGGTTATTTTGCATTTCCTCAAAGATCCTGAGGGTCATGGAACAAAAAGTCAACTGATCAAACTACCTGCACTGAGCTGGAGGATCCAATTGGCTGTCCGTCAAATCATGAGACTATCCTCGACCCAAATTATGGCTGTTACTGACTGCTACTGACTTCAGACCAATAACCACTAGACAATGTCTGAGAGAGAAGAACAAAAAACCTTTTCAAAGGCCTTGTGTCCTTCTACGCCCTAAATTGCTCGTTTGGACTTTGACAGAAAGCATCAAAGTGAGACACTGAAAGGTGGAAGAAAGTTTTATTCTCTAATGAGAAAAAAATGTATCATTAATGGTCATGATGGCATCCAACATAAATGACATGACAAGGAGATCCCACTGAGATGTTCCCTATGTGGTACAATGGAGGGGGCGCCATCATGATCTGGGCGGTGTTTTCCTTCAATTGAACAAAGGAGCTTCAGGTTGTGCTGGGGCGTCAAATAGTGTCTGGCTATAGGGAGATGATGCAGGGGGCGTCCTTCATGTCTGTGTGCTAATGACTGGGTTTTTCAACAGGACAAGGCTGACGTTCACAATGGCTGCCTGAAAAAGGACTTCTTTGTCCAGAGGAATAAGCTCACTTTGGACCATCCTTCATCTTCCCCTGATCTAAATCACTCTGAAAACATTTGGGGAAGAATGGAGGGGGAGGTTTACAAAAATGGATGTCAGTTCCAAACACTCGCATCAAGCATGCAGAATTTTTTTTTTGAAGTGATCAACAAGCTCCTCATGGACTCCTTTTCAGAAAATTTTAAAGGGTTTTTAAAAGTTTAAACTTTTGATCAGCTGATAAACAGACTCGTTCATTTTAATTGTTTGCAGTAAATTGCTGACTCAATTATTTTTGTCTCACTCTAAATTTGGGCAAATTTTAAACTGGTTTAAAGATTTTAATCAGGAGTGTATTTGTTGAAGTATTTTTCAATCATAAACTCAGTCGTGCATCATAATAACTGCTTTTCAGCTCCCTGCACTGAGTATTTGGCAGAAAAAAATGTCCTTTTTTTCTTCAAGTTATTTTGGTAATAAAATGTGTAATACAAAGATTTTAAGATGCAGATTGGGGATTTTCCTCATCTTTCAAGTGAGCAAGACTGCCTGTCTCCTGCCATTACTGTCTTTATGCTTAACTAACTTGCCGCTGGCTCCAACTTAACTGAAGGACAGACATGAGAGCGGTAGGTATTAATCTTATTTTCTAACTTTTGGCAAGACAGCAGATAAGTATAATAAATCACATGTCAAAGTATTCCTCTCACCCAAAATAAACCCATCAATGACAAGCCTTGTTCCTTCACTCACTCAAATATTTGCTTGATTCCTGGTGTCGAGGACATAGTTTTATACCATATGCCTATGATTGTACATGGCTGCTCATGTGGGAGCGTAGGCCCATGGATTTGACAACAACCAAACACTGCCCACTGTTTCTGACATGTTAAATAGCTGTGGACAGTCTGCCAGCTGCACTGCAGCTCACCCTGCATCTCCAAACTTGTATACTAATCAATTCAAGAATCTAATTTAAATCTGATTTGCATTGTAGTAACAATTCTTGTTTCCAAACGACAATGTTTGGAAGGAAACCTTTCAAATCTTCATTACAGCTCCTATTCAAAGTAGTTTTCTAACACTCCAGTTTGTCACGATTACATTCTATGTGATTTGAATTGCTATGAGTGTCAGCTTGGGAGTCATGACTGCAAGACCTACCATGTAGAGAGAATGTCTGTCCACTTCTCTCTCTTAATCTGACAGTAATTTCAGCAAGAAATAGACATTTAAATTACAAATTAAAGCCACGTGAAATAAAAACACAGGCAGTTCCTCTTCTTCTCCATCTCCTCTAATAGCAAGCCTTGGAGCATATAAGGATACGATTATGGTTTGAATAAAGAAACGAACAATGAGATTCTGTGTGACATTATCACCAGACATCTGTGCTAAGTAATATGAACTGATTGGTTTGATGCATTCACTGCTTTAATATCTGAGCGCTGTATCTGAGTCAGATTCAGATAATGAAGAGAGGGGGGGAAGTAGTTAGACTCTCAGATCGGATGTGATATCTAAGGAGATTTTGACAGATGGTGAAATGAAGAAGTCCACAGCCCCATCAGTCACTGCTGTTTCAGCATGACGTGAGTAATTTCATTATTCATATTTGTGTATAGGGTCCAAGAAGAAGGCAGTAAAATAAAAACAAAGATAAAATGAATATTGATACATAACCTCATTATAATTAAGTAAAAACATACACAAAATATGACTTCCAAATAGTTTGATTCCATCTATTCCACTGAAGTTTTTACACCACTAGGGGGAAACATGCAACCTCAAAAAATGCCTGGCAACCCAAACATCATTTACACTTATATGGGGCACTGTTTTATACACAGCAACCTGGTTAGGATGTGATAAGAACAATTTAATTTAACAAAATAAAATAGCGTATATATAATTTATTGCTTCTGTGATTGCTTCATTAGAAAAAAATCTATCTCTTCTAAAGCAGGGAGGTGTAATTCATGAGCGGCTGCAGCTGTATGCTATTACAAAATGTCATTTTTTAATAGAGTGTCAGAGGCAGCCTGTGCTCAACCATAACATCATGTAATGTGTCAGTGCTTTTACTCTCCTGCTACTATTTCAGATAGTTTCACAGTATGGAAAGTACTCACAGTGATGTGGAGCTACTTCAACCAAACAGGATTATTGTCTTGTTTACAAAAATTCACTCAGGGTTAACACTGATTTTTATTTTCTGCAAAGGCTGTTTTCATCATGCTGTTCAAGGATATGTTGCATTCAAACTGCGGCTAACAAAAAAAGGGCGGGTGCACCATGAGGGGTTCTGGCACTCAGACCATCAAGTGTTCATTTTCAGCTGAAATGTACTGTATGACTCATTCAATGCTATGAATCCCATACTCTGCTTCTTTATCTTTATCTGAAGGGAACCAAAACCCACACACGCATTCAGGAAACAAAATTAAATTGTAGTTTTTGCCTTCTCTGTTAATCATAAAATCACTGGGGAAAGCTAAGTCACATATTGAGCATATTTATTACATTGTACAAGAAAATCCCAATTGGGCTGAGCTGTTATAATGCATCTTTATGAATAAATATCACTGCATGCATGAGTGGACAGAGTGTTCGTACACCAGCGACAGAAGAGGCAACAAAAAAACCACAATAAACATAAACGCTTCATCTCTTTTAAGCCTCTCTATTATACTGCATCTAAATAGACTAAAGCAGAATGCTCAGTCTCATCAGGCTGACAGCCATAGGAATATTAATTTATCTCTTCACAGCATAAATACACACATGGAGTGACTGCTGCCTGGTTGACCTCTGTCTTAACCAGTAATGGCAGTGCCTGCAGTTCTCTATCTGCAGAGTGTGTCAGCTCCCACATCGAGCTTTGGTCCTGAGCTGATGATGATAAATCTGTGCCAGTTGTTCACCAGTTGATTGTGGTTTACTGCTGAGCTGAGAGTGTCTCATTGTGTCAGTGTGGGATGTCATGGAGACAGCTGCCAAAGGAAACGCAGCCTTTATGCTCTCTCTGGTATATGGGAGTTAAAATTGGGGAGAGGGAGGGAGTACAAAACAGAGGGAGGAAGAACGAGAAAGAGAGAGAGAGAGAGAGAGAAAGAACTGTGTTGCATCAATCAGTCTAAATGACTTGCTTATGTAATTAGCTAACAATGTTTTGTTTCTCCGCTTCCCTGAAGTTATTAGCGGTTCACAGTTAACCTTGAAGTAATTGGAAAGGCTCTGCTGATGTTTCCCGATCTGTATGGAGCTGACAGTTTATTTTTCTTCTCTGGATGGCTTCCCTCCTCTTTCATGTTGCTACAGTATTTATGAATTAGTTTCCTGTCACTGTACAGTACTGTCTAATACTAATTGGTGCTGAGATATATGGGTTATTCACATCCCACTAGGTGGCATGCAGGCTTCCTTCCTCCCCGACATTAACATGACTGAGAATTGTCAAAACTAATAACATGGTGTTGCTCTGGTAATACCGCTGCACAAATTACACCTTCCCTTGAAAACGGTATAATCTGCAACATAAATTCAAACCCCAGCTCTGCAGCCACTGCGTCTCCAACTAGTCCCTGACATTTTAATTTGATGCTTCATCTGCAATTAGACATGCACTGCATGGCCATTGGCTTATTTTTATTTAGAGGGAATCAAACATTCACTTTGGAGTCCTTTTAATTTGGAAGGAGAGACTGACTCAGACTCAGTGCAGTGTGTTTTTCCCTCACTTCCTATGAAGTATTAATAAGTTGGACAGTGTTTCACTGAAAAATGAATTTAGCTGTCATGGCTTTGATGACTAGCGCATCAGTGGCATGCTATAGTATGCAATCATGAGACGGCTGGTCCGGTTGTCAATGGAAAGACAGAATGTGTTGTCACAACCAGGATGATATGAGAAAAAGTCTGCTCCTCCTGGTTTGAATTTGTGAAAAGAAAAACATCCAAAGACAGGAGAAAAAAGCAATCTGTTAGGGGACATCTTGGCATGTTTGCGTAGCCGCTTCTTTGCTCAGTTTTGTTCCATTTCTATTTCACACAGTAAAAAACATTATGTCCTTTTTAATTTTCTGATAGTCCCTTGCTTGTGTCGACCACTTTTCTGGATAGATATCTGCCCGAGAAGTTAATTTAAATGACTTTTTGAGGATGGTGATTGATCCATTGCATACTAAATAACTCTCCCGGCCCTGAGATAAAGTGCTGGTGCACAAAGAATAAGGAAAAGTCATGAGCTCTCCTAAATCACACTGCTATTGTTACAATCTATCATCACTGTCTCCATCTAATTATGTAAGCGCTCTTCGTTCTTCGGCTTTCACCTTCATGCGATTCCTCACAGAATACAGATATGTAGTCAACATCACAAATCTTATAATGAATTTACTGTTCTGTTTTATTTGATTCTCTAATACCCTGAAATTCTAGAGGCATTTCAAGGGCTTCTGACTCATGCCATGTATCTGAAATATATATAAAAACAAAAGTGGGCTTTGTTTTTTGTTTTCAATAGGATTGTCAGGGATCGCAGAGGCTGAGGCAGGTTTTCTTCTGTTTCCTCAGGAAGATCACAGCCTGGGTCATATTAGAAATGTTTACTCCACCTGTCAAAGGATAAGTTGTAAATTTTAGCTCACAGGAAATGAAAGATGTAGAGGCGTGCTGAGTACAGACACCAAAGTAATGTCACCTTGAGTGAGCATTTCCCTTGTCTGGACTGGCAGGTGATATCAGAGGATAAACTCCATTTTGACCTTGTGTTCACTCATCACAACAAAAAACACAAGAGTAGAACAGGAGAGAAAAAAAGAAAAAGAGTTAAAAAAAAGAAAAACACACCGTCACATTTCAAATATTACTGCTTCAGTCAGCTGATATCACCCAGCACCGATACAGATAACTGCGCTTCATTCCCTCTGCAGCAATGGATGACTAGGTTTGATGTCAACGCCGTTATTAAAAATGCAAAAAAAACAACTAAACATATCTTCATTAACATTCAGTGCCATGGAGGTGTGATTGATTCCATCATCAACCAAGTCATTTTCGTGGCCAGCATAGGAACATCAAACACCATGACCTCCATTATTTCCCCTTTGAAATTGCATTCACTTTACTCGCCTCTCTGGCTCTCCAATACCTTGAATCATTTCTCTCGGGAGGTGTTTTTTTCTAACCTGCTGCTTCTCTGCCAGTCCTAAGAGCAGTGTAACCAGCAATTCTCTCACACTGTATGTGGGACACTTGAGCCAAGAGTGAGACGAGGCATCTAGCACAGCCATTCGTGAGGCTGCGCACTAGATCCAGCTCAGAGAAATTTAGACAGAGGCTCCCCAAAAATAAAGTGGCACACATGTTAAATTTATCTTGATTATTAATGGATCTATTGTGGCTTAGATCAAACTTGGTTTCAATACGGGGCACCGATACTGAGATAATATAATTTAGCATTAATGTGTCTTTGCTTGGTTTATTTACAGCTTGTTTACTCCCTGTTGATTTAACTCAAAGGTTTTAATGTTCTCTACTAATGCAATTTTTTGGACGTGCAATTTCTTTATCATGTAAAATTTAGATCAGTTTATCAAACTCGCTAAAGTTGGGAGGTATATACTTTGGAAGGGAAAATTAGGGGCTTTATGTTGTCACATTGAAAGCCAGGAAACTTGTAAAGATGCTGCAAAGGTTTGAAGCATTAGTCCAGTGGCTCCATCAGCCCCCGACTCCCGAAATAGTGGTGCCAGAGACTGGCGACCCCCTGCTGTGGGACTGCACTAATTGGCCAATCCAAAAGCAGACAGCCTTAGCTGATGTGTAGAAAATTAGACTACCTATGTGCACATATTGCTGTGTTTCTGATACTAACCTACCACCACTGATACCTTTGTTATCCTGGCTTTATCACCCCAAGAGTCTTGTGGGAACAAAAGAAATATGGAAATTACATTAAAAAATTCCCATCAGCATGATTTTACATAAAAAAACCTCTATTTTTGTTCATATTTTTACAATAATGGATGAAATAGGCCTTCATTAATATATATGTGTGCCAAAGACTAGCCAGTGGCTATGGCTGCAACATGGTCACTCCACGGGTGGTGTTGAAGTTGAGCTACCAAATATCAAATCTGAGTCAAGTCTCTACTCTCCCACTCCAACTTGAGTCACCGGGGAAGAGTCTTAGACAGGTGCCCAATACTTAAGTCTAAATCAGAGTCCAGTTTAAATTCTGACTCCAAGTTAACCTGAAAATTTGAAGAGGACTGTTGTTTCATTCAAAATATTTGCTGAATGAACTATGCTTGAAACACCTTTCTTTTATTCACTGCAGTTTTATTCTGACCAATCCTGTCAATCTTTCCTGAAATTAAAACCAGCATTAAAGTCAGAGTTAATACTGTTCCCTAGTTTCTGAAGCCTCATACTGAGAATTTTTCCCATCTTGTTTATATTTTGGCGACATATTTGGGAAGCCAAGTGGATACACATCAATATCTCAATCCTGTCTAACAGGCAAAAATAGAAAGGCTTTCTCAATCACAGGTAGCAACGCCTAAATACCTACCAAATTAAATCATAATTTGCCAAATGAACATGGTGCTCTATTAAGGATGACTTAATATTTTTGATAGGGATCATAAAATTATTGACAAAATATTTAATGGGGTAATAAATTACAAGAGAAGAAAGCCATCTTTTCCATTCACACAAGTCAACTTCTGATTTCAAGCACAAGAGGCTCCCCCTGCTGGGGAAATGCATGGCTCAGTTTTCAAACCTATATAAGTTTAGTTTGACTTGCAATTTCACAGGCCTACTTATTAAATTTAGTTTTCTTACTTGTTGGTTGGTTTGGTTGCCATGATGTTACTGAAGTCTGAAATCTCTGTTCAAAGATGGCTCCCGATGTCAGATCTATCTCCAGCCATCTGCTGACTCTCTGGTCGATGACCTCTGACACCCATCCAAGGGCGATGCTATGGCCGTCTTTGTTCAGCCGTTCATAGCTGCTGAAGTCTTTTTCTTCTCCAGTTCACTCAGTGTCTTGTCCAGGACTTGCTATTTAATCAGCTGCCACATGGGATGTCATACTCCACTCCAGCTCTCCACTGCAGGGGGCCCCAGCAAAGATCTTAAGGTGTTGAGTGGTTTGTGGTAAGTGCTGAATCCTTCTGCCTTGAGGACTTCTGCTGCATGTTCTGACATTACAATGGGCTCGTCAGAAGGAGAGGGAAAACGCTTTCAACTCAGCTGCTGACTCCCGTTGAAAGCCCGAAATGTCACTCTTAGAATATTACATGACGCTCACAAGATCATCAAAGGCTCTTGCGGTAATTATGCATGTGCGTTTAGGCAGCAAATTGTAACTGGAGCCTCTGAAGCCACGTGGTGGGTTGTAGGGTACTGAAGTCTAACAGGTTACGACATGAGGTCATTACTGAGATGAATAATCAATGCAATTCAGGGAGGCTGATTCTTCATGACTCTTGCAATACTGCGGTCTTTGGGTCCAGCTCGGGCTATTTACAATTACCCAACTAATTTGTAACACAAATTCAGATTCTTTAATAAAACCTACCTGATTAAATGGAAAATAGTATTGATTGGCTGAATTATTCACAATGCATGTGTGTGTTGTGTCGCTGCTGCAACACTGTAAACACCTCTTATTTGCAACTTCTCAGGCAAACACACAAAAATTGGACATAAGCTACTACCATTATCAAATACTGTTAATTACTTTTGTTTAAATATATACACATTGTGCTTTGAATAATGCACAAACTATCAGTCAAGATAAGTGAAGTGTTACGAGGAAATCATGATTATTTCACATTCTTAACCTCATGACATTTTATCTCCTTTAAATCCAATTATATTCTTGCCGTCTTGTAAAAAATGACCCCTTGATATTCCTGTATATGCACAGTCTGTCATTTATTCATTGTCAGAGCAGAAACTCAAAGGAAGGTCTGTGAATGTTTCACAGGTTATGGTGTTTGTGTCCATGTTCTTATAATTATATTCATGATTCTTTTCTCTTATGTTTGATGTGGACTGAATGTGAATTCTCTCCCTGAAAGTGGCCGTTGTTTTTACAATCCTAATGTGTTTTGTGTTTGGATCAGAGCAGAGCATTACACGCTTGTTTTCCAGACTGATTGATGAGCAGGTAATTTGAGAGTTTTTAGGTGCATATTTGCATAAACCCTTTTAAAAAGGCACATTCTCAACAGGCAGTCACTCTCTTAGCTCCTTCCCCCACAAATGCAGATTAGGTTGAGAATTTATTAAACCCATCTTACCGACCACCAGCTGAAACTCCACTGGATGCTATGAGGAATTCAAAATGCTTTCAAGTTGGACTTTGAGTTGGAGAATTTGGCAGAAGGTTGACCTGAGCTCTGGGAGCCTGAGAGAGTTTCTCAAAAAAGAAAAAAAAAAAATCAAATTCAAAACACATCAACTCCTTAACCTGCACGTTCTGGAGAGAAAAGCAGAACTCTGGAGTTTTGATTCACAATTGCAATCTCAGAGAATTGGCATGTTGAACCTTGAGGATTTGCATTCACATGCAAATCCACAGCTGGATAGTTGCAAAATGAATAATCTATTCAACATGCATCACGATAACAAGGCCTGTGAGACATGTCAGGCCTCTTTTGTTGCATCCACAGGCAGACCAGCAGCTCTGTCTGTAAAGGTGTTTGTTGAGAAGTGGAGAGCCCACACGACAAGTGTCAACTCAGAGAAATACAGCAGAAATGTCCACCAGTGCAAGGCCAAGGTATAGAAAGAAAGTGGTGGAAAAAATACATACCTGTTTCCTACAACTATATTTAGTCTCATAGTCACAAATGGTGTTATTTTCACAACATGTTGGTTATGTGTGATGTAGAGAGCAATAAATGCCAGAGGAAACACAAGGATACAAATGAGACCAACAGCAGAAAAAAGGCTCAAAAGATAAGGCTGACTATGTCCTATATTTTTCTACAGCTACCTGCTCACCTCATAATCAGAGTAATTCACACTTTGGCATGGCCCTTTCTACAGATATGATACTCAGATGATACTAAAAGATATGTATTTATGTGAAAATATAATCATATTGCCACATACATTTATTTTCACAATTTATACTTCTACTCAAACATCTTTTTTTCCTTTTTAGCACAGACTCAAATGCACGTCTCTTGGATTTTACTGTATACAGTTTGTGTGAGGAGTAAAATCTGGCAACTTATTTAAATACTTAAGGCTATAAAAAGTTCACAAAGAGCTCAGTTATTTTTAACAAAAGTTGTTCCAGCAGTGGCAAATTTCTTTGGCGCTATTTTCATCCATGGATTAACAGGTTATATGTAAAGGCTATACCAGGCAGCAGGATTTTAGGATTGACTGAAAATCAACGACTGCACTCACATTCACATGTCAGCCTGTGCTGCAGGAACTGTGTCCTTGAAATTAGAACCATACATAACAGAAATATACAGCAGTTCATTTCATATGGACTAAAATTGGAAGAGTGGATTACCCTTCCTAGCAATATCATAAGGAAACAAGGGGTTGGTTTGGGACAACCTTGTCCCTGGTTTGACCCTCAGCTGCATATCCTTTTACTGTTTTCCATCTCGAAAGCCCCAAAAATGGCTTTAAAAAAAATCATCTGTAACCACAAAATGGTTAAACCCAATCAATCCGCATTTCTACAGATTCAATTCATCACAAATTTTTATCTCAAAGCACTTAACAAAAAGAGCCGGTGCAGACTGTCCTCTTAGTTATATTATTTACAAAGGCCGAACATAAATGCACCATGAGCAAAGAACTTGTCATCATTTACCAAATAACAGAAGCGAGAAAAGAATTCCTTTAACAGGCAGGAACCAGCAGAACCAGACCCATGTTAAACAACCATCTGCTGAGACTGTTGGGCTTCTATAAAAATAAATGGATAAGGACAAACTAACAGAGCCATTAAAGCAACTTGTAACTCATGAAAATGTCTGACATTAATTTTTCAAGCGAGATATGATGAAATAAGATTTCACTGCCTGCCATAATACCAGATCTTAAAGCTCCTTTGAGGAGCTTTAAATGGTTGTGAAACATACTGAAATAAAAAGTTAAGTCTCTTTATTACCCTAAAAAGTAAATAAGACAATCAGTAAAATGATGAAATATTTCTCATTTGTCATGTTGTAATGACTTTTACTACTGAGCAGGGGTAGGTGTTTTGAATGGTACAGTAAAGAAATCACTTTTTCCTTCGCAAATATACAGACAATAAGTGATACATTAAAACTTTAGTGTGTTCAGTGCAGGACACACTGCCATATATCTGCTGTGATCTGGCTGGGAGATTTGTGTGCACAAATTAAAAACTTAAATTCTCTTTCTCTTCTACATCTACCTTAAATCTGTCAATCAAATATTATACTGATGTTCTATGACTGTGCATGTTTTTTTGTTCTTAAATCTTGTCCACACATCCCAAAAAAAATAATTCTAACATCAGTTCTGCCTCTGGATAAGTAGTCAGAGGTCATATTTCAAGTGGGGCAGAAGCCACCCCTCACCACCCCTTAGCACACCACTGCTGCAAATCATGCTTTGGTAGTAGAAATGTTTTTCCTTTTTGTTAATGCAAACTGAAAAATTCCTAGTTGGAAACCAATAGAAGGGTCACTGACTGTCTCCCAATGAAGAGAGTATGTTAGCTTGTGGATCATCCAGAGTAAGTAGCTTCTAAAAAAATAGTTTTTGAAATGTTTTTCTTCAATTATTGAAGCAGCCAAATTAAAATTCTGTTTGGTTCCATTGCGTTGTGCTGTCTGCAGAAGAGGAAAGAGGATTTCTGGGGATGTTGACACATGTAAACTGACTGGAGTTACACTTTTAATGTGTCATGATACAGAAATCATGCAGGAACATGTATCGTGAATAATTATTCTGAGGTAGGAGATACTTAATAGTGGGCAATGTAGCTGATATATATGTGTGTGAACACTTTGGATGTGGTGGTACAGTTAGTCAATTGATTTGTGTTTACTTTGACAATCCTATACTTATGCTGTTGTCCTATATCCATTTTGCTTGTTCCTCTCTGACTGATTAAGAAAGTGTCTTTAAAAACTCTTCTGCACCTGTTCTTCTAAGTGTGAGATGAGCATGTTTACACACTGTCCCATAGAGACATTCACTCCAAACAGAACTTGTTCTCTCAAGCATTTACTGTGCTGGAAAATTCAGCAACTTGTGTTGATCACCATTTGCACTCTCCACCATCAGTATTCTGATGCTGCTTGAGGTGTGGTGCAACCGGCAACAGGGGTGCAAAAACAGAATGATAAACAACGTAATCTCACCTCTAATCACGCTTGTGTGAGGAGTGCGAGTCACTTGAAAGAGATGCCGAGAGATTGTGCGTGCTTCTCAATGAGGATAGCCACCGTTTGTCATTTCAACCTCTGTGGAATTACAACAGGTATGATTTTACAGCAGGAGAATAATGTGCTTTCAAGTAAAAATCAATTCGTCATGAAACAACTGATGCATCCGTGTGCCTTTTTACTGCTAACAAAGCGGCACAGAATGTGGTTCATTCCAGGGCAGGAGCAATGGTCTCATTAGAGAAAGTTATCCATGACAAAGTCGTCAGCTCACAAAAACAAGGCAGTCCAAGCCACACATCGAGATGTGGCCTATTTAATATGGTTATGAGCCTTCCTCTCATTCAGAGTTCAGATCATATTAAATGGTATGACTGTGACAATGCCGACACAATTGTCAATAGCAGCCCTTTCCTGGGGTTTTAACATAGACTGAATGATAATTAGTTTCCCTTTGTTGTCCTTATCTCTTACCTGCAGAAATGGCCAATTTATGCAGGCTGCACCTTGGCCAGGCAAAGTTGATGCTCCCCAGAGGAGGAAAGCAGCCATGTTTCAGACAATTGAAATGAACTCGGGGAGAACTCAAGGTTGATTTAGATCCTGGGCAACATGGAATTAAATGAGGAAGTGGGCCATGCTGATCTGGCCCTGGTGTTGACACAGCTTCCTCTCCGAATTACTCTCGTCGGGGCACCTGAATCGCCACGCCGCCCCTGAGAGCTGGTCAAGTGAGAATAAAAATGCAAATGTCATATTGTTGAAATTCTGAGTGAACTAAATGTCAGTCCATCTTTTTCGATATGAGATATGAGATTGATGTGGATGGGCTATTGAATGCAAGTGTGATAGCTGCAGAAGGCAGGTTATACCAACAGCTGTGATATTTGAGCTGTGAAATAAGCCTTGTTTTTTTCACAGGCACAAGTAATTCTCTTATGTCCTTTGCGGAGATTATCCTGAAAACACCCACAGTCTCCACAGTCTGTCTTTCCATTTTATATCAGTGCCAAGATTTCCTTAAAACTAATCATGAAAAGGAACAATACAGGACACAGGTGGGACTGTTTTCAATTATTGATAAGAATCTTCCAGCTCTGAATATCCAAAGGGCTTCATTGATACAGGGAGCACACCTCTCTGAGGGGAAGGAACCCAGTTAACCTCTAAGACATTTGTCAGCTTTAATTTTACATTTGTCATCCATCTGATCCACTTCCCCTTCATAGAATGACCACTTGTCAAGTCCTCGCTGCTCCCAGCACATCCCAGCCAAACACATTTCATCGATCTATTCATAATCCCTAGTTCACATCCACATGTATTAGGAGCAACATCCAGCAGCAGCAGCAGCAGCAGCACGTTTCCCCCCTCTGATGCTGCTGCTGCTGCCTCTGTGCGCGCACATCAGTAAATGAATCACGTAGCACTAGAACAGCCCTTCTTCATGCGATCTTGCCAGACCTATTGGAGAAAACCCCCCCAAGGCAAGATCTGTCACTGTTCACTCATTTGCTGGAAGACGATCAGAAACTATGTTAAATGCACCAAGAAATACACTGGAGTGTGTTAGAAAGGCGTCGCGAGGATTCCGGTCAGATCTCACTGCGAAGGGAGCAGGTTTCAACAGTTGACGCGGAGAGAACTGAGCGCAGGAAAAAAGCGATTAATTTTGATTATCTGAAATCTTCCACCTTCTTTTTTTGCGGGTTTTTTTGGGCAACGTTTACGAGGACGCTGCAGATGAGCATTGTCCGAATGAAGGATGCAAGAGCTCTGGGTCCAATTGGACTGGATTATGGGATTACTGGACTGATTATAGGACAATCATCGGGCAAAAGTCGCAGCCGTGCTATAGATGCTCTTGAATGACGGGAACACAAAAGGTTGGACAGGATTAACAGCTCTATATCCCGCTTTTATTTCACTTTGTGGCATGGGCACGCTGCGTGTGCTACACGAGCAGAGCTCATATGCAACAGTGTGCCGCACAGGAGGAAAAGTAAATGCATTGTGAATGGTAACAGCGGACAATGCTGCATTTTGAACGGGCATGTCAGTATTTGCTGTAGCCTAGGTGTAGATGTCGCATGAGGGCAATGCGCTTTTGTGAGCTCGGGTCTAACCTTCACCACAGAGATCCAAACGCTTTAACCTTGGATGCAAGAGGGAATATTAATACTTTATAGTCATCGATTATTCATTAAGTCTCACCGTGAGGGAAAACAAAGCATTTTTCAGTGCACTATGTTGAATTTGATGTTTAATTCATGCACAAGGTGTCGTCGGGCGGTCATCTTTGTTTACAGAAAGAGTTCATCATAGCCGAACGGCATGTGAAAGAGGTTAAAAGAGCGATTAAAAAGGCAACAAGGATCCACAGATCGATTTAATTCCCAATTAGAGAGGGATCGGCGTCAACCACATGTGTGGTGTGGGTTTAGTTCTCTAGGTTTGCCGTAATCAACAGGTTGAAAGTCAACGAGGATTTTTTTTCTTTTTTTTTTTTTTTGTCTGCCACTACCGCATATCCAGTTGAAGGGATGCGTCTCTCTGTGCCCATTTTCTTTCTGCTGTGGGTTAAAGCCCTCACATTGAAAAACCTCAATTATTCCGTCCCGGAGGAGCAAGGACCTGGCACTGTTATAGGTAATATAGCAAAAGATGCCGGATACGGGACTATGGAGAGAGGGAAGAAATCCAACTTCAGAGTGCTGGAGAATTCTGCACCACATCTGGTGGATGTTGACCCGGAGAGTGGACTTATCTTCACCAAACAAAGGATTGACAGAGAGACATTATGCAGGCGCAACCCAAAGTGCCAGCTCTCTATGGAGGTGTTTGCCAATGACAAGGAAATATGTATGATCAAGATTGATATACAGGACATAAATGACAACTCTCCCAGCTTCCCCTCAGATCATGTTAATATTGATATTTCTGAAAATGCAGCTGCTGGGACTCGCTTCCCTCTCACTATTGCACATGACTCAGATTCTGGGGAAAATGGGATAAAGACCTATCAGGTCACGAGAGATGATTACAACACATTTTCTCTGGATTTAAAAGTGCGAGGTGATGGAACTATATATCCAGAGCTGGTGGTTCAGAGACCTCTGGATAGGGAGGATCAGAGTCATCACACCCTCCTCCTCACAGCCATTGATGGAGGGGAGTATCCGAGATCAGGCTCCATGCAAATTAACGTCAGAGTGACTGACTCGAATGACAACAGCCCGGTTTTTGAAAAATCCTCCTATGTGCTTGAGATTGCGGAGAACTCACCTCAAGGAAAAGTGCTCATAGATTTGAACGCCACTGATCTGGACGAGGGAAGCAACGGGCAAGTGATATATTCTTTCACTGGATATGCATCTGAGAGAATCCAAGATCTGTTCTCCATTGACCCTAATACTGGCGTCATTAAGGTCCAGGGGGAGATTGACTTTGAAGAAAACCCTATCATAGAGTTTGATGTGCAGGCGAAGGATCTCGGGCCAAACCCGATACCAGGCCACTGTAAAATAACTGTGAAAGTACTTGACAAAAATGACAACTCACCAATAATAAGTTTTGTTTCTGTGCGGCAGGGAGCCATCAGTGAGGCAGCACCTCCTGAATCTGTCATCGCACTTGTAAGAGTGACGGATAAAGACTCGGGCCGAAACGGTCAACTTCAGTGCAGGGTGCTGGGAAACGTACCCTTCAGACTGCAGGAAAACAATGATAATTTCTACACGCTGCTCACAGACAGGCCTCTGGACAGAGAAATGAAGGATGAGTACAATGTGACAATAGTGGCGAGAGATAATGGGATCCCATCTTTGAACTACACTAAGTCATTCACCGTGAAGATTCTGGATGAGAATGACAACGCACCACGTTTTACAAAGACACTCTACGTGCTACAGGTGCCTGAGAACAACATCCCAGGGGAGTACTTGGGCTCCGTTCTGGCCCACGACCCAGATGTGGGTCGAAATGGAACAGTTTCTTACTCTATTCTGCCATCACATATTGGAGATGTGTCTGTGTACACATACGTGTCTGTTAACCCCACCAATGGAGCCATATACGCCTCACGCTCTTTCAATTATGAGCAAACAAAGTCCTTCGAGTTCAAGGTTCAGGCGAAAGATGGAGGCTCCCCGCACATGGAAAGCACTTCCACAGTCAGGGTCAACATCCTTGACGTCAACGACAATCTTCCTGTTATTATTTTACCTGTCCTGCTGAATGATACAGCTGAAATCCCAGTGCCTCGAAACGTAGGTATTGGATACATTGTGGCGACAGTGAAAGCCGTCGACCACGACCACGGAGAGAGTGGACATTTGACCTACGAGATCACAGAAGGAAATGACGACCACTTGTTTGAGATGGATCCGGTGGGAGGCGAGGTCAGAACTGCACACGCTCTTTGGGAAGAGGTCGCCCCAGTGGTTGAGCTAGTGGTGAAGGTAACTGACCATGGCAAGCCCCCCTTATCTGCCGTGGCTAAGCTGATCATTAAGGCGAACACGGAGACGGCTGCAGGAGGGGGTTCCAGCACGGGTGGGGAGCAGCAGCACTGGGATGTATCCCTGCCCCTCATAGTTACCCTCTGCATTATCTCTGTCATGCTCTTAGCAGTCATGACCGCCATCGCTGTCAAGTCCAAGCATCAAGATAAGGAGGCTGGGAATTATAACTGCCGCATGGCTGAGTACTCCAATCCTCCAGTGGGGAAAGGCAAAAAGAAAAGGATCAACAAGAGTGACATCATGCTGGTGCAGAGTGAGATGGAGGAGAGAGATTCTGCCAGCCGGATGAACGTGGTGAGCAGTCCTTCGCTCATCACATCACCAATATGTTTTGACTACCAGAGCCCTCTGCCACTCACGCTGCCCAGGTCAGAGGTCATGTACCTGAAAACCACCCCAAACAGCCTGACAGTCCCCAGGGCGGGCTGCCACTCCAGCTTTGCCGGGCTTAGCACAGACACTCCAGCGAATAGGATGTCAGTGATACAGGTAAGGAGGATGCTGCACTGTACTCGTTATCTGCCCTTTATTCTGGCTTATCAGCGCCCGCTGCTTTACCATACAAATCTGACAAAAGCAAAGTAATCGACTGAAAAAGAGAAAGTCTGTCTCTGTGGGCAGACATAATCATCTTTCACTTATTCTTCCCCAGTTATGACACTATGAGATATTCTCCGCATGATATGGAAATTTAAAATTAAGATGAGCTCATTTGTTTTAAATGGCACTGGCTCTTTCTGTGAGCATTTGAGGAACCAGAATCCTTTTAGAAACAGCTCCATAGTAAGTGTTCTTCCCTTGCAAAATGGTACAGGTGGTGTGCATAATGAGAAAGTCCTCACAGTTAGACATGCAAACAGTGTGAGTCTTGAACAAGGCTGCTGTGACCCTGCCAGATCCACTGCTATAGAGTGAAAACAAAACCCTGCCTGAAATGTGGGATTGGACAGGTGTTTGAGCAGCTTGTCCGATCACATTACTGAACCAATGTGCACCAGACAGCTAGATGCACACAGCATAACCTCACAATCGCATTTCTCGCTCCCCACAAATATGGGCCAGATCCACCCATCCGCATCCAAAAGTTGGCACGATAAGGCCATTAATAGGGTCCGGCCTCGCCTTGTAGAGATAGCAGGGTTGTATACACGCGCCAGCTAACATGCTAATTTGACAGCATGGGCTTGTAGTGGTGTTTAACACGGCAGAATTATCTGCTGTAAACGATGTAAATAAATAGGACAGTCGCACAGACAGTCTCATTTGGAGATGATAACACAGATGACAAGGCCTGGCACTGTCACCAGTCAACAGGGTATGTGGGTGTGATCAACACAAACACACATTATTCTCAAGATAGGGGAAAAGGGATCCTGATGACAGTGGCTAATGCTTTTCTCCTTTGCCTTGCCAAGAAGGCGCATATGGTCACAATAGAGGTTTGCTCTTATCATGCAGTTATCACTGGCAGGTGCTCTCCTGCCTTTGCAGAAATCTTTCAGGTGGCACAATAGAGGTCTGAAAGCCAGACAAGAACACTCTCATTCCTGTTTGAATCTTGTGTTACTCAAGCTAAATGTTGAACGTTGCATGACAATTTTAACAATGCACAATGTAATTTTCCTTTCATTTTCTAGACTGAAAATTTCCCTTCAGAACCCAATTATGCTGGCAGCAGGCAGCCATTTGTTCAAAGGTAAGAGCTTCTATCCAAAGGTTCCTGACCAGTGCATTTAGCTTCTTCATCTTTGTATCAAGGCAGCTGACTGTGGCTATCAAACAGGAGCGCTCATGCAGAGGTAATGGCAAGTCATGTTTTTTTTTCCTCCCCTTCCTTCCTTCTATTCTGCTGCAGCTCAACATTTAAGGATGCAGAACGAGCAAGCCTCCGAGACAGTGGCCATGGTGATAGTGACCAGGCTGATAGTGACCAGGATACTAATAAAGGCTCACACTGCGACACGTCTGCAAGGGAGGCCCTCAAGATGAAAGCAACAGCAGTTAATGGCCAGCCCTTTGAGCAGGGTGAGTGGATGCACTCTTTTCCAGACATCTTGAAGATGCCTATGGCAGTAAACTGTGTGAATAAACGATGGACAATGTCTGGTATGCTTGTACCAAACATAGCTCACAGTTTACTCACTGGAAACATGGGTGCACGGGTGTTTAAGTAAAAGTCCAGCAGCCCCTGGTCAAAGCAAACAGACACATATTTAAAGGGAAACAGGTAAAATCGCACCGTTATTACAAGCAAGTAGTCCCATATTGCACCACTTTACATTGCAGACAACCTGAGCTGTGTTGCAAAGATGACATGAAGGCAGCAGAGTGGAAGGTAGATGCTAGTTTAAAAGGATAAAAGAGTCCATTGGCTGAAGGTAAAATGTTCAAACATCTTCTGCCTGACATTGCCATCAAACAAACTCATATGCATGGCAAAGTGCACCCCAGTCTGTGTCTCTTTTGATCACGTCATTATTTGAACACAGATTCACTGCATGCATGTCTCGAATAAAATGACAGAGACAAGAAAAGCATGATAGACACTTGCAGAGCAAAATGACAGGTATTTCTGGTTCAACATGACAGACTGTTTCCACCTTTTGCAGGGAAAGGTTTCTCAGTTATTATCAGTTTTGCTGCGGTTACACTGTTTTCAGAGGAGCTCTTGCTTTACGACTGAAAATAGAAATGTTAAATTTTATTTCACAAATGTGAAACGATATGCTCTGCCAGGAGTGTAATCACAGATGATTGTCAGTCTTTTCAACCTGGCTGACCTGATAGGAGCTGATATATTTAGCTATTGTGGACATAAACTGGAAATATGAAAGCAACTCTCCCCTGGTAAGATAAAAGACAATGGGGAGGGGACTTGAGTGGAGTGGTGATGTTTCTCATTTCCTCGTGTCAGGCTTGGAGGAGAATGTCTCTGGTCATAAGGTCCCCATGCTGCACTTTCCACACCATTTACATTGCTCTGAACTGTTTGTTTGAGGCATGCTCAGGAGGGCAGAGATGGAAACACTCTTGCGTCTGCCAGTAGGATGTGTGAATCTCTCTCTCTCTATCTATCTCACTTTTGTGTGTCTGTGAGTGTGTGTTTTTGCCTCAGTGTGCTGTGAGAAATTATGGCAGACCAAACTTGACTCCGTGGGAGGTGTAAATTCAATCACAATTTTTTTTCTTTTGCAGCACATTTCTTGAATTTGATTCAGGGAAAGTTCTAAGGCCAATCAATTGGATGGAAACTGAAAGCAATGTTTTGTACATGCCAGACAGGATATTTACATGTGCACTGGAGACGCTAGCTTTGACAGAGATGTCAGTTAATTTATAGACCTGCGTATGTAAGATAGCAGGAATGCAAAGAAATGAGGCACTGCTTTTAATATTCATGCTTCCTTTGCAGCTGGGAAATGTAGTTTAGAAGTGAACAAGCAGTGCTACACTAAATTCTTTCCTCTCGGTTTGGTCAGTAATATCCCTGTCTGAGATTCACAATGCCTTAAACCAGATCACACGAAAACATCATTCTTCACCTCACACACTCCTTCGTCTCTTGCTCCCTCTCTCTCTATCTCACACACACACACACACACACACACACACACACACACACACACACACACACACAGGTACATTTATTGAACAACAAAGCCACTGTTTTGCAGATTCTGACACGATAGGGATATTATCCAAAATGGAGCCACCGCAGATTTTTCTGTTCCAAAAGCACCAACACAAAAGCTTGTGGGTTAAGTAGTAATGCTTTTATGTCTTTACCTTTACCATCCCTCTCGTCTCCCCGGCTGCTTTGATACAGGTAATATATGCACCTGTGCAGCTTCCACTATCATGCACACTGAATATTTATTCGCTCTCACAGACACCAGATGCACACTGGGTATGTTGCTAGGCTTTCTGTGATTCTATTTATAATGGGCAGGCCGTCTCTTTGTTTTTTGAGAACATGTTATTGTTCCATTCACAGATGCCCATAAGATCACAGCTACTCTGTCACTTTGTTGTGATTCTATTAGTCTGCATAGACTTTGTCGACTATATAGACTATATAAAGCCATCGTATAACTCTGCAATTTTTAGCGGTATTATTAAACAGATTTTTATTCAGTGATGAAATGGAAATGGGAATGGAAAGCCAATGACAGATACAATAGCTGAAAGCAGATTCATTTCCCTGCATTTCATTTCTTTAATCATTTAAATGCTACAGATATGAGAAGCACAGAGATATCTTGATTTGGTACATGTAGTTACTTCCTTTTTTAACAATGTGTCATCGGGATACTTTAGTTTTTTGATCATAAAGGAGGATTCTGACAGGAAACTGGGCTCATTTTTTTTCTCATGTAAGCATTAGCTGTTAAATGTGACCAAAACGTGCAGACATAATCCTTAAATGCCTCTGATTCAAACCCAGACAATGACAAAAATACCTCTCTGTGTTTTCTCTGAACCTTCCAAGCACATACATCCTTTTACATTAGCATCACCTGCTAGCTCCTCCGCAGTGATAGGTACCATGGAAATGAATTCAGCATCTTCTTGCTTCTCCATGCTTATGCCCATTGTTCTGGCCTCGTGTATCTGTGTCTCAGAAAATACTTTTCTGTAGAAAGACAGAGAAGCAAAAAAAAAAAAAATAGAAAGACAGAAACTGCAGCAGCCTCAGAACTGTTATCTTTGGGTGTACATAGATGCTTTACAGCATGGGAGTTGTAACATTCGGGATCTGTGTTGCAAGTTTCACCAAATCAAAGCCATTATTGAGTTTCTCTTTTTGATATAAAATGCATTTTGAACCTAAATATGTAATTTCTCTTGATCTTAGTTCTGACAAGACAGCAACAGCGAGGTTTGTGCTTTGAATGTTACATTGTAAGTTCACAAAATATACAACATGACAAGGAGAAGAAGTCACAGTATATCACTTAATTCAACTTTTATCTTTAAAATTAGACATGAAAAAAAACTTTGTGCTCCTCCAGTGAAAGGAACTTTCAGTTTGTGCTGACATAACAGTATATTTTCTCTCTGTGCTGGTCCTAAATAAGAGTGAGAAGTGTTTTTCAAACTAGAAATCTCATCCTGCTACCTTTAAAGAGCTCAATGCATCACCCAGCGACCATCCTTTTCACAGAAAATGCCCAAAACCTGCTGCTGATAGTCTTGTTTGCATTTGTAGCTCATGAAAAGAGGTCAATCTATTTCTCATGCAGCTAAAAACTCCTCATTGTTAAAAACACCTTTTCATGCCAAAATTAACACATGTAATTATCTTCATGCTCTGACACTGTTGTCAAAGCACCCGGTTCGTCTATTTTCACCTGTAAGAGGCACAAAAGATCCAATTATTATCAACATTTTGATCTTTAAACTATTAAAGCAAGCTCTTGTAAGTTTCAAATTAAATATTCTTTCAGTTATTTCATTTTTATCTCTCCAATGGAGAAATTTAATCCCCTTTTCACTCAGAGAAAAACAAAGATGCTAAAGCGCTGACATCAGAAACATGTATCAATACTGAGCACACACTACAAAAGAATGCACTTGTAATAAAGGGTTATAAAACTATCAGCTTCTTTGAAAAAATAAGTCAAATGCTTTAAAATCAAGTAAACTGAAGAAGATAAAATATGAATTGGAGCACAGTTTTGCCGATCCACACAGCAGATTACTGAACGCTTTGTTTAACTTCCTCATTTGAGCAACTCTGCATCTTTCTGCCAAAATAAAATGTTGATTTTTTTTTCTTAATGGTTGAATAAATTTGAGTTTTTAACAACATTCAGATTTGGCACCACCCCCACTCCTCAAAGACACCAGCAGCTTCCTCTTGGATGCATCTTTACGATCTGGCACCTAGTCGCTATGTTTCCACATCCAGCCCTGTCCTCAAACCTTGTGCTCTGTTATTGGACCAAAATGTAATGCCCACAATGTCCCAAACGCAGCGAAATGAGAAAATACAGGCAGAGGCCAGGGTCACTACAGATAAAAAAAACAGCCACATACTTCTGCACACTTCTACAGGGTCAGAAGTTCTGATCGCAAAGGATTATTTTTCTGAGTCTGTATATTGTTTTCAAAGTAAAAAGCCTACTCTCTTTCTTTTTCTTCCTTATGAAACCTTTAGCAGCTAAAGTATAAAATAAAAGCCTTATTTAATGTGTGATATCTCCATCTAGTCAAAGAATAATTAACACTTCCATTCCGTCCGGAGACTTCAAGTGTGTGTGTGGGTGTTTTTCGGTGGGTGTTCATGGACTTGAGCAGCAGTGTGTGATTGTGGTGGCGTGTACTTTGCAAATGTGTTGCTTGTGTGGTTCTACTTTTCAAATGTCTTTGGGGCTGAGGAGCAGAGACGGTATCTTGTGTGTTTTCTTCTTCTCCGTCTTTCTTTTGTTTGAACCTCCCCCTTGGATTCGCGCATCCTCCAGCTAACTCACCGAGGCGGTTGAGCGCAGGAGAAGGCTTCGGTTTCCTTTGAACCGGAGGATCTCCCCACCTCTTCTAGGAAAGAATCGGCGTCTTCTGGAGCTTCCCCTTGTTCCAGGCTAATATTCTCATCCTCATCAGGGCCAAGTTTCAAAACGAGATCAAGTGCCTCATTCACAGCTAGTCACTCTTTGATATCACTGAATGGCTTGTGAGCAAATAGAGAAGCCTTATTAAGAGAGGGAAGTTATGAGAGCTGATGAGCGGAGTATAAAGCCATATTGTAATTGGATGACATGTTGTGTTTACTCCCAGAAACAACAGGTTGAAGGTTCTAGTTGGAGTTTTTCTGAATGAGGGCATTGATTCAGAGAGAAAAATGATGCGATAGTGCTGAAATATAGGATTTGAAACATCGATCTGCTGTAATATTTAATTGTGATGGGAGAAAATACATCGAGGGCATAGATTTGTGTTTGTCTTTCGGGCTCATTCATTTATTGCTCAGTGTGAGAGGTTTTCGTCCAAAATAGCCACACTCTGACTCATTCAGGGGGCTGTTTTTGAATGCGTTTATGTTTCTATTGTAAAGAATTACATTAGGAGGCCATTGCAGTGGCAGCAAAGCAAACAGATTTGTTTTATTACAGTGAAATCAGTCGTCAGAGCATCAGGAAGATTAAATTTATACTTTAACAAATGACATTGCTGCTTGGCTTTCATGTACAACATGAATAATGAAGGAAAACTGTCATTTACCCCCAATTTATAAGGACATGTTTGACATTTGCTTCATGCTACTGCATGCAAAGTACACTGCATGCATCAGTGTCAAATTAATTTTGTTAGCGGAGTGTAATGGCTGCAGAAAAAAAGGAAGCCTTCTGCATCATAACACCATGGAAATTGGCTCATTCTATGTGTCGCTCCCTGTGTGCTTACTTCATGTCCAGGGTGGATGTGGTGTGAAATGTAAAAGACTGAGTAACGCTGCAGAGATAGATCCTCGTGCATTGCTCTACTTTTTTAGCCACCGACACTAATACACAGTCACTCGCACATGTTGTACAGTCCTGTGGCGTTTGGCTCAGTGTTCAGCCTCAATTAAAGCAACTCGAGCCACCACCGTCATGAAATAATCAGAGAACAACTTCAGTCAACAATGTGTCATCAAGAGGAAATGTTGCATGCGTTCATTGCATCAGAAGGCAAATATTTAAATCCTTCCAACATGGATGATATTTAAAGCTTGTTGTTTGTGTGCAGAGTTTTTTAAAAGCTTAATTGTCCGTCTTTTACGTTTCCACACATCCAGAAGTGTTTCCATTTAGTGGTCTTAGAAGAAACTGTTGACCACAAATTATAGTAAACAAGATCTTCTTGTGGCAAGGGCAGGTCACAATGTATATCCAGTAATAGAAAGTGAAATGCAAAATGGCCCGCCAATGCAAATGAGGTGCTGAGAACGCACCAGAGTGCTTCAGAGTGATTAGAAAATTTACTTAAGGTCAGACTAATGAATGTTTGTGCTACTGAAGGTGTTTCAAGACTTGAATTTCACCTTGATTCTTAACTTCTTAGATACCTGGTAGTTATTTTTAGACAGTTTTCCAGGGGCTTGTCCGTAGGGATGGCTAAGGGTGGCACCGGTCCCCTTTGAAATACAATTTGCCACCTCGAAATCCTCAACTTATGATTGGCTTTTTGCCTCGTCAGAGGTGGAACTTGCTGGTTGTGTTCTTTGAATTTCAATGTGGCACAGTTCCTTTCTGTTACTCCTTCAAATTGTGACATTGGACACACACCTTCCTGTTTTAGTCCTTGAAAAGTTCAGTTGAGATTTACGTAGCCACTCTGTTGTGTTTCTGCATACCTCTGCCTCCTGCCAGCGTTACAGCTCCATATGTGCCACTTTAGTCAACACAGTCAGGACCTGCCCTGATTTTTGCACACACAAAACTGACACATTTATCACATTAAACTGACACAATTAAAGTAATCAGCACTAAGAGCAGTTTCCAACCACTTTCCGATGAGTCTGACATGCAAATTCCACAGATGTTTCCCCCACAAAGTGATACTGCTGAAAATGTAAATGCATGGCACATCACTTCCTCTGCACCAGATGATATTTTCCAGGAAACACCTACACAGGTTATTGAAGATAGCAGAGGCAAACTGTTCATGGATTGGATTAATTACTCACTAGGTGTATACGTTGAACAGCTAAAAGCAAAACGAGCATTGCTGCAGTGTTGTGACGCTTTTTCAGGTTGCACTAATGAATTTGGTTATTTGCTTTTACTAGAGAAGAAAAGCCTTAATGAACTCTGTATTAGCTGTTTGTGCTTGTTGCTAGTTTGTTTTCTGTCTGAAAGCCTCTATTGATGCAAACTTAAATGAAGACAGATTTATTTGTGGGGTTTAGGATATTAAGAATACTTCATGATTTTGTGTTTGTTGTTGTGTTTTGTTATTGTTTCTCATTCTTCAAAATGTCATTTACTTTTCTTCTAGGTTGTTTAGTCTAAGCCCAGCAGGGTCCAATAACAAATGTTTAACTGTTTTTGCAGAGCAAGACAAATCAGTCCACTGCACCGATGAATGTCGTGCACTGGGACATTCTGACAGATGCTGGATGCCAAAGTTACGGGTAGGAAGCCAAGCAGACAGCGCCGATAATCGCACCAACCTTTTCATCCCTGTGGGAATGGATGCCATGGTAGAGACAGAGATTTATGGCACCATCAGCTGCAGCAGCAGAAAAACCCTCAGCACGTTTGGAAAGGAGCAGCGGGACAGTACAATCCTCGTGGCCAATGTCAAACCTTACTTAAAATCACAGCGTGCGCTGAGCCCACCGCTACAGGAGAGTCCATCTGCGTCCAGTAGTCCCACCAAGAGTAGTTTGCCCCTGGACTTGGCCAGCCAAGAGTCCAAAGAGGAGAGGGAGGGGGGCTCAGACAGCAGTGCCTATGGCCCTCCAGATGGCCAGTGCTCCCCGCTGCACACTGAATTGGAGGAGCCCTCCTACCTGACCTGTGAGCTCAGGCCTAAGTCCCTGTCAAGCAGCCTCATTCACAGCTCCGTCATCAGCCAGGAGTGCGGGGGGTCAGATTGTGCCCTCGACCCGCGAGACTCTGGCAACTGACAGGTCACATGATCCCCACTCACTCGCTCACTTGCTCTCATCTGCCAGGGGTGTGATGATGATGATATCACAGAGTAACGACCAGGAGGTTGTTTATTCTCACCCTCAGAGTCCAGACACGCATTGTATAACCAAAAACCATCTGCTTTCTATGTTTCTTTTCAGTTCGTGACTTGTTGTGTTTAGGTGAAATATGTGTCCTTGACTGATGTGAAGGTTGGGGGTGAAAATCAATGATTACCTGACTTCAAGTGTTTCCACGGTGTACTGTACCTGTCAATGTAGATGTCTGTATTTTACACATTTCAAGCTCCGATTTGTGAGGCTGTTGAAGAAATTGCTACTGTTAAGCTACCGAGTCCTGTCTGCTTTTGTACAGTGAAGCTCTCTGTCTCCATTTAGTGTATAAAGAACATCTCTTTGAATATCACAAGCAACTGAAATACATATCAGTGACGTTAAATACAAAAAGTGAAGTGTCTTATGAACTGTTAATGGTGGTGCAACAGGGAATGTCCCTTTTCATAAAACCATTGAAGGTTCCTCTAAAAACAGTTTTTTAAGAATGTATTTGTAATTTTATTGTCGTCCTCTGCGGTTTATGTGAAAATAAGCTGAGCTTACACGTGAATGTGGGCTACTGTACTTGTTGTGTATTTTATTAAATTTGTACACACTGTGCTCATGGAAGGCAATTATTTTTGAGTGGTGACAACAGCAGCTAAGGCTGTCATGTGTTTATGTGAGACAAGTGCATTAATGTCTACAAGGTGCTTAATACGTGTTAATGACAAAAGCCACTAGCATCGCATCAAATGTGCCAACGTTAGCTGTGAACTGTATACCAGCACATGTTATCTAGCAGTAGTCTAGAGCCTACCTAGGGGGAACTTCAGAAGTAAGTCATAATCCACATTTTACACAGCTATTTCTATTTAAAAACTCTAATAAAATCAGGCACTGTGTGTTAGTGCACCCAACACAAGATGACTTCCTCTGCTCAATGCCTACATACATTTCATAAAGGACTCCTGCTTTTCTGCTCCCTCAAATTCAGTCATCAGGGCGGCTGTCAGACAACATCGACTTGTGATTGTAGTATATTCATGAATGCGCCTGACAAATGACAAGACACAAATGTAACGAAAATGAAAGTTAACATTCAGCTGCTACAAGCAAGGACTTTTGGCAATGAATTCTTTGATTAGTTAAAATGAAATTTTAATGATCCCTGTGGGGGAGAAGTGGGTCACTGGAGCAGCAAACGATTGAACAAATAGTGCATTAAAGGTTATCAGAAGTAAAAAGGGGAATAAATCAGCAAATACAAATACAGAATCTTCTCTGAGGTGATTTCAAGGTTATGAGATTTTCTGTATGTGGGAAGTTTTTTTTAGCCCTTTCACAAAGGGTCAAAAATGCCCAGCCCTTTCTTCAGCTCTTATGTGATGTGCAAATCTCCTCTTTGTATGCAGCATGCACTATTTACTGTTCATTCAAATGCAAAAAGGGTAGGTGTAAGGACAGAAGGCCATGGTCCAGAGTCATTAAAGCAGCCTTAATCACTGCAATACATCTATTCCTTTATTTCCTACCCAACACAGCCTTGTTTTATGTTATACATGCGCACTTCTTCTCGGTTCAAGTGCAAAAGCAGGGATATAAATGCTACTGTGACCATAGAAAGAAACTCAAAGCTACTTCTGCTTGACATTTGCTCAGCTGAGAGATTAAGCATAAACATGGGTGTATGTTTGCGGAGATGCATCACTAAACCTGGGGATCCTGCATATGTAGAAATGCTTTCTGTTTGCATCTGTAAAACAATCATGAAAAAAATCCTGTTTCCTTTTGCTTAGTTTAGTTTAGTTTCCCCATCTGGAGATGCTGACTTTTGTACCCCAACTCGGTGAGCGGTTTTGAGAACGCCTTGTTTTTCATGAGCTTTGGATAACAGAATCCTGTCATCTACTGAGCACTGACTATAAGTACGACTCAGTTTCTCCTCGGGGAAAACACATTAATTTGGATTTTGATTTGCATTTGTTTTGGTGCTGGTATTGACACAATTCCAGACCTAGATGTCTCATCTCAGCAGGCAGCTCTGATGAGCTCATCTGCATAAGTTGAAATACTCTTTGAGAGGGAGATTGCGTGGGTCACAGCAACTCATCCCATTGAAATACAGACAGAAACATCACATCATTTTATCTGTATCAGTCCCAGGGTTTCAGAACACGGAGAATGAAGACAGGTGAGCAGAATGTCAAGTAGAAAAGGGTAGAAACCATTTTGCTGCGACAATTTTTAGCACCATATTGTTGTTTTACATCACAGGGACAGAAAACAGGTTAAACTTCCACTTTTGCAATAATCATGCAAAATTTGTTCCGATGCAAACCCTTTCCTAATTGACACCATGCTACTGTACAGCTGCCTGACAGAAAAAAATGCCATGTCGTGGAGGGGAACTGAATGCAGATTAAGGACTGGCATGCACTGTTAGATGAATATGACTTGTCTTTCAAAATGATTACAGCCACAGTGAAAGGGAATTACAGACAATGAAACTGATCTGTGTAATACCTCTATTCTTCTACATTTTACGTACACAAATGATCTATTCAGATGAAAATGGAATAAGCAGTGTACCATTCAGTTGTGAAAAATTGACATGCTCACCCTGAGTACTTAAGCTTTTAATTCAATAATTCAATAACACAGCCGATTAAGAGCTTGTCTTCCACCTCCACCAAAATGCTTTAAGAGATGGTTCCACTTGGCTGGGAACTGTCGGTGGGGAAACAATAGTGAACAAACACACAAACAATATTGAGAGTGCAGAATTCATTTGAACCAAGCAATGTCATTGAACACAGCATGCATGCCTTAAGGGCAACAATATTAAAATGCTGCTTCTAGCTTCATTTACATATTTGTTTAAAGCGAAGAAAACAAACTTGCACAATAAAAGCTAAAACTGCGCCCAATTAGGTAATGTCAATGTAATGCTTGAGTTTAATATTAAGGAGGTGACCCTTAAAGAATCACTTTGTTTAATATATACCATAAATGACTTAACTCGGTTATTCATTCATGTTCACATTGTGAGCTAGAAACGCTTGAGGGTGTGATCATCATCCTTCAAGTTGTGAAGTGTCTTGATGAAATATAATTCAAAATATGATCAGTTTGATGAATTTAATCTGTTTGAATCTCAAGTAAAAGGATCAGGAGTCAAATGTAAAGACTAATGTTGCTCTTATGTCTGTATCTTCTCCTCAAGCAGCTTTGTGCTATCTAAGCTTAGCACACAGACATCTGACATAGATCAACAACTCATTCTGACACTTTTTCTTTTGCTTGCTAATTGACAGCAGATTTATTTTCTTTTATTCAAAGAGAAGTGTCAAAAGGAGTTACTGTTGTGTGTTTGTACCAAAAAAGCTAACTGGATGATTTGTCTGAGTGTAGTGTGAGTGTGTGTTGCACTTTACGGGCGTGAGAGCTGGCAACCCTGAATGCAAAGATTGAAAACAACACCTTTAATTCTGTCTCGCAATTAGCATACCATATCTTATTGCTTTTTTTTTTGTTTGTTTTTTTATATTCTTAGTGTCTGAAGCAGTTGCTGTTATGTGTTTGTATCAAACATAGCTAACTGGGTGCTACTTTATAGACATGAAGTGATACCGTTTTTCTCACCTATTTATTAATCCAAACACCTATTTCTGACATTATACACAATGTCACACCCTACAAATTATTTATATCAATATCTGACAACCTAATGTTAAAGTTTTAGACAGCAATGCACAAAGGAAGCTAATTATTAATGGCCTTTTTCATCTTCAAATGTTTTAATTATAACAAAATAAAAGCCTGTGCTTGAAAATCATGTCAGATTTTACCAACTATTACTTAAGTTACCTTGAAAGGTGCAGTGAACCAAAGTGTTGTGTTGTTGAAGTACAGGAACAATACAGGTGTGAAGACTGTCACACAGAGGTAATGTCAAAGATATCAATGTCTTCACTAATTAAAAGGAAGTTAAGTGTAATATTGATTCCCATTTACCAGTCTGATGAGTTTGAATCTTTATTAAATGGATGTCTATTTAGTTTTTTTTTGTCAGGGGTTAAAAGTCCAGACCGCTTTCACACCTGAGTCACTACACCAGCTCAGCAGGCAATGGAGCAAGGATGTAGAGAAAGACATTCTTTCAACACTTTTTTATATGCTTCCCAATCAACACAGCACGTCATTGCTTATGACCAAGAATTATCAAAGGTGTAAAAAGACTGCTGTGGCAAAGTTTCAACATGAGTGCATGTGCCACAACATGACTAAAGTTTATTTTATTTGCTAAAACTTTGATTTCCCTGGTGAAAAATGTTTTAGAGCTAGCTCTAATGTAGGCAAAGAATAGAGACACTAATAGACCCAAGCACACACAAGTAAACTACAGACACAGAAACGCATATTAACATATACACAAAGACATGGAAACTGCAGACATAAATAGACAAATAGATCCACAAATATGGACATATTCACGTTGACATTCAAACTGTACACAATAATAGACAAACAAATACATAGAGTTGTAAACCACAGACACTTATCTACAGAAAAATACACATTCACACGTAAACTTCAGGTACTTATAGACGTAATGTATAGACAAAGACATGTAGATTACAGATACTAATAGACATATACCATTTACACTCAAACATGTAAACCACAGGCACAAATTAACATAAAAATAGAAACACAGAGATGTAAACTTAAGACACTAATAGACATTTAAACATACATAAGGAGCAATGTGAATGAGGAGTAAGAATGTTTGTGCAGCCACAACAGAAGTTAAAAATAGGTCAACAAAGATGTTTTTTAACAGCCTTTTTTTTCCCCCCAAACAGTTTCCTAATGGACACAGAAAACTTGTGAAAGTTAGACATTGTTGTCTTGCATGTATTACTGCATGACTGATACTTAAAGCTTATTACATGACATGTCAGCAGTAATAGTCTGGCTATATCTATCATAGCTGAGGTAAAAACAAAACAACAATATTTTACTTACTTTCACAACTTTCCTCTGTCAGTTGGGATAACTTTCAGTCAATCAGTAACCAATAAACTGGACCTTTTAAGCTCATTGTAGCTCTTGCCTTTGTGTTTTTCGATGGTATTGTTGTATTGTCAGATAATTTGCAAAGCGCTTATAGCCTTCTATGATCCAAGTATTTATCTGGTGTGTATTTTTATTGCTCCTTGTTATTCGGGATAAGCAAGTCCAACTAAGTACAACTGGTCTTGTACAAGAAATTTGGTTATTGGTGTTATGAGTTTGCTAATAGTCACTAATGTTACTGTAGATAAATGTGTTCTTGCTTTTTATTTCTCACTGAAATAGGTGTAACATGATATCATCAAAATATGACTTGTCCTTAATGTGGCTAATAGGTCAGAGTTTTAAATAATGAAGTATCATGGGTCTGAGAGGCAGAAATTTAATGTCCACATAGGTTGCAGGGCCTTCAGAGGTTAATTTGCAAATTGTCTAACATCTACCAGCCTCTTTAGCTTTAGATTCTAATCAGAAAATCTCAATGGAAGTAGTATCAATATTCTCATCCATTTGTCTGTGACAAATCATTTTATTACCTTGTTGTTGAGAAGTCAAACTTTTGTTTTTACACCATGTAATCTTCATCAGACCTAATTAATAGCGTTGGTTTAGCTGATAGGCTATATAGACGCATTTTAAGCTTGTAGCAGAATATCAGTTGTTTATCTAATCCATGTTAATCATGCCTGATCTGATAAAGCCATATTTGAGTTACAACTGAATATCCAGAGACATACATCCTATAACAATGTGCCTTTGTGATGTCTATTAATTGTTGCTGCTTTAGAGGATGGCAACAGGAACACTTGTGTTCCTCACAAGGAAAAAATTGAGCCATCATGTGACTAAACTAAAACACAGCTCGTCAGAGGACACAACTCCAAACCCTTTTATGAAAACACTTAGAAGAGAATAGTAGTTAGCCGAACTGATTAATGTGTTGTTAAATTTCTATTAAGCACAGCGACAGAGAAATAAATCTTAATGCCATCTTTCACTACTTAGTAATGATTTCCTTAATTTGGATTCAGAGTAGCGCTGTAAGATATTCATGTGTTGAAGCAACGGCACTTTCACAATTTATTTTCCCTTTGTGTCTGAAGACAGACTTGACAGGGCAGTTTGGGAGCCTTTTGCAGAAACGCTGTCCTTTAAACATTGTTCTGCTCCCTTTTGCAGAGCTGTGTGACACTGCTGACTGCATTTAGTTTTTATGCAGACCCACAGGAATTAACACTCCTTTTATTGACCCCGTCTGACAGAAAAATTCCAGACTACACAGACGTTTTATTTTGAGTGCTTGTTAAAAAGGTGTTACTTATGGCGTTCTCCTCCGGGAGCAGTTCAAATGCACGCCAATCTGTCAATCACGATTGATGTTTCACGCCATGAGAGGGATATAGCATGAGGGACTGATCCGGCAGGACTTCACACAGGTTTCACTTTGTGTTACTGGGTCATGACACACTTTCCACACTTTGAATTGAGCAAAAATAGTCCTCTGCACGCCTTTTTAGTGACAAAGTGGGCCAGTATCTGCATAAAGTAGAAAAGCTAATGCGCTCTGTCATATGCTCAAAAGTCCTGCGTCTAAAAAGCTTCACCCTTTAAGTGCTTTTGTCTGCCTTCGCAAATAAGATGGAATATTTAAAGGTGAGGGAGAGAGGGAAAAAGAGCAGCCGGCTGTGTGTATAGAAACATTGCCAGCCTTTTAGGATCGATAGACAGTTTATTGAATCAATACACAGTTTGGTGTTGTGTGAAACCTGTCTGTCTGACATAAATGGTAGATGTTGAATAGGATGGCCGATTAAGTGTCATGCACCATCCTGCAGCTTTTCAGACTCAACAGGCCTCCACAGTGCTCAGCTGTTCCACGCTGTGAAGGGAAGAATGTGAGAAAGCTTCTGTATAGAGCACATTGAATGTTAAGCTTTATATTTTTTATTCCAGTAAAAAAGAGGAGCTCTGGCTAACTCTCGCTGTTAGTTCTGCAGATCAGGTTTGAAAGTGGTTTTCAGAGTTTTGTTAAGTTTGTCTCCACTAAAAAAAATTAGTGGCCTGCAGTGTTTTGCATCACGATTTTGCCAAACGAAGCCGTTGATGCCTGTCAAATTCAATTCATTATCCAAATCAACTCGCAGAAACATCTTGGAGATGTCGATCTACAATGTGACAATTCACTGGGGTTTTGTTCGTCTGAGTTATTCATCCTTGTGTTGTACTGCAGTATGACTGTACAAAACCCTCCCTGTGTTGTGTTCAAAAACACTCCACAATCCTTGATTCCAGTCTGCATTTGTGACAAATGTCTTCAAAACCCACTAGACACAGAAAACACTGGAATACGACAGAAGTTGTTATTCTGAAATTTCACATATCGCAGCAGTTCCTCTAGCATTAAAGCCCTTATATACCCCTGGTCCACCCAGGTGTTTTCACGTTCACATTTTGGCTGATTAAAGCCCGCCTGAGGACTGTGTGGGTGTGAGCAGACGAGCGCTCAGCTGACATCTCTCTCACTCTGCTGTCAGTTTTACTGCACCTGTTAGGGTCAGTCAATTTACACCTTTATGAATATTAGTACACCCAGTTTGGAGACCTCACAAAATTCACAGCAAAGGTCCACCCAGCAGAGATCTGCTGCATGACAATAACTGCAAACACCTGTGCAGGGACTGTTGAAGCAGAGGTGTCTGTGCAGCACTGACGCCATCATGTATGTACCAACAGAGCAGGTCTCTTTTTATCATGACTCTATCAGCCTCTCTTGATAGAGTAATAATAATGATGTTAATCATTACATATAATGTAACTCTATTGAATTTAGATGCAACATCTTGATAACACCAGTTATTGTTTTTTTTTTTTAAAGGATAATCATACTCTTTGCTCCTAGCCATATGAGGTCATACACTTAGCTTTGTGATTTCTACTAACAGTGCCATTAATGTGTAAAATGTAACCCTTTTTGATATTAAAAATAATATTTATCCATAATGTAACACCTTACCAAAGGTTAACTCACAATCAAATTTAGCTCTGCAGCAACGCTAATATGATTGTTGTATTATGAGCCAGTTACTTACTAATGGTAAGGGACTATTAAAACAGGAAGTGGTCATTGGGAGAGACATAAACTCATATTGTAACTTGAAAAATACACATGAGCAGGTGTTGGAATAGGCTAGCAGTCTAGGTTGCACACCCCATGAGACAAGCTCCAGAGTGGGCCACCTGAGCCCAAATCCAACCCCTAGTACCCTTTCCATGTCAACTCCCACTCACACTGTTTCCTGCGCTATCTACTGTCCTATTCCTGATTATTGAAATGTTTTTTATGTTTCTACAATCGTGAATCCCCCAGTATGTGCAGGCTCTTTAATCAAAATGACATTTTTAAGGCTAAAATTGCAGGGATGCACTGTATATATTGATACCGGCCGATCTTGGCTTAAAAATGAACCCTTGGTTATCAGCAGTTATCAGAATGATATATATAATGGTTTGCTGCATACTTAATTAAATGGCGGACCAAAGCACTATGTCCTTGGTGCAAAGAAGACATGCATAATGTTACATGTTCCCTATAAACAGAGCTTTTGTTTCCTCACTCTGTTAACTGTGAAATTGCCCAATTTTGCCCTGGTTGTGGGAATTGTGTTGATTGACTCAGGAGCACTAACTCCTTTAGTATTTTTATTATTTTGCACTTGAAATTAATACTATATAGCACGTGTGATGAGAGTATGCACCATGAGTTGTAAAATATTTGCGTATTGGATATCGGCCAAAAGTCCAATACTGTGCATCCCTTAATTAGTGTTTTTATCTATGAATTTTCAAATGCACTGTTTTACAAGAAAGAAAATTGTAAATTACGTTTCTATTATTTACTTGTTGAAATACTGTTGTTCATTTCCATTCCTTAAAAGAAAAATGTGTTTTAGTGGTTGTTTGTTATTCTTGATTAATTTCCATCTTCTCAGATAATTCCAGTGCCCTGGCTCAAATTGGGCATAAAAATGTGAATCTGGTTTGAAATTCCTCACTCCTGTTCAACCACAGTAAAGCAAAGGGAACTCACTGAGAAAGAGTCCAAGTTGCAGCACTTCACGATGCTGGATAGTTTTCTTGTCTTTATGACAGGTGGTCTAATAAAGTGGCTTATTATTTCATATTTATATATGAGAATAATGGATCAGTCAGAAAATTCAAATGGAAATTGTAAGCATCAGCACTCATATTGAACCCTTACATGAGAGCCTAATTTTGGACCCTCTGGATGT
This sequence comes from Thalassoma bifasciatum, assembly GCA_008086565.1. Lineage (NCBI taxonomy): Eukaryota > Metazoa > Chordata > Actinopteri > Labriformes > Labridae > Thalassoma > Thalassoma bifasciatum. Next base: position 383,673 of record RPOG01000111.1, on the reverse strand, counting down.
ATTTCTGTCCATATAGTAGCCTTCTCTCTAAGCTCCATTATACTTTGACCTCGCTGTAAATTCACTGTATATGAGTACACATACAAAGCTACGAATATCAAATCATACTCAAACAACTTGAACCACTTTCCACTCCTACAGAAAGCTGACCTACAAACACACATTTAGCAGTTATTAATGAGACTTAATGTACTTAATGTATAATCTAAACTGACAACTTTTCAATGCTAACAACAAAGATATAGCCTTTGCTACAGTAGCATCTTTCTACAATGAAACATCGTAAATATGAAGGATTTAGGTACAACTTAAGTATTCAGTGAATAAATGATAATTTGGTTGTGGTTCTCATTTACCAATGTCAGCTTTAAAGTGTCTGAATGCTATTTTTAGAGGGGCTTTATTTGGATTAATACCATATCAAATATTTCACTTTCACTTGAAATGTCACCCTGGGTTCTCACTATCCATTAATTTAGTGATCTCTTATGTGATAAAATATCAGATACTCTTTGTTTACTTCCTTCAACAAAGTAGTTTGTGAATGACATGGTTACACTTGGGCTTCCCCAGCATCACTTTGCAGGGAAATTGACACTACATGGCTATAATCTATAAGCAACAAAAAGCTGATTTAAGATAGTTTCCCACCCACTGTCCCTGTTTCCAGTCAGTTCTCTCATTTCAATCCATCCTGCTTTTATGCACTTCTTTGATCCCATCTCAAAAACATCTCTTCCTGCTTCCTCTAGACTGTCTAACACAGAACTAAGTGCAAATCTGTATCAGTGAAAGCATCAACATATGTTTCCGTTTGTTTCTATGGCTCATAAAAAAGCATTCTAAGTGTACCGACACTGTTTCACAGCCAGTTTAAACCTACTCTGTTTGTTGTAGTTTACCAGAACCTGTCTTATATTTTATTTATAATACAGACTCTCTATAGATATCTCAGGACTGTTATGGGTAAATAAACAAACACACTAATAATTTATGATATTGATCAGGCCATTGTTATTAAGTTTCCCACCTCTAAATTAGCACTGAAACTCAAATTACTCCTCAGTTGCCTTTGTTTCTGTCTTTAACACTTCTCCATAACAAAGAGCCTTCTGCAGAGGGCCAGTGTTTTGCAGTAATTGGATATTTTGAAGTGTTTACTGTTACTCTGTTTAAACATGCTACATATGGATTTTTTTTCCGTTCTCCTGATGTGCTTCAGTATCTGCTGTATTGAAACGCTTGAAGAAGAATGTTTATTAAGCTAGCCAGGGATGACTAAGCCGCAGTGTTATCATTGCATTACACAGATCAGTCAATAAATGTTGAATGTGTCTCACTGTGACTCGAAATGAGGTGGAATCGGACAGCTGCTGGTTACAAATCAGGGAAGGTAGCAAACGGCAAAGAACGCTTATGGTTCACTGGTTTTATCGGCTGCAAGAACAGGAAATTCTTCATCTCTCTTTTTCTCTGCTGATTATCTTTGATGTTAGTTTGGGTACATAGGTTAAGCTGTTTGCATGAAACTTTGATACTTGCACTGTCTTCATAAATAAAGCATTTAAGAGAATATCCTTATCCACCTATCATGCTTTTCCCCCACGGATAGATCAGTCCATTGGCATAAAAGTATGAAAAGCAGCTGCCAGCCGCCCCCCTCCCCTTCTTCTCTGACTGTGGAAAAGTAGGTTAACCATAACGCTGAGAGAGATGGGTAAATATCACAGCAAGCCAAGCCACTGAACCTCATCATGACAGCTTTGTCTATAGGAACTGTTGTAGACTTCTTATAGCAGCTCCATACATTAACACAGAGGTTTTGTTATCTCATTAAAGATTTAACAGCCATTCATGCACAGTTTTACCTCATTGTTTGTGTTATTACGCTGTCCATGTCTTCAAAAGCACCTGAATTTACATATGTGTGTGTATTGTCCCGCCGCTGTTCTCATTTCCCCGGCAGCTGCTCGATGAAGCCGTCTTGAAAATGAATTTATCAACAACAATGCAATTTTAAAACCCAGCGACTCGACACGGACGTCCCATGGTGCTGTTGTTTCTCAATCACAGTGCATTTGTACATTTCTGATGGATCCATTAGGAAATGCCCAGTTAAGGTACATTTCCACTTAGAGCAGGCTACAATTTGATTTAAGAAGCAGTGCCAACTCTAATAAATTTGGCAGCGACAGATAGGCATGTAAATAGCATGACCTTACGCCAAGATAAAAATACGATTTGTTTTAAGAAGTGCATGACAAGGTGCCATGGCACTTGAGTGGATTAACACAACCCCCTGGGAAATCATCCATTTTCAGCTCTTGCATGGGTCTGAATCTAATTGCACGCAGTGGTATTATATCTCACTTCACAATCCTGCTCATCACCACTGTACCTCCTGAAAGCCAGACTAAAATGATGAGGAGCGAGGAGTGTCTCCGTGAAAGCCTTCATGCCCTTGGATGTTTCTATAAATGGACAATAATCGTCCTTTCATTCAGAGTTTTCTACTCGTTGGGATCCTGTTTTACAACTTTAAACCATGCTGGCTGTTGAGCTTTTGAGTGCGCGCGGATAATCGTAAAATGTGAGATTGAAGGATGCTTTGCTCTGCGTAACCTCGCAGAGTACATTAGGCTAAGCTGAGAACAAAGAAGGCAATGCGAGGGCCAATTTGCAAAGATCCAGTGACCTCTGTGTTCATCCCACAATGATAATAAAAGTCCATAATTAAAGTCAGAAACCTCAGCCTTTGCATGGCGATACATCTATGCTGATTACAGGTTAAATAGGTCTCAAATTTGACCTGAATGTTAAATACACATCAGCTGGGGTGTTGAATGCAAGCAATAAAGTACAACCAAAAGCCAGTTGACAAGCTACAGTGTCGAATGCTAAGCTATCAATCATTTGGCACATCTTTAAACAGCATCCATGCTCTGCTGGGCAAAGGCCTACATTGTCTTTCCAGGCAATAACTGCAAGTAAATCTGGATGAGTAAATGTTTGGATCAGCGGGAGCCCTAGGATCAAAACTGTTTGTGTTGGAGCCGAAACACTGTTTGCAATATTGACCCCAGAGCTGCGCCACTACAGTGAGATCCATCTCTGACAGCTCTGCTTCTTGTCCATCTGGCTGCTCTCCTCCCCAGACTTTGTCACAGTAAAATGTAACATTCTTCGATAGAGATCGGCAAATACTCATGGTGGGGGAAATAATGACGCTGTCAGGCATCCAAAGTCAGATCATGTGAGGTCTGTTTTTCTGTTTTCTGTTTACCTAAAGCGTAAGCAAAGCCAAAAAGAGGAACAAAACCGAGGCAGCAGAACTTAAATGAAGTGTATCTCCATTTCAAACCTGCTCGCTTTAACTGGCACAGACTGTAGGCTCCACATTAGACTCTGATGCAATGCTGCCTGTCCAATCCACTCTCATTTCAATTCTCATTGCAGCCTGTCTACAACAAGGACGTAGTATCTGACCCAGAAAAAAAACAAAAACATTCTATGAGTCTAATTGTTCTGACTATAATAACCTCTACAAGACGTCTACCTCCTCAAAGTCATTTATTTTACTGCAGATAAAACAAGTTTTAACGGCATCAACTGAAAGCCTCCCTGACAGACTGTGTGGCTCTCTCCAAGCCCCGAATCCTTATCACCAAATCCCTGGCAGGATTTCATGCAATTTATGAAGGCAAATGTGTTCTTTTCACTCTTCCCTTTCCTGAAAACTCCACATGTGTGGCTGAAAATGGCAGCCAAAGTGGAGTTTCATTCTGGCTTAGATGAGGTGAGGGAGCATTTACATTCCCTTGATCCCTTATTTTTTCTCCCTTTAGTGAAGGATATGAAACGCAACCATCCGGCATGACGCTCAAATCCCGCAATCCTGCCATTCTGTGCACCTCCCTGCTGATTTAGACAAACAAATCATGTCGCTGATTAAACCCAAATCAAATTAAATTAATATTCACTTCATTTAATGTATAATTTATCTGTATTGAATTAAACTGGGAGGCATGTCAGAGGGGTTGGAAATTATTACAGCCATGACAGAAGAAGCAAACCTGTTTCCAGGATTTTTGATTGGTCGACATGCTACCACTGCGCTGCACTGGATATGCACCCGAGGTACAATAAATGAGAAGCTGAACACATTTTGAGCAGCCTTGAACAAACTGAATGTTTATGAGGAGTTTCCTTTGGGGATTTAGTTCTTGCACCAGAGGGTGGAGTGATTGCGTGGGCTCTCGTCATCTTTTTTTTCTCCCCTTTTTTTTTCCCAATCCATTATAAAGACTTTTCCGTCATGTGTGATCCTTTTCCTCCGTCATCTTGAGAAGGGAGATTAGAGCTGGATGTGAATACTCTAAAGTACCACTTTGTTGCATTTTCTCCCCCCTTTTTTTCATAAACGCTCCCCTTGCCCTTGATGGAAACGCATCATGAGGTCAAGAAAAAGTGCAGTACAGGAATGGTAAGTGAAGGAGAGAGAGAGGAGCATGGTGCTGGAATAATTGGGCTAAAAGTAAACTTGGCTTCAAAAAGAAGTGACAATGGTTGGAAGTGACACCTGAATTGAGTGTCATCTTTAAAATACAGCAGGAGAAAGGACTTGTGGGGACAGCAATATCTCCCTTCTTTCAGGACAGTGTGTTTTTCTCCGGCTGAAGGAAATAAAAAGGAGCAGAGAAGACCCTTGCAGTCAGTGGGAGTTTCACTACCGACTTCTGACAGACACTGTTAGAACTTTATCTCAAGGCAGTTTTGCATAGAGTGCAGATGTCTCACCCTTTTTCATTGCAAGCCTTTGTTCTACTGGCCTCGGCTCCACAACACATTTCCTCACAAAGACTTTTTTTTCATGAAAAGCTGTAATATGGTAATGCTTTTTTTTCACCCATTATGCTAGGCTAAATTTAGTCTTGCACTTTCCACTGAGCCTTGATCACTTCCCCTCCCAAAAATAAAATAAAAAAAGCAATTATTTTGTCAGCATTCAAAAAGTACTTGTCTGCAGAAAGCTCTGATAGCACTCTGATCCCTGAAACTCTTGCCGTGCTTCACCTTCTCAGGCTGGAAACTGATAGGAATCAGCTCTGCAGTGCAAGGAGAAATTGGCCATTTCACAGGAAGAAAACTACAGTAATAACCCTGTAGCTTTTGACAAACAGTGGGGAGCAGAAATATAGAAAATTTATCAAAGCAGGGACTTAAAGAAATTAACAGCTGTTGGAGAGTTGTATATATAGCTCTGTGTTTGTGTGTTTGTGTGTGTGTGTGTAGCTTTTAGCCTTTTCCATTCACACAAAAATTGCACAAACATGTTAATACACCTGACAGACAAAATATGCAAACTATTACACAAAACACCTTCCTCCACACCTAATTCATCCTCTCATCCACCCACACCACCTCGCTCGCCACTCTCCCAGCTTCGCAACCTCACAATTATCACCTACAAGCAGCAGAATCCACACACACCACCAACATGTATGATGGAATAATAATCCCTCTCTGTTGGGTGATGAATTAGGGCCAAACTTCATTTTGGTTTGCATTTCCTACCCCGTGCAGAGTGGATGGATAAAAAAACAAAACAAGCAAAACAAAAGGAGAATAAATTATCCGACATCTGAGACAACTTCTTACAGAATTCTGTTTTATTTATCCGTCGTACGACGTGTGGGAATTTTGGAGATCCCCCCAACTGATTCAAAGGAGGACTACATCCACAGGAAAGTGTTTAACATGAATGAAACACGACATTGCTGGCAGACGGAGAGAGTAACTTATCATCAAGATGTTTCTACGACATGACAGGAAGTGGTAAATAGAGAAATATGGAACAGGTAAAGAGATTCACTGTCTGTAGATTGATGCTGTGAAGGAACTGTGAGGTATATTTGAAATCATATGAGGTATGAGTGTGAGACTGCATGTAAAATATGGCTGTTGCTCCTTATTTCAAAAGTGAAGCCATCATTCTTGCAATCCCTTCACTGACCAGCAGGGGGAGCGCTGTGCCCTCGCTGATGGTTACAATACTTCAGTACAAACCATATTCAAACACATTTGGCTCTTGTAATTAAGCATCTGTTTAATAAAAAATGCTGCCTCGTCAGAGTCAGCACAATGGAGAACACAGGCCATGGCAACGACTTCAGTTACTTTTTGGCTTATGTCATTTCTTTTTGGTCCAAATGCTGGGGTATGCTTTGTGCGGGAAAAAGACATGCAAGATCAGCAAGAGTGGACACGTGTGGTTTTTATACATTTTTTCACTCCACGCAACATCCGTTGACTCCCATTCCCAAACTGCAGGGGGAGGTGTATCACAAACACCTGTCTACCTGAGCAGAACTAGAGTAGAAGTCTGCATTTGTTTACACGTTTTACAACATTACTTTTTCGCCCATTCCTCTCCTCTGCCAAGTGTGACCACAAGAAATTGTCATGGTGATCTCTGTGTGATGAATCAAATTAATGCCTGTGCTTTTTTACTTCAGACACTCAGAGTTTCAGTTGGTCTGCCGTGTTGTCTGGGTGTCTCTGCTCGGCAGTTACAATTTTTCAAAGGTGTTTGAGTGGTGCAAAAGGGACTGTTCCAGGGGGCGAGGCTGCTGAAATTGTCATTTGACAACACACAGCCATGCAGACCTCATGGACGCATCAAGCATTAACCAGGCTTTACACCCATCATTGTTTGAAACAGTTGTCGAGAGGGACGGTTGTAGCGATTGCGAGCGTCACAAACTCTGTTGTGTTCCTATGCTTGTGCGCATGTATGAAATGTCCCGTGCCGAAACACACCTGTCTGAGCTGTGTCGAAGCCATACAAGTGCACTGTGTCTGAGCATGGCACCGAGCGGTCACACAGGCCAAACGAACTGGACTTTGGGGTTGAAGCATGTTTGGTTACAGTATGAATGCCCAGTGTGACTGCGCCCTTATGCTTGATCAAACAAACTAATAAAATAAGCCATCCTCCCAGGTGATGTTTTACCTCTGACAACTTTTCCCTGTTGGGTTTAAAGCCCGAGGGTCCGTGTTTGTTAACACCTTTTTTTGTGTCAGCAGCGCCCACAACCTCAGTTCCAGAGTGACTCTCCCAGGGTAACAAAGGCAGTCCCACGGCACCTCTGCTTGCCTTAGTAGTGACAGTAAAGTGTTTTTCAGAATGCTCTGTATGCTGTGTATTTCCTGTCTTTCAGTGTCACAAATCATGTCGTAGCATTAGGAGGAGCTTTAAACCTGGGACTTGTAGAAAACTCAGAAAACAAGTGCTAGGTCTCACTCAGGACCTCTAGCAGTGCTATGGACAAGACTGATATCAGAAGTCCTCCCCATTTTGATTCAGACATTGACAAGCGTGGCAGTGTTTCAAAAATTGAACAACTAAGGGAACTGTGAGCACAGCAACAATAACAGCTGCTGCCGAGGGTGTTGGGAACTGAAAACACTGAACACTACTAGTCCAGAAAAACAAGCTTAATTGGATTTAGGCACTCATCATCAGGATGTTCGATTACAGTACCATTTCAAGTAAGCTGTCAGTAATGTGGAGTATGTTTGGGGGCGTGACCTTCTGGGATTGATATATCATTAGTGGTCGACCGAGACAGTAACTAGAGTGTTCTTCCAACCTTTCATGCAAACATTGTCAGACTCACGGTTCCAGAAATCAGAGCAAGAAACAACCAAAGCACAAGGCTTGAAGAGGTAAATTAAATTTAGGATGCATCCTCATGCTCATGTCCGAATGTAAATATCTGAGAGTCTTCCACAGCTGGTGATCATCAGATATGCTATTGGAGGGTTTTGCAACCCGTTCTAACTCCACACTTTTTGGTTTTTGGACATCACACAATATGGCAGACCCTCAGAACAAGCATGCAACCTGAGCGGAAGTTTGAAGTAAGGAAACAAAAAGCAAAGATGGCAACCCTTAAACTGAGTCAGAGTCATTCACTTCCTTCGTGCCGCTCTTGTATCTTTCATATCTGATTGACAGAAGTTATAAACCCAACATCTCATAGATTTTGTACTCAGGATGACTTTGTCTGACCTGGCTGATTATTTTTTGTCAAAGGGATCTAAGATCCAGGTAAGTGAAGTTTGTCTGCATATGCTGTCCATCATTGGCTGAAATCATCCTTCAGTGTATCGACACCCAGGAAGCCAAAAAGTGAACAAGCGGCAGAGACCACATCACATCTCCGGTGTGTGACCTTGCGCAGTCAGAACAACCTCTGCTGACAAACCTGATGTGACATTTGGAGTGTCTTGGGTTATTCTGTGAATGAGAGTTCAATCATGGCATCATTAATGGGTTTGGAGTGGGGCCAGTCTTTCATGACACTGCGCTTTTAGAGCTTTGCCAGAACTCGGTGCTGAAATGAGAAGGTTGTAGATATTTTCTATGGAGCTTTTTTTTTTCCCTCCGACCAGAGGGAGCTTTTGATTAATGGCTTTCACCCTGAAAAGCCATTTCAGTAATCCAAAAGAATAATCTTCTCATGTCTTTGAAACCTTAAACTGAGCAGGTTGACGGTGCCCTCCTGGTCAATTACAGTGCTAATTAGTATTTATGGTTTTTGTCAGCTAAGACGTTCCAACTCAATTTCTGTGCCGTTTTGCTTTTATTTGTTTTTTCACAGAAGTTTTTGACTGTGATTTCTGAGGCTTATGCAACAAGAACCACATGTATGAATAGGCTGTACATCTAGAGAGGCTATTTTGCATGATTATATTTACTCAGGTCTAGTGGCGCCTTATCCAACAAAAGCAATTTACAGGCATATTGATCATAGGCTGTTTTATTAGTCAACAAAATCACTTTTTATTATCCCAGGATTTCTTCGACTCCGGGGAGCCGCAGTGTTGACTGATCCTGATTTGTGTGTGCTCAATATATTGTTTTCTGTTTTTATTTCTTTTGAACCGCATGTCTCCCGAACCCTCTCCAGACTCTTGTATGGCTTTACAAAAAATACCCCCCAAAATCCATCTCAGTAAGTAAATATAACTGCTTCCCGTCAAAGCCTGTAGAGTGCTTCTCTTGACTCACATTGACTGGGCATCGCCTCCGAGACTCAGCCTTGGCGCTCCACACCGCCAGTGTTAACGCCAATTAAACCCCTGGCATCCCATCTCCACCTCACCCCACCCCTGTCATTCCTCACATTCTGTGACATATGAGTGATAACACAGGCCCTTACCTTCAGCTCTCATCTGACGCACATTAAATGGCACTAGACCCTGGCGTTTCCTGACATTTCGCAGCAATCGATTGCAATTTAATCAGTGTGAGCATGCTTCTATCAGCCACGCTTGCACCAGCTGTTTTTCTGTGTTACCTGGCCTGAGCGCCGCATAGTATGGGGTCAAAATAAAACATTAACAGCAATTTCAAGAGCTAACAATATGAGAGGAGCAAGGCAACATCACAGCATCATAGTTGACAATAATAATCACGGACTTGTTGTTCCTGTGGAAGCATATTTCCATCCAATTTGCACGGTGTTAGATTTATTGTCTGTTCATAGCACTCATTACTTCCTCTCTCCCTCCTTCCTTCTCTGTCTGTTGGTCTCAGAGTGTGTCTCTCTCTTCCCCTCTGGTGGTAAGTGCAATAATTATCCCATTATTCTTTGAAGTCTCAGTAAAATCCAAGGCCCCTAAACAATCCCCAAACATATGAATACATGGTCCTTTCAAGTATTTGGGGTCCTACGAGGAGGCCCGCAGCCAGAATATTCTCTCTTTGAATTTCCAACAGGTCAAAATAACCCCCCAATAGAGAAATGTTTTAAGGAAGTTAAAAAGTGTACAGCGTGTCATTTCCAGGAGCTTAAACGATACACAAACCGCTTCTTTGAGCAAAGGTGTGCTGAGGCCAACTTCCAATCATTATCTCTGAACTGGAAGCGATGTGTGCCTATTGAATCCTCACAACAGCACCGCCGCTTGCTGTAGGAAGTCTTTAAGCGACCGCACAAACACACACAGATGCCTCAAGGTAACCATAAATAAAGTCTGTAGAGCTGAGCTCTCAGATGAACAGACCGGGGGATTCGAGAGAGTGCCAGGCACCAATTTCTAAATGAATTAATAGGGTGATAATGTGTTAAAATGAAAATTTGTCTCTATTTTGAGAAGACGTCAAGGAGTTGTATCGCTGTTTTTACAGAATCTCACACATTCACACGTGTGAGCACAAGTTATTATCCCCTCATCCTTTGAATATGCAATTAAGTATGCAGCAGACTGTCATCTTGTACCGAGTGCTCAGGCAAAATGAATACACTGGCATGTGTTCCTATTTCTATGCATATCCAGATGAAGTATTGATTATGAATGGCAGCGAGAAACCTGAGCTATTAGGTGGAATAACATTTCGCAAACATGCACCCTCACCTTAATTGACTTGAGACATTAATACGTCAGTGATGTACAGCGCTGAGAGTACTGGCTGCCACTAGGTATTACTCTGGGTTACTGCCTAAGGCTATACAAATATGAGCCGAAAATGAAAGCAACTCCATAACAGTTTGGATGGTGGATGGTCTGATGAACGTGAGAGAAATACTCAAGCTGTTTATGTCGTCTCAGCTGCTGCTCTCCCTTCCTTCCTTCCTCTTGCCTTATAACTAAATCCACCTGGGAGCCGACAGAGAGAGGTGACGGTCAGCTGAATGATCACAACTGGTGCGGAACTGGGACGTAACCCACAACAGGCTGCAGCAACACATGTCAACGCATGAATGCAAACACTTACAAACTCTTAAACACACCGAGACGCATGCATGGCACAACATGCATGCAGACGCACGCACACTGAGGGCTAATTATGAAATGTCAACAGACATGTGTCCCATCATAAAACACCAGCTAAATGAGACAAACACATGCAGCTACATAACTTATTCAACACAGACAATCTGTGTGAGTAGGATGCTATCATGGCTGCAAATGATCATCCAAAAGATGTGAGCAGAGGGGTGTCATTAAAGGCACAATGTGTGTTACCGTGGCAACATCATAGAGGCCATTTTTTTAGAGCCTGGTTGTGAACAATCAACATTGCACCCAATCCCCCTGAGAATTAAAGGCACACAGCTAAATAAAGCTCGAGTACCCTGCCGCTGCACTTTTTTACAATCCCACTGTTTGCCTCGTCTCTGTGGGGAATTCAGTAACAACCTGTTTCTGTGGGGAGAAGTCGCAACACTCCACAATCAAAGTAGCCCAGAATTTTAATTTTGAAACAATTACTGCAGAAGCAAAATGGCAAAACTGTCACATTTGGACGGCAGCACATGTAGGTCAGTGTAAATGAATGACAACAAACTGCTGCCGAGTCCCTGCTCACCTTTCTCCTGATTTAACTCGATCACAAAGCTAACATAATCCAACTTCTCCCCCAATTTCATTTCATGTCCCTGCTCAAGCTTGGTTAAATGTAACAAAGTTGAACTCCCCACACAGTCACTTTTCCATTATGTTCCTCAACGACCTCTCTGACCAAGGTAATTACCTCTGCTCTTGAGTCATCGTGAGTCAAAGATAAAGCCCGCAGAGATCTTTCTGCATCAGATTAGCACTGTGGTTTTTGCAATCCTAGGAGAGCTAACGGCTAACTGGTTTCTCCGTTCTCCGCCGCGCACGGCGATCTCGCCTTGTTTGTTTGTTCATTAGCATTTGATCTGTCAGCCGGAGAAAAGATGTCTTTAGTTTTGCAGAGAGTCTTGTCAGCATGAGGAACAGAGATAAGGTGAATGTAGTATTTAATTAAGAGGGAACGGAAGCCTGCCCACTATCTGAGAACACACAGACACCTCACAGCAATTGACCTTAGTGAACATGTCAAGACTTTATCTTGCTCCCATCAGCCTGGAGCAGGAGTTGTGAAGACAGTAAATAGCTTTCTGACAGCACTCTGATTTCAACAAGCCGAGTATGCAGCATCTTTAACTGATATTTGTCAGCTCAGTGAGGCTACATGATTTCACTTTCAGGCTTCCTAAAACACTTGAACGCTAATTAATGTGTGAGTTGCTTTTCCCTGCACAACCAATTGAACTTTTTGCTGTTTTTCTTCAAGATCGCACAGGATGCATCATCAAATTAGAGGAGGATATTTCCTCGAGGTGTGCTGCCAGCATCAGAGAGACTTAAAGAGGAAATGCACTCAAAACAGGATCCACAAGGTGAAATGATTGAACAATAAAGCTGTTCAAATCAAACAAAGATCGTCATACCAAGCTGCAAAATCAGATCTTTAAAAACAAGCACTGAGGATTACAACGCATGGTGCTTTGGTTTTATTTGACATTTTCAGCTTGAATTAATTTTATATTTCCTCCAGCTGTGAATCCTTTAATGTCTCAGAGTCACAGTGAAAGGAAGGAACAAAGGAAGGAGGTGTGGAGGTAAAGGCACATGATTCTTTTGCAAGTCAGCAGTGACACCGAGAGGATTGCTTCGGAATTACATCTTATTTTCTTCTTTTAAAAAAACCCACACATCTTTGCCTAAAACAAAAGCAGATTACGGGAGAAAACAACACCAGATTGGATTTCTGATGTGAGTTTTCTTTGAACACATCTCATGTTGACTTTAAGGTCTTTTCATAAAAATGTTGCAGCTGTGAAAGTAAAAAAAATTCCTCGGCATGTGTGTCAAAGATCAAGTGGAGGCAAATGAAAGTTACAGCAAGCAATTTCACTGCAGCTCCTCCGTACAGTGAAATAGAAATGAAATTGTCAGAACCAAGGATAAACCAGCGGGTCCTCTATTTGCCCATGGCTGTGGGTGATAATTGTTTCTCAGTTCTTGTTGACCTTAAGCAACAAGTCGCAGCCTGCATGAGTCACCCTCAGATGAACGCTCACCTCTTCAGTCTCAAGCCAGCTGCTAACAAGGCTTATCAACTTAATAGCAGTCTATTTCTTCTTTTGTCGGTTTCTAACCTCTTTAGAAAACATGACGCGCAATCCCGTTTGACCCGACCTGAGAATAAAATGACGATTTTAAATGTTTTTCTCGTTTCACCTTGATCTTCTTTTCAATCCAATTATACAGAGACACAGCTCCAGCTTAGGCTGACTGTTCTCTGCAAACTGCCATGTCCTTGTCATCTGCCTGGCTGTAACTGTGTTACAATCTAGTCTGTATCCTGAATTTTGTGGGGGATGGAAAAAACTCTTGACATTACTCCTTGTATCCGTCAGAAGTGTGAGCTGTGTCAGAAAGTCCCATCATGTTCAAACATCTTAAGACTGGCATCATTAGTGAAACATCACAATCCTCTCTTTTATCTGCTTCTTGCTCCTTTTTATCTGCCTTTTTCCTTTTTTGTGATTCTTCAATTTGACCTACAGGTGGTGCCATAGCAGCCTACACAAATATAAACAAAGCCTTGAAATGTTGATGATTGTTATGAACGTTTGAGATCCACTCCAGGGTTCATGGACCATGAGCGGCCTTTGAAATTTTTCCAAGAAGTCCCACATTTTTTTGCTGAAACTTCACCAAGTGGATGGTTTGAATGACTTCAAAGGCAGAACTGCAACTGCAGCCCATAGCCAGATACTTCAAAGGGATGAATGTACACGCAAAGCTATACGTTCAATATATGATCCTTACCTTGGGATACTGAGCATACGGGATCATGCCCTGAAGTCATGTTTATGGGTTCAACAGACTTGTATCAGTTTATGGCTCAGTTCAAATAAATACAAACACATCTAGGACTTTTAGAAAAATAAACCTCAGACACCACAGGAGCTGCTTCAAAGAGAGATCCTCCTCTGCAGGCTGCTGAGGGTGTGACAGCAGCTGTATTTGGTCAAATGTCAATTCTAACAATGGGAAGTCCGCTGAAGGTCAAACAGAATTAAGCCCGGCAGAGAAGTTCAATATCAGTTCAGGGTGCCAGGTGGGTGGTGTAAGAAGGATGTCTGAGGTTTGGATGAAGCGCGTGCAGTTTGTTGGATTCAAGGTGGGTGAAAAAGGTTGCAGGGGGAGGTTGAGAGATGGGGAAGCAGCGTGTGCTTCAAAACAAGCAGAAGCAGAAGAGTGGCCAGGATGTGACCAGAGAAACCAAAGTTTCAATGATTTGACAAATTTTGTGGTGATAACAGCAGAATAAACATCCATCACATGAGACAAAAGCAAAGAAAGAAAAGCTCATTTATCTTTACCAGAAGCCTTTGTATCCAGGTCAGTTGTTTAGTAAATAAAAGTCACGCAAAAAGTTTTGAAGTTGCAGGACATTTGGCAGAAAAACAGTTAGCTGCAGGTGAGTGGTGTAAAATATCAAACATTGCCTTACAGAAAATAACCTCTCCTCTTGAGTTACGTGACTGCATCTCTTTTACTCAGCCTGTGTTTGGGTTCCTATAAACAAGATAGTTTCCAGATTAGATAAAGCCCTGAAACACCTAAAAGCGTTCCCAGGAAATAAACATATAGAACAAAGTCGAATGGGTTAATTATATTGATCAAATAACATTAGGTAACGCCAGATATGTTCCACTATATATATCTCCACCTCCCTCTCTTTCTTGCTCTGTCACTGTGTGAGTGCCTGTGCACACAATTTGGAAACCAAGCCATAAGTGCCCAGTTTTAATAATAGAAAAGTATATTCAAAGTAGATAACATTCACATCGGCTCATTTGAAAAAATCAATCCCAAGAAGCTTTATAAAGCTTACACATTATAAACCAGATAGTTTTATTTTGGATAAACTTGAGAGAAAGACAAGGCTGATAGCAGCCTCTCAGCCTATATGGAGGCCACGATGGCTGGGCCGGAGCCGTCATGCAGCTGTCACGTTTCCTGTTTCCTGGTGAGCGTGATACAACCGCATAACAGAGATTATAATATACGGGGATAGTTTTGGTTTTGGTGTTCTACTCCAAGATTTTCTGTAGCTCCATTTGGCCTCATAAGAAATTTCTGGGGCAGCCACATCCCTGGGGAGGTTCAACATAACCTCAAGTTAATCTAAAATCTTGTACTTTTGGGTTGAGTTAACCATGCCTTATTTTGCAATAAGTTGCTTGAACATACATTGCATATTTTTAATTTTAGCATATCTTTCTATATCAATATGACAAAAGATTTCTGCAGTTGTTGTTGTGAAAACACTTTATTTTAAGTTGGTATTGTCTCAACTACGAAATATAGGTCAATATAAAATGTTATGTCCAAATAAATCAGTAACACATGTTGACTTGACAATCACCTTGGACCCTGCCAGCTGTTTAGTAAAGCTACAGCTTGTATGTAGTACCCAGAATGCCTTTGTGAATTGTAACCTAAGAGTTACACCATAAGTGTAACAGCTGCTTGGGAGTCATGCTATGTAGATCCATAAAGGTTAACATAACCAAAAGGTTTAATTAGGTTCAAATATATTAATAATAGCGGTTATGTTAACCTCAAATTAAGTAAACTAACAATCAAACCAAGGCAAGGGTTGACACAAGGCATCTTATTTGATCAAGGTATTTTCTATTGGTGTTGGAACAAAAACATTTGTTTCAAGACCAACATAAAATTTTAAGCTGGCTCTTTCTTTACATCATATTTTTTACATTGAAACAAGTTACATTTAACAGTGTGGGTGTTTTACTGAAAAATGCCACCTTTCTAAAGTTGTTACAAATGAAAAATTGGTTATGAAAACAGTTCTTGATCCAAAATGTAAACATGTTCATTCTGGACTCCATTTGGGTTTTCTCCGGTTTACGAGCCAGCCCCAAGTGGACACTACAGGAACTGCAGTTTCTTTGCACTTCTGCGTTGCTCTCATGTTTTAACATCTTAAGGAAACAGTGAGAGACAGCACTGAAGTGTACAAAATGTGTGCAAATACTTGATTTTGATTGGTGCTATTGCATATTTCTCGACAGTACATGCAACACTAGGGGACAGCCTAATCTCACAAATCGCAGTCAAATCAATATATGTGTGAGGAGTCAGACACACTCCCCCTCTGCCTGTTCACAAACAGTTAGCAACACAAATGTGAGGGCAGCCCGAGGAGCCACTGGACCCCGACCATCTCTGAGAGGAAAGTGGAGCAACATCCTGCCCTCCAATCCAACAATAGCAGCAGAGCTAGTGAGAGCATCTCCAAGCTGGTGCTGCTGATACAAATAAACTTACACCAGAAGCAGTGGTGTTAATGACAACAGTGTTCAAAGGTGTGACATTTATTTTTAAAGGTGTGTTAGTGTCAAAACTCTGGGAAGAAGAGAAGAGAGCTGCATAGCGATGGAAATGTTGGAGTCAAGTTGAAAGACTGAATGATTTGAAACTCTGTTGATGCCATAAAGTAAGAAAAATGACCTCGAAAATAAATGCAGCCTCATGTGATAATGGACACATGAAAAGTGCAGTGTTAGCTTATGAATTAAAGACTACTTTTAAATTAATAAGGCATATAAGAATAAATACAAGAAATACACTGTTCGGGATAATAAAGGATTCAAAGGCCGCCAGAACGGAAAATTACATTTAATTATCTTGGGATTATTACTGCAGAGCTTCAGTGCAGCAGAGATGAAAACCATGTTGCATCCTGCTTTTATTTATGGAGCTGCCTGCTGTGGAGGAAGCTGCCCTGGGCTCTCAGGGCTCCAAGTGGGGGGGGTGTGAGGTGGCTGATAATGCGGCCATCATCTCTTTCTACCCCAACCTCCTCAGGGGTGGGGGGGGCACACATACCCGGGGTGGTATGTTCTCAGACTGCCCGCTGTTTGATTTCTTGTATCTAAAGATGTTTTTCATGCTCTTACAAACTCCCTCACTGCTGCAGCCTGTCCTCACTCTTCCTCATGTTATTTCTTTTTTCCTTTTAACCCTCCTGATCTTCCTCTCTGGTGTTTTCCTCTTACAGTCCTGGTACAAAGTCCCTCTTTTTGTCGCTCAGTGCAGTTCAGGGAGATCTTGGACTTGTTGGAGAAACACTGCATCTCTCTGGTGGATACTGACTTCTAAGACATTATGCATGATGCAGTAAGTCGTTGCTCTCTTCACTGTTGTCACCGTACATATTTCTGGTTAAATTCTTTAAAGTAGCTGTTTAAAGTCTCATCTGACCTTCTTTTCACTGTCAGAACAGAGACTCCTCCACAGGCCTGCAAACTCATTTTTAACTTCTTGGCAAGGTATAAGCAAGAAACCTATGATCAAAGGAGTGTTTTGTTTCTTTTGCTATCTATAAATAGGTCACTTGTGCAAATATACTTAGCTTTAAAGTTGAAAAGAGTAATATCATACATTATAATGCATAACGTTCTGATGTGAAGGTCTTAAAAGGCTCTGTGTTGTCTTGTTGTGTGCTGTGTCACATCCAGTCTGATGCAACAAAGGCTTGTGGGAGCCCCTGACAGCAATGTTCCTGCCAGACTATGGCAGAACAGTTCACTTGGTTGCCGAGTGTTCTTGTAAGCTCCAGCTGGACACAGTTGACAAAGAGAGGACGCACCATCTGCAAGGAACATATATCAGAGGCACTACCCATCATCCTCCATGGCACGGATCCAGCTTTATTTGTGTATGCCTGACCTTGGAGTGCATAATTGTTAGTCATCATCATTTTCTTGCAGTCATTTGTTATGCTGATTCCTCAGGTGCACGTGTGAGCGCGTGTCTGTGTGTTTAGAGAGTGCTCCCAGTTGGTGAAGATTATGTTCAGTGTCATGGAAGACTTAGAGAGACTCTAAATGAGATTCCTGTCATGCATTGCCTGCATGTGCCTCATGGTTCCTCTGCTCATTGTGACCGGAGATAAACATGGATTACAATTCTGCACAGAGGCAAACGTGTGTGCACACACAAGATGTAAACACGCAAAATCCTGCAACATAATCTGAAAGAATATTTGATTAATATTAAAAATCTCTCTCATCAGACACAGTGGGCGGCTGCTATTTTGGGCAAAAATAAGATATAAAGCAGCTGCACAATTAGCATCAAACATAAATGCTAATATATGCAGAAGCAGTGGTGTAATGATGGGGTTTATCCAATGCTGAAGCTTAGGACCAATATGCAGCGCAAACCTCTGAAGGCAGAAGAAACAGAAGCACAAATGAATCGCATGCAGCATGAATACAGTCCTCATACTCTTTAATATGAGCCACAGGCAGTGTCCCTGATGCGCCTGCTCTTGTCCCATGTGAGCCAGAGCCAAGTGGAGAGGATGATGGATACGGCTCCACGAGGACACGGCTGTGTACAGCGGTGGGCTACTTGACATGTTTCCTCATGAGTGATGGCACATCGGGCTGAGACAGGACACGGCTGATCTTTTACTTTACCTCTCCGCTCTGTGACTAAAGCTCCACTGAGCTTTGTATGCGACACCTCAAGTTCAGATGCCAAGGCTGATATATTGAAACGAAGGAGTTGAATAATTCCTTCTAATTACACCTCCGTGAACTCATAACGGGGCTGTTTGGTTTTCATTAAGATTGGGTGGAAATGCACTCTGTGTGACTCCTATCTGAGTCTGTAATTTGAATAAACCAACAGGCAGTTTTTCCCCTATTTTGAGAGTTTGTACTTTTTTCTTGCAGGAAGAGATAATCAATACACAACCTTCCTAGGGGGTTCAGGCAGTGGATGACATTATTAATGAGAGTGAACTGCACAGGATATATCTGCAGTGACGTGCTGCTTTTGAAGGGTTGAAGTGGGATCATTGTGACAGTTCACTGAGAGGTTTACTGTCTCCTGAATCTCGCCTGTGCAACAACAAACCCTGACCTTTGACCTGCATAATAGATTTAGAAAAGGGGATGCACTGTGGCTAGATCAACATTTCCCTCTTACTCTTTTTCCTTTTTCTTTTTTTAAAAGGTGAGAAGTCCAAAAATAGCTCTGATGTTGCATTCAAACCTCACTCCCAGTGTGATGTTACCCGTAATGAGTTCATATCAGGTCAGAATCTACTCATTGTCACTCTTGTTTTCGTGCGTTTTACTCCCTCCTCAGCATCAGAGGATAGACAGATTATGGGTTTTTTTTCTCCCAGGATGAATAACATGATAAGCGGTTTAAGAGACCGCTTCAGTTGCGCGCGCCTACATCGGTGAATTATTGATTTTTTTTTTTTTTTTTTTTTTTTTTTCGGGTACGTGTTTCCACTAGGTAGGTCAACATCTTTTGAGGGGGAAGTATCTCTGTAGGATGCTCCAGTGAGCTGATTCTTTGTGCATGAAATGACTTGACAACCTCCCGACCGCCGGGTAGTGCGTGCGTGCGTGCGTGCCTACGTGCGTGCGTGCGTGAGGGGGAGATACAGAGAGAGAGAGAGAGAGAGAGAGAGAGAGAGAGAGAGAGAGAGAGACAGGGGGAGTAAGCAACTTTGTTACCAGGCATAGCCGTGTCTCCTCCGACAAGAGAAACATTTGGCAGTTATGGTTGATCAGCGTTTCTTGCCTCCTCATCGGCGCGTTGGAGAAGCGCGCGTCCCAGCTCCCGTTAAATAGATCCTTTTTCCTCTTT
Organism: Thalassoma bifasciatum; assembly: GCA_008086565.1. NCBI lineage: Eukaryota > Metazoa > Chordata > Actinopteri > Labriformes > Labridae > Thalassoma > Thalassoma bifasciatum. The sequence goes on along the minus strand of RPOG01000111.1, from coordinate 364,137 downwards.
TCGCTTTCACGGATTAAAAGATGAAAGACGCGCCGAAACACCTAACGAGCCAACATCTTCATCAATGTGCGTGAGGTATGTGTTTGAGTTATTATGCAGGCTGTCTCCTGTCTGACAAGGCGTGCTCTGTGATGCACAATCCCCAGCCAACAATGTGTGAATTTGCATAGCTTTCCATTCTAACTAATTGCATTTTTCATGTCTTAACTAGCAAACATTATTACAGCTTCCTCCCCCCTCGCAGCAGATTTGGAGCATTGTTTTGTACTCATGTCTCGCTTTGACCTTGCTTTTTGTTGTTTTCATAGCTTGAAGGAGTTGCTTTCTGCCCTCTTTTGTTTGAGCCATTTTATATCAGCAGCCAACAAAGCCAGAAGTTACCTCTGGGTAACAGCAAATGAAGCTTTGACTCATGCAGGCTGTAGCTTGCTGTGTGTGTGTGTGTGTGTGTGTGTGTGTGTGTGTGTGTGTGTGTGTGTATATTTGTGTGGAAGTTGCTTTCACTGCCCACAGTTTGACATCTCCATGTGTGTGTCTTTTATTTCTAGATGACATTGAGGATTTCTTAGCCGGACTGTGAGCTTGGCCATCATTCTTGCAGGAAAATGCATCTTTGGATTACGTGTGTTTTGCTAAGTGCAACGTCAGTGTGCACTGTGGAGATGTTTGGCAGCTATGGAGAGATTTGTCAAAGACTGTGTGCCTGTGAGGAGAGAGAGGGGATACTGACAGTGAGCTGTGAAAACAGAGGAATTGAAAGTCTCTCAGACATAAGCCCGGTGTACTTCCCCCTGTATCATCTGCTGCTTACAGGGAACAGGCTGAAAAAGCTGTCTGCCAATGATTTTGTTGACTACAAAGGACTTACAATACTACATCTTGGAAATAACGACATATCTGAGGTTGAAGCTGGAGCTTTTAATGGACTTCAGGGATTAAAACGATTACATCTCAACAATAACAAAATCGATGCCTTGAAGGAGGAGTTTTTCTTTGGACTTGAGAGTCTGGAGTATCTTCAAATTGATTATAATTCTATCACTCATGTGGCGCCCAACGCCTTCAGCAGACTTCGACAACTGGAGGTCTTGATCCTGAATGACAACCTAATATCGACTCTGCCTGTGAACATTTTCCAGTATGTGCCATTGACTCATTTGGACTTGCGGGGGAATCAACTGAAAGTGCTTCCCTACTCGGGTCTGCTGGAGCACATGAACAGTGTCGTGGAGCTGCAGCTGGAGGAGAACCCATGGAACTGCTCCTGTGAGTTAATAGCTCTTAAAACCTGGCTGGAGAGCATTTCCTACACTGCTTTGGTTGGGGATGTTGTTTGCGAGTTCCCTTTTCGTCTCCATGGGAGAGATCTGGATGAGGTTTCCAAACAAGAGTTATGCCCGAGGAGAGCGATTGCTGAATATGAAATGCCACCACTGCCACATTTGAGCACCGATGCATACCATAGGACACCGCCATCTTTAGTCACAGCTTCCTTAACCTCATCTGGGATTGCACGGTCTTCATCAAGACCCACCAAGGGACCACGCCAGTCAGGAAAATTAAAATCAAGACCGACTGTTCGCAGCCCGTCAAACAAACCACAAAATTACGGCCAGATCATTTCGTATCAAACCAAATCTCCTGTGCCTTTAGACTGCCCAGCTGCCTGTACGTGCAATCTTCAAATCTCAGACCTTGGCTTGAATGTGAACTGCCAGGAGCGAAAGATTGAGCATATCTCTGACTTAGAGCCCAAACCGTACAATCCCAAAAAGATGTACCTAACAGGGAATTATATCCCAGTGGTGCGTCGGTCAGATTTCACTGAGGCAACTGGGTTAGATTTGCTTCATCTTGGTAACAACCGCATTGCTCGCATACATGACCGAGCCTTTGGTGATTTAACTCATTTAAGGAGACTTTACTTGAACGGGAATCTGATCGACCGTCTTACAGCTGATATGTTCTATGGTTTAGGGAGCCTGCAGTTCCTCTATTTAGAATATAACGTCATCAAAGAGGTTTCTGCGGACACCTTTCAGAGTGTTCCCAAACTTCAGCTCCTGTTTCTGAACAACAACCTCTTAAAAACTCTTCCTGTAGGAACGTTTACTGGTCTCACGTTAGCCAGACTGAATCTTCGCAATAACCACCTGAGGTATCTCCCAGTTAGCGGGGTCTTAGATCAGCTTACAGCTCTGGTGCAGGTCGATTTGTATGAGAATCCCTGGGACTGCTCCTGCAGCATACTCGAGTTGAAGATGTGGCTTGAGCAGCTTAGCACAGGCACGGTTGTAAACAATGTCATCTGTGGCTCCCCTAAGAAGCTAGCAGGGGAGGATATGAGATACATCAAGACAGCTAATTTCTGCCCTAATAACTCTGAGATACTTGCTTCCATGATCCCACCCTCAGAAGAATCTTTTCCTGGCAGCACTATCACCATAGAAACATCCTTGGACTCAGACACACATTACAGCACCATCCCTTTATCTGTGATGATTCTTGCCCTTCTCCTCATGTTCATTGTTTCTGTGTTTGTGGCTGCGGGAATGTTCGTGGCAATGAAAAAGAGACGACAAAAGAGTCAAAACAAGCAGAATAACTCGATGAATGCTTGCATCAGTTCTCTCAACATGGAGTACGGCCTCTACAAAAAGGGAGCCATTCCCAAAGTCAGGACATCTGCTGGGCATGTATACGAGTACATCCCACCTCCTGCAGAGTCCTCGTGTAGAACTACAGCCCACACCCCCACAAGCAGCAAGTCAGTGGAAGGACTTAGAGACTTCGACGAGTTAAGCGGCCCTTTTCTGGGGAACTCGGATGAAGAGGCAGCCAGTAATGTGATAAGCTCAGAATACAGTGCTGCGACTCCAGAGCCTCTTAATAAGCCCTCTGCCCCCCACCAAGATGATCTGTGTTACTACAGAGACGTACTAGAGCCTGACAAGCACACACGCTACAGTAATACGTTACCATCATGCAAACATACAACGCCCTCGTCCAGTCAGTATACCTCAGACTTTGATGCAAGGCATCAGTACGTTCCCCCAGACAGAGTGCAACAGACCATACTGTATTGTACAGCACCAAGTACTGTTTATGTGGAGCCCAACAGGAGTGAGTACTGGGAACTGAAAGCAAAGCTTCACATCGATCCAGACTATCTCGAGGTTCTTGAAAAACGAACAACTTTTACTCAGTTTTAAAAGACTCTGCCACAGGATGGCCCCGCACGGATGCACTGATGTAATGTGTCCATTTTAATCAGGAAACAGACCAAGCTGAAAGCGACTCTGAGAGCTGCTGTGTGAATTTCTTAGTACGGCACCACACAGGACTGAATAATAAAGGGGAACACTACTCATTGGAGAATCACTTAACCCCTGGTCCCTGTGGTGTAACACAGTGTGTTTGAATCTGTAAATATGAAACAAGCAACCAGAGATTCAGGGCTCTTATGACTCACCGTGCCATAAAATACACCCTGAAGCTGCTTCATTGACAATAATGAGACGCAGAGATTTCACCTCAGATTATTCACAGTTCACAAGTGTTAATGAACAGCATAGCTCTCCTAATCCCCACCTAAACTAAGTTTTTAACTGTTAAATTTACTCCTCCCAGTTCTGTCTTTCTAGATTTGTTCTCACTGAAACTCAAACACAAGGCTAAATTAGATTAATTCCGCAACTTGGACCTGGGTGTAGGTGTTAAAAAAAAAGAAGTCACATGGCTCACACATCTGTTACGGGAAGTCTGCTGTAGTGAAAAATGACAGATTTAGTGATGCAGTTTGTCTCCCAAAATGCACAGCTCTGGGATGATCACATTAAATGCATAAGGTCATAAAATAAATCCGGATGTAATGCTTTAAATCACAGATTATGAGGCTGGTAAATCTCTGCTCTCTCATATGCAGATTTTAGGGAGAATATTTCATGTCTCCTAAAACTAAACTGACCGAGTGCTAAAGCTGCAGTCTGTGAGAGTCAGTGGTGGTGGTGGTGAGCCTGCAGAGCCTCAACAACTCCCAAACCACAGCACTTGTGGATTGTGGACACATGTTGCACTTTTATTTAGTTAAATATTTATGTATTGAAACTGTACTCTGCAATGTAACTAAGGTACTATAATCCCACTGTGTTCGGATGGATTGCAACTGAAACAAGGTTAGGAAAGTCATTCATTACAAATTGGTTATAGAGCTTCAAAGTATACTGAAGGAAATTGGTGAGAGTAATGAGTAATAACATATGCAAAATTTGACCCTCAGATGAATTTTTTTATACTTTTACATCCTCTGGATCACTTTTTGTCCCAGTTGCAATGCATTTGACTCAACGTGTAATATGAGAGTCTGTATCACATCTACATAATCCCCTGCTTGACTAACAACGACCGCCTCTCCACATGATGCATTTTAAATCACTATTTTTATACAAATATGTCTTTTCTTTCAGTTTTTCTTTTATGAAAAATGCACTATTGACTTCTACAGGTCAAAAATGATGTCACATTCTGAAATGCACAGTTTGGTAACACAGGCACATAGCCATAAAAATAGGTTTGATAAATGCGTATATCAAAGTTACACATGCTATAGAGTCTTGCACTATGCATCGGTAAAGAGTATATATGGACAATCTGTACAAAAGCCAACAGTTCATCCCTTCTCTTTTTTTTCTTCATGTCTGAAACATCAAGCACTGAAAGTGTAAACTGAGAGGATTGCATAAGAGTGAAAAACACTGTCTCATTAGCTGGCTTTGTTTATTTTATCTGTTTGGCATAGGTATGAAATGTTTTCAAGTGTGGAAACTTCACAGTAATCAGCAGTCTCACTTTCTCCCTCCTATGTGGGGGGCTGATGGGTAATGTAAGAAAGGTGCAAAAGGTCTCCATGAGCTTTTGCAGTTAGATTAAAAGCACAACAAATGAATGAATGAATGAAAAGAGTGGTTTTTATGCATGAATGTGATCTATGCTCTACAATCCCAGCATATCATTCAGCCATAATGCAGTCTGAAATATTTCTGGGTCAATAGTGTAAGCTCAGAGATCTAACTCCTTCTCAGAGTTGAATTCACATCCTATGCAGTATAACGCTATAAAGCTGTCATCTTAAGTCAGATAATTAGAGGGAACGGTGCATCTGGATCCTGTCTGCATGTCATCATGTATTACACTGCAGTATTAGTCATTCTTTTACTCAGAATACAGGCCTGGTTTGTTGCCTTTTACATGTTCAGAGTCACTTTGGGATTATTTTGTCACTTGACCTGCGAGTGCTCTTTGAGAAGTCATCAGAACAAATGAAGCGACACGACAGAGCGTAGGATTTTTACTTTGATACGTGTGGGATTTGAGAGAAGATAAAGTTAATGGTGCAAACACTTGTGCACAGACAGATACACCTAACGTATTTTTAATGTAAAAAGTGGCCAAAGTTGTGTTACTTTTGTCATTTCTGAGCCAAATTAGAGTTTAAATTTTGTACAGTCAACTCAACAAATTAGAAGATAACATACCAGGACACGGCCAGGGGAAGAAAAGCCAAATGTATCCACTTGTATTTGTCAGGATGGGTCTTTTTACCAATTTTGCAAAGGTGGCTGTGCACTGGAACAGTTTTTACTGTAAATAACAGAAATTTGTAAAATGTTGTCCTCGTTTTGTAATCAATGACCAAATGCAGATTTCTGTCACATATAGAAATACAAACACTGATAATCCAAAAATGTTTTCAATTGAAATGTAACTGTCCTGTGTTTATGTGCAAAGAACAGGTCCAGTCAGTGTCTTACTCTTCTTCTCATGGTTGCATTGTTGGATTTTCATATGAAACAGTAATTTTCTATGTCAAACTCTCTGATTTGTAAATAGAACACTTCATCAGCATTTCAATGCAAACTTGCATCGGCACTGAAAGCAAAAACTGGTCTCTTATTGCAAAAACACAGTGCGACTCTGAGTATGTGGGGTAAATATATCAACAATGTGCTGTTTCTTTAGTTGTTAGCTGATGAATAAAAGATATGCATTCATTTGGTATAACTTTGTTTTTGTGTTCCCTTCCAAAACATGGCTTGTATGGTAAATGTCAGCGTGCACCGGGAGAACAGAGTTTCAAATGTTGTACTAAATCCCAAAGGCAATTTCAGAATATTACAAAAATTACAATATCCCGTTCAAATGTTCAGATAAACCCATTTTCATGGTTTCAATTAGGCTAATGGGAAATAAGAAAGGGGGCTGAGTTTTATAATCAACATGGAGGAGTAGTTGGTACTTAACCATGCTTAAGTTTTACTCAGAATCACCCAAAGACATTTTGACTCAGAGCTTAAACAATCAATTCTGTCTGAACAAATGAGCTGATGCCTAAAGTGTTCAAACAGCAGCACAAATAGCAGCGTCAGCTCAGGCCCGGGGCGCTATCACTAAATGAACTTAACCAAATCGGAGTGTGTTGTACATGTTTGAACTCAAAGTGTTTGATCTGCCGCTTCACAAAGTGTTAGGGTTGATGAGCATGATGCTGGAAGAAGGGAATCTGAATATAACTTTGTGAACACGTGCATGTTGATGATAGTCAAAATAAAAACACAGAGTCTCAGTAGAGGTAGCTTTCTGGAAGCCTGGTATCCATGGAAACATCCAATTACTGCACCTCAAGAGGAGATATTAAGCTGAAAGAGAGGAGGGATGACTTTTATACTCAGCCTCTTACAACAAGATGCTTCGCTGGTATTAACTGGACTACATCTCCATGCATTAGTCAGGACTGACTCATGCAGAATCTGTCTGAAAAGTGCCAATTTTAATCTAAAATAAAGAAATAAGCACACAAAGAGAAAAGCAACTGACCACCATTAATCACCTTTGACTCATGTATTTGTCAGATTCATGGTGTTATGTTGCTTAGATGCTTGAATTCTGCTGGAGAGTGGGAAATTAGGGCAGATCTGCATTATGTAAGCTTGAAAAGATGTGTCAGGCTGTGTGAAGACAGCATATGACTGTTAGCATCCACCAAAGGAAAAACCTTTACTATCTGCTTACATGAGGCAAGCCCACTCGTTAGGAACAGCAGTGACTCAGCCCTCCCTGATATGTCTCTCTTTTCTTTTATTAGCACAGAGCAGATTCTCACATCTGTCGACATGTGTATGGCTTCCAGTTGTTCGTCTCAGACTCCGTGTGTCTTTCCCTCCAGCTTTTTCAGTCTTCTGTTTCCCCGGTTCGGCAATGCCCCGTTTCTCTCTTTCTGGCTTTGTATGTGTGTTCGCGTGTGTGTGTTATGTGTGTGTCTGGCTGCATAAATTATTGACTCAGAGTGTTTTCATGCCTGCCTCAAGACTCCAACCACCCAGTGTAGCAAGACCTTTATCCACTCTTTTTCGACTTTCAACATCCTGGATTCAAAACATTCACACAGCTTGGCAGCAAGGTAAAGGGATTCAGAAATAATTGATGCATTACATCCAGGAACATAAGCTGTCCTAAGCATTCCCCGTTACCAGTGGCCTTGAGTTCATATGACGTAGACTCTGACAGGGTGTCTGTTTTCAGAACACGAGATGAGTTTGACCTGAATTCATGATTATTGACAAGTTTATAATCCTATTCATGACTAACTCACTCAGTCACTGAAGTGCATTTTCTGTTAATTTGCATCAAAAATTTCCAGCAAATTTCATGGGGAGCAATCTAGGAAAATCAGAACTGCCACATTTTAGTTCGTTTTAGATGGACAGCAACCGGATATTCAGTATAACAACCCAATCTCCTGCTTGATATAGCTTTTTGACAGTTTTACAATTCAGCTCTGAATAAATTTAGTGATAATAAAAAAAGAAATGATCTACTTTGCTGCGTTGTCAGCAGGAAGAGGTGTCATAAAAAACTTTATAAACGTGTCAGACACTTTTCCACTCATCCATTTACACGACATGCTTGCCCCTGTCATCACTCAGAAGAAACAACCTTTTTTATTGGATTTTGACCAATCAGAATCCAGTATTTGACAGAGCCGGCAATTATTATAAAGACTGGATAATGTACTTTAGCTCTACTCTCGATACCCATCCAAGAGTCCCAGTGGTATTTAACGTTTCAGCATTCATAGAATACATCTTGCTCAATCAAAGTGTCTGGTCTGATAAAAAGTTTCTTTCAGGTTAAACTCAGATTCTTTAGTTCTCAAATAACAGCACATGATGATATCTTCATGGTAACTGCCCAGCACTATAAGAGAATTGCTTAGAACTTTTTTTTTTTTTTTTGGTAATGATGCTTTTACATTTTCCATCATTACCAACAAAGTGTTCTATATATAAGATATTTAAAAAACCTTGTCTCCTGCTCCCTGTGGGTACAAACTGTTTTCTTTTTCTCCTGAAAATGAGACTAAACTTGTTGGTCAGTATAGCAATTGATATTAATTATTAGTTTATTTTCTTAAAAGTGGATGCTGTGGGCAATGGATCACATGATCACTGAGCTCAGCCTATGATTGGCCAGTCTGCAAAGAGGGGACAGACTTTGGGAAGGACTTTGTGTTTGGCTAGCAATAGTGGTGTGTGATGCTGCAACATTTGGCATCAATCTCATTCCAAATAACAAATTTCAGTTATGCACCGAATAACTAACAAATAACTATTTTTTTCAACCAGAAAATAATCATGTGTTTTGATTTTTTTCTGCTTTGTTGTGAAACAGTACATTTGAATATTCAACAATATCAACAATATCAACAATTATTGTATGCCAGCATTAAATATGTCATTTTGATTGAACAGCTTACACATAACGGTAAAATTACAATTACAAAAATAAAATAATGCTTTGGAAATCAGCAGCGATATTTAAACAAAAAGGTGAATGCAGGCTTCTTTGTGACACACAGAGATCTGTGTGACTTGGCAGAGAAAAGGAATTGGTGAAAAAAAATGTTGTATACAGAGTAAACAATGCAAACTTCTTCTCCTCTAGTTTAGCTCTCTGGTAAGAAGCGTTTGCAATTCACCGTACAGAGAGAAAAGTATAAGCCATGCACATTCTCTCATGCTGTGTCCACATCTCATTTCTGTGCATCACGTTCTTGCAGAAACCATAATCTGGTCTTAAAAGTGGGTATCTCTGTGCACAGTTATCATTAAATTAATGGAATGTAGGGTTGCAAATGGTTTAGCGGTCCAGATTGAGTCCCACAAGGTTGTTTTATTGCTAGAATTCCCAAATCCAAATAAAAGAGGAAATGGAAAGTTGTGTTAAAGAGAGTTTGTGAATGTGAGAAGCAAAGATGACTTGATAGCTAGATGCTTCTTATTTGTTGAGCTGAGATGTTGGGGGGTAGATCAGCTGAAATCAGGTCTAGGCTGTTTTCCTCCTGCTATTATTGGTCATTTCAGAGACAGGCTGATACATAGCCAGTGTAATAATTCTTAAACAGTGAGCAGACAGTTTACAGAAGCTACTTCATTAGGGTTCAATTTTCTGGAAATAATTGCACTTGACTGAAAATGCACCCTGCAGTCAATCAGAATCCAGTATCCGCCCACACTGCAGTATAAGTTAGGGTAATACATTTCGCCTGAGATTGATTTGAAGGGAAATAACATGCTACTGGGCTAGAATGGCATTAACACACCCAGAGACAGGGATTTGGATTTGTGATGTGCTAAACTTTGCCAGTATATTTACAACAACTGGAAACAGAATGTGTGAGACAGACTAATATTTATGAGAGCTTATCCAGGCTTATGACTGCCAACCTGGAAAAAAGTGACAAAATCCCTCTTCATCCTCCCATTTTTAGTACTCTCTACACTAAACACGAAATGATATTTCCCATCCAGAGAAAAAGAAAAGCTTTAGTAAAAAAATGAGATGTTGTGTTGAGAATACAGTGAATTGATGTTTATAAGAGGCTTTCACAGCTCTTGAATGCTCAACAATGTCATGCATAATATCATTCTCTGAGATTTCCTGCCAGCATACACACAAATTAACAATATTCCACAAATGATCCACCCTGAAAATCACGTTTTCCTTCCCCCAGTCACGAGCATACTGTGCAGCTTCTCTGCTGCCTTGAGTAGCTCATCTGGCTTTAACCTCAGTGCATGACCGTTATCCACCCTCTTTTTATCAGCCACTTTCCTCTTGGCTCTCCAGCACATCAAGGGCACGTCCTTCTCTGTATTCTAGCCTAAAGAGTCTCTATAGCAGGCTGCTAGGCTTGAAGGCCTGTAATATATACTGAAAACAAACAGGCCACAATGTACAACACACCAAATCTGTGAATATGGTGTGAAATATGTGTTTCACATCCACATACTGAACCTGTTTTTTTATCTCATGTTGGTTTTTTTTCTGAGCCCACCAGCATGATTCACTGCAGCAGTGTCTCCTCCTGATTTGAAATAGATGTGACCTGAAAGGGCCCTGTTTGCATCTTCCTCTCTCACTTCCTTCTTCAATGATGAGGCTGACCTCCCTTAACAGTTAAGCTGCACTAGAGACCAGACACAGTAGAAATAAAATGAACCAGGCAGGATTTTCTTTGGGAGCTGATTAAAAATGCAGCACAAAAATGAACATTTAAGTTTAAAGACTGTTAATAAGTAAAAACAGGAGCTTTAGCCACCCTAGATACAGTTTGTATCATTTTCTACGAACCCTTTCAGAGTTCTTGGACACAGAGTTAATTCTGCCTTGCCTGCAAAGCTTTTGAATCAAGTGCTGTGATGTGTGAGTGGACTCGTACAGATTGCCCGTGTACTTTGGCAGCCCTGAATTTAAATGCAGCTACTGCAGCACAGAGGAACATTCCCTCCTTCTCTTCCTGACCATTTCATAAAACCAAACCGACAGCTAGAGGAAGGCAGCTCACCGCTCGGCTTTGTTCAAATGTTTGTTCATTCTGACGTGTAGCTGTTCTGCAGACTGAACCTCTCTGTAGCTGGAGAGACTAACTTTAATAATTTTATGAGTATTTCTTCAGAAGTGACAGGAGAAGTTTTACTTTTTGGCTTAAATGATTCATATGTTATACGACTTCAGCCCCAAATTCCCTCTGTTGGGCTAGAATTCATTCCTCGTCATACATTTTGTGGTTCTGTCACTTCATATGAAGATGTAGAGGCATAAAAATGAACAAAAGTCAAGAAAGTACGAGGGTGTGCTTTTAAGAATCTCAAGAAGCTGCTTTATTTCTATCCTTTTTGTTCATCTCAGGTCTCTGCAGGAAGGTGCTTGAAGCTTTATATTCTCATCAGTCGGGTTACAGCTGAGTGAAACCACATGTAGACAAAAGAAACAAAAGCTGTTAACAAGTTCCTCTTCTTTTGGAAGTGCAAGGATACTTTTCTCGCCTTGGCAATGTGTCAGTTTAATGATGCAACACCTTCTGAGCTGATAAAGGTTGCTGTACCTTGCTCAAGGACACAGCAGCAGAATAAACACTTCAGGTGACAGGCAGACCTGCTGTGACCTGTGTCAGGGGGACTACACATACTTTTAGCCTTTGGCGTGGTATCTCTGTGACACAGAACTTGGTTTACAAAAGTGCAAGCCTAACACACCACACACAGGCTACTGTCACTTTAAATCATTGTTTTCATGAAGCAGTCTCAAACAAATCTGTAAATAACTTCCAGTGATCTGTTTCTGTGTGTTCCTTTTCTTCTCCTCCCCTGCTTGTCTTATCGGTTACCAGGGCTAAGAACAGAACAGAAAAGAGTTTCTAGGTCCTCAGAGATAGACTTTTGTAGCAGCACTTTAAAATGAAACCTTTGAAGTATTGGCCATCATATTCATTTATTTCTTACAGGATTTAAATAATTCTTATTTAAAGTAAGGGGTCATTGGTTAACAAGTGCAAAGTCTTGGTGTCAAATGAAGCCAAAATTTGATAAGGAAGTACTCTGTTTCCCCATATTTTAAACATGGTTATGAAGTAAAAGTGCTGGATGTTCAGACTGAGCGTGTGCAGATTTTCATACCTCAACCTATCCATATTTTGCAGAAATCCCTGATTTCCAGTCTGTAAACTGCACAAAACTGCCCACTCAAGAAATGTAAAAAAATATTCTCAAGATCTCCACAAAGTTTTTAATGAGACTTGTTGAAATGAATATCGCCTATGGATCCCCTAACTGATTCAGGTTGGACAAGTTGGCCTCAAGCATCAAGGTATGCTCATATTTCTGTGACCTGACAGGCCCCCGTGGGACTGGCCAATCAGAAGGAAGGGGGTTGGTAGAGTGGAGTGCCTTAAAGAGACAACAGCTAAATGTAGTGTTTTAAACAGAAGCTGAAATGATACCTTCTAAAGCACCAGTGTGATAAATAAAAACAGAGAGTGTTTTGAGCTATATATTATGTATAGCTGCTCCAGGGTACCAAGGGACAAAATAAAGCAAAAAAATAACACAATGCCCTCTATTTAAGTGTACATTTGGGATTGGTTTCAAATGTGAAAAACTTACTTTTCCACATATTAAAGGATAATTTAACAGCCAGGCTTAACAAAAAAGCTGACATATTCAAGTAGCACTGTGTGAGCCAAACACCTTCCCTCTCTTCACAGAGCCGTACGAACAAGTGGCATATGGGCTATTTACTACAAGATCTCCTATCTTCCTTAGTCTGATAACCAAACAGCTGTGGTCAGCCACCACACGCTAATGATGTCTCAGTTTATGGGAAACATGAGAGTAAACAAGCCCACTATCAGTTAATGAGTTAGCTGGTAGGGCAGTTGCCAACCCTCTCCAGCTCCACTCTCTCCCCCACATATGGTCACCTCCAGCTCCAGAAAACAAACAAGGCAGCAGAAAATTCCCAAACTGAGAGCTCTGCTTTATATACGCTAGATTAGCTAAAGTCCAATACAGTAGCATGGTGCTCCTGGAACTCCTTTCACTCTGGAAGTGAACTACAAAGATGCGACAACACAGTTGTTATTTCAGTTTCCTTCTCTCAACACAGTCATGAAATGGAAATGTTTGAGTATAATGTGTAGCAGTGCACAAGGCATGTATTAGCAGAGCAAATGGTCATTTTTATCCTGAGACACAACAACTATTCTTTGGTTTTTCTTTACTTAAGTGAATCCTCAGGGAGATGCAGATTTTTTGTTCTTCTTCTGCATTGGATCTTAATGTCAACACCAGAGGTTTCTATTTGGTTGAAACACCCACAGTGTAGCAGGAAAATGTTCCTGTGCTGCTTAGTGTTAGTCAATTTTGAGTGAAGTTGTGGGAGTTTTGTTGACAGTCCTAGATTACTAATTCATTAAACAAAAAATGATCATCTGTTGTTGCCTCTCTGAATTCATGATAACATCCTGTGAGTAGAATAGTTGTGAATTCAGAGTATCACACTCTGGGCCGTGCCATTGTACTTCATATATGCACACAATTATAGATGGGCTGATAAAAAAGCACAACCCAGAGTGTAATACTGCTAAAGTTTAACCTCACCTTTAAGTGCATGTCAGACTTAGACATTTATGGAACTTAACCCTCCTGCAAAAAAAAGGGGAAAAAAAACTTTCCTCCTGGTTGGGCAGGTAGGAACTCAGACAGTATAACATTTCATCTTGGGGGTAACTGTTCTCAGTCTATAGTTCAAGGCATAGTGAGACTATCATGTCATACTCAGCTGTCATGACAGCCTGAGCGTGTGCTGTGGTTCCTAAAAGCACTTTTCTGTGTTTCTGTCTCTCTTGAGTATCCTTATGGGATTTACAACGAGCTACAATGGATCCAGACAGATGGCAAGGTGGGGGTGTTGGGTAAGCATCTTCTGAACCCAAGGGAGAGCTGCCATATACAAGCTGTCAAACAAATGTCTTCACCCGCAGTTTCATTTGTTTAAATATAATGAGATCCTGACTTTGATTTTAATTTACAAAATTGGTCAGACATCCAAAAGAAAACTGCAGAAACAGCATTAAAGCCAAAATCTTTGCTTCTTGTTCAGAGGTTTATTCATTCACTCCCTTATTAATTAAATTGTTTTTGTGCCAACAGCATCATCGCAACCTCCATGAAAGCATAAGGCCAGCAAGGCCATCAGGAATTTACATAAAGAGAAGAAGCAAATAGGTCATGAATATCATTAATATTCAAAAAGCTGCACTTCAAAGAGTGGTATCTCAATGCCTCAGCATTAACTACATTTGACCATTCATGTATTTCCTCATTAAGTACACTGGGAAGCATTATTTGCTGAAGGCTGTGTGCTGCACGCTGGTGGCATCTGCATCAAAACAGTTTCTTTTAACTCCCTCCTTGTGTTAAGTATCGTGCTTCTACACAACTCCTAACAAGGCAAAAGACTAAGAAGAGCTGCCAGTGTGTGTCAGCTCTCATAATGCTGATGAAGCTCACAGCGATTTATGTAAGACACCACTTCACTTGTTCACTCTTGACTGGATAATTGACAGGCTATTGTTGGTTGACAGCCAACATTTCCCAGATTTCCCTAAAGAAGTGTCAAATTTATCAAGCCAACCACTAAAAGACTTCGGCACTTTTGACAAGGATTGTTGATTTTTGTACAAACAAAAATGTATGCCTTTAGAATAACAAAAAAGATGCCCTAACAAGATGGAAAACATCGAAGAGGAAGCTTTTGGATTTGCCCTTTTCTGTGAATGCCTCACTGTGTCAGTGTAACTGAACTTTGTGTAGCTCTTACATCATGGTGAATCTTCTGAGTGCATACAGGAATATCAATTACACTCATTCCTTTTACATGATACAAGGCAACTAGGAAACTTTAATGTTATGAATCATTCCATTTAGATGTTTTTAATAAATAAGTATTTGAATTTTATACTCATTAAAAATGTAACAGACAACTCTTGAACTATTTGGGTTCAGATCGTTCTATATAATGAATCCATTAATGTCTAGCTCAAGTCTGAAATATCTAAACTGCTAAAATTTCTCGGAGCAAGTACTTGTTTATCTTTGCTTACCCTTTGATTTTTCCCTGTATGCCACCAGGAGCATCTTTGCAGTTCTCAGACTCTGATTTTGTTGACCTGACTTCTTCTTAGCGCCCCCATGAAGTTGACATTTTGTGATTTTAAGTGACAGGTGCCAAAATCTATTTGGATGGATTGCATCAAAACAGTAAAGACATTCAGATTCCCTGGAAGACTGTTATCACTTTGAGAAAAAAAAGTTAACATTAACGAGTCAAACAGCTACATTAAAATGTTACATGACAAACATTTTAGCCTACAGGCTAAGCAACACCTGGCTCATGTGATGACGGTGCCACGCTAGTATTATACTCATCAGTGTTTCTACAAACACATGTATCAAGAGGAAGGAGTGTATTCAGAGGGAAGCCAGGGATGGGGTGTCTCCACAAATCAAGTTCAATTTAGATTAACTACCCTGGGTGCTTCTCCAAAACCCTAAACTGTAACTGGGCATTAGTCTTGACTTGTGCTCAAATAAACTGCTTTGATTGTGTTTCAACTAGCTGCTTGTAGCTCTGTTTGCATGTAAATGTAGTTCATTTCCTCTTTAGGTTTTTAGAAACACATGTTTTAAAAGACAGGTGTGTTAAAAAGCAGTCAATTCATCACAAAACCCAGTTCCACTGATGTTTTTCACAGTTTGTAAAGCACCTATGAGGACATTTTGGTGTACGTTAATTTTGGTGCCCCCTGTGGACAAAATTGGTTGTATTTTGGCTTATTTTTTCTTGTGCATGCAAATCCTGGAAAAAGTCTCCTCTGGCTTTCTTATACCAAACAAATATTTAACTTTTTGAGAATATTGGCTGTTTAATTCCAATCATTTAGCATGCTGTCCATTTTAGCATAATACCTACCCCCTTAAAGTGGTTACAGGCCTTTAAACTGAAATATAAAATCAAAATATGAAAGGTTTTATTGCTGTTGCTGATTGTTCCCTTCAGGCCCATTAAAGCCAGACTTAAAACACTGATCCAGATCTGGATACAGATGCTAAGAGCATTTAAAGAATGGAAGATACCCCTGTAAGTTACATGTGCAACTGATAAAAAAATGTCTGATTCTTTGTAGCTAATTGTGAGTTAACTATGGATGATTATGTGATTAACCCCAATTGAAGTTATGAATCATACACAGCCCCGAGTGTCAGCTCATATTCTTCATGCCACCCCCTGCATGAGTCAGTGTCCGTGTTGGACCACCCAAGTCTAAAAAGTCTGGACAGGTCCCTGCACAGAGCTGCTTTCCTAAAACCATTCTTATCATGTTTTCTTCCTATAATCCAAAAGAAATATTTTCTTTATCAAGTAAAGCTGCAGCACTGTAACTGCCCTAAAACCAACTTTCCTCACAGTATATAAATGTGAATATATGAATTCTGGCACACTGCTAGGTTTAAACAAAAAAATAAGCAGAAAAAGCGCCGTGCTTTCACTAAACACAAAAGTGTCACATAGCTGAGGTTAGCACTAAAATGCACATCCAAAGAGAACACTGCCAATCCCAGATGAACCCTGAACACAGCTGCATGTGCTACTGCAGCATCAGCTATTATAATTTAGGTGACTGCAGGCCTGACAACCTCCATACAGATCACGTAGCACAATATACAGACTGAGAACGAAAATCCTTCGTATGGTGGTTTGTTGAAACATTGGGGATGTGATGGACTTTGTTGTGAAAAAACAGCAGGATATTCCATGCACTGACTGAGCGGTAATCTGGCTGCAGATGCGTTTTATGCTGTCACAGAGCTTATCTCCACAGGCACAGAAGCCCCTTTAAAATGCAGCATCTTGTGAGGACACACTCAGGTGTAAACTTGGTGATCACCCTTGTGGAAAGCATGAGGAGAGATATTTGCATCTACTTTGTAGCACCACCAAGCAAAGCCACCTGCTGCAGCTGAGCTCACCCAGAGTCCTCGGAGCGGTTTGGAGCTGACAGCTCCTCTGCATAGCAAACGAGTGAAAAGGTAATGGATTTAAAGCGAAGCTAAAATTATTACAAATTCTCAAACAATGTTTGATAACAAATCAGTCCCCACTGTGGTTTGCAATATGCAACTCATAAGAATGTCAGATGAATTATTCACAGAGACTATTTTAGATTTCACAATGTCGGTTAATAATTCATCCCATATCCTGCATATTTGAAAATACCTGGGTTTGTGGGAGGTTTACATGCATATTTATAGAATCTTTTAATTCAAAAATTCAAAATTCAACACCTAAGCCTCAGTCTAGACAAGTAACAGTGGGCAAAATGAAAAAAACATGTTTGGAAAAGTAGACAAGAGATGTCCTTTTTTTTCATCCTGTTCTTTGAAAAGTCCTGCAGTGAGACACACGGGTCCTTTATAAGCTCCCTATCGATTCCAGGAAGATTATAAAACTCATACTACCAGATTACGACACATTTCCTCCACCATAATCCCAGTGTTGATTGTAATCTTGATGGGTTTCTTTTTCCCACAGGGAGAGTCCTCACACTGGTTACAGTGCAGTTAAACTCCTCACCTAGCCACTGGCTAACAGATCAAAGCAACATCCACTCACAGGAAAACAGTCGAGCAGGAAAAAAAAGATGGGTTGCTATGGCAACTTAAACCACTTCTTGTATGGTCTCTCGCTACAAATGTATTATTAGGCCAGGAGTGTATTAACTGCATTAATCAGGCAAGTGTTTGTAGTGCAACAACACCTGCTGTGATGACTTCAGTTGGCAGCAGCAGGTTATGTTTATGGGTTCTTTGTTATTCACAGATATAACCGACTATATTTTGCATCTAAAGATACATCAAAATGTATAAACAATGCTTTGAGTTTGCATTTGAAAGGCAAGAAAAAAAATCATCACAGCATGTGTATCATGATTTAGGTCAGGTTGTATGTAAACACATGGTTTTTCATGCATGTATGTATGAGTCACATCCTGCATGTATGTCCTCCTGGCCCTCCCAGGAGACAGAATGTCTATGGCTCAGGAAGCTGGCGACATTAAACATTCACTTGGATTTACCACACATGGAATGAGAGCGTCCTTGGAAGCCTGACATCTCCTGTATAATTAAGTTGTCCGGATTAAAACAGGAACGCAGCCTAATCAGCGGATATGTTGATAAGCATTAAGCCACGGAGGCAGGAATTATTAAGAACTACTCCTGATCGCAAGGTCCCATAATGCATCAATCCTGCAAAACGAGGTCACCCACATCCAGCTTCCATACAGTCAAATACATTAAATATGTGGTTATGACAGCTGTGGAAACATGTATTAGCTCAGAATGGTGGTTATGCATTACAGGAAGAGTGAAGACAACAAAAATGCCCACAATTTCCCAAAACATCATCCATGTTTGTTGGTTTTATTCCTGGAAATGCAAAAGAATACAACACAAGCCAGTGTGAGCTGCAGCTTCCAAAAGGTCTGACATTTCCTGCGAACCTAAAATAGCTTCTATTTTCAAGTTTCTGTTTTAAATGTGAAGCTTCCTTGCCGTGTTTTTGTTATCGTGCCCTGACATTTGTCCTTTCCCTTTGGGTACACACTCTTATTTACTTTCCTTTTTGGCCTTTTGAAATCAAAGCACCTTTCTTTAAACGCTCCTTTCAGTGTGATAGCTGCACTTTGCCCACGTTCTGCAGCACAGAAGAAAAAACTTCCCTCTTGAACACCTCTTCTATGAGAGCAGCTATTAGTCATTATTTGTCACGAGGTGGACAGTGCCATGACTGGACAGCATGGTACTCCTGTGCGAGTCTGCTCTGGAAGTGAACTACATAGATGCTATTTCCATTTTCCTCTCTCCCCCTCTCACCGCGGTCATGAAATGGAAATGCTCAACAATAATGTGCAACAGAGCACAATGTTTCGCAATGTCAAAGCAATGTGAATGTACTGTAAGATCCATCCATTATTTATATAAAGAAGTTGGAACATTGGAAAGATTTTAAATTTCTTCAGCTTCTCCATCTAGTGTGTTTCCCTTCGTAATTCTGATGACATAATGTTGTAAGGACAGAGCTCATTAACAAACTGGGTGGAGAGTTTGTTTTTTGACAGTGTGTCTGTCTCTCGATTCTCCCTCCTACACATGTTAATACCTGGTGTGTGTGTGTGTGTGTGTGTGTGTGTGTGTGTGTGTTTGAGATAATGGACTTAATCATTGCGTAATCGCTAACACAAGCTTTCGAGGGTCTAATTACAGACTAAAATATAGATTCCATTAAGCAGAGGATGGGTTTCATTGATGTGGATGGGTTTTATTCATGCTCAGGGGTTAGTGGTGCATCACCGTTAAAATTTAATACACTTCTTAAATGAATGAGTCACATCCTGAGCACAGATACATCCACCTCCTGCATTCCTGTACACTGTAATTTTATCTTACATTAACTACAAACTGGAGACCAAAAATCTGGTGTTAATTTTATCAAATATGAAACACTGTTTTTACATCATGTAGGATTCAACTTTCATGTCTGGATGCTTGTTTCTACGTCTGATGTTGCAATTGCTGCATCACCTCTCCACTTCTATTTATGACAGCACTTCAAATTTACACGCACGCACTTTAGAAACAATAGGATTGTCAAAGAAAAGGACCACATGTCCTCAATCTGCTTAATTCATGTCATTCTCAAGTGCCAGCATTATATATAGAGTCACATATTGATACCAACCTGGAGGCTACATGTCTGTTTGCTTGATGAGCTCTGAGTGTGGGAGACGGAAAACAGGAGGCAGGATAAACACGAGCATGATGAGAGGAGCCGCTCAGTGCTCCATTTCCTCCTGTGGGAATCTCATTTTGGTTTGAGGACAAAGTCGTTTTAAAATTTCAAGAATTCATGGATGGGGATTTATTAGATAACAAACTAAGTTGCTACCATTGAAAGAGGATTTCTTCAAGCAAGCTACGGAAATAATCACAATGAATCCTGATGGGGAAACCTGTGCCATCATTAAGCCTGAGGGTTTGCATATTCTTTATTTCAGATGAAGGACAGCAAAATACAATATATAAAACTGATCTTTAAAGCTGTGAATGAACATCAAGGTCCACTTTAGATAGATTAAAAGCAGCAGCCTCTGGTCTGAAAACATGAAACTTAGACAGAATTCTACAAAATTGCAGTTTTCAAGCGTCCACTAGAGGTTGGCTGTGGAACCATTAGAAACCACACACACCAGGGCATAAAAGCTGATTTGAAACCACATTATATTATTATTTTCTGAGTCATTTAACTTGAGAGTTTGCCCACATGGGGGCTGTAGCTCACCTCTGTAAGTCATCCAAACAAAGCTAAGTTGAGTTCAGTATTTGGCCAACACCAGCAATCAAAATCCAGCATAAAAAATAAATAAGTGACGTCAAAGAGACTGCATCCATATAATATTCAGTCGATGATACAAAAAAACAAAGCTCTTCAAGACAAGAGCTGATTTAACACATCATCAACAACAGCACTGTTTACATGAACAGATCCTCTTGGTGCACTGAGCTTGTGCTAAACCTGCCCAAAAAGGGACGTCATTGATCCATGAGGAAATTAAAACTCCTGGTCTGTTGGATGCAGTTGTTGGTCATTCTCACTCATCCTGCTGAGTAAGCGACCTAAACACAGAAATGAGTCAGACGGAAGTTTCACAGGAGTGATGTAACTGTCCTGAACATCTCTAAGTCCTAATGACTAAAAGAGAATACATCAACTCAAGACAACTCTCAAGCCTTTTAAAGAAACTTATTGAATTCAGGTGATTTCCTCTGTCTCTCTGTAATCTGTTTCAAGAGAACATTTCTACTCTAATGCAGATTGAATATCTATAAGTCAACAAATATCGACAGTCTGACCCTCCTCTCTTACTCTATAATCTCTCTGTGTCTTTGCACCATTTGTTTGGGTTTAGCTTCAGCTGTTATCACTCTGTAACCTTGTTATCAGCACCAGCAGGCAGCTGTGAGCTCCCTGCCCAGCACCGGCTGGCAGACACAGTCTATTGCTCCATTCCCGTCGTCTGCAGAAGACAGGACTGTCACACCTCTGTTATGCCTGACCGACAATGTAAACGGTAGAATAGTGGGGAGGAATTGTTCTGGTGCTGAGTGTGAAGGAGGAAGTTATAGAGACATGAAGGAATCTGAGCTGGCAGGGCAGGACAAAGCTTGAAGCTCCTGTGAAGTGTTTTTAGCTGGTTTAACATCAGTGTTAACTTTGGTGTCTGTTTCAGATTTAGATTCTCACCTCCTGACCAGAATGCCTCATCGTCTATGTTACTCTATTTTTTTCAGCTTAAATTTTAATCTAGCTGAAAGAACCCATGTTTTGGTCTTTTTCCATCAATTAAAGGGACTGTGAGAAATTCCTAAGTGATCTTGAAAAAGTCTCATATGTTTAAATATGCCCAATCATAATCCCCAATTTAAAATGAGGTTATCAGCACCAAAATATATTATTTATAAATGCTAATTACTAGCTCCCTGATCGGGACTGAATGGGTTGGACTGAACTGGATTCATTTATGGCACACCAAAGTTTCTATGACAAACTGCTGACGAAATTTCACTGGGAGAAAAGAGAACCGAGTTTTTCTCTGCTGAAAATAATTTCTGTGATTGAGTAGTAATAGTGGAAACAGAAGCTGGGCTGTTCCACGGAAAAGGGACAGAAGCCCAGAAGAAAGCTTAACAGGAGAGTGAAAGAGCACAAGCTAAAAGCTAAATCATGGGTCAAAGGTTAAAAGAAGAGCTAAAGGCTAAAACAGAGGTTAGGACCTAACCAGGATTCACTAACATGGCACTGCACCGATACAGAGCATCGGGTTATGAGTAACACTAAATGTAGCAGGCAACTAAACTACACCACTTAACAACACTAACTTACAAAGTTTGCTTGTTATCATGCTTCAAACATCAGCGCTACGTAACTGTTGAGAAATGCATTACCTTATCACATAGTAACCAGTAAAAAGTTCTTTTCTTGAACAAAGAAAAGTAGTGTTGAAAAAAAAGGACTGATCTACTTACACTTCCAATTTAAAAAAAAAACAAAAAAAAAAAACATTGCAACAGTTTGGGCAAGTCATCGGGCCAAAAGAGTCGCTGCAATTCTTCTTCCTATGGATTAAACTTTGAAGAGGGGTATTTTTATTCTTTTTAGGCTTTAAACAGTCCCTCTGGTACCCTCATAATAGAATCCCATGATTTACAATTCAAATGGAAATTTCTAATATGTTTTGGAAAGGGTAAGTGAGGACCGTCATATTTGAGGTGCATAGGACGACTTTATCATTTCAAGTCTCGTGGAAATCTCATACTCTTGTTCAAATGAACACAGGAGGCTCCAATATCAATGCAAACCAAAAGTTCCTCACAGGAGCTTTGAAGTTATGATCTCAGGGTTTCTGTGCTTGTTGACTGAAACAACAACAGTGTTTTCCTGCTCTAATGAAAACAATGTTTTATAAGTACAGGATCCAGTGACAAAGTTTGAAATGAAACATGAACTAACAAGGCAGCAAACACACGTTGAGTAGTTCCTGTCAGGAATGCAACAAAAGTTGTGTATCTGACAGGGTGCTCATAAAAACTTCAAACTGTGCTTTCTTTTTTAAGAAAGAAGACAGTTAGCAGTGTTTCCTGACACCCACTTTTGTCTTCCTCATCACGTCCAAAATTCATGTCCATCATTTCCTGTCATTCCCTTGTGCACGGGTTGCAAATTTAAAACCCAGAGCGAGGGAAACTCAGGCAATTACAGCAGGAAATGACAGAATGGCTTCTGGTGCCAAAGTGACATCTAAAAACGAATGTCATTTACATATAAATATGGGATATGATGAAATGACAAACCTTAATGTTATAAATATAAGATGGGTCACAGCCTGTCAAGCAATAAACCTAAACTGACCTTGAAATGCCACCGGATCTACCGGGCAGAATTGACAGACTTTAATAATGGCAGGAAGCCGCCGTCAACACTGTAGTAGAAGAGTATTACAGTGTCTGTGCTTCACACTGCCACTCTGGTTAGTGAGCTCACATCAATCCTGCTTTGAGCTGTACTGATCTGTGTCGCTAAGTGATGAGTGTGGAGGGACAGCAGTGTGGTTATGCAACACAATACAGCTTGCAAAAGTGTCATCTTGAACTTGGGGGAGACATAATGTTAATTAGCTTGTAAAAAAACCACACAACTTTTCCTTTTCAATAGCTTTTATCTTTTACAAGCTACTAAAAAATAATCCCTGCAGTGTGATGGAGGGGATATTTTAATTACCAAAGTATATGCTTTAATTACTGGGATTTGTCCTCTGCAAATGTTTATCTCTGCTGAACTTTCGAACTGCGCAACTGAGCTGCATATTATTAATATATCTGTTGTTTCTCTTCAACCGTCTCTTTAATGTGCCTTGAGGTTATGGTGGATTTTTTTTTTATGGTTCAATTGTTTCCATGGAGAAGCAAGCCTTGTACACACAGCTTTATCTGTAATGTAATATCTCATCTTTGATGAATTTTAATGAATTTTAAATGTCCCTGTTAGATGATCATACAGTCTATGTTCCTCTACATATGGAGACTACAGTGCCCCAAGTTCTTCAAAAACATCTTTTCATTTTTATTTTAAAGGGAGCAGAAATACTGCACCAATTATCCAAATCCAGCCAAATCCTCTGTGCTCTCGAGGTGAAAAGGTTTATCCCTTAATAACTGAGGAACCGGGGAAATCTTGAACCTAGTTAAGTTAATAAAAGTCTATCAATGGTGGCTAAGACGAGTACTGAATGCAAACACCCCGATCAGCCGTGCCCCTGCAGCAGTTGGTTTAGCAGCAAGTGTGTGTTTGGAATCTTAACAGCGAGGATCCAGACGCATTATTGAATGCCACTGAAGGGGTCAAAGAGAAAGGTGCACTGAGAGTGAAACAGATACACTGTGCGGCACCATCATCGTGCAAAAGTGGGATCGGTAACATATGAAATCCCCTTCCAGGCAAATTCACATTCATAGAGTTAACCCCTACCTGTTTTCTGACCCTTGCAGTAACAAGTCCATGAAGTGTTGCATTCAGTGGCATACTATTAGAACTGTTGCATTGATCCTTAAAGAATATGAGACATAAGGATTTGTCTGCTCCATACAAAACGCTAAATTAAGGAATTAGAGGGAGCAGACAGTAATATCTCTATGTTTGAGATAACTTTAGAAATGTTGATTCAAGTTTAGCCTATATTCACAACGTGCTGGATTAGCTTCCCGGCTGAGGAAAGCACAAGAATTGAAATGCAAATAAGACGAGGATTACTGAGAGAGCATTCAGCCTCGCAGAGCCTCCTCCATTAATGGGTGAAGAACTGGTCACATCTGAAAATAGCGTCTAAGCCTAATGATTACTCACTGCTTACTTATTTTTGTTTAGAGAAGTTAATAACTCTTGTTATCAGTGATGCAGAAACAAATAAGAAAATGTTTCACACCTTGCTGGCCCTGGATGTGATATAACTGCAGCATAATGATCCAATCTACGGCAGTAATCCTCTTCCCTATCACTCCACACACTAATAAAACTGCTGCACTGTAGCTGATAGTCCCTATCTCTTATACAGGTTTGTATTTTCTAGCATTCACCCTGAAAATATAAGGAAGCAGATGCAACAATAGTTAGATGGGTAACTTCCACGCTGTACATGGATATCGGATTTATTTCCCAGTCAAGGTGTTGCATCTGAATCCAAAGAAAATGGAGCTAAATGAGAAACAGAATCATCTCAACTTCAAAAGCGTGCTTCCTGCACACCGAGAAGTGTGAAATTTGTAGCTGCAGGGGTGGCACTGACTTGAAAGTAACCAAATATGAATTCTCTTTTATAGTTTTTCCGATCTGTGGAGAATAAGCGAAGTGTTTACTGACTTTTGTCTGCTATGATAAAATTTAATTACAGACTCTGAATGTGTTTCTGTCTCTCCTCTCAAGTCTGTGTATGAATTATTGAAGTATTATTGAAGGCTCGGGTAGTATTGACAGAATTTAAAACTTAATCCCTTCTTTAATGTGTTTTATTTTTCTTTCAGACTTTGAAACTTTTCCACTGATGCAAACATTGCTTTCTGGTACATAAAAGTTACATAAAAAATTTCTGCAAACATACAGGAGCCATGGGACTGTTTCATCATGTTAGTGTAAGTCATTTTCCAAAGTCAGGAGCGCCCTCTGCTGGAGGAATGTAACTGCAACTCAAAGTCTCTCTCCCTCATTCCAGCCTGTTTTTACCCATCCTGATTGAGATGCGATGGCAACAGAACAACCAGTGTGTCCCCCTTTCCCAGCAGCTTCCTCCAACTCCTCCTGGGGGAAAATCCAGCACTCCCACGCACACTGGCAGATATCGTGTTGTTGACTGAATTTGTGTTTCTTACTGCTTCCTTCCTTCCTTTAGGGAGCAACTTCAAGAAAGTGAAGTTCAAGGACAGATGTGGAAACATTTTTATTTTAGTATTTAAGTCTACATGACATGATGCTGACTGAAGTTTCCGGTCCAATAACCCATTAAAAATCCACCAATCATGTTCTGTCTCTATTTTATGAAGTGGATGGGGTGAGTCAGAGGCCACAAAAATGTTTGTATAGTCCATGTTTGCTTGAAGATATTCTATTTAATTCCCTCAGAGGAGAAAATTCAGATGATCAGATCAGATATTCATCTGGCGTTTGCTAAAACTGACATGGCATTGAAAAGAGCCCTCCCTGTAGGATGTCTTGACTTTCTTTCAGACAAATCTATCCCAATAGGATACCTTACAGCTGTTTTTGTTTCAAGCAGCACACAAACATCAGTTTCTGGGTCACTGAGAGGAAATGGGGAGAGGCGAAGGAGAAAGATTTTTAGGGGAAAAACACACCTGTCGTTCTTTCAGCGAGGTCTCATCACAGCTTTGTCTTCAAGGAGTGGAAGGATATCCTGTGCACGGAAGCCTCTGAAACCTTGAAACAGCAGTCTATAAAGAAAAAAACATGTTTTTAGCATAAATAATTCTTGCTTTTTGCAAATTAAAACAAACCTCAGAGAATTAAACTTCAATGAAACTTTTGGTACATTATCACTATGTGACTTGCTGTGAACTCTGAAGCACTTAAAAGTATAAAAAATTTCTTCTTTTTTTTTTTTTTCAAAACAGCAAAAACATCAAGTTATAATAAAAGTCCTCATCTTTTAATGGAAACCAGTGTGTCCCATGAGTATTTTGTGTCTGCTTTAGGAAATGTACCTGATTAAGTGCTTCTGAGAGGCGTCTGCTATCTAGAGCTCTCCACCTGCAATATGTAGAGAAAGATTTTAATGACAAAATAATAAACCCCTGAAATTCATTAGAAACTGTACCTAATGTAAAATTTGACAGCAAAAAAAAAAAAATTATAGCAGTGATGATTTTCTGACATTACATCATAGTTGCACAAGCTAACTGAATGTTAACCTGAAAATAATGAGACAAAGAAGTATTTTCTTACTCAAAACTAAAACTAATATGAGATTGAGAAAAACAGTTCCTTGGACATGTCTTACCTTTGAAGAAAAGTAGACTGATGGTTGATTTCTGCTGCAGATTTCTCATTTGAGGTTGCTTCTTGTGAAATTCTCAGGAAAAATTTGGGAAACAGTTTGTGGTGTTGTTTTGTCCATTCGGGTAAATAAAAAATTGAAATAGAATAATAGTGAAGTAATGTCAGCTTGAAGTTTACACAAGTCAGTAAATCCACACACTTTCAACAATATTTAATTTGTTAGCCATTTTCAGTAGAAGCTTCTTATTGTGCAAAAATTTTAAAATCTCCACATATTTTTATCATTAAAATTCAGGAAAGATTCTTCCAACCAAACATTCTGTTCACAGACTTTCAGAGAAGAAAAAAAAACATCACATGTGCATTATGATACAGACTTTAACAGTGCCTTGGCTTGTGATTGTAATTAAATCCTGCAGAATTCAAGCACCACAGCCTGTCTGCTTTGTGAACAAGCTACAGATGCTTCGAATAAATAATGGTCATTCACTCTTCTTTTTTATTCAAATGAAACAGGATGTTTAAAAATTCCATTCTCCATTTATTACAACAGAATGAGGAGCAGCAAAAAATACTGAAACAAGTACAAAATAGAAGTCTGCTTCCACCAAGATTCACATCAGTTGAAAAAGATCAAGTTTGACCTTTGATGTGCAAAGTGGCCAGTAATCTCATAACTCCCGAGATAAGATGCACTGAACTCTGAGAAGGCCATCATGCATGAGTGAGTGTGATACCAAAACAACGTTTTCACGCTTGCACTAAAGGCACAAACCATGTTGGAGGATTTGAGCTCAAATTCCTTCATAACTTGACATCGGATTATGATGTAGTACCAGAAGACTGAACAAAACAGAGAACAGTGGATTTTTTAAGTCCTCTTTTGTTTATCATGTCCTGAAATGTCCCACATAAAATAAATGGCAGATTTTCCAGAGGTCAAAAAGCTTCAGTGACCTAATTTCAGTAAAAGCACAGTGCTGAAGTGACTCAGTAGTCAGAGTTCACTGATATTTCTCTTGGCTCCAGGTGGTCTGCGACTCACGGCAGGTCACCGTAGATTTTGCAGTGCAGGTACGCCAGTTTCTGTGCCCTGCTTTTCCTCAGCATGGGAGACCACTCCTGATAGCCCAGCTCTACAACCTGGTATCCTGCCAGCTTCAACTGCCTCCTCTTCATCACATGAAGCCCCAACAGCTGCTCTGATTGGTAGCAGTAGTAGTTCCTGCTAGGGACCTGGACAGCAAGTTTGACTGGGCGTTTGGAGTCCTGAGAGGAGGAATCTCGACTACTCGGTTTGAGAAGAGCCTCTGTGATAAGATTGGTTAGTTTTAGTCCTGTATTCAAGGGTCTCCCATCCTCACGTGGCATTACTCTGTGACGGGGTGGTGGCTTTTGGGTTAAAGGATGTGAAATCTTTTTGGTATTCACTAGCTGTGCTAATAGATCGTCTGTTAAAGTAACTCCTAAGTGTGCTTTTCCCCAACCCTGGTCAGGAAGGGCTCCAGAGAGACTTCTCTCAGGGAATGAGGTGGGTAAACGAGATTCTGAGTCTACAGGTAAAGGCTTTCCAGTGTAGTCCAGGTGGACTTCCAGGTCGATAGAGCGAGTGTGCGGCAGAATCATCCTCTTATGAATATACTGCTCTCCTCCAAGTAGATCTTTCAGAAGAGATTCTGCTTCCTGCACTTCTGGTTTCTGGCAAACATCTGACTGAGCAAACTTCCACAGCATTTGTGTCGTCTCCTCTTTCAGCTCACTGCTGAGCCGTGGCCCAGTCCAGTGAGGACACTCGAGAGCCACAGTTCCATCCAAAGTGAACAAGTCTTTTTTCAGATCAATTTTGGTGGATTTAAGTGCATGGTTGATAAAGTCAGGGCTCAAAGCAAGCTCATATAGGTCCTCTGGGAACTGCGATACAAAAGCTAGTCCAAGAAGACCAGAAAGAATGTGCTCTGGGAATCGCTGGTATTCTGCCTTCCTCATCCTCATGGTCTCTGTTAG
The DNA here is from genome assembly GCA_008086565.1 of Thalassoma bifasciatum. Classification (NCBI taxonomy): domain Eukaryota; kingdom Metazoa; phylum Chordata; class Actinopteri; order Labriformes; family Labridae; genus Thalassoma; species Thalassoma bifasciatum. Next base: position 335,553 of record RPOG01000111.1, on the reverse strand, counting down.
AGTGGAATAGAAGTTTGGGCTCTGGTTGGGGAGAAACTGTAAATTCCCAAAGGCCCACAGCAGTTTGCTTGCGTCTTTACTCCTGCAGTGCAGCGCTACAGAGGGAACCCTCTCAGCTATCGCCGTCAGGATGTCGTCACTGCGACAGTGCAGCGCTGAACAGGTGAGCGCCACATGCATCAATCCTTGGACACCCATATTGTGAGCATGTCGAGGAATTTCCCGAGCCATAGCCTCCATCCACGGCCTGTGATAGAAGTAGCTGAAACGCATATATTTCAGCACATTCACAATGGCGAACTCGCTCATCTCCTTCACAAGAGAGTGACCCTTATCGACTATACAAGTCACTACCCTCTCCGATAGTGAAGTCTGGGATTTGAAGAGCCCCAGGCAAACAGTGCCGACCTCCTCTGGGAGCAGTTGTGGTAAATGTTGCATGAGAAGCCGCTCCAGGGGACGGATCAAGTCTGGTGGGCACTTCCTGCCCTCTCCTATTATATACACGAGTAGCACCAGTTCAGGGACTCCAATTTGTCCAGGATTCAGGAGCACTGAATCATACAGGTGCTGTAAGAACTGGGGAACCTGCTTTTTAATGCAGCGCCATAAGCCAGCAACAAACAACAGCTGGTGTAAAGTCATCCGACCGGCTCGGCGGCAAAGCTCCGCCTCGTACAGACTGAGCACAGTGTGGGTAGAAGGCATGTGGAGCCACACAAATGCCTGCAGCACCTCCAGCAGTTCAGAGTCAGTAAAGAGACGAAGATGTTCCACAGAAAATCGAAGTAGCATGATGAAGCACTGGTCACTCCTCACTAATGACACAAAGTCTGGGTGCAAGCCGCTGAGCTCTGTGAAAATCTGAGACACATCAGATGGTTTCATGCTGCCCTTTAAAGCAACCACTTTTTTCAGCAGCAGCATGGCCTCTTCCCATTTGATCGGGCACGGCGGCTGGGTAAGGTCAAGGGTGATAGAGGCGTACGCTGGCCTACATTTCTGGAAGGCACGCGGATCTACTTGAACATCTGGTGTCGTGGGGTTTCTGTCGTGCTGTGACCCTGATGGGGTCTCCTGTTCCACGCTTTTGTCGAATGCCAAGCCAAGGAATGTGTTTTTAGAGCTGGAGAGATGCCGTGAGCAACTCACGCTGTAGCAGTTGCTCTGTTGCCAGAGGGAAGGTGTGAGGGCAGAAAGACACTGCTCATCCTCCTCGTTATCCGTATGGCTCCAGGAGGCTGCAGAGTTCCTCACAGAGGGAAGATAAGCTTCAGGATTGTAATGCAGCCTATATCCATCACGTAGAGAGGATTCCTTTGGTTCCTCATGATCATCAGTCTCATGCACTTGTTTGACATGCACATGTCGGGCCTGGATGAAGCCTTTCCTCCATCCGGGGAGGCAGCGCAGTCTGGGCAGCCGTCTACACAGCACACAGGCAGCCATCAGTCAGCCAGACTGAAAAGAAAAAGGCAAGACTTTAAAAAACTTAGGAAAAAAAAAATTGGAAAACACTCTGGCTGAACTAACTACCAGGAAAGTCGTTTTGCCCCCAAGCAGATGTCTCAGACTGCCATCTTTTAGTCAAATATCTCCAGACATGTGACTCCTGCGGCCATGAAATTTGGCAGTAGCAGAGAGAAAATTGTGCAAAACAGATCCAAATCACCAAAAGGCATCCGCTGATATTTGTTTTTTTTATTATTATTATTTGATGATCAAATTAAAAATAAAGAGCTAAACTAGGGCCGCAGACAGTCACAAAAGTTTACATGCATACTGTATGAGGATGGTTCATGAAGTTGTGATGTTTTCTCACATACTTTGTTACTGTGGTTGCAAATTCTTGACTTTTTAGGCAGAAAGAAATGTGACATGGACCTTTAAGATTTATGTCTTAAGGGTCAACTGGCATTTTTGTGTTTGAAACTACAATTTCTTTCCATTTTGACCTAATGTTAAAATAATACAGATTTTACTTTACATGTTCTGGGATTGTGGTTTCCAAATCCACTTCACCTCAGATTCAGTGAAGGACGTCAGCACCCAGGAAACCAGGTCTTTATTTTTAAAAAGGATGACGAGAGGTGAAAAGAGCAATTCAAATTTGAGACACTATTCAGACTAAACCCAAACTTTTTCTTGTTGTATATGTTTGAAAGACATAAGCACATCCATATGTGTCAGTGAAAAAATATGAAAATGGAAATTGACTTAATTCATCGCAAAAAAAAAATCAGCCTCAATCATTCATACATTAGTAGCAGCTATGAAGCACAGCAAAGTAGTCTCACACAAAACAGTCAATATAGGCTACTCAATGTAATAAAGCTTAGGAAAGTAAATCATTAAAATCTCAGTTTGCGGCATGAATAAATGTCTTTTTGAGATAAGAATAGATGTGTTATCTCATTTAAAGAAACAAGTAAACAGATGAAGGAAATTACACCTTAACCGGCAGACATTAGACAGCATGAGTATGATTTTAGTTCTTGTTTTTCACTGGTTTTGAGATGCCATATATTCATCCAGTTTCCTTCTTAATTGTATTTTACAAATGCATCTGTGTTAGATATAATTTGTGACTGAAACTGCAAAGTCAAGCAATTGCTGTTCAGTCTGCTGACAGCTTACGAGACCAAAGATCCCCTGTTCAAAGTTTTATTTGAACTAAAAGTAAACTCAATGTTACAACATTTCAAAAGATTACGCTCGACTATGTATGTTGATATTAATTGTCTTCACGATCCATAACTGGAAAGAAGCATATTCCGGAGTGTTAACGTGGTGTCAGACAGCAGCTACCGTGACTTTGGCTTAAGTTGCTCTGAGGTCTCTGCAGAAACTGTACATTTGATGCCATTAATGAATTAGCACCTTTATTCCGAGCACTTCTACTCACCTACTTCGCTTCAGCATCTAAACTGTCCAGTTATTTTCAGTCACAGAACAATAAACACATGAACGTTAACGGAGAACTGTCATACAGCAAACACACATGCTGCAATCACACCGGAGCTCAAAATGTAACACCTTCAAAATAAAAGGAGATTCCTGATAACACAACCAAAATACGCCCTAAAACGCATTCAGCGATGCTTTGGTTTCCATAATTTTGACAAACAAGACAAAAAATGATTTTCAGGTTTGCGTTTGATGATAAATTGGTGTAAAAAATGGTGCAAGTAACGTTGTATAACTTTATTTTGGTACGTTACTAGTATTTCCGTAGAGATGAGCTGGGAGCGTGCAGGGCATGACCTACGGCACATGAGTGGGCTCAAAAGCTACGACGACGAAATGCAAAACTTGACAGAGAAAATACCATCGGCGCTGAAACAAAAAACGGGTACAAAGAAGCTCTGGAATACCGATTAAGCCTTTTATAGGAAAAATATTCATTTGAATTTTATTAAATTAACGCTCATCAAAACGAAATTAAAATTATTTTACTCGTTGGACCTTAAGCACATAACCTAGCACACCATGTTCCACATTTTATGCATTATGCATAGTGTTTGTATTTTGGAAAAATTAATACAACAGGAAATTAATTGTACTCTCACAAAAAATTTGATTTCGCTCAACAACTTAAAAATGTTCTACAAATTTATTTTTGTTGGTGTTCACACACTAAACTGTGAAAGTCTTAAAATCAATGAAACTATGATCAAAGTACTTCTTTTTTTTTTTTTCAAAAATGAATCTTTACCACATATCAGTCTCTGTATTCAACTTCATTTATACCATAAACAACTTTGTTCAAATGAATTTGCCCATAGTTACATGAAATCTAGAGTAATGCTGTACATGCTGTTCTCAAATAAAGTGAGAAGAATATAAAGTTAATGACGCCCAATTAAAAACTTATCATTAAACGTAAATCTCTTTTTTTTTCTCTTTGTGACTATGTACAACTAACTTGTTAATATTGCTGAGAAGGCCAATTTACAAGGGTTAACATGAACACTTCAAGGGATACTTCAAATTCAATTTTTTGTAATTTTACAGCATTTTCGGGTTGCAGCAACATTTATGTAATCTCTCAAATTTAGAAAGCAACCCCTTATTGTGCCTTTGTATGCATCTGTTTTCTATTTCCCTGAACTGATTTATGAAACTTCCCAGAATAAGTTCTGACTATTTTGTTACTTTATGACGGCAAATTTATTTTAACCACTCCTGTCCTTACATTAAGGATATTCCAAGCCACAAACTATATATTTTGCAGTTAATTTTTAGTCTTTATGCATCTCAGAAGTACTCTTGGTAATAGGTCTAGGGATAGAATCCTCTTATTTCTTTTCAAAGAAAAACACCCTCTTCAGGAATTCGTTTTTTCTCCCCTTTGGATTCCTCCTTGTGAAAAGAATTTGTGATCAGCTAAGAAATTAAAATTTTATTTCCATGTATGGTGTAAAGAAAACTACCACGTGTTCTCCCTGTAGCCAGAGTTATACATTGATACAACAGTGAAACACTTTTTCATGTTCATCTGATGACAACAAAGACAAAATGAGATGCTTTAAACTTGGCAATGTCACTTCTTTAAATGAGGTTTTTCATTTTTCATCAACATATACATATGAATTATCTTTATTTTGCAGCCACTGGCATTCCCTAGTTAAACAAAAACTAACACGGAGTGGTTTGTTTTTTCTATTCTTAACAAATTTAAATCCAAAGAATCATTTTAAAACTGTCCTCTATTTTACATCTGTGTGAACAGCAGGGAAACTTTGAATTCTGTGCCTCCATTGTTTGACTTCACACATGACTGAATCCAGGGGTGAAAGGTGAACTAGCCGGAGCCACAGTCCTAAGAAAGACAATTCAGGCATTTCTGCATTAAGGGAAGAAAATTCCTCACATCCATTCAGTGGGAGGAGCCTTGGCTAAAGACATTTTGGTGGCAGAAACTTTCATTCCTCTCTTCTTTCTGCTAAGAATTTTTCAGTTTCTTTTTTGACTTACTCGTTCATGGTGGCTAAATAAAGTTTTACATCAATACTATCACAGCTATGGACTGTTTGTAGAACACAGGCCGGATTTTAAGAAACCGGTTTTTGATTGAGTATGTTTTGTTTGTTCAGTGAAACTCAAAAAATGGCTGGATACAGAAACAGATTCTCTTTAAAACTAGTTTCCACAATTAAATCTTTTTCGTTTGTAAATCTTAACGTAACTGTGACAATCAAAATGAAACTCTCCTTTCAGAGAGAAATCTTTACACAAATTTTTAGCAAATATAAAATATGTTTGTGTTGATTTAGAATAATTCAATAAAACTGTATAAATGAGTTTATAAACAGCTGATGATGTATTTCCATCACAGTTAAGCACATAGACTGTACAGTCTATGGTTAAGCACTTTAATTTTATGACACTTAAAAAAGTGTAACTTGAAGGAACTTTTGTTTCTAAGGGAAGAATTGGATGAACTTCGTTCACAGTTATGATAAAGACTGTGTTTGATAAAGTTTTTTTTATTGTTAAAAGATGCTTTTTTTAAAATGTGTTTTGTTTTTAATAGTTCAATTAATTTTGATCAGAGTAAAGGTCTGGTGCATTATTAAGTCAATAAACACATAGTTTTTGTTCAAGTTGTACTTCCAAAACTCACACAAGAGGATTCTGAAGCTTGCTTATTACAAATATTTTTGGTAATTTTTATATAGACTTTTTTGCAAATATTAGATGAAGAAGAAGAAGAAGAAGATACCTTTTACCTGCCCACAACGAATGGAGTAAAGAGATTTAAAATGAATACATGAATAAATAAATAAACAAAAAACTTTGATAGTAGACTTAAACAAGAAAATATAGATGACAATAGAAATATATCAATAAATTTGCAGCTTTCTTATTCAAAACAATTTATTTCTTTGGGAAAATTAACAGAACCTTAGGATAAATATAAGAAAATATTTCAAAAATTAAAAGATATGTAATCATTAAAAAAACCATGCTTGAGTGAGTACTTTCTGTTAGACTGATTGCCTCTGCTTGTTTTGGGATGTTTCTGTTTACTTTTAAAGGTAATTAAACGAAATATCATACAGAGAGAAAACCAATTTAACTATATAATTCTTCACTTGTGTAACTTTTTGAGTCATCCTCTAAGTCAAATATGTATTTGTTGTCCTTTTATTTTTTTCTATGTCTGTTATTGGTAAATTTTTGTGTTTATGAGAAACTACTTCTTATTAAGTAAATTTCACTGTCTTTGCCTGTTATCAGGGTAAATCAAGTGAAACTTGAGAGTGTCCCTTGGAGAGGAAGTAGTTGATTTATGCTAATGAAGGAGTTGGGGTTTAGCTACGCTGGCTGGGAGCCGCCCTTCATTCACCACATGGTTGAACCCAGACTCCACTCGCGCCACTTTCGCAATCTTACTACGATTCCCAAACTCCATGCAAATCAAAATAGGAACACATGGTTGTGTTTTCTGGATTAAGCGTCGTACCTGTGACTCTATTTGTTCAGTCTTTATTTCTTTTCTCAGTTTTGCAGATACCTCTGAAACAGTGTGAGTAAACGGTAAGTCTGAACAAGTGAGTGAAGATGGTGGATTTTTTAGAAGCTAGTATCTTATTACGTGCATGTTATTGGCAAGAAACCTGTTGTTAGCTTTTGCGTGAGATGCGGTAAACGCTTGGAAAGTGAAAAGCTGTCAATCTTATTTAAAACCGGGGCAGCACTTTCACGTTTTTGCGGGGAAGAATGTGTAATCCGCCAGTTTCCGCATTTGAAAACAATGTTATAAGGGGCGCATGGCAACCTCTCTTCCATGGTTGAAGAATGAGGGAGATTTGAAAAGCATGTGTTGCTGCTGCATCTCTACTCGGTACTCCGGGGAAGTGAAAATTACGCGTTACTCACTTTATTTGTAACTTTTAGTTTTAGACACTTGTGCTCCTGCTGGCTGCTATATGTAGGTAGAAATTTAAAGTTGTCGCCAGTGAACACTTAAAAAGTGTCCGTAGAACAAAGCAGCAGCACATGGGGTTGAAGCAGGCCGCGCGCCTTTGAGTTAGCCGATGAGTTAGCCTGCTGCTAAGTCTTTACGCACAACACGGGAGGGGGAAAAATCACTTTCTCAGCACTGGGTTGATTGTCCGTTATCCGTGCTTAGGTTGCGTGTAATTTCTCCTGTTTACAAGCACTCGGTAACACACATTCAGATGCTAAATGCGTTAGCCTGTGAAGTAGCTGTAGCAAAGCGGCTATTTGGCTAAGTAAGAGAAAGCTCTGAAGTGAATGGAGTGCTTCAGCTTTCTTATATATTGTGTCTTTGAGGTATTTAACCACCTTCTGGGGTGACGCGTACACTGCAGTAAACTTATCTCTTGAGTTATCTATTTTTCCCGAAAGCCAACCGTACTCACAGGTTACACGCGCTAGCCTCTTTAGCTTAGCACATGCTCGCACTGGTCTGTTTTGATGGAGCCATCCTGCTCTACTAGCTTGTTGTGTGTTGGATTTCTAACTTAAGTTTGCAGTAGCTCGTATCTTACGCTTGGTGCGCCTGGTCACAAATGAGCGCACGCTCCCCGTGCACCTCATGATAGTGTTCGTGCATTAATATCAATACATCGAAAGCAGACTTGCACTTGTGAGGTGTTTTTACGCGATGGAAACTGATTTATTAAACGCTCAAAATGCGGACTCTTGGGCGCCATGTTAGTGCGTGGGGGAGGGGTATAGCAATGTGACTTTAGCGCAAGTGTTGCTTCACAAACGTAACTATTCTTCGCTTAATTTCAAGTTTCCCATCAAACTTTGACAAAACATTGCAACATGTGGTAGTCTGTTGATTGTGTGCCACACAAACCCACGCGTTCATCCACACATGCGCTCTAAATTGTCACCTGGACTTCTTTGTGCATCCAGAGATAGGCAATTAGGCGGGTTGGAGGATGCCACCGTCCTCGGTTTACAAGGGCTTTGTGCAGTGGCAACTGGTTTGTCACAAGTGGCACTGCTGTGGAAAACACGTGAATTGCTGCAGCTCTTCTTCGAAGTATGATGCTGGAGTGCAAAGTTCCAAATTACATAAGAATAAATTGCGTTTAAACAATGAACATGTAGGGAAAATGCACATGCAGTGGGATGACAATCATTAGTCAAGGGAAGAAAAGAAAACAATGGTTTTATCTGCATCATGCAATGATATTTTTTTTATATTAAATATTTGGTGAGCTCTTCTTAGCACCCAGATGGGCCGCACAGTTAACCTCTGTTTACAGACCAAGATTGGCAATGCAGAGGTCATTCTGAGTTGAATACTGCCAAACCACATGACAAAGGATAAGCCAAGTTACCAGAATTTTGAAATTGTGCACAACTAATCCACAAGTGTAATTCATAGATGAGTAATTGGCTTTCAACTTGCACTTTATTAGAAATCCGACTTGATTCCCCATTTTTTCCCTTTTCTGTCCCTGAGATTGAGCACGTTTCAAACAGCAGACTTTTATATCATATATATATTTTAATGCAATTACCTAACATCTTGCAGATGTCTTAATTGTCATCATGTTATGTTTGATATTTGCTTTGAGCTAAAATTGCTGACATGCTGTTAAAAGCCATCTTCTTTTGTTTGCAGACCCCTGTGCACATCTGTATCTCCTCCGGAAACCCCCTCATTGTGGATTTAAAAACACCCTTCTTTATTCAACGAATGAAATCCTTCCTGAGAACACCTTGAAGCCACTGTAGTGTCAAAGTGCTTACAGTGCAGGTAGTTTTCTCAAATCTACTGCAGTGAAGGCACTTTTAGCACTATTCTGATGATGGCAACTAAAAGAGCAGGTTTATTCACAGACACAAACGGCTTATCCAGGATTGACACATGTTGGAGGACAGAGTCTCCATCCTGTGGTTGGTTTTTGGCCCCCTGTAGTTCCTGTTGCAATAAATTTCGCTAAACTCAGCCCCTTTTATGAAACATGCTTGATGTTTAGACGCCTTCATGCATCCTGCCACTGACAAAAGCTGAGTAAAATGTGAGAGGCCATTCGGAGTTGCTAAAAGGTTCCTTAAATTGTTAATCAACATGAAAAATACTGAATATTTACAACTCATCATTGAACATGTTTCCAGCTTTAATTCATCTAGTGTTTGTGCTAAGGTGCATCTAGTGCAGATAGTGAAGTAGACTAGCACCTACTGCCCTAAGTGCTCCTTCTGGCATAAAGAGCTGGGACTTTCATCTGCTGCATCAGTTTTTATTTACAATTTGCGTTTGTTAATGCACAACACTGTTTACTGTAATTGTGGCAGTTCTCTGTTAGTTTTGCATAGTTGCGCTGCGAGAAAAAATAAGTTGTGCAAATCTATGCAAAACTGACGGTGGCCTGTGTTTCCATCTGAAACCTCTTGGTGAACATTTCCCTGCACAAAGGTTAATGAGGTCTTAATGTGGCTGTTTTAAAAGGTTTCAGTAGTATTAAAGTGCTTATAGTGCAGATAGTTTAATGAAATCTACTGCAATGTGGGCACTTAAAGTACTCCTAGACCTATGTTCTTCCCCCCAAAACTGCAGAAGTATCTCATGCACATGAGTCTCTGGTTAGTTTTGCTGGTTTGCTTTCAGCTTTTCTCTGTACTGCTGTGCAAATCCATGCAAAACTGATCATAGAACTGAAAACAATTCATCAGAGGTGATCCCTTTCTGTGCAGGTTGGGAGAGGTAGCAATGCTGTGTGAGTGAGGTATTGCACTTGTCCCGGCCTGTTGAGGAAATGGGGAATTATTCTGCACATTGTCGCATATTTTAGTCTAGAATCATGACATCCTCCCTGCATGCTGAATAAAGCTGCTTAGTTACAAAATTAAGAAGTTTTTTATGCTCAAATCTCATGTGTTTGCTGTCTGACCAATCAAATAGCCAAATGTTAACGTTTCAAATGCATGAAATTGTCTGTTATTGTAACAAAAGTGTTTAAGTAATTCACGATTGCAGTTTTTGGGTATCTGATGCTTAAAATAAAAGTTCCTATTGACCAAATGGTTTGTTTACTTGCTCTTTTGACCACATACGTATTCAAAGACAACTTCTCCTTTCAGTGAAGTACATCAAAAGATCTAGATTTTTTTTTATATATTTTGTTCCTTTCACCTCAGGATGGTTTATTTTACAAATCTTGCTTCTTTCAAAAATATTTCCAATTTTAATGTAGAGAGTGTCTGTTTTTAAGACAAAAAATACCCAAACAGATAAAATGTACAAACATACAACACATGTAGCTCTAGGGAGATCAGTTTTTCAATGTGTTCACATCAAAATACCATAGAATCACAGCAGCAGAAAGGGCACTGCATCAAATACAGCTGTTTCTAAAGTTTTCCTTTTTACTTAATTGAGTATAGGATTGAAATTCAAAATGGTGTATGAATCAAGTACAAATAGTCTTTATCATAGGGATGTCAATTGATGATAAAAGCTCTTGAGTGGCTATAATGAGCTTATTTTCAAAAGCCTGAAGTTGCTTGTGCAAAGACAAATTGGAGAGGAAACCCCAGCAAGAAAAAAGTAAGAGAGCGTCCACATGTATTACTCTTAGCTAAATTTCTGATGTATTTTTTAATCATTTAGTGCAGCTGCTGTCTTATTGTGTGATTAAGCGAACAACCAGCAGAGGGAGGTATCAGTACATTCATTGGAGGCTGTTCATTTCAGATAAGTGCTGTAACTTCTACAGTAAGGAAAGGGAAATTTAATGTGAGTGTACAATGAGTGATAAATACTCCTCAAATAATTCAAAAACATTTAGTAAACAACAAGAGAACAGACTGTGTGTTTGAGGTTAACTGGGTCAAAACAGGACGAAGACATTGAAAATGAGTTGTATCACCAAGTGTTGACTTTCTTATAACAAAAACATATAAAAAGCGTGTTGGGTTTTTTTCTTATTAGAAATATCTCAGCCTTTGCCTAGAGATGTGTAACTGCATAACTAGATGAGCACTCCACCTATCCCCCACACCACACAATCACACCAACACATCCACCAACCAGCCAACCTCTGTCCACTGAGCAGAGTTTCCATTATTTGGCATTGTATGGTGGGCTGGCAGACAGAGAGCGTTCACTGAAGTGTTCACCTTTCATTATCATGTTCGCCTTACTTGACAGTCAAGATAAATGAGAAGCATCCAGAGAGGACATGAACTCAAAGATGCATTTCTGTGTGTCAGCCAATGCTGATTGCACTAGCAACCCCTATTCACTCTGATGTCTGGGAAAGTGTATGCCTTTATTAGACAAAGTGCTGCGTGATTGCAGGTTGACAGGTAGATGGCACCTACAGGGGCGTCACCGGGAATTCTGGGCCGTATTAAAAGATGTTCAAACCTAGGGGGATCAAATTAAAGAACCAAGAATCAGTTGAGAGCTGGCCTGATATTTTCTTTTAAGAAACCCAACACTGTTTTCCTTAGTTGTACTTTTTGTTTCATGCAAGTTAGCAAATTTTAGCATGTCAACATTTTGATAACAGAAAGAGAAACCAGAATATGGAATTTCTGCTCAATACCACCATTTCAGCTTGTTTGCAGTAGCTTTCAGTGCTACTGTGCAGCTCCCTCTTAGTAAAACCATGATTTTTTTTTCTTGGAGCTTTATTCAGTTCAGAGCATGAAGTAAATAATAAAGAGGTCTGAAAATATTCTCAACTGGTCCGTTATGAAACAAAACGCGATCATGCTGAGCGGATAACTGCACGTGTAGGATATTGGAGACTTCAGCATGTTGTTTGGGACATGCCATCATATTACATTTTGCTGTGAGATGGTGATAAGAGAATGTGTGATGAGTGATTACTAACATCCATGGGAAATGAACACCTGTCTCTCTGCAGATGCCATTTGTCTCAAGCCATTCAAAGGCAGACTCTAATTAAGACACAATCCTCTCAGCACAAAAGTGCTCTTTGCTGGATGTGTTGGGCTTTCTGCCTTCTGCCTGATTGCGCCGTTCATCTCATAAAAGTATCCCTCCCTAATCTGTATTCAGAGTTCAGCCCCACTCTTTTTTGCTCTCTCTCTCTCTCTGGCTTTGTCTCTTTCATCCATGGACAGGAATGATAGAATTTTTACGAGCCCCTTAACCCCTGGCTGGTGTTTTTCAGCTCAGGCTTATGCAAAAGTGACCTTTTATTGTGAACAGTTATTGCCCTCACTCTGCCTGGATTAGAGGAGATGATATAGAGCACACTCGCCAGATAAACAAGGCTGGTCATTCACTTTCTGGTTGCGGTGTGCTCTCCTTTCTTTTATAGTACAAACTATAAATCTGGCATCAAAAACCAAAAGTAAAACTTGTGATCCCTCAATTATTGGACTTTGAGAGTCTGTTTGGGCATGTTTACTTTTCTGGAGAAATAAATGTTGTGATTTTACCCAAGATTAAACAGCAAATGGTATGAATTCTGAAAGGAGGTTTGATCAACAGTTGTTAGCCAAAATTCTCTTCAGAGAGTCTCAAACACTTCATCAGCATAAGTCCTGAACAAATACACTTGTCATAACAGTAATTAACACCACCAGCTGCGTCTGCTTATATCTACAGATTCATATGAAGCACTTTTAATGGTCACAGTTAATGTGCTACCAATTTGTTTCCTCCTCTCGATCCAGCTTGATCTACGCATGCACTTTCATGGTTAAATGGGTGTGAGTGATTTAAGACGAACCTGGTTAGCTCCTCTTAGCACTTGTAGGCCTTATTAAATATTCAGAGGGGACCTTGTGTGTGTTGATGTTGTGTCTCAGGGGATTGTTTAATTCTGCTAACAGACACAAAAAAGGCCCGTGTCAGCCGTGCTGCTGAGGCTGCATTTCACTGCTGGCATCCTCTGTGATGGGGGTCTGATCCTTCAGCTGACCTCTGCGAGTTAACCGTCGCTCCTTCTCCTGGATGGTGCCCGACCGCAGAGTGAACTCCAGTTTTACGTATGCATATGGCACGCCGCAGCTGTCAATTTATGCTAATGCGCTTTTGAATTAGCCATGAAAAACAATTAATTTTCTGAGCAGGTTGATGAGGAGTTTTCACAAGGAGCTTAATCACAATCTTTTGTGCTCCAACACTTGCTGACTGTGTGGCTCGTGGAGCAAGACACGGACAGAATTCAAAGAATGTCCACTTGAGATTAGGAAACAATCTCATGCCTGCTTATTATACAGCTCACACACACTGGATGCATTGTGATGTCAAGCTGGACCCCTGTGATTTATTTGCTTTAGTAATAATCATATCAGTTATTCTAAGTAGCTGATTCTTGCTCGTTATACAGACTTACAGAATAATGGATGTCTCACAGGTTACAAATACGACTTTTAGACCTTGACTGAGCTAATGTATCATTTATGATACAGCATTTTAGATAAACTTACAAATGTCACATTATCACACTCCCTGTTCTCTGAAGACACAAAGATGCTTCATTCATAAATTAGGAGTCCTATAATGAAGTGACAACTCCTACATAATGGAGTGAAGGTATCAAATTTGTAGGACTTGTAAGTTATGTCCTTGTGAAATATGGGCCAGTGTGGTGATAATTGTAGTAAGCTCAAGGCCCAGAGGCTCTGTGTGAGACAGCACTGCTGTGGTTATAGACTAGCCCTGCTAAATAACACAAAATGTCTTTAACCACTCTGATTCACAGCTGCCAATCTGTGTCCTATTTTCACTCAGCTCTATGCTCACCTGTCCCTCATTTCCTCTCCTCGGGGAGTCAAAGTTCCCTTTGGCTTTAAAAGCCTCTCCGATCATTTGTTCATCTGCTCATTTCCAGCCGGCCAGGCAGCAAAGATGGCTCTGGCAGAGGTTTCCAGCACTGCAGATGTTGAAGCACCGACCGCTCTTCCATTTTGTGGCCCTGCTAAAGGGTTGTAACTGGGATGCAAGCAGATTCTAGTCGAGTATTAAACAGTATTTTTGTTTGCTATGCAGTCTTTTATCGAACAAAGTAAATGATGCTGCTCACAATATTCTTTTAGTGTAGCAGATGTCCCTCCAGTTTCTGTGATTCCTGTCCAAATTGCACAGTGGAGGACAAACTGAATGAAAGCTGATCTCTTGGGTATGAGTGCTGCAAAGGTTACATGATGACAGTAACATCATTGGACGGTCAAATCAATGAAAATTGGACATATGGCCCTTTTTATGACCTTTGGCACCGCAACACTTCCCTCTGCTTTCCAGTATCCATTGGGCAGTTTTTTTGAAAGTATCTGAATGCTCTAGTTTTCATAATTATGTTCACTCTTAAAGCCCTATTATTTTGTTAGTCATGGCTAACAGTCTTAGCTTTGTGAACACACCATAGACCGTAAAAAATAGCCCAGCGAGCACCTGCAGCATCGTGTGAGTGAAACTCAAGAGCCGCACACCTAACATCCTGCAGGCAAATGAGGCATCTTGCAAATTCTACAAATTTATCCTTTCTCTGTATTACGGCTGCTATCATTACTGCTCAAGCTAGCTTCTTTCTCACTATCATCAACCCTTAAAGTCACTTCTGCACTGGGCACATTGTGATTGGCTGGCCACCACCTATAACCACTCCCCTTCTCCGCCCAGAAGCGTCAAGGCAGGTAAGGGAATGAGGGGGTGAGGCAAACACAGAAGCTTACACACAGGCATGGAGACCCAGAGAAGATGATTGAGCAGGATTAATTGTGTAAAAGTTGACAATTTATTTTTCTGGAAAATCCTGCAGACTCTACCTCTGTGTACCGTGTCTGCAGAGACGCATGAGCAAAAGGTGCAAGGAATGATGATGCATATTTGGGGACATAGGACTGCCTAGAGATGAGTAGCCTCAGAAATATCCCTGGCCGAAGTGAACTCGGTGAGTCATGCCTCTTGTCAGAGAGGAGAGAGCCACTTCACCCCATTGTTGACCTGCCAGAGGTCGACAATGAGGTGGCAGGGGGTCCCAGGGTAAGAGCGGAATAATTGATTTCCATTTTTATGATTTTATTTTAGGTATCACAGTGACAGATTCTTTCACTTTCTGCGCCATGAATTTCTAAAACTACTCTAAAATGAATAACTGGTGTGTAATTTTTCAGTGAAGGGGTTCTTTTCTAGAGAAAAGGGGAGAATTATTGATACAAACCTGCAAAATATCTCAAACCAAACTTTTGTACTTTGTTTGGAAAAGGACGCAATCCTGTCTATGGCTAATATTGCTGTAAATCTACCCTTACTTCATGCATTGACTTTGGTTTTGATTTTCATTATTGTAGTCTTTGTTGATGCATTTTTTTAAGTATGTGATTTGTCCACTTAGATGGTAAAGATATTATTCTTGTGTTGTTTATTCAGCACAATTGTTTCTTTTTAGCTAGAATATCACCCACACAACTCATACTTACTGGGTAAAACCGTTTGTTCAATCATAATCAGCAATTATAGTTTCCTGATCAGAAAATCACCTATCAAAGCTTTTGTGTAACGTATTTCATGTCCTCAGTAGAGAAATCTGCCTGCTGCTGTAAATGCTTGATAAGAGCATTGAGACTGAACTCAATAGCAGAGACGTGGGCTATAAAGCTGAGAAAGCAGACGGCTGAAAGACACTTAGATTTCCTGTGGAGCTGAATAACTCTGAGAGTGAAAAGGTAAATTTCTATGCCAAAAAATAAAGCACCTTAAAGCCTTTTTCTCCCTTTAACATCACATTTGTGGTCCACCTTTGCAGATCCTTTCTACGAGAAAATAGACACAATTTAAAGATTTTGTCAGAGTCAATGGCGGCACTTTTCAAAAGCTTTTAAACTTTTTTTTTTCCTGTTGGATCAAACACTAAAGCCTTTTATGTGATCGTATTTGAAAGTCTTGTTGGGTTTAATGAATCTCCATCATGGTGTTCGTAGTTACCTTTACAGTGAGTTTATAAAGTCGATTTTTCACTCAAAGCTGGTTTAACGCTCATGGATCACAGCAGTGAAAACTCCACCATATACCTCACTGCAAAATGAAATGACTCTGCTGGATTATCTTTTTTATGGGGAAAACTCTCAAACTGTAGCGTTTTTGCTCCCAGGCTGAGTTCTGTGGGGTAAATCTACTGGATGCTGTTTCACTCTAAGCAGGATAGTTTCAGAACAAATACAGTGAACGTGCTCAGATGGTTTCTGAATAGCAGATGGTGGATCAAGTGAGAATCAATATAGAAATCTGTTTGATGTATGTCCTCTTTAGAACAGAGAAGGGGAGCACTTTGATGTGAAGATCTTAATGAAACCTTAAAGTAAACTGGTTTATGATAAACATGGTACCATATTTGACTGACTTTTACGACAATGATGATGAAATGGAAGCTTGTAAGCTGCTACTTATAAATTTTCTGCAAAACATCATGATTAAACAATTACCACATTTTCTTCTCCATCCCGACCTACTGTGAGAGCTGAAGGCATATTCACACATTCACAAGAATAGCACACATACTGACACAGCCTCATGCATGGTGTCTCATGTTTCTGTCACCTTATGCTTTGTCCTCAGTTGCACTACTTGTCATGGCCAACAGCAACATAGAAATGTTAGAGCACAGAATGACAGAACATTGCATGCCACTTTGGCATTGTGCCTGTTAGACATACAGCACATCCTAAGAGAAATATGTATTTACTCAGCAGCAGACAAAGAGGACAAAGAGAAGGAGAGAGCCTTTCCAGCCTGTTCTTGTGTTTTATAATGGTAACATGAAACATTGGCTTAGCCTTATCTCACTTAAGGCATTCCAGGGCGAGAGTTATGTTCAGTGGAAGAGAAGCAAAGCTTCCTTTTTATTCCTGAGCGTAACTCATTTCCCCTCAAAGAGCTTCTCCTCTCCCAGCACGTGGTAGAAGAGAAACTCCTTTAGGTAATAGTCTTTTAACTTCATGATTCATGGATGATAATATATATCCACCAGAGTGTCACATTGACAAGAGATCACCAAGGAACACTGCTCTGTTTTTATTGTTGGCTGCGGTATGAATTAAACTTTCTTACAGTGGTTGTAGCTGTGTATTTTAGTCTCTCTCTCTCTCTGGCCCCTGTTCTGAGCTCTGCCTACTGGGGCTTTGCAGGAATGTTGTGAAGCCAGGTCACCCGAGGTAACATGCAATGACCTATTGTCAGGCCAGCGTTTGTCTGCCTTAATGAGTGCTGACAGATGTTGTACCATGCACATTAATTGTTGCCTTTTGCATTTAGGGATAAAGTTGAAAGCTGTGTGCAAAGTGTTTGAGAGTTTGTCACCGCATGTGACCTGAACCTGGACCATCTGTGGCGGGGACATGGTGTCATCTACGGACTTCTTTCTTCTGTCTTTCTGCACATAATGTGAAATGTGATGCAGAGGTTTGTATGAAATGAGACCTTGTGGCAGTTGAGATTTATTGACAGCTCAAATGGCACATTGATTTTCTCAGAGGAAACTGACTGAGAGGAGAAAGACATGAGCCTCTTAGTGGTGTCTCATTAATTAATAATTAGACTCAGAGGGGAAGGGGATTGGTCTTATAATAGTAAATCTTACTAGCTGTTGTGGCCACTGTGGGTGGTAGAAATCCTCAGTGACTCATAATACAAGACTATGTGTCAGATATAGTTGAGTAACATTTTGATAACAGAAACCTTTGGTGTGTTTTTGAATGCAAATTATTCATCTTATAGCTTTGAAAACAACCACTTCTCCCTGTTTAAAGAACAAAACTGATGCCAATATTGTGACTTCTACATGCATAATGCTGAAAAAAACATGAGCATTTGCAATCTTCTTCCCATCAAACTCAGGGAAAATATGTTTACCCATCCACTGTGGCCGATGAATTATATATTTTGTCATCACACAGCGATTCCCCTCTGAGCTACTATTAGATTACTGTGTTTCCTAATTACTCAGCCTGTATTAGCATATTTTTTTCCGCTCCCATCCTCTGAAAGTTTTACAAAGTAAAGCTGCAAGCGATTATCTGTCACCATCTTCCGTCTGGAGGATTGACGCTTTGACCCCACTTGTCTGAAAATCACACTTGACACTTGTACTCCTGCAGGCAATGTCAAATGAGACAGCTGGGGCCGACTGTGGCTGACACGCACCACTGACGGCTGCTAAAGATGTACCATTTGTCTGAAAAACTAATATTTCCTTTCAGCAACAGCACCCTGTTCCACTACATTTCATAATCGCTGCGAGGCAGATCTGAATGCTGGCTGGATTGGGAAGATCTCCTTGGTGCTGATATGCCCTTTGTCCTAGATATAAGAACCAGCTTTTCTACCAATGTGATCCAAAGAGAGCTCATCGAGTCAGCTTGAGACTTAATGTTTGCAGGCATTTTGACAAGAAAGCTGGCATGCTGCAGGGCTAAATCCAGAAGAGGACCTCTGTGGTTTACCCAGCAGAGAGACAGCCATTGCAGTGCATCAGGCCAGACGTTGTGAAGATAGCAAAGTTTATGATGGCTTACTTCTGTGGCCAAGAAGCCTTTTCACAACCCACCAGGAATTATCCTGCACCCTTACACATTTTACCTATTGATATATGACCCGTCTGTGTTAGGATCCAAATTGCTTTGTGCATGCATTTGATTGTAAAGGAAGAAAGGATATCAAAGAGTTCCAACAATAGCTGCGCGTGGGACTACATGAAAACAGTCAGCTTGAGGAGCTTATTGATGAATTAGTGGGTGGATTGTATTCCAGGCATGGTATTCTGATCCTGAGGTGACTCTAAAATGTTTTGTTTCAGGTAGTTTTGTATTACAGAAAAACAAAAAGTTGTGTGAAATCAAAGGGAGTATCGGCTCCATTTAGCGTTAATGTCCCAACGATAATCCATTTTGGACTCTACCTTAAGACTAGAGCATCTCTAATGAGGCCGATCTGTTGTTCTGCTAAGGAATAGCCTCTGTCTTAACCTCCATCATCTGTAGTAAAAGTAATACAGGCTTCGACTTAATGAGCTGTAACCTCCGCAGTAACGCCATCTCGGTAATGGAGCGTGGACGGAGCAAGTTCACATCATCTCACTGTGACTGAGCAAAAGTCCCAGAGAAGCTGAGATAGTTTGTAAATGAAGAGTAATGTGGATTTTAGTTTAGGATGGGTAAATGCATCAAGATGCTAGGCTTCAGAGCAAGACTCTTGATTACTGTTCTTCAACTCAATGGCACCTGTAACCAAGATTATTTCACAGAACTGAAAAAATGTATAAAAATGATGCAGGTATTGTGTAAGTTAAATTTAAAGAATCATCCAATTCTGCTTTTACCTAACATTCCATGACTTTCCCCCAAGCACATACATTTTCCCCTTAGAGCAGGTACACTCAAATCTATTTTTATCCTAAATAATTTGACTTTAATCTGCAGGCTGTAATCTGAAGCATTACCAAATCCCACACTGCAAGCCAACAATTACTTTTGGTCAGTGCTGGTATTACATAAAACATAAAGAGCCCAACATAAACTCAAAAATCTGGCATCTAACAGATGGACCTTGAGGTTTCTGCAGGCTAGGAAAGTGGAAGCCATAGCATCACCACACACACATGCACACACACAGAGTAACCACCAAGTGCAGGGTTAAAAACATGCACATGAAATGAACTCAATGACATCCACTCCAGGCTCATAAAGTGTAGTAAAGAGGAGAAGTATTAGCTATTACAGTATAATACAATCACAAGAGGACAATACAAAACTACAAATGAATGAAACTGATAGAGAAAAAGTGATTTTCTGAATACTTAGAATAACAACATTGGAAATGAATAGAAGGCAACAGGCAAGAGCTGTGTAAAAGTCCCTTAATGGGAACAGAGATTAAGCTGAATTGAGGTCAAACATACTCAAAGGGAGGCTAACAAAAAGACTGACAGCTTTGTATTCTTCTAATTGCAGCAAAGTAAGATTAGCCGACTTAATAGGTGTCGGAATGACTTAATGCTATCGTGATTTGCCAAAAAGTATAACTGATAATGGTCCAAAGTTTTTTGTGTGATGTCTAAGTGATAAAAAATGGTTTCTTCTTTATTTAAATAAACCAGAAGTATTCAAAAACGACTTATCAAATGAGCCACAGCTACTTGCTCACGGCAAGTGTTGACGTACTGAATACCAATACAAAAATGTGTCTCACTGCTTTGTTATACTCTGAGTGACTGCAGCTCTGGAGGCAGGTCTGTATGAGAGCTTTCTGGGAAATAACACCTATCCTCATTTCTGTGCTGTAACTTTAAGAATCCCTTGACCCATCTCCTATCTCAGCCTCAATTAAAGGGTATGATGAGGTTACTTCTGCCCTCTGCCTGAGCTGATTTGTTGCAACAATCACTCTCATGGGTATAAGTTGCTGTAGCGGGCTTCAAATCTCACTTTCCCAAAAACTCAAGTCTGAAATGTTCCAAAATTCTCATCAAGTTGTACATGGCTTCTTCATTAGATCTCTGCCCTGATCCATTGATCCCCTCTTTTAATTAGCTGCTTTACTGGCTAGCTTATTTATTTTAATTACAGGCCAATGGAAAATGCCAGAAACCTGTCGATTGCTGATGCAACTTTCTTGGCTACAGACAGAAGTCAATTAATGGGACATTAATTCTCTAATTCCATTTTCTTCTTGCCCTTGAGTTACATCATTTTTTTGTCTTTGACTGCAGCAGCATTGATTTCAACTTCAGTGGGGATTTATACACTACTGCAGCAAGTTATGTCCATTTACCAAGTGATATGCAGCTGCAACTAACTCTTTGAGCATGTCAGATGGTAATGTTGTCATCCTGCAGCCTTCACATTATGTTCAAAAGAAGTAACTGCAAAGAAATTTTACTCAAAGATGTGATAAAAATCAATAATCCTTTTTGCTGCCCCAATTATCCTTTAGATACTTAGATGTTGTCTCATTAACAAACTTTTTATGTTTAAACACATAAGCATTGAAACATATATACATCATAATGTAACGTATCATATCCGTAAGACACTGTATTGCACTGTAACATGAGATATCATAATGTACCGTAAAGGTATCGTAATTATTGACTGTATACAACATGGATGTGGTTTTATTGCATCACCAGTCTGTTCCTGATGCAAACCTATGAAGATGATTGATGGGAGGGGCCATATTGGGTCTGACGCAGACTTTGAGCTTCCTGTCAAACAGCTGTACGGTGGCCGTCAGTCACGTGAACTGAGCTGCGCCTCTGACCAGACAAATTCATGACTTTGCTTTCTTCTACACCACTGAGTTTGAAAAAAGGTTCACCCCCCTGTGCAGTGTAAGCCAACAGTGAAATTAACATTCAGACCCATAGCATTTTTTCAACTGGGCTGTATATAGGTTTTCTTAATGCCGTAAAAGTTCAGGGGGGTGGTTGGCTTGGTCTTTCCGCAACCAGCCTCAAGTAGACACTAGATAAACAGCAACTTTCAGCACCTCCATGTAGACTTCATTCCTCTAAACCAGATGTTGCCCATGGTTGAAATGTATCCTAACCTGTTGTAACATATCCTAAGATATAATAACGCATTGTGTATCCAGTAAAAAGGGACTCATCCCATCATTATACATCACATTGTATCATGTTGTATTGTGTTGTATCACATTGTAACTCCCATATCTTATTTTCTCCTAAATTGCCACATTGCATCCTTTAGTATCACAATTATTTCTATCCTCCTGTGTCCTATTGCATCTTTTTGTTTCATGTTCATGCACCACATTTTTTCCATTGTATATCATCATATCATGTCACTATAACACATTGTATGACGCCATTCTGTATTAAATCAATATACTGTTCTGTAATGTATTCTATCCTGGTGTATCTTTCTCAGGGGTATCCTATGAGGTTGTACAGTATTTTATTAAATATCATTTACCTGAAATGTAAGTCAAATGGCAAAGCAGGGCAAGTTTATAAAACGAGTTTTGGCAACGAGGCAATGACCACATGAACAGTTTGAAAATAAGTACATCCCTAACACAGTCAATTTCTCAACAAAAGTTGAGCATATTCACTTTGCTGAAACTGCTACTTTGATGGCTGAGCTGAGGGAACACATGTTGGGCACTGCAGCACACGATTACATCCGTCCTTTTCAGGTCAATCTTGGGTTTTGCTTTCATACTGAAATGCAGGGATTGGAGTATAAACTTACTGTTTGAATTAGTTTGTGACTTTGAAATAAGAAAGGCATCTGATTAAAAATGTGGACTCTGCTCAGGACACTGGGGCTGATAGTGTTTCAAACTTGTCAATTATATCAAGGATCCCTCAAAGTTTTCTCCTCTTACATCCAACTTTCCTTCATTCAAAGGGTTTTCCATTTTTGTTGCAAGTAGTTTGATGTTTGAAATTGAATGTATTCTTGATGAGGGGAGCTGGGAATTGGCTGGCTGTCAGATCAGCACCATTATCTGCCTTTTAGCTTTGAAGCAAATTAGACTTGGGGTCCCTGAGGTGCCTGGACCCTTGCATACTTGCAGTGTTGAATTCTCACTGTGTGTCACTTCCTTGATGGAAATTCACTTTAATCTGAAGAAGATTCATGCCCCCCTCCGGACTTGTTCACAGCCCTTTTTGATTTGTTTTCAGGGCATGCAAGATACCACACTTTTTTCACCTGAATATGAAAAATACTCAAGCACAGGAGTAAAATACCTGATGACATTTCTGACTGATTATAAATCTGGCTCAGGCTCACAAAAATGATGGAGCCATCACAGTAAATGAAATGTGAATGCAAACTTAACACATTGCAATACTTTGATGTTGCAACATGAGCCAGTTGTATGTAGGGAAATAAGAATTAAGATCAAAAACATTATTCAACATAGGATAAATGCAGGGTGCATTCAAACAAAAAATGGAAATCTCACTTGGTGCATAAACTGGAAACACTACATACATACTGCTGTGCTGACTTCACAGGGTTGTGGAAATGATTTAATGTAATTGTATTTATCTTTGTGGGTGTGCTGGTACAATTTGATGCTACACCTTAGGCAGACACTGCTATGCAAAATAATTCTGCTGTTAAATCTTTGTGCAACCCAGTTTCTGCAAAAACCTTGCCCATAAAGGTAAAAAAAAGCATTTCATCTAATGGTAACAAAAAGAAAATGCTGTTTTTTAATTTTCAGGCATCTTTCTTACAAACTTACATCTTCGATTTTTTTTCTTCAGTCCATTCAACCTTGGTGTTGGGTTTTTTTTGTGCAAAATGCATGATTCTGAAATGAAGTTAAGTTACTTTTTGTTTTGGAATCTACAACTTGGGCCTTGGCGACAAAAATGAGCCCAAACCCTCTGAACGTACTCACACACAAACACCCACACACTGATTTTTTCTGCATCAAAAACCATGCCTGTGAACTAACATAAAACACGCTTCCATCACCCTAACTTGGACATTTCAGATGCGGCACAGCTCAGATCTTGCTTCTCTTCCACCGCTTCCATCCATCTTGTCTTATCTGTGTTTATAAGCCATCAGGTGCGTTGTGTCTTACCCGTTCCCACAGGTAATTTGACTCGCAATATATTTTCAGAACATCTTCCAGGCGCCCAGAATAGTCCAAATCATTACGCTTTCTGGCAGCGTGAGTGAAAGGATTAAACCAGAGAGGAGCCAAGGAGTGTCAGGATTTGGTTTGTTTGTCCCAGCTGTGTTGTTTACAGGCCTCTATGCTATAGTCTGCAGACAGCAAAGAGAAGTCTAGGTCCAGGGAGCTTTGTCGAGCCTATCTCCCCTCACACTTATTTGCAGGCTGTGTGTGTCCACCATCGGGGAGTGATTGACCACTAGCCTTAGATTGAAATTGATTGCATAAGGGCTGTAACAAAGAAAGAGTGTTGATATTCTGGTAGCAGCGGTGCAGGAGTGTCACAGGACGGGATGCTGCTGTCACCAGAACAACTGGGTTCTATATTAACGTATTGTCTGGTAGTCAGATCCCTAAGATCAGACAAGGCCTTTGATCCCAGAGATACTGTGTTTCTAATTGGGTTGTATTGATCGTTGCTGCTCAGACTCATGACTGCACAGTCATGATGAATGTCAGTCTGTTGTGCTGAAAGAAAAAAACTGACTAGAGAGACTTAGACTGCAGAAACCAGACAAATGTTGCCTCCAGTTCAGTAGAAGCTTGAGTTCCTGAGTTATAGTCAGTGTCTGGTTCTAAGAATTTGATAAAAATTAAACTTAAGTGGTAAAAGGGCGTCATCACTTTCTCTTTAAAATTTGGTTCACTGACGTTGAAAGATTTTTTTAAAGGTACAGAACAGGGCTCATATTAGGGATGAGTACTGACCTATGTACTTTTAATGGTACCAACTAGATTCTGTCAGTAGCAATAGGTATCTATTTACATAAAATCAAACGGTACCATGTTTCGATACATAAACGCATCCTTGTGACTGCGAAGGAGTGGTAGAGTAGGTGATTTTGCATGCTGTATGTGGGCATGAAGTATATAGAGCTGGGTTTTAATTTGTGCATTACTAAGAAAAAAAAAGTGTAGTAATAGTTAAATCATTAAGGTGAAATTGATTTATTAAGGGTTTTCATGTTGAAGAAATTTGTGGAACAACTGTGATGTAACAGTAAAAACAGCTAAATGTTGTTTAGATATATTTGTCAGTGTTCATATCAATGTTAAGTTGAAATATTTTGTGATATTATTATCAAACACATTAACATTCATTACCTCATAAACATACACAAAAGTACTGGGAATTCATATGGTTCAAACATGACGGGTACCCATCCCTAGTTCTCGTGATATCAGATTTTTCGCCTCACAATTATGGTAGCCGGAAAAAAAAAAGTCATTACATTTTGAGATTTCAGTCAAACTACAAAAAGGAAATCTTGGATTAATGTGAGAAATTCAAATTAAAAATGGCACCATGTGTTAAAAATTAGTTTGAAGTGAGAGTCATGTTGTAGAGGTATCCAACACTGCTGGTTTCCCAAACACTGTAAAAAATCATGTTCAGCATATCAGCTTCCTCATATGAAGCCAAACTTTAAGAGCTCCCCCTGGTGACTGGCTTCATCTTAACAAATGAAACCTTGGTCAAACTAAAGAAACTTCAAATTCACATCAAACGAATCTTCCAGCATGCTGCCTTTTTCAGCAGTCAGTTGCAGTTTGAATCAGTTATTTCATAATAAAGAGAGCCGATGTGACATCATGACAGAGAGATTAGTTCACAAATGTGAGCTCCATCTGTGCTTTTTACCAGACCAACACAAAAGTCTGAGCTGTACCAATCTGAGGGATCTTTGGTGTCACGCCGGTTCCACTCACAATATCGCTTCACATGCCTCAGCTCCACCAGTGCAACACACCAGTGCCAATGGAGATTTACAAAAGGCTTTTATTTATCCTTTACAGCTTTGTTTACATTCCCTTTGGAGCATAAAGCCCTGACTGTATAATATATGTATGAACAGTAGAGTGAGATGTAAAGGATAAAAGTAATCCAGGCCTGCAGCTCATTGATTTCACATTGCATTTGTAATTTGACATTTGAGTGTGTCTATAGATTTACACACCCCTCATTTTCCTGACATGTTGTGTGACATTATGCCTCAGTTCCTGCGAGCAATTGACATTAAGTAATCATTTAGCTCGGTGCATGTCACAGAAAATTCATCTGACATTTAAAACAATCACTGAGTTGTACATACATGCACGACATCATTTGGATCATTACTGAAAGTTGCATTGACGCTGACGCAGGCTCCATCTGAGAGTGTGTGCCACTGACTCATTATGCTGCATTGGGTGCCCCAGGAGGAGGGAGGGGGCAAAGCTTGAAGGATTGCACAGCATATTAAATCTGTCTCACTAAACATCGGTAGAATGAAGCCTTTTCTTGGAGATCTGAATGTAGATGTTAAATAACAAGACAGGGGAAGGAAAGGAATGACTTTTAAGTTGCATGCAATCCAGGGATGTGAAGTGCAGGCAACCATATGACAGATAAAGAAGCAGGTTGATGTGATGTTAATTTTAGTTTGAATGGGTGAGTCAGTTTCTTGCATGCAAAAAATAGTAAACTGCAGAAGTAAACATATTAACTCATCATTTCATCCTGTTATGTGCACCTGCATAAGCAATCAACCTTCTGGTGTTTGCAAACTCTGCAGAAACACAGTGAAACCATCTTAATTCCTGCTGAGTGTTTACACTCAAAACAAAACACCCTCTTAAAACATCCCGCCCATAAAAGAGTCCAGACTAGACTGGGGTAGCCGAGGCCATTAGACTGAGGATAAATCATTGAAATGGTCCAGTTTAATGACAAGACACTTATCTTTATGTGCTAATCTGCAAAGCTTTATTGCTCTGGCCTGGCTGTTTGGTAGTGTTTGCAGGTGGAAGTCCCCTTGGATTTAAGTGTCAGAAATTTGGGCATTGATGGATCTAAGAGGATCCAGAGTTGTGCATTTAGATGTTTAATTTCTGCTTTAAAGCACATTGTAGTTTGAAGGGTACTTTTCTGCCTCTGCCACTTTCCATCCAACAAATGCAGGATTCATCATGGAGAAAATCTGTTGTGTTGTTTGCTGTATTTGCATAATGTAACTGTTTATCGTTCTCCATTATATAATGGATCCATTTCTCATAGTCAGCTAAAGACATGCCCCACAGACATGTTTGTTTCAAATGCAATGAAAAATTGCTGAAGTGATGAGGACTGAGTAATGAAAATTCAGGCTTTCTTTGCCTGAGGCTGGCGGAGAATGTGTGGAACCTCTCTGGCCAGGGAAACTTTGTGGGTGAACCTCATCCGCGGAGGTGTGCTGACGCCATCGAAGACAGAAGAATCACATATTGTTCTTCGCACTCCCTGTTCCTGGCAGGTTCTGGTTCACACCTGACATTTAATGAATGTCAGAAGTCCCAGAAATGGACGACTTTAATCAACACCTTACAGCTCACATGCGTTGTTTTTGCACCATGTGTAGCTTGCTATTATATATCCAAACTTCTACTCCAAGGCAGAAAAGTGGGCATAGCAATGAGACGATAAAACACACCAGAGAGATCTTGCAGTTTTATCCTCAGCACCAAGGAAATGGAAGACACAGAAAGGATAGATGGTTGACTTTCAGTCTTCAACTTTGTATGCTTTTAGAAATATGTTAGCCTTGGTGACAGCTTTAATTTAGCACTGTATCAACTAACACAACGCACAACACTTAACATTGATGATTGCAGCTCATATTCTCTGTTTGTTGAATATCAGGGTCTACCCTCGCTAAATAGAAACTATCATTACAAGACACTCCCACGATACAGCGTACGCATGAACTTCTAAACAGAGCCTCCAGCACATCTTCTCTTCTCCTGAGATGTGTTGCTTCTTTTCACAGTTTTACAAGCACGCAAGAAAGCGAGAATGTGCTGGTGGTGTTGGTTGAATGCAGTAGAAGGGAGGAAGACTGTTTCACCTGTTTCAATCAGCAGTAACCATGGATATCACCATCATTTTGGTGAGCGTCACTATTGTTGCAGATGTTGTCAACGGACAAAGGCAGAGGGCTTTTAAATATGAGCACCAGAGTCTATATGTGTGACAGGGACCATGTACTTGGCACTTCTGACAGACGATCATGGCTGAGGTGTTCACAGAAGAATCATGGATCCAAAACTACAGGATGACTCGGCCTACATTTGTCCAACATACAATCACAAGCAATACAACAACAAACGATCCCAGTGAGGGAGGTGCAACCTTTGTTCACATCTGGTGATGTGTTCTATGCACAAAGAAAGTGCTTCCTTTGCACTTTTGCTATGAACTTCAATATCCAAACTCCTGAAAAACCACCTAATGAGAGTGTAAAAACATTTTATTGAAATTTGAGGTTTTGGGAAACTTTGGTGTTTCCATTTCCATTATTATTAGAGTCATTTAAGTTTTGCACTATTCTAGGTGGAATTCGAAATGTGACTAGTGTATAAAACTCCAGTTAAAAGGTAGATTTTCAGCTGCACTTGAATGCACATGTTTTCTAAAGCCATAATTCAAACTAAATTAAAGTCATATGATGGTGGATGGTTACATGATTGCACAAAAGTGAAAATTGTCAGTCAAAACCAAGTAGGTAGTAGGTACATACCAAAACACATATAAATCTATAATGGATGATTGGGGCCAAAAGAGACAGGTAAGTAGAGCAGCTGCCAAAACTTCAAAAAAGACATGGGGAGAAACTTCTAAAATTGTACTTTGATCTAAAGTTTATTTAACACATTGATAATTTTGGCATATCAGCACCAGGTTTTAAAAGGAAGTGTGAATCAAGTGTGCAACAAACTGAGTCTCTTACGAAGAAACTGTTGAATATGATTTACACATTTTTTTTGACAGGTTTGTTGTAAATGGGTGTCT
This sequence comes from Thalassoma bifasciatum, assembly GCA_008086565.1. Taxonomy (NCBI): domain Eukaryota; kingdom Metazoa; phylum Chordata; class Actinopteri; order Labriformes; family Labridae; genus Thalassoma; species Thalassoma bifasciatum. The sequence continues at coordinate 307,114 of RPOG01000111.1, read as the reverse complement.
CTCTTGAGAAAACAATGAAGGTTTGACACGTTTAATTCAAATATTATCCCCCCCACACCCCCTGCCCAACTGATAAATTAGCTAATAAACACCATAATATTAATGACTGACGACAGCACATAATTACCCATTCTTGAGTCTGCACTGTTAGATATGCAACAAGAAAACTCTCCGCGAAGCTGTAGAACACACTGACTTAATTAGAAACACTTGATGTTATTTCAGGAGGCAGCAATTAGTTTTGTTTCATTTGTTGAATGTAATTAGTTTTCCTCAACTTGATTATGGTCCATGGTTATAGAAAAGGGTACAAGTGAAACATTTTTGCTTTCTGTTTTTTAAAATTAAGTTAACCACGCAGGAGAAAATGTAATCTAATATTGCCATGTCATGTTATCTACATAATTTACACCATCAGTATCCAGGCTCATTAAGATAACTTGTTATTGCAGCCTCCATGTAAAACTGAGTCATGGAACCAAATAAATGTGGTGAACAAAGTACTTATAAATCTAATGCAACTGTCTCATTACCCTTTGGTTGTTCATTGGCAATCTATGTGTGTGTGTTTTCCCTACATGATAGCAAGTCTTGATAACCACAGGATTGTGTTTAGCCTCATGCTTTCAGTAAAGACACCCAGGGTGAGGTAGTCTCAGCTGGAATTCTACACAAGAGCCATTCAGGAGGAGCTCCATAAGCGTTTTGATAAAACCGCGTAAACCTCACACAGTGGATGGTTTGGTGCCCAGTAACTCATTACACTGAAGGACTGTCTAATTGTTTTGATGACTAATTTAGCATTGTGGAAGCAGGCGTTTGTTTACTTTTCTCCCTGCGGGTCCTCTGTGTCTTTGCTGAGATGCAGCAGCTTGTTTCATTGGGAGTGTATTAAGTGTCCCTGTCCTCGGAGCATCTGTTCCCTGCAGCAGGAGATGTTACGTCTACCCTCAGCTCCAGACTACTCATGTCGAAATCTGTTTTTACAGCTCAGAGAAAATCTGAATGGGGACACAGTTGCAGAGGAAATAAACCTGTACAGCAGCTCGTAGAGACAATTTCTCCCAGGAAGCGGCTCAGTTTTTCAATGCAGGAAAATAAATCTAAAAATAGACATCACATCAGATTCTTTTTTTTGGGAAACAAACAGTAAACCTTTTTCACACGCACTCACTTCCCAGTTTTTTAAATGTTCAGAGTTCCCCCCTCCCAGTGTAGTGGGCTGGTTTGGCAGGTTTAGAAGTTCACTGCATATAGTAGTTGAAAGCAGATGATTTATAGCTCACTCTTCAGAGCCTCTCAGTTTGAAGTAGGTTGGTTTGCGGTGACTCTTTAGCTTTAAGTGGGAAGAAAAAGCGGATTTAGACCTCAAAAAAGTGGTTTTATTTGAAATGTCCTGTTTATTGTACTCTAAGGGGGTGTTTACGAGGTCGATGCTGTTTACAGCAAGACAAAATCTTTGCCCTGGAGATTATTAATATATTTTTAAAAGCAACTCATTTTCAAGCTATCCTCTTTTCAGACAAAAAACAGGCTTATTACAACAGCATAAAAAGAAGTGTTTTAACTGTGATCAAGCTTTAATACAGTGCAGTGCATCACAAGGTACTACTTGACCATAGATGAAAGTTGGACAATATAGCAACACTCCAAAAGCAGAGCAAGGACTGTCTATAAGACGATAGGTAGTGTCAGGTAGATAAAGGAAGTCACACACAAATACCATCGATTTATCTCAGATTTTCCAAATGGATGAATTTTTGCAAATCTGTTGGGTTGCGTCAGCTGAAGATCTCCACACTAATTGGCTATCATGGCGTAAATGTTTGCTGTTGATCAGATTTTTCAAATTTCAGGAATGAAGTGAGTAGATGGGGGGGGGCAGTGAATTCCTGCAATTAACGTCTATCATCAGCTTCACTCGCACAAATCATGCAATTCCCATCATCCAATTCAAGCTGCCCAAGAGGAATTTGCATCTTTATATTGACTTTACAAGGAGTTCATATCTGCTGTCTCTGGTTTTCTGACCACTCAAAGTGATTTTCTATTACATTCACACCACATTCATACACCGGTGGCTCAGATTATGAATGGGCTTCATGCTTGTTCGAGGTGCAGATGTATCACAGATCTGTAGACAGAGTGCATTTTCTTGACAAGCCGTAACAGTGGCTAGGATTATCCTGCACAGACCTCAGTCTGTTCAGATCATATCTCAAAGGCAAAGAATGGTTGTTTCCATCGTTGACCATTAATCTCAACGGATCCCCTTGACACGGCAAGTTCCCCAGGGTTCAATTCCTGTATCACTATTAATCACCCTGCATGGTCATGCTTCCTCAAGGTCATATCATACAAGACAGTAACAGTTCTAATCAAAGCTACACAGACTGCACCAAGATTCACCCAGTTCCTCTGCAGATTGAATCAGGCCATTTGGAGCCTCTCCAGTGAGGCTTGGACCAAGTTAAAAGTTTGATGCTAGAAAAACCACCTTTAAACAAAGAGACAAGTTAAACCTAATCTTAATTTCAGAGCTGCAGATGCGAACAAAGTTAAAATGTCTGAACTAACTAAGATCAGAGACAAAGGCTATAATGAAATTAGTGTTTTATGTGCAGCCCTGATAAGATATGTGAAAAGTGATCATGCCTGAACTTTAATGACTTTTATTACATTAGATCAGTCTACATTTATGAGATATGGGGTTTGAACTTTCTTTTGACGCATGATATGAGGAAAATGTGTTATCTGGATTCTGAAATATGCCCATTTTATCCTTTTAGATGACCTTGCATGATACTAGGTTGCACCATGAGAGGAAATTTTACAGAGTTAGCGAGGAGGCTCATCTAAAAAAGCTACCATGTTCCATCAGTGCCATCAACATGAATGACAGTAACACTGTACCAGTTACACATTTGTAATACAAAAAAATATCAGGATTGGCATCCCATAAGGACCCTGCCTGGATCCTCTAGTATTTACCAATTAAACCCACAACTGTGTCCCTAAAAGTAACAGAAGTGACACTAATGTATACTGGAGAAAAGTGAAATGAATGATAAAACTTTTTGTTAACTTCAGGGAGATGAGGAATTTTAGTCCTCCCCCACAGATGTTTCCCATGAGAAGGTGAAACTAAGCTTTCAGCTGATCTGGTGGAACGACGAATCATATCATTTGACATTCATTAACACTTTGTCAAAAAACAACAACAGGAGCTTGGAGTCAGTTTAAGCAGTTGACATTATCTGCCTGGTTTTATTAGATCATACTGTCAGCTCTGGGATCTCATCACCTCCATGTCTGACACCTTTGTTGTTGCCTTGAATAAATAGGATTTTTTTTCCTCCATTATATGAGGAGAGAGCAGCTGCCATAACACACATTTCATACTGTAGATATTGGGGAGGTTTCAAAGCTCTTTTCACTGCCAGGCACCCTGAATACTTTTTCTAATCCAACATTGAAAAATTTTCATTTTTGTGATGTCATGACTCTAAGGTGGACAAGCATTCAAGTCAGCTGATTTTAATACTCCATCCATATTCTTCATGATGACTAACAGTTTTCCTTTCAAATGAAAAACACCAATAATAAACATAACAATTCAATTACATATTTAACGGATCATCAGCTGAGCACTTAACACTGAGTGCTGTAAAATGAATTACACAACATTGTTTTAAATGGATTGCAAAAGGAGCTGAATAGGGATCCCAAATGGACCACTTCCTGAACACAGTGAATATTTGAGCAATTTTATTTTTGCAGAGAAACTTAAAGTTGCCTTTCTTACTTGTCAAATCTAAATGAGGTGATTCAAGTAATTTTGTGAGGATAAAGCGCTCTCCAGGGTGCTGAAAATAGGTGTTAGCTGCAAATGACATGTCCCAGGTACTTCTCAGATTATTTCAGGTGCCAGTAGTGAACATATCTGCCAGACTTCCTTCTTTCTTGGTTGCAGACTCTTAATCTTGAAAGGTTTTCTTCAAGTATAAAGTCCCAATAAAGTGTTTTTCATTTCTATTGTCAACCGTTTGGATTAGATCTTGTTTGTTGCCTCCTGCTCTGTCGAGTGATTGCCAAAGTTATAGTTTAGTCAACCTGGTGGCTACAGTGTTTACTCTCCTGCCAAGTTGTTTTTGTGCTTTTGCCAAGATAATAAAATCCATTTTTGAATCGTCCTCAGTCCCCTGCTTTTTAAAACTGCACTAAAATTTCTGATTGACCATTTTTTACACCTTCCTTTGGAGCAGAATTGGATATAAAACCGGCTGGAATGAGACCCTGGATAGACTTATAATGTACACAGAGGGGGACAGCATATCTAGCTGGTCTGGGAGTGTCTGGGAATCTTAAAGAGCTCGAATAAGTTGCTGGAGAAAAACATACTTTGACAACCCAATGTACCTGAAAATAGAAAATACATACATTGCAAGAGGCATGCACAGCCAGCACTGAAGGAAGCACATATCCCCTCTCTCTCTCTCTCTCTCTCTCTCTCTCTCACACACACACACGCATACACACACTCATGGGGAAAACCTTCCTACAGTGTCTCACAGTCTAGTTGGCGACTTGACAGTTAGCTGAGATCCCATAAAATTAATTTTTCATTGTATTAAAAAGTTTTCATTTGGATGAAACTGTCTCTGGTGTCTGAAAGTAGGATACATTAATTAACTGAGACATGTACAGGTCAAAAAGTCTCATTAAAAAGGGAGAGCAGAGGATTCATGACAGGGAGCTGTTAGATGACTTGGACCAACCGCCGTCAGATGGTAAGACTTACATTCATGACCAAAAAACAGTTCTCAATTAGAATATTTCTAATATTTGCAGGGAACCTTTGTACTTCAAATCACACAGAAAGACTCTGCTCAACACAGACCCCTGCACAACCTGCACTTTTGAATTAGAATATTTGATGTAAATATTCCCTCTGCAGTTATTCCCTCTGAAACAAGCCAATGTCACTTCAAAGAGCCTCTCGAAATGTGGTGTCCCATATCAATAGGAACCCTCTGAACAGCGATGGCAGCCATGTTAATCCACTGTTGATCTACCCTTGGATCAAGCTGTTCCAAAATCAATAAATCCCATGAAAGCTGGCCTTCTGGTCTCCATCACATCCTTTACATCCTCCAGCTAATACATTTCAATACCATGCAGAATGTGAAAAAGACTGCTGGCATTTACATTTTGTGAATTCATTAAACTCCCCAACACTGGATCAAGTCTGATCGCCTCACACTCAATCATAGGAAAAAAATATACCTTGTGTGATGTTGATAATTTATTCAGTCACTTGGATATAATGTTAAATACTAGTCTAGTTTGCTCAAAATGATTTACTGCTAGACTCAGTATAAGTTTCACAAGGAACGGCCACTTGTATTAAGTCATTTTCAGAAAATATTGAAGTGGTTAAAGCACATTTTCTGTATGCTTAAAAGAGTTTATACTCACCATTTATTACACCAGGTTACCTTATGCTATCACCTATTTCCCAAATATCCCCAATTGCCAAGTTTTGCATAGAGTTAAAGTATTGAAGAAGAGTTTAAAATCCAATCAAGAACTTAGAAAACTGAGTAAACAAGCCATGGATGCATGTAACTTGGACTACTTATAACTTAAATAAAGAAAATTCACTTACAAGGTTTCGTGTCTTGTTTTCCCCATGAATGTGCCAACAAAAATACCACTCTAGCGTGAGTCCTTGCCTATATAATTTGCACAAAGTTGAATAAACCAATTAGATTTTGCAGTGCATGTAGGGGTAACCCTTTCCTCCAAAGACCCACTCATGTGAGGACATTACATTTCTGCCTCTCAGAACCATGATTATTAAAAATGTTGACCTATTAGCCACATTGAAAGACACTGCCCAAGTCATTGTTTAGTGAAAACACATCCCAAAGTAAAACCCTTAGAAAAATTCAATCCAAATTTTCAAGATAACAAACCAACAACTTAATTGTGTTTTTGGCCCATATTAGGTTAAAGCTGTGAGACAAGAAGTCAAAATTTTCAGATAATAAAGTCAAAGTTATGGCACAAAAGTCAGAATTTTAAAATAATAAAGTGGAGTTTTTGAGACAAAGTCGAAATTATGAGAAAGAGTCAGAATTTTGAGATAAAATATTGAATTTTTTAGTTAAAGTCAAAGTAATGGGGAAAAAAGTAAAATTTGAAGATAGAAAGTCGAAATTTTGAGAGAGAAAAAAATTGTCATATCTCATCAGTTTGTCTTTTTAATTGCAAAATTTCAACTTTGCACAGAAAAAAAACAAATCTAGTTGTTCATTTTTATATTTTCAACTGGCGGGAATTGGCCTCCATACATGTTGTTTTGCTAAGTGCTGGATAATAGTTGTGGTTCCAATTCAAATTTGTTGTACAATCAATGGACACAAAATAGGTTATAAAAAATGACTGAGAGTTCAAACACAAAACAGAAGATAAACTTATCTTTACATGTGCTTGAATAATAAAGAAATGTACAAAATACGGTGCAGGTATAATTGTGTGTAGCTTCCGGGTTACCTTGTTGCGTCACTAGCTGTTTTTTTTTTTTAAACATATTTATCTTTTTCGGAATACCCTTTTGAGTCCTTTCAGTTCTTCTCTCTTGGGAATGTGAAACACCCTCTGACCTACCTAGCTTTCTCTGACATCCTACATGATGCATTTTCGTGCTAATTACTTACCCGATGTAAATGCGCATTTGATCTCCTTTGTAGGTGTCGCCCAGCATGCAGCCCACTGACATGGATGAGGCTTCATATTCCACTCCATATTTTGTTTCCTGCTCTGCCTCGGCTCGCAGTCAGTATATCTGATCTGAACACGGCGCGCTCCTCTCTACACAGCATTTCCACTCCAGCACAGCGACCAGAAGCTTCGTCTGCTGGACAGAAGTTGTGTTAACACGCTGGGAAACGCGCCGTCTGGATTTATGTGGCACCTCCAAACTCACTGTCGGTTTTTGTGCCGCTCCAGGGGACTTTGTGCATCATTATCGCTAACTGTACACCCACCGGTCTGCTCCTGGAAATGTGTTTATAGGCACTAATAGTTGAGTTGCAACCATTAACCGCCCGGTCATTAAGTACCTGCAGATCTGCTGCAGGGGAGTTTCAGCAGCACGCCGGACCTTACAGAGAATAAGGATATTCTCACATCGTGAACAATGCTCAGATTACAGACTATCATTTGCACTTTTTCTGTGCTGTCTGTTGCAGCCAGAGCTGATTTTAGAGCGCGGAACTGCAGCGAGGTGAGGGAGGCTTGCACCGGGAGGGGATTCAGCTTCGCGCACGTTCCTCTTCAGGAGATCCCAGGTAAGACTGGACTCTATGACACCTGTCAGTCACACTCACAAGAAGCATGCTTACAGAGTGAATAGACAGACTTTGGGGACTGAAACACGTCTGGGTTTGGTGTTCAACTCTGAGTGGGAAAGTTGCAAACCTCATTTCATGAAGTTTCTGATTTATCATCATGCAAGTCATTTATTTTACTGCAGGGCTTTATCAGCGGATTGTAAGCCTGTCTAATGTTAACCACCTGTCTACGATGCCTCAACTGAACTTTAAGTTTACAACACAGAATTTCTCAATAACCAAAATACCAAATGGCCTGACTGGATTTGCACTCCACTGTACCCCTCAGGTGGCCTTAACAAAGTGACAGTCCTCCCCCTCATTTGAAACACTGGAGCACACAATCCTGAGGCTATGAGTTTAAAAGAGCCTACATTCATGCTGTGATAACAATATATCCCATCAGCCAGCATCAATAAGTCGGTGATTGTGCTACGACTCCCCCCAGGCAGCAGCAGATGTGGTGTGATCTGTCTGCCCGTGTCCAGTAGAGGTCTCTGACTGTGCAAACCAAGCAGAGATAATGAGTGGTCAGCTCTGCAGGTTAACTCCTGCTGGCCTGTGAAAAGGAAGTGATAAGGTGAACTGATTTAGCAGCAGTCTCTGACTGGGATGAGTCACCTGTTCTACATAATTAAAACAACTTCCCTTTGGAGCAATTAATTAAAACTGCCTTTTAATAACTTATAAAGGATTTCATACCATTTTGCATCAAGGTAACATGACTCAGGGGGCTATGAAAGGACTGTCTGTAAGATGCTGTTAAATCGGATTATGTAAAGAAAATACAAACTGAAGAAACATTATCAGAACTGTGTGAAATTAAGGTTTTGTAGCAGACACGTGCTGTGAGTTGACCAACAACTTTCTGTTTAAGCAGGCAGTTTGAACAAAAAAAGAAGGCCTTGAGTATCAGTAAAAATGTTATTAAACTCACAAAGTTGCCAATAACCTGGCATCATTTTTATAATGTGAGGATGTCCACATCTGCAGAGAAGTATGAGGGGTTTTATTCCAGCTGATTCTCCCCTCCTCGTTGTCATTATTATGCTTCAGGTGCAGCAGTTCCCCCTGTAAAGCCATAAATCTGGCACAAGTAAAAGGCTGCATATTTGATAACAGGCCCACCTGTTCAGAGCCGGGTTGAATAACTACCTGATTAAATCCTTTGGATCCAGGTCCCTGACATCACAACTAATCTGCCAAATGAGCGCAGAATTCAATCTCTCTCATCTCCGAGTGATGTCATCCTGAATGAATGTCTTTTGATCTGCTCTTTGAATGAGCCATAACCTTACATGTCTGAAATAGACAAGGCATTATCAACAGCTCAGCAAACTCACACGCTGATGGCCATGCCCTTCAAGGCTTGCCACTTATTGCTTCCTCTCACTCAAGCAAACAACAATTGAGCTTAGACACATCACTACCAGAGTATTGAAATACCTTTCACTCAAAGGTTAATTGAATAGCATGCTGTTTGTGTGGCTTATTAAAACCTTCATAACAGCCTTTTTTAAAGTTTGTGAAATAGATTTCCCTGTGATTACAGGGAGCAGTTTTTGTCTCTCTTTAAGCGTTGATGAGGATTTTTAATCTGGTTATGAAACAGTCTCAAATCAACACTGTAACTTCTTAATCATCGACACAAACAAAAAAGAAATTCAGCTTAAAGTAAGTTTTTAATACCCAGAGACAGCTACTGCAGTGCAGGTGTCAGATAAAGTCACCTTTTTAATACCTTTTTTTGTCATCAAAAACTGATCATCATTCAGTACAGAAATGTATTTTACCCAGAAAATATCTAGTTGCCTCACTTTTTACCCTTATTGGTTGTAATCCAGTATATAAAGGGATAAGTTATCTTGTAAACAAATCCTATGGCGTACCAGCTTGATTTAAAAAAATTTGATGCAAGACTTGACAAAATAGCCCCAGAACTATCAACATTACAATAGGCTGTGCCCCGAGTGATGAAAAATGATGACATAGAAAGGGCTGCACATTGCTGAAAGCAATCTAAGTTTTTGGACAAAAGCTTGGTTTCAGCCTTTTCCAATGGGAGCCCCAAACAAGTAAACCTATATTCCAGATTTTACAGTCACAGAGTGTTGCGGAACTACAGCAAAGATTCACAGCGAACTTTATGTTTGACCAAAAGTTCCTTAAAAGAGCTTTTAATAACAGTTTGATGTCTCACATCTAAAAAGTTGAGTCAAAAGCTGCAAAATGACTGTATGAATTTATATGGTCTTACAAAGGAAACCATTTTGGGCTGATTTACATTTTCATTCATTAGAAATTTGCCTAAATGCACTGTTTCCAATCAATCAGCCCTTTAAAATGAGGTGTAATTCTCCATTGCATCCTTTGACAACACACGCATATGTTTTCCACCCCAGTCAGTAAGGTGCAGTCTGAGTGTAGTCAAATCCTTTTTGCATCATTTATATGCATGTATTCCATGCAGCAGATTCAATAAGAGCTGTTTCAGAGCGCGTACTGCAGGGGTTAACAGTGCCCATGTGGCAGCCTGGGAGCATCTCCAGCGATGACATTACTCTGCAGTTAATATTCCTCCACTTGTGGATTAGCTGCTCCTCATGGGACTCTGCGTTGAGTGGCTCTCAGGCTTCCTGTGTAGCTTATTGTTTCTGTCAGCTTTACAGCTGCCATCGCTCTATTAGCTCTGACGATTTGTAAGAAAGAAACGGTGATAAAGGAGCTCTCTCTGCTTCTGCATATAGTGTGTTCATCATGTTTGTGTACTGCTCTTTGCTGTTTGTTTTCTAGAAATGTGATTTGAGGTGTTTAATGTATCCAGAAATGTACATCTGTCACTACTTTTGGTGCAAAACTTCTCAAACAAAAAAACACAGGGGACAGAAAGGGGAAAAAAAAAAACCCTCATATTTCGACGTAGCATCTCTAGCTCAAAAGTCTTATCGCACTCAAGTTTCTTTTTTCGTAGTGGGCTGTAGTTATTATTGAAAAAGCAAGAGCATTCTGCAGAAATTCTACAGATAAAGAAATAAAAGATAGTATACCTCTCATCCACAGCTGCAGTATTCCATAAAAAGCCTTGTATCTCAGTTTTCTGTTGTGCCTATTGTTTGGTCAAACAGAAGCAATCAGGTCAGGTGAAATGACTGCAGGGTTACGACAGAAATGTTGTTATGATCCGAAGCCTAAAGGCTCAGCCGGTGCAGTAATTCCACAAGACTAAGCTGATGCTTCTGCCTGCTGACCAGGCCGCACTGAAAGCTGTCAGCAGCTACAAGGTTGAGGAATTTAGAGCATGAGAGCATGAAGTTGTGGATTGCTCTTCAAGTCTTTGAGTGTTTGTACAGCTAAAAACACCCTGGTAATCCTCTCTTCTATGGCTGATTTATATTAAATTCAACTGCAAACAAATTCATGTAATTTTAGCTTTATTTGTTGCTCCAGTTAAAGATCAAACCTGCACTCAGCCTGGCCCCCCTGCCGTCTCAGTTTCACTCTAGATTACCAACCGTCTGAGGCAAGATGGGAGGATATGGAAAGTGAGTCACGGAGCAGACTGCTAGATTCAATGGAACTTCTTAGCATGTCACACTTTGCGCTATCGTTTGACGTCCGGCTCTGTTTACTCCCTGCCAAGAGGTAGAGGTGGGACAGAAATAACGGTGCTGATATTTTATGTGATCCTGAGCCGCCTGCACACAACGATGCAAATGATCTCTGCTGGAGCGTGTGATGTGCACAGGTTCTCTGCTGTCATGTAACGGGATGGAGAGGATTAAAAAGAGCTAAATGGGAGTGCATTCACAGGGAAGGGCCCCCTTCAGCATACGCCTTTATTACTGTGATGCATTGTCAGATTATTGTGACCTTCCTGTCAGTCGCATGCACAAAGAGATTGAAAAAAAAACAGCCGTGGCTGTGAATTTATGATGGCTTGATTATTGTGTCCCATCTACAGACATCAAAATATTTGTGATAAACTATCTAATAATTGTACTTTTGGGATTTATTCTGTACGATATGGTAGCACTTGTATTTTAGACTGGATCCTGCTACATAATGTAATGTGAATGTTCCCCACTGTGAGGCAGAGGGGGGAGGCACTATCTGGGGAGAATCATCCAAACAATCATCATTTTCTCTCACTGCAGAGGGGATTTCTCAAACGCCGCCTCCATCTCTTTGTCATCAATCATGTTCATGAATGCCAAAATGGCCTTGTGATGGCTCCTCTCTGCGGGTGGTCCCTCTGAGAGCTGCAGGAAACATCGTGTCCTGCAAATGGTTGTAGGGCTGCATGAAGAGTAGAGCACATCCTGACACTTGAAGCACATAACAGATAAATAAGAGGAATGTTTGATGGATTTAATTATTTTGTTAGTGTTTGTTCTATTTTTGAACACAAGAGATACTTTTTGAATCACCATCAGATAAATTTAAATTTACCTGCAGAGGCATGAGTTTTTATGTTATGTATGTAAACTTATATATATTCAGTGTATACTATGTAAACCTGCAGGTGAACTTTCCTCAGTTTGGGCAGTTTCCTCACCCCACATATGTATCAGTGTACGCCTCGAATGAGTCTGAATGAGGGGTAGAGGCAAAGAGGGCACAGGCTGCATGCAGCGCAGCATCCGCCGGTGAAACTTTTTGTGGGATTAGATGTAAAGCCGCCTGTGGCAGCCTTTAATGCTCTGCATCTTGCTGTGTCCACTTGCAGCATTTCCATTTGGCCACATAATTTTGGCTTTCATTCTTTCAAGAGCGCCCTGAGGAGGACATTATTATGTTTTCTCAACATGAAGAGAGTCCCGGGGGAATTTGGCTGATGTAATTTCAGCCCCTTTTCTATTTCTAAAATAACAATCTTGCTTTCAACAGTTCCTTGTTTATTTTCTTAATGTTGGTTATTAGTTGTATTGTTCTGTTTTAACCTATTTTATTTAGATGGAGAAACAGCCTGAAGTTTCATACAGTTTATTAGTCTTAATGTGCCAAACATGCATATGAAAATTGATAAACATGGAATCTCTGATTGATTTTGTCAAGCTTAAGCCTGGAGTAAAGGATTGGGTTGTATCACACGCATCTTCATAGATTATCTTCTACTGAATTTTGAACACACCCACATTATAAGGTTTGAAAATACAAACCAACACACACTACAGGATTTTATAAACATTTTCAAACCAGAGGGAGTGACGCACCACGTCATCCTTGTTCATCTCACAGGAAAAAGACTATAAAAAAGTACAACAAAATGGAGACTAGTGTGGTGCTGCTGGCTGTAGCCATTATTTTCAGTGAGAAAAGGATTGTGATGCTGTTTGCAGAACGTGTGGAATAGACTTTCGTGGTCTTGCCAGGTCAACAAGGTTGTCCTCTATCTCCGCTGTCCATTGTACCCTGCTCCTCCATGGTTACCATTTTCTTATAACATCCAATCATTTTGGGTCACTCATAGGCATCTCTCTGATGACCTTCTGTCACCCTCAGCAGAAATGACTGGCATAATCATCCCAATAAGTATCAAACATGTTTGAGAGTTGTTTGGGTGGCACTAATGATTTACCAGATTTCTATGCCTGAGTTTGTTGGGAGGGCCAAATCAGCCCTAAAATCCTGGGTTGTGAGCCAGGCTTTAGGTGTCTGGATTATAACTTACTTGTTGGATGCTGCTTAGCTCATAGATTCACGCTGGACAATAGAATCACCAACATTAAAGAGTACAACTAGATTTTTGTAAAAAAATTTTGATAAAAGTTGTTGAGAATTGGTCCAGTGTAAAAAAAACTGACTGATAGACTAATTGGTTTGGAGAAGACTCAGCTCAAACAATGCAACATGCCTCTGCACTCCAGTTTGAGTTGGAGCAACAATCAAATCAAAATATAAAGACAGTTAATCTTGTGTTCTTGTGTGAGCAGCTCTGTCAATCAAATCTTAACAAACCGCAGCCGCACCGTGTGAAGAAAAGAAATGATTGAGTTCAAACTTATACATTTTTAAGAGCCAGCTTTGGCTTCACTCATAGCATCTCATTAGGAATATTTGATGTTATTGAGAGATGAGATTTCAGACCCTTTTCAGAGGAGTATTATATTTACATTTTTTGTATGGGGCAATCATATTTCGTACAGACCAAAGCACCCAATCTGTTGTCGATTATCATTTATCTGATCATCAGCGTTGCAGTAACTCTCTGTTTCTGCTCCCAACAGCTCAACAACATTTGAGATTCTTTGGAAAAGTACAGAAATGTCTTCGGGGTTTCTGTTTTTTTGAAAACACCCAAAGCAGCTTGTGGATAATATTTTCTAAACCTTAATCCTGTCTGTGACCCAAACTTTCTATTTATTCTGTTTGTGGCCTTCAGCGGGGCTTATGTCCAACCCTCTGTTGCTCACAACCCTGGATGCTGAAATGTGAATAAAGCCTTAACAATTTAAAACCTACAGGGTCTTTGGCTGGCAGTTGAGCTCTTTTTAGCAATGCTGTTTGTTTTCCTAATTCACAAAGTATGAAATGGTGAATAAGAGAATCATTATTCAGCTATTTTCAGATCAATTGCCTTTATTTACACATAAAAGCCTGCATCTAAGAGTAATTTCTGAATACATTATGTTCGGGAACAAAAACACATGAAAGAATCATGGGTTTATTGGAGCTTGACCAAATTAAGTTAGCCTGACGCGCCTTTAATTACACAGTTCATCAGCAGCAGCTGTCATTCGGGTTACTGAAGGAACGATGCTGGGAACACAGCCTTGAAGAAGGAATGTTTGTCAGACTCATTTGAGATAAATCCACTGTTAAAAACAAGGAAATGGATACACAATCCCCGTGAGAGCGCATGGCAAAAGCTGTTTATTGGTTGTAGAGAAATTTGAATGTCAAAGAATGAGCGTTCCTGCTGTCAGCTTGAGATTGAAAAGATGTTTTTTTGATCTATTAGTTTCTCTCAACAGCTGTCCAATTAAATTCTGACCTGGGGCTGAGAATCTGCTTTTTTTTCTTGTTTGAGGGGCCACACATCCTCTTTTTACTCTTATTTTTTTACTTACAGCCACTGAAGTCAATAAATTATACAAGGAACATCTGATACCTAACTTGACAGAAAATGTGACTGAATGGGTATGCATATTAGAATCCAAATTGGGTAAATTGGACCTTGACTTCTGACAGATACAAGTGATATCATTCTGATTATCAAAAAAAGAAAAAAAAAAAACAAGAAAGAAATGAAAGTCAGGTCATGGTTTGGCGTTTTAAAACCATTTCAAAGGAAGTCAGAACTTCAGCCGTGGCGAGGCACTGAAAAAGAAGTCAAGATTTTGAGTCAACTTCCCGATTTCTTGAAGCATTGTATTGTACTGTACAATGAGCTTGTTTCTATGGTGGAGCAGCCCCCACAGTGAGACAAGGACCCCCCAGCAACAGGGACACACTGTGAAAGTTCAACAACCCACTCACTGTACACTATCCCTGAAGTCCTCAACAATTCACCCGAGGCGCTGACACTGTTCCTTTCTGCTAAGCTCAAACTCTAACTTTTTATCCCTCAAATCAAACTGTAAAGTACTTAAGAGACTACAGATAAAGTTTGAGATCAGCTGTCATATTTTACTGTACCTCGCCAGCAAATCCCAGACTTCTTCTTCTCTGCATGTGAAGGCCGATCACACAGACATATCTGGCACATGCCTGTTCCTGATATCTGACTGCATTGTCTGATTGTGTTTATTTATGCATTCACCAGACTGGTTGACACATTTTCACCTTCTGGTTTCAAGCCATCTGGAAAACAATCCCCAATGATCAATGTGCTTTTCTTCATTGACACGCGTTGCAGTGTCGCGGCTTTTAGCTGTGATGCGTATCTGGTTCTTTTCCCCTACCCTTCATCTGCCTGTCACAGTTTAGCCCATCATGAAACAAAGCCCCCTTCAAATGCCTCTGTGCTGTCGTTGGATCTATCTTTAGCCTCACGTCTGCAGCTTCTGGCTTGTTGTCAACATCTGACTAGGCATGATCTGCAACTGGGGAGGATGTTTGCGTTCACACAGGGCGATTTGGTGGACATGGGAAGGAGGTAGAGGACACTTTGACTGTTACAGGGCTAATAATTGCCTTTGTTGGTAAAATGAACTGTAAATGCTGACTGAAAGGTAATGATCAGTGCAGGTCTCCAGGCACCTTCAGTTTTCCAACCCAGCTGCTACCTGTAAGTGCTGCCTCTGCCATGCTCCACTTAGCAAACTTGTCGCAGAGGAGAGTGGCTCGCCTTGCTCTCGGTCTCGGTCTCGGGGGCTTCCAGGCGTGTTGCCCATGTGGATCGAATATCCACACTAGTCCTCTCATGCCTCTGCTGGGCCTTTTATTACATGCTCCTCCAATAAATATCAAAGGCAGACATAGTGCTACATGTGCTGATTATGTGCTGCTTGTCATTCCAAAATGTGCTGCACATGGTGTTGGGGAAAGCCATACATTAATCTCAGCTGCAGAGCTACTGAGGCACTTTGCAGAACGGTATGTATGGCACATGAATATTCCTCGGCCATTACCCTTGAGGTCAAACGTATTGTACTTTTTGGTCGTAAATTTATCTTGTTGGCAAAGATTTATACCATGAACAGAGTAGTGCTTGTGGTCCTCTATGGAGGGTACTGCCTTTATTGCACATTACAGCTTTCCAAAGCTGGAGGTAAAACATTCATTTATCTATTTTTACTGTTCAGTGATGCAAACAAAAAATTCAGACAGTTTATTGACACTTTTTTCTTCCACATAATGGGGACACATTTTTTTCTTTTTGATGAATATGACTTAATAGTACCCAATATTTTCCAGTACCCTCTGTAGCTTGCAGGTGCCTGGATAAATAATATTTTAGGCAGGACTTACCTAGCACCACAGACTGTATAAACCATGGTTGTAGTCTTACTAATGACACCCAGTGCTTCCTGGAGAGGAATTAATAAGACACACCAAGATGGATCCTAAATATGCAAATTCTAGCCATCTTCTGGCCCGAGGAATATCCCAAAGCTACTTATTCCTCAGACCTTTAAGTGGAACTTTAATTTCCAACCAACCATGACTACTCCTAAGGCAAGAAACTGCTTTAATTTGAGCACAAATTATGTAAGACAGTTAAACATGTCATCGTGGAATCTGTGGGTTAACGTCAAATTTGGTTTGTGTCCAGTGTCACGAGATCTAACACCAGATCCATGTCTGATCAATCTCCACTCAATCACATCACTGAAGCTGTTCAGTTACAAATCTAGTCAATGTGTTTACTTCCTCTGTCTCTGCACCATTGAGCAGGAACAGAGATGCTAGATTTCTATCTTTGCTGGATGTTGTATCATTTTGTACTGCCCAGGCACTGGAACAACATAAAAACACCAAGTTGATTTTAAGAATAAGCACTTGTGTTGACCCCAGATTTTGTTACAGGTTTTCGGGGGGTCAATAAAGGCAACATGAATGATTGCATTTCAGACTTAAAATACAAGTAATAAATTAACCTAACCTGTAATTCTGGTGAAAAGTGAGATGACATTTTCAGTGATTGTTTACTATGGAAACAGGGGTCATTTTTACCCCCAGACACAGATCTGTGCCAAAGATTCAAGGAACCAAGATTTGGGGGCCATCAACTTGAAAGCAGTTTTCATACAATCACGAAAACAAAAAAAATAACCTCTCATAAATACCCATTTGAAACATTTTCCTTTGCAGTTCAGACAAAACTTTATGATTTCATCTTCAAAGGCATTTTTTAGACCTCATATATGAAAATATTTCAGTATAAACCAGTGTGCCATTGAGCCAACATTTAGCTGTTTTATCATGCATACAGCCTTGCACGTGATGTGTGGCTGTTGAATATCTCCACATATTCAAAAAAATATTACTGACACATTTGCGAAGCGCATGAAACTGCTCCAACATCTTTATTCCTGTCCTTTTTCCCTTCACGCTGACTCTCCTGAGGATGAAGAATACCATCATACCATTGTACCGCGCTGCTTTTATTGTCGACTGTTTTATGTCTGTGAGAATTCATTTCCTCTTGAACCTGTCCTCATTCACCCAAGGACATACACTCCTCTGTATCTGCATCCCCCGGTTGTTTAAAACACGAGCCTGCCTTTCATTATGACTTCTGACATGACCCAAAATGTGATCGGAATGTCATTCAGTTTTTTGATTGATGCCAGCTCTTCACTTGAGCTAGAAACTTTGCTATTCTGTACACAAAACCCTCTGGAGACATTATTAAAAGTGTAAAGAAAAGATAGTGTGGAGTGGGAGCTTTGGATGTGAGGATGCATGCTGATCTTCATATGTATAGGATCCTCCTCTCATGTACTGTACTGTGTTCCTGAGGATGTCGTCTCTTTTTCATACCTATAGTTTTCTTGTCAAAGTGTGATTATCCATCACTCAGAGGGTATTTCTGAACATGCTGTCAAGTCAAAGGTGAAACAGAAACTGTGAATGACTTTAACATTTAAACCATGAAGTGAGATGAGGCGTTAAGTGAATGTGATGGGTGTGAGGAAGAAAACTGATGTAAAGCATTGTGATTTAACAAGCAGGGGAAGCAAGTTAGCAAATACAGTCAGGCGGAATGAGATCCTAACAGTGTGTTCAAATGGGACGTGATGTGCATATTTATTTATTCACGCAGTATATCCACCCACTTATTTGTTCCAGTTATTCATTAACTCCTTTTTGTATTTGTGCACGAGCTTATAGTTACTCTGTTAATGCTTTCATCATGACACCACACATGTTCCAGCATTGTTGATTCCTCTCCTCGCTCCTGTGTACTTTAGCTTGTGTCAACGCTCTGGGTTGAATCATGTGTTTAGGCTCCAGTCACACAGAAAAGCCTTGCCTCGCCTAAATCTCTTTAACTTGGATTTTGCTACAAGATCTTTATCAGGGTGAACATACGCAGGGAATCATTTAAACCTATCAGCGGGAAGCTCTAATTAGGTTATGTAGAAGCTGTCAACACAACAGCAGAAACAAGCAGCACCCATGTTGGAGTTGGAATAAGTGTAGTATATTGTTGAAGCTCTGAATAGATGAAGGCCTATCCTGTTGCCCATCTGGCAGTGCAGGAAATTAGATTAGTCTTGGATAGGCTTGGATGAGAGTTCTGTCAGGTTAGACAAACTCAAGGACACGTCAACATGGCTGTTTTTGAGCCACACAGAGGAAAGCAAAAATAGGATTTAAAGGTGGGATCTGCAGGAATTTCCATTACTTCTATAAACACAACATCTAAACCGGGCATTAAGTCAGGTGAGCCATCCAAGTTTTTACACTTTCCAGGGTCTACCACTGAGCTGAAATTCTTCCAAACACCCATCCCAAGTAGGGGGTTTACCTCCTACGAGGGATGGGTGTTTGGAAGAAACCTGTCAACTCTAGCATCAGTAATGTTAACCATCAGTTAGTTCATTAATTGTTCTGTGTGCTCCCTAAGTTAAATCCCCCCCTGATGGGTAAGATATCTAATTGTTTTGTAAAATCAACTCATGGTGTCATGACAGTAGATAATGTTCAGTGCTGAGCAAGACGCGTTTAGTCTCTTTATTAAATGCTGACATCAAACTGACTACATCCTCCATGACTGACCAAAGTCTTTGTGACCACTTAATCAATCATCCATTAATTGTCCCCATCCCTGCAGCCTACATACAAGACTACAAACAAGACTCGCATGTATTCAGCATCTCCCAAGAGTCCTGCATATCCAGACAAGCCACTTACTGTATATCGGATTGCACAGTAAATATCTCCACCCAGTCCACTTGTTGCAGTCTCATGGTGAAGTTTTAGCTGCCAGCATGCAGCATGCTATTAGGTGCTAAGTTAGGCTTCAATAGTGCCGTGGTAAGAAGGTTAAAGCGAGACTGTTGCCAAGGCAGAGATTAGCAAGAATGTTGCTACTGCCTAGTTTGAAGCAAGCTCAGCTAATGCTAATGTCTATTTGCCCATGTTACTCTCTGATGGTTAATAGATAAGGTGGTGGGAGACAGCAACATTAGTGTGTAGCTGCTCCGTGAAACTTGACTTCTTTGCCATAAGAAATTGAGTTTTTACGGAGAAAGATAAAGCTCTTGAGGGAGAAGCCAGGAGAAGTATTTGAATTATTTAGTTGGGAGAGGAAGTCTACTCTCGTAATGCAACAACTTCCCGCCAATAAGAGGCCTACCTCATAGTGAGAGATGGGCAATCTTTGAGGGAGGACAGTATAAGTGTTGCTTAAGGTGCACAAAAAGTTTGTTGGGGGAAACTGTGGGACATGACAGATGGCAGAGCACATACGCTGAGGGTTTCTCAGGCCAGGTACACTGAGTGTTGAACTACCTGTGCTGATTCTCGAATGCACCAACAGTAAAGTCCTTCTGGAGTGAAATAAGTGATTGCACTTGCCAAGTATATCCCACTAGTTTATCTGAGGAGATGTTAATGTGTTTAGTATTTGATTGCACTGGTTGCATCCTCCTTTTGTTACCTTCTCTTGTGTTATTGAGCTGCTCTTCACTGCAGTAACTTCATGTAAGTTTTATATTTCTTTTTGAAACTCTGCAGACATGATCTTTGATGCAGCTGTAAGACGTGAAAGAAAACATCTAGAAGGAGTTTTAAAGGTGGGTTTGCAATGGGAGAAGTTGTTTGACTGAAGCAGGAAAAGCAGCTCCACAAGGAGCACTTACCTTGTAGTCCAACTAACACTGTCACTGCATTCATTCAACAGATACAGACTATAAAAGAAAAAACACTGCAGGAGGAAAATGCTAGACTTTATACATCCTGTGCAGCGCCTCATCAGTGTGGATAATAAGCGACCTGATTTGATAGACACTCCATTTGATTACAGAGATTGAAGTGACGTGAAGTAATTGCAACTTATGCTGAATGCTTGTACAGTAAAAGTGTTAATAAATCACAGAGAGCATACTTAATCACCCCCTTCATTAACTGAGCTTTACAGTTTACACAGGGTTGGTGTGTAAAATTGTGATGATAACATTAGTGCTGTATAAACCTGCAGCTCGTTCTGTTGTTGATTTGCTGACAGAGTGGTATGTATTGCCTTGTAAACATGATGAAGTGTCAGTGTTTGATGTAAACAGAGGTTATGCATCTTTCCTGGACATAAGTAAGGATAAGGATAGAGCGAGGTTCAGCTGGGAAGTCTTTTTATCTCCTTAACACTTCTCTTTATTCCCAATGACTCCACAAGGCAAGCGTCATCACAAAGCAGTATCAGATAGAAGCAGAACTTTGGTGCCATGCCAGATGAAAAAGACTTTCAGTTTGTACACATACAATAACTAAAGAAACAAGTTATTCCAAATTTCTGCCGTGAGATTTACCTGTCAACACGTTCTCTTTTACAACTGTTTAGAAGTCACACTGAGACTTTTCAGTCCGAAAGCTGAGACCTGCGGCGTTAGAAAGCTGTTACAATTTCACACTCTTTGATTACAGCAAGAAAGGAAACATTTTGTAATTATTCAGTTATTCAAACTACTTTACAGTAAAAAAAGAGGACATTCATTTAATGATATGTCTCCAACAGAGAAAGTGAGAAAGGGATCATTTGACATTTGGAAAAAAACAACAAGCTGTTTGTAATTCACCTCTGCTCACAGCTACAGCAATTACAGAAGACTGGAAATGTTTAGGTGTTGCAGGTGAGGAATAAACATTTATTACAGAGACAAGTGATCTGTATCAGAGACAATTTACACTCCACTTTTATTCAGATGCTCATTTTCAAATTTCATGGAGCTGCACAAAATCTTGGCGCTCTTACCCGAAGGAATCATTTTAGTTATTCAAAGTCTCCAATGAGTACAACCAGAGGAAGTATTAACAAGTGAAACCTATGACTTTAAGAACTTAGCTGGCAAAAGAATTATTGGCAGAGAAGTGAAGTATCCTGCAGGACAGACAAAGAAATTCCTGCTTCATTATACCCTCAATCTTAAGTGGCAGGTTGGGTTTCAGTTTTCATAATATAAGCAACAACAGATTGAAAGTCAAAGTTTTGTTGAAAAAAAGAAAAGATATGCAAAATTGTGTTTTGCTTCTCCTAGATAACTCTTTTTCAGCTAACTAGACCAGTAAATATTCACTCTAGATGCCCATTAAACTGTGTTTCAGCAAGGGCTGGGCAACTAACCACAATTCAGATTAAATTGCAATATGGCCTGCTACAATATTCAAATGGCAAACAATGTTTACTTAACCTGAAATTTGTCAGAATACCACGTACAATTTTTGCTGGAGATAATTTGTGCTTTGTGTTACTAAACCCTGCTTAACCAAAGAGCCAAACTGTTAAAAACTACCTTTTCTAAGAGCAAAAATCTAACTGGTGAAAAAAGTGGCAGCAAATGAAAAGAAGTAGCAATAAAGTAAGTTTAAGGTGGCAAAAATCATCAAAAAGCAGCAACAATAAAAACAAATAAAAATGGGAGAAAAACTTGGTAAATAGTCACAAGGCAGCAAGAAATAGTCCAATAGTGGCAAAAAAGAGTGAAAAGTGACTTAAATGCGCCAAAAACAGTGACGAGTAGAAAAACTTATATTTGTTGTCATGCTCAATTTAACGTCAGTGTTCATTTCAAAGATGTGTTTGTTGAACAACACATAAGATGGGAAACCAAAAAATAATCGCGAAATGAATATCAATTGCAATGTAGGGGAAAATAATCACAATTAGATTTTTTCCGCAAATGGTTCAGCCTTAGTATCAACCTGCAAAACTGTTTATGATTTCAGGTGAAAAAAAGATATCTTGGCTTGTACATGGTCATTTTTTTTTTCCACTTGAAGAAGTTTCACCAAATGTATTTTTTAAACTATAATTTACCAAAACTACTGATAAAATTCACCGTTCATACACTTAATGTTTAACAAAAAATACTTAATGACAGTACAAATTATGCAAGAAATACACTTAAGGAACATATCAGTGTCACTGCAGCAATAAGCACAGAAAACCAATCTTTTTGAATCTCCTACAGCGTTGTAATTGACTTTTAATATGAGAAGGGAGAAAGCCTGTCTTGACTGTGCGCAGTAGTGTTTTCCTTGCTGGAAATGAAAGAACATGTGAAAATGTCACAGTTAAAGTCCGAAGCAGCCGTCCTGTAATTAGAAGCCTGGGGTTGGGGAGGTGGGAGTTGAAAGGGAAGCAAATTGAGCATCCACTCATCAAGCACTTCTGACAGAGTAGAGATAGAAGTAGCTCTGACACATTTTTACCAATTAAAACCACTCTGTGATTGTTAGTTTGAATAACCATCAACAGATATCACATTTGATCATCCAATTTTGAGCAAATTGAATAAATATAAAAGTGTCGGCGAGAGGTTATATGAATCAGCAGAAAGACTAACTGATAAAGACTTTAGGAAAAAGTAGTATGACAATTATCTCCTTTTAAACAAGACCAGTCAGATGTGTTGTTTTGTGGTTATGATGGTTTTCTGGTTGGTTCTTTGGTGAAAAGGCATTCTGACAGCTATTTTAGCTTCCGAGGCGGTTTCTGGCATGTGTGTATCATTGCTCTCTGGTGTGACCCAGTGGTCGGCAACATGTGTTTTCATGCATGGTGAAGGGAAAAGCTCTTTCCAAAATGTCCATGGCAGAGCAAGTTGTAGCAGATGGAGCAGAAATTTTGATATAACTTTCCCATGACTCCAAAATAGTTATTTGTTAATTCTGAGTTCCAGGAATACAATTTGTGGCCCAACTTTGGTATACGGTCGAATAATATTGGTGTGGAGACTGTGCTTGGTTGGGGATATTTTTTAGAGTTAGTTGAATATAAGATGCATGTTTTTCCTCTACTGTAAAAAAAAATGTCTGGTTCACACTCCGGGCTGTCTCTAGCTAATGTGTGGTCTGTGCTCCAGCAGAAAGATTATCTCTGAGGCCACGCTGCTGTTCTACCCTTGGCAAGTAAGGTCAGGGCACTTTGCTGAGTGGTGAAGTCCCTTGAAAGCACCTTCCCATATGTTGTTATATGACAGGCTTTTATTTTAAAGTGATGTTTGGCTCTTGTGAGACTGCTCCAGCACACAGTTGGATTGTTGTGTCGGGATTGATTTTTCTCTTCCTCCTCTTGACATATCTGATGAAAAGTCCACACTCAAATTGCTTGGCTTGAGGGACTAACCGGGAGACAGTTTGTGAAATTGATGAGGATCCTACGTCCGTTGTTGTTTATATCTTCACTTTTTAATGAGTTTGGGGCATAAATAAAACAAGGACATAGGTTGAAAATTGAACAACTCAAAGATAAGCTTCATATCACACAAAGAAAAGAGTCTTTGTTTTAGCCTGCTTTATTCCACGCCTTGTGAATCCACTCAACAAAGATGCCACAAAGATTGTACACTATTTATGTCCTTTATTTATCTATGGTTAAGTGAGATTAGTGTTCATTTTATTTATTTCAAGGGAAAAAAACTATATCACTCTTTTCTAAACGCAAAAGCAATTTTCTCAGCTTCTCTCACAGCCTCTTGGCTTAACACTCACAAAAGCACATCTTGCACATACACAAACTTGTTTGTCTTTTTACTGAAAATCATTAAATAGACGATAACAGCTTTTAACTAACTTTATCTTGCATGCTATAATAATCCCCACAGCCATACATTGTGATTTCCTCATACCAAAACACACTGACAGTGTTTGTACTGGGAATTTATAGAAAAGCCGCATGAATTCCTCTTTTTCCTCATGGGATCTTCTATAAAATGTTCTGAAACCACATTTTAGCGTGTGCAAAGTACATGTGGTTGAAGACGTGATATACCACTAAGGGTTCATACCAGTGTTGTAGTCATGTTGAACAGTCTGTGACAGAATAATCTGTGCCATGTATGGTATTTTCAGAACGCACGTTTTCCTAAAGTATGCCACAAAATAACTTCAGGTCTGCTTTTCATAGTTTTCAGCCATGTCTCGACAGAATGTAGAACTGTGTCAGGTGTCATTGTGAATACTTGCTTTGACGTGACCTACATTACACACTTCCCTCATGCAGTCGTACCTGAGATACCATTTGTTGACTTTGATTGCCAAAAGTGGTTGAATGCACGCTTCATCTTATACTATTCCGTCACACACCATGATCACCGTTCTGACTCTTTATCTACTGCCATCTGCTCTCATCCCAGGCAGTGCACACTTGCTCGTTTTCTAAAGTCATAAGAAGTGCAACAGACTGCAGCTGTAATGCACAATTTCCGCTTTTCAACTGCATTTATGCATCATTACGTGGAGTTTCTGCTGCTGTAAGCTTAGACATATAAATAATGAATACCTGAATTAATGTGGACATATCAACATTAAAGCTTTCCTGCATCTTCTGTTAAATTAATACCTAAACGTATGAATCAAGCATGAAAAGCAGTCAGCATCTCACTATTTTATGTTTTCTGAGGTTGTTTGGGGTGTTGCATTAATTTATTTTAAATGAAGGGAAAATCCATCCCTTCCCACAAAACACCTTCTGATAATTGAGGATTAAAGGTGGGATAAAATTCTTATGAAACAGCTCATTTGCCTTTTTTCCCTCAGAAATGTCCAAGAACCTGTAAATTGTGGTCTAAATGCTGCTGCTGCTGGTATAGACACTATGCACAGTGCAGCTGTTTAATGATCACTGGTGTCTTGTGCCCATGTTGTATTCGTGCTAAGTGAATCTTGCCGCTGTGCAGTCTATCTGTCGCTGGGAGAATTTCACAGCTCCCATCTGCTTACAGCTTATTGCCTGATTGGAAGCCCACACTCATTGTTAATGGTGTACATTAGATCTGCATTTTCTGTGTGGAAACCAGTTTCATGGTGAGAGGAGATGAGATTGTGATGTATGTGCAGGAAAACAATCAAAATATGAATTAAAGAGCAGAAGAGGTATAACTGGATGATATGATGTGCTACGGTTGCTTTCTAATTTCAGTTACAAAGGGAATCTTACAGAGGTGCCACCGCTAACTACAATGCATATGTAAATTTTACATCAGTTTGAGTGGAGTCTGAGATGAGCATGCAGTCCCTATCACATGCGTGTTAAGTTTCTGCCCTTTTGATTTTCTCCTGCTTTTAGACTCCTGGAAATTGGTAGAGGCTGCTCGCTAACCACTTCTGACTTGCAATCTGCAACAGAGCATCCCCAAATCAAGATGTCAGGGTTATATTTTCTTATCGTCAGCACACGTCCATGGTTTTGGGGTGTGAAATGAAGAAGCAAATCGCCTAACAGACCAAGTCGGTTTTATCTATATCACTATTCATATGGCCTCTAAGAAAACGGAATGATGTAGACCATTAACTTTTCATTCACTTCAGTATTTCTTCCAGTCATCAATTATTTAGAGAGAGAGGGAATATTTTATCAGTTCCCTCCTGTGATTTAACTTTGATAACTCTTCGTCAACTAATCTTTCTAATGTCAGACCAGCTGAGAGACACCACTGTAGTTCCTTCTCTGCTCAAAACCATGACTACGACCCAAATGTAACTGTTTTGCCATGTCTGTTTCTGAAACAGGATCTCATTTGTTCTGAGTAGTTAAACATTCCTGTGGGTATGTCTATCATTTCATGAGGGTTTAAATGGCCCCTGATGAGGCTTTAATGCCGCTGACACTTTAAGAGCCAGTTTATTAGTGGACAGTAGCTCTTAGAAGTTAGAGGTTACGCAGCGGAGCAGGGAATGTAATTAATTAGCATCTAGTTGATGCATTTCTCTATCTCTCTCATTATTTCTTAAGGTTTCAAAAGTTTTAGAAGGATATGCACACAATTTATCAATGCCAGTTTCACAAGGTATTACGTTGGAAAAAAACATTTTTCGGTATTTTGTTGTAAAAAAAATGTAAAGTTTTTATTTCAGCTTTGACGTTTAAAGAGAGTGTTGGCACATTTGACCTCTGACTAAACACAAATTATTATTTTATTTTTGCTCTGAAAATCTGCTGTTTTGAATTCATGTGCGTGTGGTTTCCAGCCTCAAGTGGACACTCGTGGAACTGCAGCTTTTCACTCTTCTACTTAAACCTCATGTTTTTTTGACTGCTTGACACTGAGCTTTTCACATAGGATGCAGTCGACAGACCCCGGTTATCATTCAGTGGTCTGTTTTACAAAGAATTAATTATATAATCATGACGCCAAACAAGAACACAATGGGTCGGCTGTTCTGTAGCACCTAGAGTAAATTTGGTACCATATCTGATATGAGCCCGGGATCAATAAATTGTATTTTTCAGATTTTACACAAATCTGACTTTCCTTAAATAATATTTGGATGACGTAATTAAAACCCTGGACACTTTCCATCAAACTACCAAGAAAGTTTATATTGTCATGACTTAACAGACTCCCTGCAGCCAGTTTCCCATTGAGCCATGGTGTGCTTATATTTCATTGATTTGTGTACCAACCATGGACATTAAACAATGAAAATAGCTCCTCTGAGGGCAAAGGTTAGCGGTTCACTAGCAAGTGACAATTTTTGAGGTTACAGATCATGCAAAAAAGATAGTTTACATGTCTACTACGACAAACTTAGAGGAAATGTTCATCCATGCATCACACCTCTGGCATTACTGTCCACTGAACAGAGTCATCTTTGACAAGGACTTGCCCACTCAGAGCAGCATACACAAGAGTGTTGATATTTTCAGTCACCAGCTGGAAACCACAAGACATTTCAAGCTGTAAATCTGCCAGACATTTTATTCTGTGTGCCAGACAGGCTTTGCAGGAATCAGTACAGGATGACAAGGTTTAGCAAACTATCAGTTTCTCTCACTGAAAGTATGATAAGCGGAAACAAAAGTGAGATAGTTGACAGATCTATAGTGGTACTCAAAAGTCATTGCGTCATTTTCTAAGACCAGATCTTTTCAATGAAGAGCCCTGAAAACAATGGAAAGGGCACTTCCTGAGAATTAAAACGAGGGGTGTCCCAATACAACCTTTCACTTCCAATGAGATACTGATATTGCTGCCTTGAGTATTGGCCGAAACCAATACTCAACATGATATCAGCACGAACAATGTGACCTTCAGCTCTATTTGTAGGTCTTCAAGACGCGGGGGAATGATTCAAGTTTAGGAAACTTGTGCATGACAAATTTTCAGACTTTAACGTAAAATACTGCCAAATAGACGTCATCGCTCCTACTCCATCCTACTTTCTTAGCACCTTAGCACACGCTGTTGCTGTGATCACATGGGCTCTGCATGCTGAATCCAGGGACTAAGGAATAGAAATGCTGCAGTAGAGTCTGAAATGAACTGCTTGTATCTGACAACTCATGCTACAAATTTTAGATGCAGGCTGATGCAACCCGGTATTCATTTTTTTGCTGATATCAGATCAATATTCATTATCAGTATCGGATCAGGACACCCCTAATTTATTGTTTTCATGCTACATTTGTTAAGATTGTCTACATCCGCTCTCACTGTTGGGATTTGCTTTTAAACCATTGTTTTCTGATCTTTTTTGCAGGTGAACACCTCCGTGTGTGTCCCCAGGGAAGCACATGCTGCACCTCGGAAATGGAGGATGCATTTGGCCAACAGAGCAAACAAGACTTTGAGAATCTGGTTGATGAAATGAGTCACGAGTTAAGAAGCACTTTTGTTTCCAGGCATAAAAGATTTGATGGTAAGACTTTTCTTTAATTTGTTCTCTTTACTTATAATTATTTCAAATCATGTTGATGGTCAGAACAAAATGCTGGATCGAGTCAAATCAAAGGATAGAGACTGTATGTGTTCACTGTTTGTACTTCTGAAGCTGTCCTCCCCCGTGAGAAGATGAGATGTGAAATCTCATTAATATGCCTTGGAGTGGAGAACCCTCTTGTTGGATTAGTCAAACATGGCTCCTTGCGCAGCAGATTGGCAGCTTGAACAGCAGCATGGAGCCAAACTCTGCATTATTAAGCCTGTTTTTTGGTCTTGTGCTGTGTGTGATCTTGCTTTAACCCTTATTGTGACTCTCTTGGCCACCACGCCAGCGTCACAGAGCTAAGGAGGGGGTGTGGTGGCTGTTCTCATTACAGAGCTGAGCCCCTCTCTACCTCTCCACTTCTCCCCTTTGGTATCTTTCTCTGTGGAGTCTGCTGCTCCTAGTTACAGTTTAATGAGAAATAATAATCCCTCCAGCTCCAGACATTAGACTGTGTGGGAAGTAGTAGCTTTATCACAGTGGACAATGGTGAAGGGTTATGGAGGTGAAATTTATTAAGCATGGCCACCTGTCAGCATTGAACCCTTTCATGAGTCATTTCAAAATCCTCATAAGAAAACTATTCATCCTCAGTCATTCCAAACAGAATTCCAACACAAATAAAACTTAAGATTTATAAATGTGACTGTCTAAATTTGTCCACCATCGACAATCACACAAGTTGAGACCATAAATAGTACAATTTGATCCTCACCAGTCAATGCCTTGTCTTTCAATGCTCATCTCTTTCCAACTTTTCAACATATGATATGAAATGAATACTCTTCAGTTTCAGCATGTGACTCTCAGATGATTCTCGCTGCCCAGAAACTTGATGTCACAGCGCCTCGATGATGTCTTGTGTTTATTGTTTTTCTTCCAGGAAACTTCATAAGCTCACATGTGATTCCTGGAAGCGTGCATAAATAAATAAGTATTATTTTGATCAGCTGCTGTCAGGATGGAGGATGTCAAAAGGAGGAATCCTGTAGGGGGAAGGAGATGGGCACTTAGATGCATGACTCCAGGCGCCCCTCGCTCCTCTTGGGGATTGCTGCCACTCTCCATAATTTCATCACTGTCAAAGCAGAAGCCAGTGCAGGTTCCAGCCTTGCTGCCCTCAGCTGATAGGGATTTGGTGTCTGCCGAGGGTCTCAGTGGGTCACCCGCTCTGGGAATCTGAAACCTTAACTGCTCAATTTTGATTCCATCTTTCTGGGTTTTTTTTGTTTGTTTTTTTTTAAACTGCAGCAGCGCATTGAAAACAATGATGCCGTTGTTGATACTGACTTTATGCACAAAGATGCAAACTGCTCAGAGCTATTAGTTTCTTGAGATGCTCTTTACCATCTCTTTAGCACCTGGCTCTGGAGTTCCACCTACACAGAGTCAGTGTATCTGTGTATCTTCTTTCTTTATGCAGAGTGTGTATTGAGAGTTGCTGGAGCTGACAGTAGCTGGCCAGCCCACGCATACCTGACACTACAGCCTGTGTGTCACAGTGTGAGGGCACAGTCTCAACTATGCAAAGACCAGCCAAGCAGAAACAGAAATATCCATAACAACACAACTCGTGATATACAGAACAGTGAGTGTAGGAAAGAAGCAGGAAGTAAAGTCAGACATGCAGAATTTATCAGAATATGTAGCCTGTGAGAGTCATCATGAGGCACTGCTCATGTCCTGCACCAATAATCCTGTTCCTTTTCTGTTCAACAGTAAGTCAAGGGTATTAATAGATAGTCAATTGCTGGCCTCCCTCTGACCATGAGCACAGTTGTGCTGGCTTGCCTTGCAGAATATTAATGTGGTCAGTCTTACACAATTGATCTTCAGTGAATATCTGACTCACACGTTGTTGCCGGTCAACAATCTCCTGGCAGTCCATTCTACATTTAGCAGCTGACACAGAATGCAGAATTAGATTCATTTCATTTCATTTCCTAGTAACAAAATTTGCTGAGTCATGATTGACCAATGTTAGACCCATGAGTAGAAAACCACCAACCACTGCATTAGCTCATTAGTTCCCAGGAACACATTTGATACCTGTGCATGCAGAAATTCTTCTATACATACACCCAGGAGGACAAGCTCTGCCCTGGAAGACAACTTCACTGAGAAAATAATAATGCCCTTTGGCTGATTTGCAAGTTGCAAATGTGTGTTGTTGAGATGCAGGTTTGACTTTGTCTGACCTGTGGCTCTCGACTGGATTATGTTGTGCATTTGTAAGTGTCCTCCGTTTGAAACACTTTTTGCTGGAGTATTTTGGAACTCCTTCAATTTGCAAAGAATGACTGAAATTGAATTGAATGTTGATAAAAATACAACTAGCCCAACCAAGGGGCTGCTTATCAAAGAAAAATGAAAGCCTTGCTCTAGTATGCCCCTGCAAACCAATTTACGTTAGTGTTGACATCCATAGATGTCTTTTCTTATGAAGGGTAGGAATACAATACCCCAAAACAGTAAGGGTTACAGCTGAACATAAAACAATGGACCATATGACAGATCCTCAAAAGTAAAGTTAAAACTATTCAGTTAACTGCTGTGCAACTTGAAGTTTGGTCCAAGTTTAAGCCCATGGCCACTGAGTGAAACTGATGGGCTCAACTAATGTTTCAAATAAAAAATCTGAAGTTGTGCAAAAAAGTTCCTATGAATATGATTTGAGCTGTCGACCACTCTTCATAGTAAGAATTTAAAATGATTTTAAACCAACTCACTGAGCCATAGAGTGAAATAATGTTGATGTCTGACCTGCTCATAACAACAAAACCCATATAATCTAAGTTTAAAAATGATAGCCTTCAAACAAACTTTGATATATTTCATCACAAATTACTTTTTTCATTAGTAAACTTGCATCACGTCTAGGAAGGTGAATTCTTCAATGCTTGTCATGCTTTGTGGTTACACCATATGACAGTTAATGAGACTGTGATTCTGTAATTGGTTAAAAATGGTACAAATGTCACATAAGACACCAACAGAAAATGCAAACTGCATATTAAAACAAATATCTAGCATGTTGTTAAAACAAGTTTAAAGCATATTTTTGATTTGCCATTTCCCCTTTTACAATGAGAAAAACCAGTCAAATGCACTGGCCTGTGATATAAGTTTTTAAATGAGGAATAATGTGCGGTAAATGTGTGATCATGCAAATAAGAATCCAAAAGATAAGAAGGAAATTTGTTGTATAGTTGAAAGTGGTGCTGATTTTGGTGCCTTGATTATTTTTTCTTTAGATATTTGCATGCATTATTATGCTATTGGTGAACAAGTCATCCGTATCTGACTGAAAACTTTTCATTTGAACTCCAAGGGCTAGTGTTTGTTCATGAACCAAACTTGAAGACAATTCTTCAAAGTGCTCTTCAGATGTTGTGTTCCATGAACTGGACTTACAGGAATCTCCGTTTGCTGTTTTGTAGAGAGCCACATTTTCAATGGAGTGACTTTCATATGTGGTTTTAATTCTGCTTTGTTCTTATTTGAAGGTCGAATACAAGTAATAGAAATCATAGAGCCAAATGAGACATTTATGTAAACACATTTCTGCCACCTTTCAATGATGAATGAAGCTCCAAAATGCTCTCATTTAAAGAATATAGTCTGTCTTTATGATAGCAAATGTAAGGTGAAATGGGAAGTATCTGCTCCCTAACCAGCCTTTATTGAAGTGCCCTCGAGCAGAGCACTTAGTAAGAAAATACTGCCATTCATAGGAGACCGCACTGTGCAGGCTGGCTACCTGGTGAGAATGTGTGTGGCAAGATGAATAGGAAGCTTGGTGGCGCTGAAAAGGGCATGCTTGCTCAGCAAAGCCTTCGTCTGTTTGGAAGTCCTGTGAGCCCGGACTGGAAGTAAGAACAGAATCTTCACTGTAATTAATTCTTGTTTGATAATCATTTTGGACCAGACTTTTGGACAAGAAACAGAACAGAACAGAATACTTTTACAACAAGTGAGGTATTGTTACTTCCTCACAATACAGATGTCATTAAACCACATTACTGGACCTTCTGGTGAGATATCATCGCTATTACCATTTATTTTTGTCATTCGTCACCCTGCTTTTAATGGCCACTTTGTATCCCACAATAGGGAGGCCTCAGGAACTATTACAAGGAAATTAATACGCTAAAGGTTATCCTGTCATGTTCTCTGAAGCAGCAAAGCACTAGCAGCCGCATGTAGACCAGAACTTCCTGTCAGACCAATCAGGATCCAGCCTCAGATTGACATGTGGAGTTAGAAGTGCTCTTTTTGGCGGTGAAAAATTGCAGGAACGGGAGCTTAATGAGTCTGCATACAAAGCTGATGGCTTTATGCATTTTGTACTAATGACTGATGATAGATGGGCTCTCTCTCTGATTGGCCAGAGTCCTTTGGAAGGGACACTGAGTGTCTCTGTTGTAGATAACTAGCTGTTAAATCTGCTGCATGAGGTCCAAATGAGTCAATTTTTCAGATCACTGAAGAAAGCTTCACATATAAAGTACAGATTGTTTTGAAAATGTGTTTCTGGCAGAAATGTGTTTCACAAGAAAACATCTGATAAATCATCAGAACACTAACAAGCTTTCTTTGTGTGTGTGTTTGGCTCATTAGGTGCCATTTATTGGTTTTTGGCCTTGGAATCAAATGCAGGACTGGAGGTAATAAAAACAGCAGACAAATGTCATCACACTGGAGCTCTAAAATACGGTTCTTTGAATGGCTGAGCGTTTTCATGCCTCTGCAGAGGGGACAGACACGAACAGAGTGTCTCTGCTGGAGATGACAGCACAAATAAAACCACTTTCTGTCAGTCCCTTCCTGTGAAGGTAATATCAGAAGAACACCTTGAGCAAATATCTTGAAATATGGTTCTCTTGAACGTGGGGACGGAGTGATTAGATTTTGGTGGTCTTGGGTCAGAGTTTTTGGCCATGGCTTTGAGCTCTTGTGTGGGTTTATTAGCTCTTTGTGAAACAGACTTCCTCTCACAGTGATGCCTTTTTATGACCTAACAGAGCAAGCAAGACCATCAGCGGGAAGATTGACAACATCGATATACTACCACTGAGAGGGGGAAGGTGTCAAACCAGAAGACTGACAGCACTCAGTCAGATGTTTCACTCACAGAAAGTACCCACTGTAGGAGAGTGAAGACAGACTTGTGCATTGGAAAGGAGCAGAATGAGATTTTTTCAGATCAGGGAATAGATAAGAGATCTCTCTTTGTCCACAGGGGGTGCCAGAATTGACAAATTAAAGTTCTTTTTGGGAGCAAAATTATCTATCCAGGCTATTTATGGCTTAAGTTAATAGGATGTGTGTTGCAGACTCAAATTTTCAAATGATTTAATGTAACCTTGCAGTCTTCATGTCTATCTCAAAAAAGACCCCCATTTCAACCTTCTTTTACACAATCTCATAGAACCTCAGGTGTAGCAAGGAATCCAAAGAATAGATGATGAACTGAAGGTTAAAGGTTGAGGTTTTGATTTTTACAGTACTGCCTGTACACTTTTAATGCCCCAGATAAACCAAATCTCAAATAATCACAGGTAGACAATCTCTTTTTCCTAAACTTTTGGAAGTCAGCCAGTAATTCTATCTTTTCCAAACTTTCACTTTTATGTCTTTCTTGTGACTTATACTCTGATCTCCTCTGAACCTTATAGAGCCCAGCGTGGCACCGAGGCTGCGATTTGCATGTTGAGTTTGGATTGTTGGTAGATTTGGAACCAAATAAGATAGTTCAATTAATATTTTTGCAAATAAAACCTGAGGAGTTACACTTTCATGCTGCATCATCGACACAACGTACAGCGCTGTTTTCTTCCACTGATGTGTTCGCAGAAACCAATTATGAACTGTAAACAACAAAAAAGGAATGATCCAGACCAGTTTGGGTCAATCCTTGTTAATTCATATTTTTTGTTGACATTTCTGAAAAATACAGCCATGAAATGTCTGTGTTTAGAAAAAAAACTTATAAAATTTTCCTTTTTATGGCTTATTGCATGTTTATTTGGTTAATCTGGACACAAGTCTAAACATTTCATAAACATTTGGGATTTAAGGGTCATGGAGATGTATAGCAAAAGTTTTATATAGAAAGTGACACTACAACATGTAAAACTATAATGTTGTAGTAGGCTGGGTATTGTAGGTTGTTAAAGATTAAATGCTGGCCTGTTTTGCCTTGGTGTA
Source organism: Thalassoma bifasciatum (assembly GCA_008086565.1). Taxonomy (NCBI): domain Eukaryota; kingdom Metazoa; phylum Chordata; class Actinopteri; order Labriformes; family Labridae; genus Thalassoma; species Thalassoma bifasciatum. The sequence continues at coordinate 272,693 of RPOG01000111.1, read as the reverse complement.
GTTTTCTGGGTAATGTAGGCCTCCTTAAACTTGATATTCCCTTAAAAACCTGTGAAAATAAACTGTTGCCTGTCGGGTTTGTGAAGACATCCAACATCAGGCTCTAATTCTGGTTTTATATGCAGCACTTAAGCATTCACCAGCTCCCTCAAGGAGTCTCCGATTTTTGAATTTACAGGAATTAATGCAAATTCAGCCAGTTTCTCTCACTTTTGAGCTGTTCCAAAATATTCCTATAAAAATGTTTTTGAATTGGAAAGATGCTTACAAATGCATAACACAGTCCAGTCCAGAGCCAACCTTATTAACCCAGGTCTGACAAAATCCACCCCGAACCCTAACAGCCCAAATCTGTTTTTGTCCAAGGGACATCATTTCCTCCCCAGGCAGAGCTTCCTCCTTGTGTGTGTTAATATGAGTTTCTGCATGCATGGATGTCAAATGTGGTCCAGAAAGCTAATGCCTCAGTTTCTGGACCACACTTTCTTTTTACTATTATAAATCGTTAATACTCAAATGAGGAAGAGGGAATTGTGGTGAAAACGCGGCCTGATTTACCCTCCTCAGTTATGACTGGTCACAGTTCAGAAGACACGGCAGTAATTAATTCTGCAGGCCACGTCCCTGTGAGGCCTCTTCACAGTAAATAATATTCCTTCCAAAGCTGCTTCAATCTGCCATGGCCTTACAACCAATCAAGTCACATCAAATCAAGACTACTGAGGCCCCACTGCCTACAAAAATGTTACTTGGCTCGTCTTTTCTTCCAACAAGATTTAAAATAGAAGCGCTCTGTTCCAGGATTACTGAAAAACTTGACTGCTGACATCCCTGACATCTAGGAGAGCTTTACTCAGGAGGTATCTTTGGGAGCTTTAAAGGCAGAGAAACACAGGCTTTGTCTTTATCACAGAGAGAACATCTCAGTATAACCTCTGCGTGCAGTGAGGAATCAGAGACACGCTGAGCTTTATAAGTGTGATGTGATGAACTTTATCAAGAAGGAGGGTAAATTTAAAAAAAACACAGCTCTGCCCAGGTTTTTCATCTTTATCCTCCTGTTTGCAGCTTGTGTGTACAAACCTCTTAATTGCCAAAATGTGTTGAGGATTTATGACCATTTTTAGTCTCTGACATGTAGCTAAATTTGTTTTTGTATACTTTTCCTTCTCATGCATTTTCTTCAATGAGATTAAGTTGTCTCTTCCAGACTGAATATCCAAGTCAGCGGATTTCATCCATGGTCATCCATAACATCATCATGTATCATAATCCCACCAAACAGCTCATTTTAACACTGAATTCTGCCTAAATTACCTCAGATGTTTTAAAGTGCTCCGGCAAAAGCTTTGGCCTGAGAACCTGACTGCATTAAGAAACATTCATGTCCAAAACCGCCATTAGTGAAAACCAATTGTAGGAAATGTCTGCTCACTGTGGTTTGTTATTTAATTCAGTCATACTAATAAAAATTTACCCCCAGATATCCCCAGTTCTAAAAACTCTATAAAAGAAAAAGTCACGTGCTTTAAAGACACCAAAAAAACGTGTGAAAGAGATTCTAATTCTCAGATCCCTGAGGAAATGTTACAGTCACTGCTCAGCACTACCTGATAAGACGTGCTAATGAATGATAATTAATTGTGATAAGAATAGAGAGAGCTACCCGAAAACAAGCATGACGCCTTTGAAGAATAAAAAGTGGGTTTTTTTGTCTGAATAGATTAATGCAGGATTAAGATCTAGCATTTCTCCTGTTGTGAATGTGACCTTTACCCTCTGAGCCGACATCAAGTGAGCTATCGTTGCTGTAGCTATAAATAAATTCGTTTCAATTAAATAAAATTGTAAAGAAAGCATCCTGTGTGTCCTTCTACCTTGAAGATGAAGCATTGTTATTCTTTGGTTTTAAACCCGAGCTGTTTGTGCATGTAAGTGTGCAAAAAGTAACCAGATGTAATTCTATTGCATTCACATCTTTTGTTTCTCTGAAGCTGTACCTGCATTGCTGAGCTCTCATGCCCACTTCAGATCCATTAGGGTTTGAGTCAGGGCCATGCTAATGAGTGACTGCAATGTGCATGGCTGAAAGAGACAGATATGTGATCAGAGTGTGTTACGTGACCCAGCTACGGCAAAGTGCTTACAAACGCTAATAGAGAACATACTGATTGTGTGATATACAGTGGCTGTAGGCAGTTACTGGAAAATGCAGACAAGTCTCCATGGTTAACATTGTTTTAATTATCTGCCAAGCTGAGGACAGAAAAGAAGTATTAACATGGTATCAATGGCTGACATGCTGTTTCAGGAACACTCATGCAGCTCATTATTTTTAATTACCTTCACCTCTCTCTCTTTTACTTCTGGTCTCAGTCCACACTGTCACTGCCCTTTCAGCAGCCTGTGCCTCAGCGGCGCCAGAGACCATCAAGCTGCACTAATCAATAGTATATTAACAGTGGGTCAAATGTTAAAGTTGATGAACCATGTTTAATTATTAGCAAAGTCTGTAGAGTCCACTTTTATGGAGGCTTTAAAGTTCTTCAGCATATTGTTTTTGGGATTTTTTAGCCCACGTCAGCAGACTGACAAAGTTATCTGATGAACATAATGCAGTGCTAAGCACTGAGTGACCAGAAGGACTTAGATAAGACTCACTGTAAGAAGGACAGAAATACAGCCTCCATCAACTGCTCATCTGCAAGGTATAGTTATAGCTTCTTGCAGTCATATTTGACATATTGATATTATGCGGGGATGATATGTTCATTTCTTGTTTACAGCCCATGAAAATCAATAAATGCAGCTCCAAGTCTTCAATACTTCCACATACTTGACATTAACTCCAGAATAAAAATATTTGCACTCCAATTTGTTCGTCTCAGCACTTTTATAGGCTTGTTCTCTCTCGACTTCACTCAAACTATTTCACTTTGCAGTGAAATCTGCAGACTTCTGAAGCCTGTTCAAATTTTAATATTGGTCCTTGAAAGCCAGCGCTGTCATTACCGAGAGCAGATGGTCAGAATTATTAGCATCTCATCCCAATTTCTGGGGTGTCGTGGAGGTCATGAGGCAAACAACAAGTGGGGCTCAAAAAGTGCAGAAATGCTGCAAACTGCACAGACAAACTTATATTGTGAAATCAATCATATTGAAAGATATTTATTGCGCTTCATTGGGCTGCCGTCTGCTCCCAGCATATGGACCAATACTCGGCTATGAATCTATACATCTTCCAGCCATACATCTTTTTATCAGGGAACAGACCTCATATAGTACAAACAAAGAACTTAGTGCTTTGCAGGAAAACATACAGATCAGAGTGAACAAAGAGGAATGCTTGAGGTAAAAAGTGAAATCAGAGACGCGCTGTCTCTTCAAATTGAAAGCAAACTTCTTTTGTAAATGGCTGTTATCTTCCAACTGGACACATTTGATACACAAGGCAAGAATAAGATTTATATTTCCTTTCCTTGAAATACATTTGTGTGATTTGTATATATTTTTAGTCCAAACTCTGATTTTTAACATCCCTTTATAACAATGAAAAGTGCTTCTTAAAACTTAATTGTGAAATGGAGGTTGTCATAATTAGAACATTACAGTAATATCCTGAAAATTAAAGGTAGATTCCACTGCATCGTATTAATACGCACAAAGTTCCAAGTCCACGGGAACAAACAGGGGCTAACTTTGATCTCTTTTCTTTCCCAGAATTCTTCCTGGAGTTGCTGGAGAACACGGAGAGATCCCTGAACGAGATGTTTGTGAGGACTTACGGCAAGCCTTACATGCAGAACTCAGAGGTCTTTGAGAACCTGTTTGCAGAGCTGAAGCGCTACTACACGGGGGGAAACGTTAACCTGGAGGAAATGCTTAATGACTTCTGGTCTCGGCTATTGGAGCGCATGTTCACACTGCTCAACTCCCAGTATGTCATCACTGAGGACTATCTGGAGTGTATCAGCAAGTACACGGACCAACTCAAGCCCTTTGGAGACGTGCCCAGGAAGCTGAAGGCTCAGGTTACGCGGGCCTTCATCGCTGCACGCACATTTGTCCAGGGGCTCTCTGTTGGCCGGGAGGTCGCTCAGAGAGTGTCAAAGGTAAAAATGCTCTCAGCTATGTAGTTTTTCCATAGGACCAAACTTTATTTCACTCCTTGTGCTTTTTCTCTTAGAAGCATTCAGCTTAAAAATTAGGCTTGATTTTATCCCACACACATTTCAACAAGCTCAAGGTCTTATTTGGTGATTCTACAGCAAGCACACATTCCCTCCTTGTTTTACTCTGTGAACAAGTTTAACTTTTCCATCTAGTGTGTGCTCTCTTGGTGCATTTCTTCGGGATGTTTGGTGCTTGAGGCGGTTCAGGCTCTGTCTAGAAAAGAGTGTTGAAGGCTATGTGGATGGCTCAGGAGAGAAAAGGCCAAACAAAGACGAAGAGAAAAACTTCTTTCATCACTGGTTATTACTGGAGTCTGCAGACTAGGCATTCTGCATGATTTAATATAATCTTAAAACAGCTTATGCAATTTCTCATACTGCTCCATTTAGATTAAAGTGTAAGTAAAAGGTTGCAGATTAGATTCAGTTACACTTAACAGTAACAGAGCTGTTTACACACTTCCTTATGTGGTGGAGAAAAGCATAGACACACACAATGCTGCAAATCAAAATTTCTTTCTCTACTCTACCAACATGTATCAGATTATAAACACTCTCAGAAATATTTATAGACCTGCTGTATGGAGTAGAAACAGAATGCAATGAAAGTATAATAACCTTCTATCATCACAGACAGGGAGGGGAATATCCAACATTCATTTTCTTGTCGTCCCACCATGTTGCACTCGGTGAACTCCAATCACACTCCCCCCCTCGCCAGTAGTAATGTTGAGGCTCATTTACAAGCAGCCGCTGAGGATGTGTTGTTAGTATGCGTTTACTGAGTTACACACCCTGGTTCTTACAAGCCAGCATGTCCCAGCTTCACCTCTTGACATTTCACTGAGACTTGAGATCCAGGTCATGTGTCTGGGACTGCAGCTCTTTGATCCCCAGGGTATAAACTCATCAGGAGGGATTGGGTGTAAGCATAATGGAATAAGACACCCTGCTGGAAGGTGTCTTTCGCTCGGCTCCTCTTAGATGTGACATCCATGTTTATTGCTGCTGGGATATATATTGAATTAAAGAAGATGATGTAGTACTTTATTGCTTTTCACAGCTTAAGAGACAAAACACAAAACCCGGCGGAGCTTTGACGAGACGTTAACAACTGTCTGAAGTCTGCATCTCACAAAGTTTGTCCCGAGTCATTAACCAAGCGTTATATCTGTTCCAGTCGACTGGAAGTGATTAAAAACGTATCAGTCTTCGTCTTATGCGATACTTAAAATATTCTTAAAGTAAAAATGTTACTTTATCTGAGAACATGTAAATACTTTATGTTGTAAAGTTGAACAATCTGACTCCATCGGGGGCACAAATACCTCCACTCCTCTTCTACTTCTCTCTTTATGATTTCTCACCCACGAGGAAGAAGTGAGAGTCTGGGCACATCAAATATTAACAAATCATGTGGACCTTATCATTCCTCTATGTTTCAGTCCTTGAAAAGATCATCTGCTCTCTCCTCCAGCCTCGTCTACTGTAACTCACTTTACTCTGGTCTTAGTGGATAAAACGTCCACCAACTGCAGCTAAGACAAAATGTTGCGACCAGACTTCTCTCACATTCTCGACAAAATTGAGCGTAATAAACCAATCTTTTCTGCAGTGCACTTTCCTGTCAGTCCTCTAATTGATTTTAAGACTTTATTGCTTGTTTTTAAAAGCTTTGCTTGGTCAGACTCCTGCTCTGTGATCAGATAATTCCCTGTGAGGCCGATCGCTGCTCCAGATCTTTTGGCAGGGCGCTTTTTAGCCTTTCAGAGAGGAGAAAAAAATGTGTTTGTTGGAGAGATTGGCTGGTTTTCTGCTGTCTCATCAGGCAGCCAGAGTTGTCTACCTTGAAGTCTTTTTTTGTTGGATTAGTCCTTTGATTGTGATCTTTAGCTTGTTCATCAAACCATTTGTTGTTGTATTAGCATGTACTGCTAACGCAAGCTAAAAACCAGTGAAGCCTTTTACACAAGCTTGATTCAGCTGATGATATAATTCGTGAAAAAGCCAAAATATTATAGTCAGAGGTATAACTCATGTGTAACTTGAGGTAGTAAAAGGTATCAGGTATCAAAGTTTTTTGATATGCAAGAATGACTCATTAATAATTTGCCCGTGGAGACAACCCAACATAGCAGCTAGGGCTGTAAGATTTGCAAAAATAGTCTAATCGTGATTCAAGCTGAGGAATTGTGATTTTAAAGCAATTTATTGTGCATTTATTTTTGGGTTTTCTATCTTATGTGTTCATGAACACATTTTTGAAAATGTACATTGACATTAATTATAGCATGACAAAAACCCCTGATTTGGTTTATTATGCTACTCTTTACTGCCACTTGCCCATTTAGGTCAGTTTTAATTCTTTTTTTTGCCAGATTTGAACCATTTTGCAACCTTCTGGCTATTTCCAAGTTTTCCCCCAATTTCTTGCCAATTTTTGCTGCTTTTGCTGATTTTTTGCCACCTTATACTTATTTTTCTTGCTACTTCTTGCTGTTTTTGCCACTTTCCACCACTTAGATTGTTGCTCTTGCCAAGGTAGTTTTCAACACTCCAGCTCTTTGGTTGACAGGGTTGATTCTCACTTGAGTAGAGCATCGAACATCTACTGCAAAAAAGTTTTCTCTGGTATTCTTACACATATGACATTGAAAAATATTTTACTGTTAATTTAATCTAATTTGCGATTAATTGCCCTGCCTTAAGGGAGTATGTTTTGAAGTATTCAGTCTGCTATCTGCAATTTGTATGAGGCATGGGTGATGTGAGGAGAAACAAAACAACCCTCCTCTAAAATTTCCTGACTCAAATATTGTGTAAATTTTCAGAAATTCAACTTTAAATTTGGAATCTTTCCCTTTTTTTGAGTCGATTGTGTTACAAGTTTTACTATATTCTTCTACAGCCAACAAATCTAAATAAATACAACAAATTCTCCAATTAGTTATAAAACACTCTTCAACACTTCAGTGATAAATGACCCAAACACATTATTAGCAGAGCACGCAACAGTGAAGTGCTCGTGACGTTTCCACTGAAAACTCCAGCCCCATCTTGCAGTTTACATGGCAATGATGGCTGCAGCATTTCAGAAAAATTCCACTCTGAAGTCTGTTTTCAGAAGTTTCTATTTGAGGTCAGCTAAAACACTGTTTCTGTGTAAACAAGAAGCTGAAACTCAACAATACCTTTGCATTTCATCCTCAAATCAGCACCGGACATTGAATTGATAAACAAATTTGTTGATTTACAGCAAAGCTAAAAAAGTGACTTAATGTGAGAACACTCTTCCTAATCTTCTCTGCCTCATGAATTACTACAAAAAGATAATCATTCATCTTTTGAACAAGATAGATGCTAAGAGTGTTTGTTCATCCTTTCAATGTAAAATTACTTACAATCAAGTGCTTCTAGTTCAGTTCACATCTTTGTGGAGGAAATGAGACATGAGTAAGTAACTATGATCCTGTGTCTCTGTATCCTGAAAATGCAGTTTTTCAACCGATTCTTAATAAGGCGCTCGCTGGTGCTTCATGTGAAAGGGGAGAAAGTCCATTAGTGGTGACCCAGGAGCTTTGGCTTCAAACAACTTGACAGGCCTCCAGAGTGCGAGCTGTTGAGTGCCGGGGATGAGATGTTGAGTACAGCACACTGTTTAGAAATCATGTAACAGAATCATTCTTACTGGGTCACGCTGTCAAGTTTGTGTTTGCTATCTGAAACATCAGTATCCTACCCTACACATGACAAAACAGTCAATCACTGAGAAGAGAAAAGCGGTGGATAGATGATTCAGCTTGTTCCTTCACTATCACAATGAGGCATGTTTTTGTTGTATGCCAGAAGCAGGCCTTAAAAGTCAGGGAGTTTCACTGACAGCTAAAAGGAACATTTAAAATGGAGTGTCCGATCTTATTTGAAGGGGATCATAGCCACCCCGGATCTGCCCATGACTGGGAGACTTGTACGGAAAATTGGAAGAAAAATTCTGGGACGAGTTCAAGTATAAGTTTAACCTATTTACATTTCCATGTGCAGCCTACCCAGAAAGACTTGTGACATTTTTTATATGTTTTTGCGCGAAAACATCCAGCATCAGAATCCAGTTCTTCGGGTGTTGGAGTATGTGTGAACCTTTTAGGTAAAAACCAGTTTTCGCTTTGTGGAAAAGGTGCAAAATATATTGTCTCACCAACAAACTGATATCACTTTGTGTTTATGAGCTTTTCAGGGCTGTTGCTTGTGAAGTCTTTTCACTTGCAAGTTTTTAAAGTTGGAGTGAACACGATTCATCACATACCTCAGATGTGGAGAGATAATCTGTAAAAGCACACAGATATTTAAACGCATCTTGTTTGTATTGTGTCATTTATGAGTTTTGTTTTTATGGACACTGACATGATGAAACTTTACAGTCCTCTTCAAACTGCACCTGTCACACCAAGAAAATATGTTTATTTCCCTTCAGATTTCCTCAAATAAAAAAGACACATAGATGACTGAAGTATGAAATGCTTGACAGTTGATAAGTATTTGTTTGTTTGATGTTTGATATTTAAATGCAGGTTAAACTATGCTTTCCGTAAACACACTGTTTGATAATGCTCAGAAATCTTAAAAACAACTTGAATCCACGACAAACATCCGTCTCAACTCTGCTTCTGTTGCATTTTAACACACAGTGAGATTTGTTTCTTCACCTGAAAAACTGACAGCAGCATCCTGATGAAAATACTGCTTTCTGTTCTCACGGATGATCATCATTAATAACTCACAATGTAAAATAGGAGGGAACTCAGAGGAAGTCATCGTTGTAATACTAAAAATATGTGAAGTTGTTTTGAAGAAGTTGTGCTGATGACATCTGTCTCACTGTTTTGCAGGTGAGCAGCACTCCAGCATGTATCCGAGCGCTGACCAAGCTGCTGTACTGCCCCTTTTGTCAGGGCATGCCAGCAGTTAAAGCCTGTAAAAACTACTGCCTGAACGTCATGAAGGGCTGCTTAGCCAATCAAGCTGATCTGGACCCTGAGTGGAACCTGTACATCGGTAAGTCCTCCCAAGACATCCAGCTCCTTCCATCTTGTTATTTCCTATGGCCTAACAGTGCAGTAATGGGAAAGCTTTGAAAGTTTATTCTTCTTTTACATTGAGATGCATCCTGACAGAACTGTATCATAAGCTGCTAATTACAATACAACAAGAAAAAGAGCTGCAGACTTTAGTGCTGATTGAAGATCTATACTTGCTGCAAGCAACACTTTGACATTATACAGCGTGGCTGAATTAATTTGATAATGCAAATACAGCTAAGCACCAGTTTTTTATTAGGTTCATAAAAGACTAGAGCACTGTAGTGATAATAAACGTATGCTCTCAGTATTTAGAGGCTGATGATGTTTCATGGAAGTATGAATAGGAAATATAAATAACTGAAAACCTTGTAGATATAAAACCTTGGAGATGAAGAAAATACATTTACTTCAATTACCATTCATCTGAATTTATGTGGGTCCTTCTATGACATTCACAAGAGGTTCATTTCTATTAGGTTTTTCATAGGATTGAACATTATGTTAGGATGATATATAGTGAATGGGTGGTTATGTAAATTAGAGTCAACATAGGGTGCCAACACAAAGTCTCACAATGAAACATTTAATTTTTCTTCCTGCAACAAGTAACATGACTGATATGTCTCTAATTCTGTAATTTTCCATTCGGGAAACACTTTAGCACACATTTTTGTCTCCCAAGAGGACACTGAAACATGTAATTTGGCTCCCAAGCAGACATTGTAGCCCCCTCCCCACCACCTGCACTGCTGCTCATGGCTTAAGTTACTTGTAACTCCCGTATTGCAGGACAAAATGTTTCTCTCTTTGTAACAAATCTGAGATGGATGAAGCCTTTTAGGAGTCCTGTAGCTTTCATTTTTCATCACTGTTGAGACAAGCCGGTGATAAAAACTAGCTTTGGTTTGTTCTTTAATGTTTTTGCCACAGTGTCAACAGGCAGAGATGAAATATGGTGGACTACTTTCTTCGGAAAATCTTGAAATCATTTGTTGCCAGGTTGTCTTTAGCATTGCTTTTGCATTCTAGTATCAATCACAGATTTTATGGGGCTTTGGCTGAATTGAGTTTTTACAGCAGGTGTTAAAAAATTTTAACGTTTATTTAATGTTTTGAGTCAGCCCATTTGGCAAATATAATATAGAAACGAGGTCAAAATGTTAACTCTGTCACTGACCAGGATTACAGGAATAGGTCTTATGATGTGAGGTCTTACTTTCTATTTTCAGAGTGGTTTTAGCTGTTGATGTGTTGTTATCATGACTTGACAGCAGCGGTCCCATTTACACACATACACACATAGACAGAACCCCTTGGATAAAAAGGTGCTTTATTTGTCATTCTTCTATCAACACTTTGCTGCATAAAAAGAAAGAATTTATTCATGGGATTCTGCTCCCCTGCTGGGCTAAATGGAGACTTGTAATAGGGCAGAAATGCACCACGGGGAGTGTCAAGTTTTGTGAGAAGAGAAGTTCAATGGGAACTTGTTCTTTTCAGAGAACAAGTACAAACACAAATTTAATATTTATGTTTCTGTTCAATATTTCATACTCTGCCTAACAGAGATGAATCCTGCTGTCATTTGGATAGACTCATCATATAAGCGGTGATAGTGAGAAGTCCACTCAGTTGCATGGTTGAGGCTTTTAAAAAGAAAATGTGAGCTATGATCAGAAAAATAGTTACGATATAAAATGACTGATGCATTTTTTTCGGTAAATGATGGTGTGTAGTCATAAGTATCTACATTTCTAGCTATGTGTGAAGACATTGTCTTTCAAACTGGGTGTTAACACAAATTTAACAAATCAAAAGTAGTTTTTGCAACAAGTTAAGAAGGATATATGCATCCAAAAGAAGTGTGTTTAAGATAATTCATTGAATATCTGAGTAGTGAAGTCAAATCCCTCTCAAGGTTACCTGTTTATTCTGCTCTGTGCTTGAAGTTGGACCACTCTTGGAGGAAATGTGTGAGACAGAGAGCACCTGTCTGCGTGACTGAATCTACCTCCAGCTATCACTCACCTTTCAGGTCTTGTTGTGGTCCCGTGTTCTGTTTTCTTTTTTCATATCCTGGCTTGCTTGATGTACACTCCTCCTCACCAGTCAATCTTTGGCATTTGGCCATTCCAGCAGTGCATATAGAGCACAACCATCTCGTGTAAGCTTGTGACCTTGGAGCGGCTGCACAAAGTTTTGTGCCAGTCTTTGTGAGAGCCGCTGGGACTCTTTGGGCTGGCAAAACAAAACAATGAGGGTGAAGGCTGCAATGAGTTTTAAAATGGAGTTGAGTCTCAGTAGGATCAGCAGCATTACAGAAAACATGATAAGGGGACTCTGAAGAAACTTAAGCGTCCAGTCTTGGTGTCAGCCCTCTGCTTTTTGTCTGGATGTACACAGAGCTGAGAGTTTACTGTGTGTTTGACTGAGGGCTGGGTTAAACTGATGTTACACCGCTGCAAGACAAGAAAGATCACCTTTGACTTCATCCGAACACTTCAGACAAAATTCAGACCAAATTGAAGTTTACATTCTGTCTACGTATAAGGGAAGAGCTGTATCAGAAAATGAAAGTGTTGAATGATAGAGTTTGGGGTATGTTTATGATATGATAAGAAATAAGAGGAAATGCGTAGATGATTATCAGTTACAGTCCCAATTGACTGAAAGTCTCTGCTTTTGTAGTGTGCCCTTTAAATCCCATTTTAAACCAGGAAAAACCCTGAAAGCAACCAGTAAAATCAGATTACCGCAATAGTGTAATACAATATGTCCTCTACCTCGAAGCATGCTGTCTGACGGTTTATTTCTGTGACTTCATGCTGCACGACAGGCTGGACAGAGCAAAATTTGTATTTGTTTGCTGTGGATACACAAATTCACTGATGTCAGTGTGGAAGGAGATCTGTTTCAAGATTGATATATGGTGGCCCGAATGTCTCAATGTGTCACCAAGCACAGGGTGGAGCAGCTGCAGAGCAACGGTCTAAGGGACGAGACTGACAGATGCCAGAGAGGGTCATGGTGGCGATATTTCTCATCACAGGAGGGTGGAGTGGAGTATGAATGCCGATTACTGAGGTCTAACAGCTCCTTTAAGTCCTGAGAGAGTGGGGATTCAGACTGAAGTGAATCATTTTATTACTGTAAGACTATTAGCCAGCCATGTCACCAATCTGGTGCAAATTAACTTTTATGTTCAGTCTTTTGTTTTGGTTATATTATAATATAATATAATGTTTTTCATGAACAAAGATATTTTCCTGGATATCCTTGATATCTTATTTTTTAAATATTTGATTTAAACAGGACAGGTAAAATATTTGCAACCCATTAAATTCCATTTAATTTTGTAATAAAATACAAAACATAACACTGCCATGTTCAAACCTCCAGATGACTTTGTGAAAATAACTTCCTTTTTGTTTGAGAATTGGTGTCACATAACAGCAGTTTATGTGTACCGTGTCATGTTTTTAGTCTTTGATGGATGTATTGGTGGGGTACACTGAGTGACACTGCTATGCCGTCATGCTGTTATGTAGCTGATATGGCTTTGGGCATGTGGCTTACACGGCCCCTATCAAGAGGGGCATAGTTGGCTTTGGAAACACAAGCAGAATCAGGCTTTACCAATCTGACCCGTACCAAACTGTACTGATCCATAATCAAACGTTTAGTGGAAACGGGACTTAAGACAGACACAAAAAATGTTGTTCATTGTTTACTAGAAAAACTAAAATAATAAAATTCTTGACATTTCCAATATGTCAGTTGTCAACATTGCCCGTATCAAATCCAAAAAATTATGGAAAACATGCTCAAAAGTCAACAAAAAAATTGATGTACCATTACTAAATTAATATTTAGAGGTCCCGTTTCTTGCGTTGGGCACCTTGTTTAGCTGTTTTTGTCTTGTCTTTGTAGGAACTTTCAAATGTGCCGGCTTTACATAGACACTAAGTAGGACGACAAAAAATTTATTTTAATTAAAAGCCAAACCTTCATGGGGGGATCACAGACACCAAAATGACCCAATACTCAAAATTTCTGATGTATTATTTTTTGCCTGTGACTGTACTCAAAGAAATTGCATTTGAAGACCTAAGAGTGATTCTTAATACAATATTTCAAGAAAACATGATGTCCATTACCTTTTTTACATCACTATGTTATGTATGCACTTATGACAAATTACAAAAAGGTAATGCCACTGTTGCAGATTCTCCCAGGGTAAAGCTAGCATGTCCTTCCATGGCTCCTGTGTATCTTTGCATGTTTATTCCTAGAGAGTGCAACACAACAAAGCCAAAGTAGGTCTGATGTTGTATTTTTTTCTGCTGCTTTTATAGACAATTGCATAAAACTGGTTGCTATGAGACACGCCTATCACAGCTTACATTTACCAAGACATCAACAAAGTAAGAAAGGGGCAGAAGCTACAATAATGTCCGTAAATGACAGCTTCAACACGCACGGCGGTGTGTCAGCGCATGGAGCTGTCAGTCTTTTTTTGTTTGTATGAGCTACGATGTTACTCGCCAACCATCAATTTAAAAACCACTTATCTTCTTCAGGGTTGTGTGGGTTGCTTGAGGGACACCTTGAACTACTTGAGAGAGATAACACAGATAAACAAACATGTTAACACTCACATTCACACCTCCACAAAGAGAGAGACACTATTTCACCTCAGCTGTATTTATTTGTGCTGCGTGGGAAAAAAAACTCTCTGAAAATAGGAAAAAATCTAACTCAAAGCTTCAGTGCTTCTGTTAAAACATTTAAATTTACAGCACAGCCCAGACAGCATTAACACTGCTGCTACACAGATGTTACAGCCTGAGCAGAACCTTCTTCATCTTAAAAAATAGAACCGAGTGGAAAAACTTTTCTTTTCTACCATTAATCTTAGAGCAGCGTCCATTTCGTCTTCATCAGGACTCTTGTCAATTGGAATATCGTTCCTCTGTGTAGATTAAATGCCATTTCAATATCTTCCGGCTCTGACATTTCATGCTCATTATAGGATGAAAGATTTTCATTTAGCTTAAGGTCTAACCACAAAACAAGTATTGACTCTGCTCTTGGTGTTAAATTGCTAGAAGGCCTCTTTCATATTCAGCGCAGACAGACAGATTAGTGTAATGTGTGATGCCATAAAGATAAAGAGGACTGTAATGTGAGTCATACCAAGCTGTTTTGTCTTTGTTTATGTGGTCCAGTAAACTTAAAATGGGCTACATCAGCTCTGTGAAAATGAATAAGAAGCTTTGGCTTTAGGGCTCAGAGAGAAAATGGAACAAACACCTGAGGTGCCTGACACAGAGCGACTGCAGACCTGGAGCTAAGATATTCATCTTGATTCCTGCGGCGTCCATTCAGACCAACATCATATACCTGCTCCACTGACCAGAGAAGACAAGATATTGGAGAGGTGAAAACTAATCCAACCAAAGAGCGAGAAATCCTTAAAACCTAGAGGCTATGCTGCGGTGATAGCAATGATTTTTCTCTGCTACACCTCTTCACTGAGCCAATCCACCAGCAGGAAATAACACCCTCGGATGAAAAAAAGAACTAACTTGTGACAGAAACTTGGGCCAAAAAAATGAGAAAAGAAAGAGAGGTGCCACTTCACAATCACCAAGGTCTCACCTTCATTTCTCCATACACATGTTTTTTTAATTTAAGCCCTGTTCCCATGTGATACAGAAAGAGACAGTTGTGACGCCGCTTGAGGACAGCAAGAGCAGATGTGTGTTTGAGGAGCAGCCTCGGAGATATCAATTGCCAAGAAATGTGAAATTTTCCAAAAGTCTTCCAAAGTCTTTAAAATCATTTGCCAGTTTTTTTTCCCACAGAGCTGCAGTTTCATAGAGTCGGAAAAATAGCTGTTTGAAGTTCTTATTTTATCAAGTTAAAGACCTAATTTTGTAGTACCATGAGGATGATAATGATAGGAACCTGCCATCCTTATTTGCATCAGTCAGTTTTTAAAGTCAGGCATGTAATTCCTTAAGGAAATCTATGGTAGTGTCCAAAAGCAATTTGAAAAGAATCGCCACAGCACATATACATATCCGCTATCACATTACCAGTGTCATAGGTCAGTCTTTATTCATTTTATTTATTTTCCTTGTATATAAACAGTAGAAAATTCAGCACTCAGTTATAACAAGAATCATTCTCCAACAACACATTTTGAAAAAAAAACCATTAGAGCAAACCACAATGAGAAGAGACTGAAAAAGCCTCAATGACATTGGTGAATTTGTGTTTTTCACCGGTGAGACTGATTTCAGGTGTTTCCTCTGCCTTGACTCATATTGTCAGTGCGTTGTTGTAGCCAAGTTAAATACTATTTCTGACACAGTTTATATTATTTCGAAAGTCACCAACAGATTTATACTGGCTCTAGTCCTCGACTTCCCGTCCTGCTAGATCTGATCTGTGCAAATTGATGCGGAGTTGATCTGGCATCAAAGCGTAGAAGGTTTGCATATCTGATCCAATCTGTTCCAATCTCTGAGACGCACCCAAGCTAACACACTGACTTGAAGCATATCAGATGCTATGACAGAGCAGAGATGGACTGGAGATGCATCAGATGTAGTTTTGCTGTTATACACCATGACTACCATTAACATGATAAATAATGAATAATATTTAAATAAGTTTTTTAGCCAAAAATTGATTCTGGTGGCAAAATTAAGGTATTTAGTCGGCTTAGCACAAACATCCCAAAGCTATTATTTTGCCTCCTAGAAGCAGTGAGGTTGAGCTTCCATGGATCAGACTTGGTTGTCAAGAACATCCCACAGATGCTCAGCTGGGTTGGGGAATATAGAGCCCAAGTTGTGCATCACCCTCACTTTCACTGCTCTGTTATCCTATTCTGATGCTAATGAGCCCAATATAGTCACTTTCAGTGTGTCTGCATTTGCACCCTGTCCAATCTGCAGCTCCACCACCCTACAGGCAAAAATAATAACTTATGACCTCCAGTGACCCCTCCAGTTTTCCCTTGGACCACTTTTAGCAGGATCTGACCTCTGCAGACTGAGAACACCTCAGTTGAGCTGCAGTTTTGGGGATGATCTGACCCAGTCGTCTCGCCATCACAGTTGAGCCCTCATCAGAGTTGCTCTCATCCTCATGTTGGACCAAGTTTCCTGCTTCCAACACATCACCTTCAAGAATAAAAACGTGAACATAGGGTCACCACTCATCTGTCACCTTGGCTTAAATAGTTCAGATATTTCTCCCAGGCTTCCAAAGACCAGTGACATTATACTTTTGACTTGCATTATTATTTCTGATCAATTTGGAAAAGTGTTGTTCCTAGAACTGATAAAGATTTAGTTCCAAGCAGTAATCTCATCACTAAAACGGCTGTGGAAAAAGCCAGCAAGAAGGCTCTCTTAATATTTGTACATGCAGCAGTTAAATGATACCTTCTGCATAGCTTAACATAGCAAACTTCACAGAGCTGGAACGTCACTTTGTAATTTGTGATTCTGCCTTCATGTTAGACGGAATAAATTAAATCAGAATAAATCATACAGTAGATTAAACGGCTCCACTGAGTAGCCAGACTTTAATCCATGTGTTCCCAGTGGAGGACAAATCCATGCTGACCTCTCATCAGTTTGCTTCTGAGGACAAGACTCACTTAGAGCATTAATTATTAAAACAAGGCTAATTACTGTGTGTTTTACAAAATCCTGACAGTATTCCATGTGAAACGCCATCACTTGATTTAAAACTTAATCTATTGGAAGTGCTGTGTTAGGTTTGTTTAGAAAAATGCGATTCAAAAAGGAGTCTTTGTGTAGTCTGATGATTTGAATGGTGAGATTAGATTTTAATTCACTTAATTAGATGAAGCATGAAGTGACAGATGTCAGTCTGTTCCCTGCACCTGAGAATCCATCGCCAAACATAACCGAGGTCCTCTGGGATATATAATAAAAGCATTACTCATCCTGCATAAATCACTGGTTGTCTGTTTTTAGATGATCATATCACCAATGTTTTCCAGCCTTTGTGTTGTTTAAAGATGCCTCAGGTTTGGCGTTCATTTTGTTATTGTGTAAACATGCTGTTTTGAACCATTTTTGATGTTATTCATCATGCTGTCTGCACTAATGTCTCTTTCCTCTGAGGTCGTTTGAATATCAGTCACACGCTGTGTTGATGAATATTGTCCACTGCAGTTTACACCCCGCGTGTCATCATCATTTTTTGGCTTTGACAGGTTGTTGACACCCATGATGGAGCATTTTCTCCTGCTCTTTCACAGTATGCACGCTGAGACTCACCGTTGGCCTTAAGTGATTGAACTTTTTGACTCCAGCACATTTAATGCAATATTTCAACATCAGGGTTTGTTGTTCTCTCTGGCGAGACTTGTCAACACGTTGGAAGTGATCTGCAGTGATTGTTTCAGCTTATTTCTTTTTAATTGGGTAATTTGTTATTCTTGGTCAACGGGCAGCAACCTTAATGTTTATAAAATTCAAGCCAGCAAAATATGCTTTTTTAAACTCCTAATGAATAAAAACAATGAGCTGACAAACATTCCCCATTAAGAGGACAGTCCAACTCAGACCCAGAAACAGACCAAGTTTGAAATAAATTCAAACATCTCTAATTTTACCAAATTAGTACAACTTTCATCTACATCCCCTCCCACTCAGCAGCTTAAACATGCATTTCTCAGTCAATCAGACTGGGTCGATGAATTTCATTGATCCCAACTCACTGACCTTTTCTTCCGTCCCTGTGTAATGGACAAAACCTGATTTTAGTGACCACTACTTTGTTAAGCAAAGGAATCTAATTCAGAGGTTTTTATGTTCAAAAAATATTCAACAGACTTCCAAGAAAGGAGACACAGAGCACATGAGTGGGCGAGTGAAAGAGCACTGAAAGAGCAAAAAGTTTGTACTTGCTGTTATGTCATTAATATAGTGAGCAGTCACAAACTTGAGTCTGTGTGAACTGTGACAGGCTGCAATTAACATGTGATGGCAGTCTGCCATGAGTCACTTAAAGAAAAAGAATTCAATCACCCTACATCACTAATATAAGGCTGAAAAATACTCTTTTTAAATGAAATTCTTTCATTAGTTTCTCTCGGGCAGATTCTGTAAAGTCACGTCTGTAGAAACAGCTTCGATCAGTTTCGGTGTCGAATGATGAGCCATCATCTGGAAGAGCTTTTCTGCTTCACTT
Organism: Thalassoma bifasciatum; assembly: GCA_008086565.1. Lineage (NCBI taxonomy): Eukaryota > Metazoa > Chordata > Actinopteri > Labriformes > Labridae > Thalassoma > Thalassoma bifasciatum. Next base: position 254,200 of record RPOG01000111.1, on the reverse strand, counting down.
TGTGCAGTTTTCAAAGGTCTTCATTTTTTTGTCTTGAAACAATAGCAGATTGTTTGGCAGCATTTAAAGTCATCAGAAATATTCTACTCCCACGTGAAACGTTCTCAATCCCACCCACACATTTTCGTATTTTAACGTCAATATCACATTTACTATAAAACCCAGAATAGACGTGCACCAGTATTTATAAAATACTGCGTTATTTTGGGGCCACCAGGGGGGAAATGCATTTAATTGTGTTTCTCCATGAAGAATTTCAGTGTATCCAGCTGCGTACTGTTTCGTCATCAATACTTACACCATCATTTCACATTCCTATACAGTGGTATTGGGAAGAAGCTGGGTCTCTGAGACTCTCACTACTCCCTCTGTTGGTCATTTGTTGCCCCACATAGAGGAGTCTGTTCAATCAAACTATCAGTCCAAAATGTTAATATCTCAATAATATAACACCCTAGTCTTTGAAGGGTTATGATCTAATGAGGGAGGAATGCATTATACCCAGTGTGCTGAGAGCTTTGCAGTTTCTTCCATCTTCTGGGTAAAATACCTTAACAAAAATAAATAACCTTTTTATGAATTATAAACTGCAGTATTTGTTGCTATGGTGTCTGCACAGCCTGGTGTTGCTCCACAGCAAGAAGGCTCCTGGTTTGGATGGCAGCCCTTGTGTGTGGAGTTTGCACATCCCCCTTATGCATGCGTGGGTTCTCTTCAGGTACTCCTGTCCAAAAAAAATGCTCTTCAGGTTGACTGCTTACTCTATATTTCCCATAGGTGTGCTTGTGTACATGAAGGGATGTCTTTCTTTAAGTTAGCCCTGTGATAGGCTGGCGACCTCCAGGTAGTACCCCAACAAACCAATGACAACTGGGAGTGGCCCCACCCCCTTGCAACCTGGGAAGGGCGAAGCAGCAAAGATAGTGAATGGATGGTTTATTTAATTCAGCCTTTTTAATGCAAGCATGGAGAGTTAAAGTATCTAAGGCACATTTTGAGTTGATATGATGAACCATTTCTTACCACTTCCTGTATTAACATAACTTGAAGCCACTGTTGATCATCATTCATACTTTAAAACCTGCATGGCGCCTCTTCCTAACAGCACAGCTAACTGATGTCTCTGCTTGTTGTGAACTTTGTAGACCTGTTCCATTTTAAGACTAGTGATAAATATTGTCTGGCACACAGTGACTGATTTCTCTGATTGTCTGCGGATTACTTGATGAATATCTGTGCTTTGTTCTTCCTGCATGCTGCATCATCAAGGATTTATTAGATGACCCCAAAAATAGAGAGAAAAAGAAAGACGCCTCGCCTCTGATGTGCGCCCTAATAACACATCTGATTGCGCAATCAGGGCTACAGAGGGTTTGAAATCAGAGAGCCACGGCCCTCAAAAGCAGCCGAATGCAGCCACAGGTCTTTGTGTTGGGTTGGTTTTTCAGCTCCTAAACAATGTAACTCCTGAATGTACAGATGTGAAGCTGACTTATATGTCAAGGCCTCTTATATGACCTAGCATCATTGAGTTCATCTAGCTTGGTACTGTGTAATCGGTAAGTACACATTTTTCCCATATAGCATTAGATTTCTGATTTTCAACTGATGCTTGTGAACAGCAGTCATTTACAACAGTGCTTCCTGGACGCCAGAATTTTAATTCTTGTTTCATTGATTGGTCTTTGAATGTGTTTAAGAGGATCAGACTTAGTGTCTTACTCAGTTCCTGCGCTGAAAAGCTGCTTTCAAGGCCATTTTTGTCATATTTTGTGTTGATGTCCAGTCAGCATTGGTATTAAAGCCAAAATTTAAAATCATATTCACCCAGAAGTTCAGTTTTTTTCTTGTATTTTTAACGTTTTTTACTGTTTTGTGCCATTCATGGTCCGAGCTTTTAGATCTAAATGGCTTTACATTGCCTGCTCATACAGTAGTTTCTGACCCAAGGAGACAAATGTAGAAAATATTCTCCTCCTCCAACAGGAAACAGAGCCTGATCATTGTGCCCCCACCCCACTTTATGTGTGAAGGAATCTAAAGCAACAGCATTAATTTTCATTCAGCTCTGCACTTCTTAGCTTGTCTAATCACTCACAGTTTCATGAAGATGTGGTTGAGTGGATCTTATTAGAGATTCAGTTCCCACCTGAACAATTACCAATCTGCAGAAAAAGGAGAAATTTTGTGAGAAGTGAGAAATTAGTCTCTCTATTCTCTGTGTGAGCACAAAGCGTATCTTTGTCTTTGCTCAGATCTGCTCGATTGCCGTCTCTATCGAGCCTGACCGGGTCTCATCTGTTGTGCTCTGTAACATGTTGCTTTTACAAAGTGCAAACAAGGATACAACCAAGAGGGAGGAACCTCTTTGACATATTCATCATAAAACAATTTTAACACGCTTGTCAGCATTCGAAGGAGGAAATTCCATGACATCTCCAACCCCATTAGTACCCAGATCTGCTCTGAATGCCTCGTTATTGAATTGAGCTGCTTCGATTTATCAGCCATGCTGCCCCTGTGTATGTCTTTCACATGAGCTGCTTTCATACAGCGCGGCAGGCTGTTATCACCAATGTGCGAAAATAGTAATGATGGAAAATTAGTTATAATGAGCGTGTCATGCTTTATTTTTAAACAAGAGACTCAGCAGATATGTTTGCACCTCTCTGAATTATGGCATGCAGCCAGCAACGGTGCAAACACAACTTGAGCGGGTAATGTTTATAACTCAAGCCGATTAAGTGCGGGATTATTACATGTGGACAATTTTATCCAAGAATAACTGAAATACATTTCCCGGCCAAAATAAAAGTCGCCACCAAAAAGACAAAAAAAGGTCACACTAATATTTTACCTGACTGCCTTTAGCTTGGATTACAGCACACATTCGCTGTGGCATTTTTCCATCCAGTGTTGCATCAAATTTTCACCAAGATCTTGTATTGATGATAGAAGAGTAAGACCACTGCACAAAGCCTTCTCCAGCCCATCCCAAAGATTCTCAATGAGATTAAGGTCTGGACTCTGTGGTGGCCAATCCATGTGTGCATCCATGTCTCATGCTCCCTGAACCACTCTTTCGCTATTTGAGCCCCAATGAATCCTCACATTATCATTATGGAATATGTATGTGCCATTAGGGAAGAAAAAATCCATTGGTGGAATAACCTGGTCATTCAGTATATTCAGGTAGTCATCTGACCTCATTCTTTGAGAACATACTCTTGCTGAACCTAGACCTGATCAACTACAGCAACCTAAGATCATAGCACTGCCCCCACAGGCTTGTACAGTAGGCACTAGGCATGACGAGTGCATCATGTCACCTGCCTCTCTTCTTAACCATCACTCTGGAAAAGGCAGATCTGGACTCATCAGACCACATGACCTTGTGTGTGGAAATTCTCTTACTTCAAGAAATGAGAAGTCACTCATTGCATCAGCTGGGGTTAACTAACTTGTTGCCAGCTGAAATCACCCATACAGTAATTATCCAATAGGAGGCCTGTACATATTTGCTTAAAATCCAGGTATTGAAATCAAGCAGGCAGGAGCTGCTGCAAATACAAGCCTCCACATCTCTATCACAATGTGCCCCTGGATTTACGCTCTACATCGAGTGTCTTGTGTTCCTATCTAATCTTGATATGCTCTTTGAGATGCTTCTTTCTGCAGAGGATACTTTTGATTTGCAGCATGCTGTCCTCTCTGTGGCTGCCCTTAACAAGTCACCAGAGGTTTCAGAGGAAGACGAGCACGTCCAACAGCTTGTCAGCGGTCGTCATGCAGAAATTCATCTTTAGGAGTTTTTTCCTTCTTCATCCTTTGTTTTTTCTTCAGACATAAATTATGCTTTGTAATTCAGTCGAGGCTTCTGTCTCTCATTTTTTTATTATTGATGCTTTGAAGCTTGTTTTTCTATTCTTTACCGCTGTTGGTACCTACACAAGGATGTGTGTTTTTGTGTGTTCAAGGACTCTTCTTATCCTGACAGCTTGTGACCAAGGAGCAACATGCTTTTTTTCCCTTCCCCACTTTTAAACCATTTCATATAGCACCATTAGTTGGTTGACTGAACCACAGATGAGCTATGCTTTGCAGAATCCAAATTACACCGGGGCCATTTTTCATCCCGTGAAGCTCTTCACAGGCAAAGAGCCGTAGATGGGCCTGTTCACTTTCCTTATTTGTCCTTGTCTGCTGGAGGTTGCCTCTGGCTGACATAGCCTGAATTTAAGTGGACATCAATCTCGGTAAAGAGCCCTGAGTTATATTACCTCCTCTGATTTTTCCTTTTCTAGCTGTTTAGCCAGACAGAGAAAATAAGCACGTTTCACACCACAAACTGAATTATTAACCTCCAGTATTTGTGGTTCACAGCGTGTTTTCTTTTAGTTTTACACGCCTCTGTTCAGTAAAGCTAAGTCTCAATATCTTTCCAATCCCCTCAGCTGAGAATTCAACACGATGCGTTTATTTGCATGGCTGTTTGGTGATGATAAAAAGATTTCCTGCGGCTGGCCAGTGGCCTATCTTAGCACCATAAAGTGATGCAGGGAGAATTTGGCTCAGAGTGGCAAAGGTGCCACAGTGGACCCGGGCTTCATGCAGTCATAAATGAGGGTCATTAATTCTCCATGTAGGTAGAGTTTTCTTACACATGGCGCTGGAGCTGCTTTTCTTCTGAGAGAAAAGCTGTATCCTTGCCTCACTCAACCCAATCATCCCTAGCTCTCTTCCAGTTTCCCTCCTCTCACATCTCTGTCTGCTTTTCCTCACTTGTGTACAAAATTCACGGCTGCTTCTGTTTGTTGAGCCCATCTGATAAGTTGCAGATAAGTCACTATTGTTGGGAAAGATTGCCATCGTCTGTGATGCTAGAGGCACTCTTCTTGGTTCTTATTTTGAAAAGTGAGTTTTTTCCCAGTTGGATCCCTTTGACCTAAATTCAGTATTTGCACTTGACAGCTTTTGAGCTCACACTTGAATTTAGATTTGTGTGTGTGTGTGTGTGTGTGTGGTTATGACAAAGTAAGCAGACTTACCTGAGGCATCTGAATGAATTTACATCATAATTAGATTAAACATTCGTCTGCATGGCAATGCCTGATTCCAAATATTTCAAGAAATACAAAAGAAAACCACCATAAGTGACAGACGAGCATCAAAAAGAATTATAACCACTGATCAGCTCATATTCCAGAAGGGATAGATATTAAATCTGTTGTATTCTCTGCCAGTGCAGGTGTCAATCACACTTGGACCATATGGTACCACAGAGGATGGAACGATAGATGTGTTTCTGTTGGAAATCATTTGGCACAAACTCAGTCCGTATATTAAAAATCTCAGCAAGCATCACAGGCTATTTGTAATCTTCAGTGTAAACAAACAGAAGAGCTCTTCAAAGGCTCAGACCTTGACATAATTGGAAAGGAAATGGAGCCAGAGCAGAGCTAATGTTTCACAGCCCTTTTCCTCTACCGTTCGTAATCTCAGGTCCCAGAAGAATGGGGAGCTGGATGACCTGTTATCAAAGAACTGGAAGTCATTTGGATTTTTCATTCCATGAGTACCATGGTTCTCCTGTAGATCTTTGTTTCCCCATCCTTACCCGGAATTTTTTTCCACAGAAACATCTATAATTAGCATTTATGTGGTTTTGACAAAATGTTAGTCACAGCTTTTGGCCTATTATCTGGAATATTACCTTTGAAAAAGCTTAGTAAGAAATTTATCCTTGTCATGTAAGAGGCCAAAAAGAAATAAATCCAAGAACTATCAGAGCATTTCTCCAAAGCTAGGGATCTTTCAAAGTGACTGACTTCCAAATGAAACTCCAAATTACATCCCAACCAGCCAACTAATCTAAAGGTCAGAAATGAAATAGAACACAGTCAAAACCTAGCCCATGGATTTCATATATGGCATTAAGCCTGTTACAGTCTTGCACCATACTACCCGCCGTTAAAGAGCTATTTGACTGATCAAGACCCACAGAATATTATGTTCTTTGGGTACATAAACACTGAAACTACCAAAGGAAAGAGGAGACTCATTTTTTTTTTACCTTAAAAAAATCTGTTTCTACCTTTTTCCATTCTTTAGTAGAGTAATTGGCAGTAGCATACAGGCTGGTTTCACCATAAATACAAGTTTTTGATTAAAAAAAATAATAATGTAGAAAACAAGCTTCAATTACTTTTTGGCGCTCAGTGCTCTCCATGAACTTGGTCACCTTTCCTCAAGATTATAACCCATACCCCATCCAAGCGTGAGCTGCCTGAAATTTCCTGACCAGCAATGTCTTCCATTGTGTCTCTGTCATCTCTTCTCATCATTTTTGCTGATCTCTCAGCTAAAGAAAGCACTGCTGCCAACCACGTGGGTCAGTACACTAGCGTACAAGCCTAATATTGATGGATCAGTTCTGCCAGACAGAAATCAGCCCATCCCATCGAAAAACATGACTTACGCCCATAGATGTCAATGGCAGCCTATGAGTAAAAAGGCTTTATGTGTGTAACAAATGCTTACAAAACACGACAGAAAACAAAACTGAATTAAAGTAGCCAATATACTATAATGCACATATAATGTCACAAACAGTCACTAAAAATTTAGTAACAATGTACCAAGAAGAATAATCACAATCACGCCTTGATTCAAATTTTCAGGCAGTTAACCAATGTCAAACTGTTGGTCAGTGCACAGTGTAAACACACATTATGTGGAACTAAACTGACTGATAATACATTTTTTTTGTCAGCTTGCTCTGGTGAAAGTCAAGATCAGCAGCTGGAAAAATAAACTGAGCTAGCTCAGAATGGCAGGCACACAGAGTCAGTGACACTGATGTTCAGGATTAATGATTTACCATGTTAACTGGTGACTTTAACTCAATGGGTCTGCAGAGTAACTGTTCTAAAAGAAGGCGTCCTGGCTCAGAGCAATATTGATAACAGATATTAGTCTGATTTCAGAAAAAAAAGACTCCTGACTGCAATATTGGTATCATATCAATAGTGAAAAGGTTTTATCTGGACACCCTAGTTCTAAATATTACAACTACAGATCAATTTGGCCGAAAATCACCAGTCATAGCCTTTGAAAGCATTAAATCCTCCCACTCCAGCTTCCCCACTGTCCACATTATGAGCTGACATTAATAAAAATATTAAGAATTCATCAAACTCACTAATAATTACAGCATTTAATCATTTAGTTGACTTAATCATGCACATTCCTAATCAGAGTCCACATGATTACATCTTCCCTTTAAACCCTGTTCATACAGAAAGACTTGACGTGATTTACTGACTTAGTGGGTGACTGATGGAAATTAAACACTGGAAAAACTAAAGAAAGAACTAAATAAGACTTTAAACAAACTATTCTTGAATTGTTTTGCCTGATACTTGTATATAAATAACAGTAAAAGCAAAAAGGATGTATTAGAGACACTTTTCTAAAATGCGCTCTGCTCCCTTCACGAAATTTAAAAAAGAACAGAAAGCCGTCACCAAAATGTAAGACGCCTGTGTTTCTATAGTCTCCAAATGACAGGATGACCTTCTTTCATAAGGAGGTAATTGAAGAGTCATTATGATAGCCTGCTGGTGAGGTCTTGTCCTGGGAGGTCTGCGGACGTCTTCGGACAGACTGAGTAAGTGCTGCCTCCGGATCTTTCTCCCCGGTACGGGACTTTCTCAGTTAGACTTTGTGGTTTGCTAACATCCAACTCCCTGTGGCAGGCCATTTAAATACAGCACTGCCATTACGGAGAGTGTGACACATTAGTATGTAAACCCTTTAGCTCTGATTCATGGCAACATCAATTAGCTCTGTTAGCTTAAAGGAAAACAGCAGTTGTAGAGCTGAAATGGTTTGTGCCTTAGTCCTATCAGAACTGTCACAGATGTAAACGGTATAACTTTTGAATACATCTAATATAAAAACTGAAAGAGGCTTTAATTAAAAGAGATGAAAACAAATGGACTATGTGAGGATGAGAATGCAAAGTGTTTTGTGTTCAGTGCGGCCTTCTGGCTCATGTCCACACATTGATATTAATGATTCATTGACCTTATAGTACTCGCAGCCTGCAGCCGAAGCAAATAAGTGCTTGGCTTTCTAAAGTTCTATTAAATCAATGACTCATGATCAGCGCTTTTTGATGCATGTCTGAATTTGTTGACGTGATTGAGTTGATCTACATAAAAATTAAATTTGCCTGAAGAAGCTTTCATGCTCCATAAGTGTGTGTCGGTGTTGGTAATCAAAAAGCAAGACAACAGTTTGCTGTTTAAAGCTTTGACCTTTAGTGAAATGATGCATTCAAAGCGAACAAATTCTCTCATTATTGATTTTTTTATGTATTGAAAAGGAAGTCATTTAGATTTCAAGGGGAAATTCAAAGTGCAAAGCAGAGAAAAACAGCTTATCTTTGAATGTTACAATCATGTTGCAAGATTTTAGCAGTGTGCAGTGTAAAACTATCCTTTAGGTTTCCTGTGCAATCAACCTTATTCCTTCCCTCTTTCTTTGCAAGCTGACACAGTCTGGCACACTTCAACTTGAAAAAAAAAAAAAAAAACTCGAGCAGCTTGAGAAAACAGAAATGACTGAAGAAAACACTCTCCCCCAGTTTGACAAGTTATGCATTACATTCCGCAAAGCCCTTCAAATACAGAGGACAGGAGCAAATATGGAAAACCCACATAAACAAAATGTATTATGTAAAACACCTGCAGACAGAAAGGCATACAGCAAATACAGCAGCGCTGGGAATCTGTACATCTGAGCTGGACTGCAGCATGAAAGACATGTTTGTTTGGGGATGGGTAGAAACTTTGTTCTGCTGCTTTCTTCGGAGATTTTTGTGCATTGGGGGATAGTTTCCATACTTGTGGAGTTGCGTGTCCAGAGGCTTAGTGATCACTTTAGTCATAGCCTTATGGAAAAGAAAACTCCCCAACTGACCCGTGGTTAAGCCACGCCTCCGTCCACTCAGCAGGACAAACAATGAACTTTCAGTTACAGGTGCTATGACAAATATATGGACATATCAATTAAGCCAAGTCCAGAGTCTAAAGTTTAGGATGGAAAAAAAACTCAAAAACAAATATGGCAGCTGTGGAGGTGGTGTCGCATGTACCTCTAGAATAGAACAAAAATGGAGGCAGCGTTTCAGGAGGTGGTGTTCGGTGAGGCCGTTCAATAGTTCCACCACGGTTGTTTCTTCTTTGTGTCTCACTAGAGCTACGTATGAGGTAGTTACAGCAACACTGACCCCAAAGTTTCCAGTGATACTGCTCCGTTTGACCAGATCCATAAGCTTTATGGAAACGTGCAGAAATATGGAGGACATAAACGTAGAGCACGGACAGAAGGACCTGGCTGTGACCAGATCTGTGTTCAACGTAGAGCCTTGAAATGATGGAGAAATTCTTGTTAATTTCATTCATGTTGGGTTGATGTTGTGGTCTACTGCACAACTTTGTCCAAAGAAGACACTTTTTCTAGTTGAGATGTGGCTTAGCAAAGGGTAAAAAATGCACCCTGTTGCCCAGTCTCCCAGAATACCTTGTGTCAGAGTCACACGTGTCCCGTGAGCAGCCTTTCAACCATTTTTAAACTTAAGATCTCATAAAACTGAACAAAAACTGACTTTTTGCAATGCATTTCAATCGTCATGTCTGAATGTATAGAATGGTTTTACACACTAGGGCGAGACTTAGTCATAGGTCAATTATATCTGCAAGCTGTGTGTGTGTATCTCAATGAAAACTCATATAAGACTGATACACAGTGGGATGTATTGGCTCTGTATCAGCTATATTTATACCTAAAGCACACAAAGTAGCAAAGTATAAAGCCTACTTTGTTTTTTTCTTGTTGAGAGTCTCTTGTTCTCACACAATGCCTTTAAGTCGTGTCCAGAAGAGTTTTTTGGATAAAGAAGTCTGGCATAATTCTTTATCCAGACATACGGTGACCTTTCTTTGTGGAGAATAAAAGTTTCCTTTATTTCAGCTGGCTACAGATACGCTGCGTTAATTATTAGATAACATCAGATTACAGGAAGCATTTCATTTTATGTAACCTCTCTTTGCATTTATATCTCACTGCTCAGCTGGTGTCTGTGCTTGTTTAAATGCTGGAAGGAGCTCAGACTAACATTCAACATTTCCCAATTAGACTTCAAATCAGTGCATTCACTTTTGTTCTCCTCTCTTTGACACTGTTAAAAAGAAAAGTGTTTACCCACTGTCTCTTGCTGGTTTACACCTCTGCCCCCCTCCCTCCATCACCTCACCTTTTTCTTCACCGCTGTTCTGACAGATGCCATGCTGCTGGTGGCGCAGAGGCTGGAGGGACCTTTCAACATTGAATCTGTCATGGAGCCTATTGATGTGAAGATTTCAGAGGCCATCATGAATATGCAGGATAACAGCGCTCAGGTCTCCTACAGGGTATGTCAATTACTTTTAAACCCCAGAGAACAAAAAAATAACATCTCAGACAGGTCCAGGTTTTGTCCAGCTGCAGAGAAATAAGAGTGAGTCAAAGAGAGCTGCGTCCAAGGCTGTCAAAGGTGTACAAACCGACACGTTCTAATTAAGTCCAAGTTTAGGCCTCGTATTTGAATTATACGTTTCAGTTTGGTCAGTTAATCTTAGTTCAACTAACAGTAGTTAATGTGTTTCCTGTGTTTTACTGCATTTTTCTTTCCCCACAAAATTGTAGTCAGAAGGAAAAAAAACGTAGGTGGTTGTGAAGAAATTTTTTTCTGCCTACACAGATTTGGATGCCAGCTCTCATTCAAAAGAGAAATGCTCTGCTGGCTTTCCCATGCAGCAGATGCAGTTTTGTTTATGGTTTAAGTATATGTGGTATTTTCCCAAAAGCCTGTAAAAACTTAACCCTGACATCTTAAATAGCATCGGTCACAGCCCAGAGCTGAATCACCTATCAACGTGGTCACCCAAACTTGATGGAGAGCAATGTCATGCTGGTAATGTGGGGGGGGATTCGTCACAAACCTTTACAACAACAGCACCCCCCTTCTTATTTTCTGCCTCCAGAGTAATCTAACCCTCTGACGACTGGGTGCCCGTGTTGTTGTGTAATTGCAGGTTTTTCAAGGCTGCGGCCAGCCCAAACCCGCAGGAATGACTAGGTCTGCCCGCGGTGTTTCGGATGTGTTCAACGCTCGCTTCAAGCCGTACAGCCCAGAGGAGCGGCCGACCACTGCAGCTGGCACGAGCCTGGACAGACTGGTAAGCAGACCAAGCAGAAGCTGCTGTTTTCAGGCGAGACAGCGGTTCCCTGTAAACATCGTTTGTCTTTCTGACTTGACACTGTTGATTAAAGCTGGTGATTTGCCATGGTAAGCCCCCAGAGCCGGAAATTAATTCTTTGTACTCGTCCTCCATTCAGGCCCCCTCTATCGATCTGTGTTTGTTAACGAATCAACAGCTTTACCCCGAGAGGGTAGCGGAAGGTGTTCTGCGCCGTGCTCAGCGCCCTTCTCCTCTCTGTGTACCTGGCAAACAGAAAAGAAAGCACTGAAAGAGTTGACGGATAGATTCTGTGAGGCTGACCGTATCAATTGTTTGCTGTAAAGCACACCTTTATTTTCTCTCAGATTAGCCGTATGTTTGCCAGATTGGACTTTGATACATGGATTTTCATTTCCAACAACCTTGAAGCCTAAAATGCTGCATCAGGGTAAAGGTTAACACGAAGCTGACAGACCAATTCGGCTGAGAGACAGTTCTCATCATGGATTACCTTTGCAGCCACAGTGCCCTTCCTCCCTCGCCTCTAGCCCTTTTCAAAGTGAATCTTTTCAAACTAAAGCTATTTTTATACAAAGCCAAAGATTATTTGTAATAATGACCCTTTTAGAGCAACAAACTACTTAAGCTGAGAGCCAGTCTACCATCATGTTCAAAATAATTCATCTGAGTCTATTTGTCAGGTTAATCATGGGTTGTTTAGTGAAATATTACACAAACTAAGAGGCAGCAGCTTTTTGCCAGAAGCTCCTGGAATCCCAAAACAATAAGTGAGATATTTGCTTCATTCAGTACTAATTATGTTTATGCACAATCTCATTCATTCGCCACGCAGTTTCTGATGTCTTCTATACAGCGCTTTCCTTTTTGCATGCCCATCAACGATTTCTTCCACCTACACTGAATAATTAAGCCTTTCTGTCTCCCTGCCTTTATGCTGCAAACCAGAGGATTGTTTGGAATGCGATGCAACACAGTGTAAGGTTCAAAAATTTCATACCTAATTCCTTTTTTTTTCATTTTGCTGGAGGTACTGTCCCTAACTGTTTAATGAAATCTGACTGGAAGCACATCATGTGTTTTATTATTCTGTGGTTGTGGGTGCACAGGAATGTGCTCTGAGCATAAAAGATTTACACTAAACAAGCACTGTGACCTGTAAATCCCGGCGGTATGCTGCACTTGGTGTGCTAAGTGTCAGTCATAGTGTCGTTTTCCTGTCACATGGGAGTCAGTGTCACCCAGTGTCATTGAATCTGCAGTGATGGAGTGTTTGGCTGGGTTTTAATAGAGGGCCTGATGCAGGGGGTTCTTCAGGGCTCTGTAATAGCTTCTGTGGTGAGCTGTGGAGTTTAAGTATCAGCTGTGAAACATGCCATTTTAATGTGAGGTTTCCAATACACAGGGATTTATTGAACATATGCCACGGTGTCCACAGCGAGAGAGGATTACTCTGACATGCGTTTCTGTCATCCTCTGTTCTGTGTCTATTTTGGACTCTTCCACGTCTCAGCTATCATTGCCTTATAGCTAATGGAGTCAACTCCTTGAGGAAGGCGGCCAGTGAGCAGGTGACACGACTCCATCAGAGCTGGCAGAGGGGAGAGCTGTGAAGAGCTGCTGAGAGGAGTGTTGCAGCCAGCATCTGCTCTAATGCTGGGGTGAAGTGGGGGCTCCAGACTGCTCATGAATAACCAGGCAATTAGCCTGCTGGGAGAATCTCACAAGATAGAGCTCAGTGACAGGAGCTTATTTTTGACAAACAGTAACTGCACCAGTGTGCAGAGGCAGATCCTCGCTTTATTTACACTTAAAAATAGGAAAACAGGATATTTATAAGAGAATTTAAAGAACAATTTTCTAAAACAACGCTCTAGGGGCTCGTAAAGTGACTTTCTGCAGGCAGACAGCCATTATCAATGCCTGTGTGCCAGAGGAATCAATGCTGATCATCGTGGCCACAGGAAGCCGCAAATCGTGACATTTCTGTAATGTGCTACAATTAAGGTTTGTTTACTCCATGGTGGGTGAAAAGAGAGAATTTGCTTGGTGTCTTTTGGAGGAAATCTCAGTGGCAATCAGGTGTTGGAAACTCCACATTACATGAAGTGTTTGACAACTTTTTGTCACTATCTCCAAAAGCAATACTGGTATTTTAAGTGTTAGAGTCAAATTTCAAGCATAAAATTCTCCTTTTATAGATCCGACAGATACACAGTGTAACGTCCTGAGTGTCTTTCACCTCTGTTTTTCAGTCTCCCTTAATTCCCAAGGTAAACGCCTGACTCTTAAGCTGCTAACTGCCCCACGATGTTCACCATCCAGTCGTTAACTTTGTCTCCCTGGTATTTGGGGCTGTGCAGAAAGTGTCTACCGGGTTTATTAGGGTGTTTTTTCCCCCACTGAAAACAGCTGCCTGCTGTGTCTGCAGAAAACCGAAGTGAACCCAAACAGCAAAGTTGCAGGCCGTAACACCAAAACAATGAGCTGAAACATGCTTTAAAGCTCAGCAGAGCCAAGAGAAAGTGCAGAATCAGGTAATAATTGTCTGTGGGTTCTTCGCTACAAAGGAGCCCTTTCACAACCACGGTGTGTTGTGATCTTGTGTAAATACAAAGGCGTTAATAAACCTTACTTTAACTTACATAAGCAGAGAAAACAAGTGGCTTGTACTGTAGATATTCTCAGTGTTAACTGGAGAAGACAAGCCTCTCTGAGCTTAAACTCCTGGATGGAATAACAACTTGAGGTCAGTGCAGCGTCTTGGTTGAGTGATTAAGACACACTCTTCTAGTTCAATTTAAGTTTTAGCTCTTTGTTGCATGTTATCACCTTATCCCTCTCCTCCTTTTCTCTCTTTGACTCTTCTCTGGTTTTATTACTTTAAAGCAAAAAGCCCCAAAGTCTGTCCTCCAAGCCTCTTTTTGAAATAATCCCCTCAAGGCTTCAACTATTTGTAGATTTAACGATTAGCCAATCAAGAAGAAGATAATTGCCACTTATTTTAATCATCTTATTTCAGCCATAGTCATAGTATTAGCACAAATGAGACTTTTGCTGATTCAGCTTCCTAAACAGAAGGATTTGCTGCTTTTCTTTGATCAGGACTCTTTGGTTTTGTGAGTGCTGACAAGTGCATTGTTTCAGCCAGTTGTTAAATCTTCCAAATTAAAACGGACCCTATGCTGAGCGCTTATACAAAACGTTCTCTGTCTATCGTAAATAAAACGCAGGAACAGTGTTGGCGGATCAGTCAGTCTGTGTTTTGTATTCTGAACTTTAAAGTTATGTAAGTCGCCAAAACCGTCATGTCTTGATGAGTCATGTTGTGGAAATATTGAGCGACTTACACGGTTGCTTTGGTTTGTTCAGCCAGCATTGAATTATATATGTCGATTGAGGTCGTATGTTTTAGATGCCACACACATCTGCTGTGAGCTCGTTCCAGCAGATCAAACTCAAAGTTTCAGTTCTGAATAGAAATAACTCAGGTTTTTAACTTACAACTAGCAAGATCACAGAGGAATATGTCCAAATGATGTGTACGTGACCCGAACTTATACGTGGCTTATTTTGCAGAGAAAATTTTGGTGTTAAACAGGTATTGGCGTTGTAGGCTACAAGATAGGATATGTTCTTCAAAATAAGAACAGCATGAAATACTGGATAATAGACGCTCAAGTGAAAAGTTTTCTTTATTCCAAGATATTTTTGCCTACTCATGAGAAACCTTTTTGGGCTCATGAGAAAGTGCCTCATGAGAAAGCAATGATTCATCGTAAGTTTATGTGACAAATGTCTTCTCTTCTGTCATGCAATCAGTTTTCACTTTTTTTCATAAATGAAAGTTATTACATGGTCAAATCTGGTTCAACCCCTGCAACTAAAACAATCTTAATGCCTGTCACGTCCTTTTGAAGGCGTTCAGGTTGAAAATAAGCTTGGTTAACTTCTCTTCTGTCATACTGAGGTTGAAAAAGGTTGGCAGGAAGGCTCTGCTTGGTCTCTGCTGTGTACATGGACGAACCTTGAGAGCATGAGAAGCTTTGGTGATGATATTTTGTTATCTCAAGAAATTTTTGTGAGCTCAGGTTGGCACGTAGTTATTCTTTCTGCCCATGTCACCTTGAAGTCTCTGTAAAATATGAAGATTCTGTTCATCCTTACTGAGAAGCAGCATGATTTACACGACTATTGATGTTTTTAAAAGTATCAGTGTACCTATCAAAGTTACAGCTGCATAAAGCCAACAGAACAGACCTATTTGTGTTTTTATATCAATATTTTTCTGTCAGCATTTGAGTATGAGCGATCACTAACAAGAGAAATGAGCGAGGTCGTCAGTTCATGCTTTTTTTTAACTCTGATTACTCTCATTTGAGTCTCTTTTTTTTTTGTTAAACTGATAGTTGGAAAGTTTTACCTTTGTTAAGTATCTTCAATGAATCTTTGTGCATCTGATACACCCGAGACGAAAAAGGTGAATAATAATTACTTTTTTACCTGAAGCTGTCAGCGTACGTTTTAATTGAAGCCGTTAGCTGTTATTTTCTGTACGCCTGTACGCCTGTACGCCTGTACGCCGAACACGAGGTGTATCAGTACAAAGGTGTGAGTCTTGTCTCAAAGCTGCCTCGTGCCGTCACTGAGGCAGCAGCTCTTACTGTATGTGTTTATCCTGAAGCAGAAACATGACAGTGATCTCTGCGGGAGAACATCTTTGTTGTCCCACACACGGCCCCCGTTTACATTCTGGCGCAGGATAATTACCCGTGACAGTGACACTGCTCAGCCCTGTGAAAGTTGACGATAGTTTAAAGTGTCCTTTGATAAAAACTTCTTGTCTGGGTTCAGTGCTAAGTTTGTGAGCCACACAATGTGCAAAGGATGTCGGGGAGGGCCTGCCTTCAATTCTTGTGTTTGCCTATAGAGCAGCCTGGGGGAGCGGGCCCACCTCCAGCTCAATGAGCCATGACTGTTTAATTGCCTGACATTCTGTCAGAGCACACACCCTCAAAGCTCGCAGAGAAATGGAGATTTGAAAGTCCAAAGAGGGGATAAAGGCAAAAAAAGACTGTCAGAGTCTAAGGCGTATTAAGGATAAGAGGTGGAGCTTTTAATTTGACATTTGTTACAAGTTTGGTGCAGTTCAATTTAGCCTTGTGCCTTTGTGTCCCCCTTGTGTAATACATGGCTCATACTTTATCTGTTTGGTAGCACAAACAATAAAAACAAGTCAAGACAAACAAGGGTGTTGAGAGAGTCTTCAGGGAACGAGGTTTTCATAAATAAACGCTTTGTTCTCAAACTTTTTATTCATGCATGTCATTAGGCTGTCTTTTTGAAAACAGTAAGACATGTTTCAATAATGTTTGAAATGAATTCATTAAAACATCACCAGCAAATGTTATTCATGTGCACACCCTTCCCTGAGTATTAATAAATGAAATCCAAGTCTTATGTCCAGCTCTAACATCCCGAATAAATTCACAAAGCTGACTTCTGAGAAGGGCAGCAAAATTAGATCATTTATGTCCTTAAAGAGTGGTTAAGTTTTTATCTTTAATGAAATTTACCTGATGTTGGTCGCTCTTTTAAAAGAAAGTGATGGATCTGGACTGATCATAACTACTTTCATTTTCTGTCACAGCCAGAGGAAGACAATGTTTTCATTTCAGATTTAACAAGAGTGTCTACACGGCCCATTTTCAAGTAAATGTTCAACCATAATTGAAAGCTGAAAAATGCAAGACAAGTCTTGATTATTTATCGAGCACTATGCCGCCTCTTTCTGCCACCACCTTTATTTCCAAGTCTGATTTTCACCTGATTGTTCCTCAATAGCTTCTAAATATCATATTTTTGTTTTTGTGCTCACAAATATGACAGAAGCTCGATGACTGGGCATACACATCAACTGTAAAAGCTGTGATTGTATACAAATTGTTGCTGCCTTTCATCCGTATAGATATAATTTACTCTCAACATTCTCCTTTTTTCCCTGACTGTGTCTCAGCCAAGCCAGACATTGTTTGAATTGTTGGACAAAGTAAATATTTTTGAAAACCATAGTCAAAAATTCATTCACAAACACTCAGGCATACACCCCAAGGTTAGTCGAAACTTGCCACAGCAATTCCCGACTCCTGCTCCAAACAGAAAAAAAAGCTTTGCAGAATACTGTAGAAAATAATCTTCTTGGAAACGGCCAGACACTTTTGAGAACACTCATATTGGTTTCCAATATGGAGTCAGAGCAGAAATATGTGGGGTTAAATGAGGGTAAAAAACAGAGAACTCTATTTATTTTTCAAGTTTTCTCAAACTTTGTTTGGGAAAGTTGGACTGACCTGTTCTGACTTTGAATGGTGAAACAAAATCCTGGAGCAGAATTTCTTCCTCTCTTTTAGAAATAGGCACCTGCTGGAGTGTGATTCGCCAGGAAGTCGTGACATCACAGGTCATGCCCTCCAATCCAGTTTTTTGTTTCCATGGTACAGTTTCATCATGAATTTGTGGGTGCAGCGACTGTAGTTTTTAAGGTGTGATTATGATGCAGTGAATTCCACGACAGAGTCATGTCTTTTTTAAGTTATGCCCTTAGATTTATGAATCATTCGATTTCAAGATGTATAATAACTATTATATCACTGTTTCAAAATTGTTTTAACCTTCATGCTTTGCTTAAAAGTACTTTTATATTTTTAGAACCTTTTTTTAACCAGGATTATTTCCATTTTATCTGAAAATACTTTACATGGGCATCCTGGCCAGGCAGCAGTACAAAAAGTTTCACAGAGAGCAAGACAGAAACAACAAACAACAACAAATTAAGAGTACATCAACTTATACATTAGCAGCACATTTTTCGGGTAACACTTACTGTACTATTTCATGTTTTTAACTATATTCTTTCTTGTTTGCTGCAGTAACAGTTAGTTTCCCCAATGTAGGACTGATAAAGACGAATCTTACATCATCTCATCTCATCCAAAAGAAAATTTACTGTTGATGATGAAATGCCCAAATTCCTTGCAGATTAAGGACAACAAAAACTACTCAGAAATTGTTGAGTAATTGACTCACAGTCTCTCAGAGAGTGGACAACCTCTCTATATTTTTACTTCTGAGAGACTCACTACTGAATGCTCTTTTTGTACCCTTAACTGAATCAGTGGGGAGATGTTCCTCTAGGCTTTTTTTAGAGTTTTGATGTTGCAGTCTCAACATTTTGAAAATGTTTTGCTGACTTCAAGTTGAAAAGGTGCACTTTTTTTCCATAAAACACTGAAATTGTTCACTTTAAACATTTGATATGTTAACTTAAAGTATTCTTCACCAAATGTAGAGTTTACATGATTTTCAAACCATCAAAATCTATTTTCATCAAGATTTTTGAAAATAAACAAAATAAAAGAAACAGGATAAAAGTCTTCATACTCTGTATTTGGACAACTAATGTGAAAATATCTCCACAGGAATCATTGAATAGAAAAACTGTGAAATGAAAACAAGATGAGATTTTCCAGTTTGAAAAAAAAAACACAATAAGCAGAGGGAACAGAGGTGTCACTTTGTCCACAGGGGGTGCCAAAGTTGACAACATGTAAAGTTCCTCACTACAGACTTGTAAATATCCTCTATTCTGGGACTCACCTCCCTGTGATGCAGCAACTGCTACTCAAATATTTTTCCCTTACTTCCAGATTTGCACTGTTCACACCCTTATTTGTTCCCCTGAAGAGTGAGACACAAAACATGACATCCTCACTTTTTTTTTTTGCAATGATAATGAAGTAACTGTGAATTCATTTCACTACATGATAATATGTTTTGCATCAATCCACAGTTCACATGCGTGATGACAGACGAAGTTGTGATGAGCTCAGATCAAAGGGGAAGACAACTGTTTGTGTTAAACCCTGCAGTATTGGCGTTAAATGTTTAAGTGACTCACCCATCCCCTCCTCTCTTACCAACTCAGCACAAAGATAGAGTCTGTTATGCAGCATCTTGAGGTCTGGTGTTCATGTTATTGTGCTTATAAGAGTATCGATAACTGGGAGACACTCAAGCCCAAAGAGATGATCGCCCTTCTCATCTTGGCTCTTCCTCTCTGTAAGAAAAGGTGACAGCTCTCCGGATCAATGCTGTGAATTTCTGCTTCACAGCAAGAAAGTTCAGATCTATTTTTTTCTTTTCTCTAGTTTCTTGAAGCGGCCCCTTACAGGTCACTAATCTGCTGTTGGGTGGAGCTTTGTGATTGTCTGTCTGTGTTTGTTAGAGACAGAAGTGATGTGACCAGGCTTTTACCTGCTTTGAGCTGCAGCCACCCATGACTCTGGTGAGGAGCAAGTGTGTGGACGAAGAAAAGGTGCAAGAAGGCAGTTTTTTGTTATTAGGTGGTTTGGTAAGATCGAAGGGGAAGTCTGTTGAGCTTTGAAGTGGATCCATTTTCACTCATGGTGGGGGTTTGAGATGGTGCCATCACTTTTATCCTCTGCCTCCTTTCATGTAAGGATAAATTATTCTCTCTTACACTTAGTACAGTTATGACTTGTAACAGTATAGCACTTTGTGCATGAATATTCAGTTTTACTAAGTCTTCTCTTTCATATTTTATGTCCAGTAGGAAACACTGACTAAAACATCCGTGTGTGGTTTTTGAAGTCAGTTGTCTGGAAATAAAAAAACACAACCACTCCTTTCCCAAAATCCTGACCCTAACATTATACTCCTGACGTCCAGGAACAAGCCAGTGAAACATTCTTGTTTTGGACACAGCTTAATGGAAGCAAAGTGAGCTTATCCACAGCTCCATCCTCTGAGGAGTTGTATCAACGATGCCTGCCCGAGCTCTGCAATTATGTAGATTCCACAGATTCTAACCAAACTCGTACGTTTTAGTTCTGAGACCTCGCAAAGATGGAGGAGAAATGTGGCATGAGAGTTCAGGAGATGGTTTAACTTCAATTAAAGACAGTTTTGCTCATTCATTAATGATTTTCTGTTGAAATAGATACACTCATGCCCATTCATAATAAAACTAATGAGTTTGTGTGTTTCTGTCAGGCTAACCACCTGTGCAGTAAACAGCAGTCTGTCTCGGTCAGTGGTCAGGCATGATATTTCCTCGACCAGCTGTGTTTATTGTTGGTGAAGTAAGAGAGAAAGTACCTTCTATTTCTGAAAATGTTGCAAACTCAAATGCAATCCTTTCACCACCATCTACATTTCACAACAGCCATGCACTCAAAGGCATGTGAGTGACATATCAGTACTGTACTGTTAGCTGATCCTGCAGTGAAAGTACGTTGTGTTCTCTTAGTTTCAGACCAAGCATCATGGAAAGCAGATCTGCTTTTACCTTCTGACTCATTGTCCATCAGCCACAGCTCTTTGAAGGGATATTTTCTCAGGCTGTATGTTTGTGTTTCAGGTTTACAGCTCGTCACCAGTTTGGGAAAACGGGGAAGCTTGGGTGGAGCTGGTGTGGGACAGGGTTGGATGCCAGTAAATGATATCTTTGGATTTCCCATAAAAAATGTCTGCAGTAACCAGGGGTTTTTAACATTGAAGGCGTCTTTATTCACACAAACACCAAATCTTTCACTTCATAAATTATTCCAGCCTCATTGTTCAGTGATGTGTGATGAAAATCAGGATGTAAAATCAATGACTGTTCCCTGAGACGGTCCCTGGCATTGAATATTCGATGCAGTACTCAGGAAAAGTGACAAACTTGACCAGAGCTGTCGACAGAGGGTCTTGAGTTTCATTCTTCATGAAGAGGTTGTTTCTAACACAGTGTCTGAAGGAAAACATGAAACAATTGGAGACATTTTACCACAATTTGAGTGAGTTAAGTGGAATTAGACTAATCGGAAGTAATCCCTTGGGGGGGATGATATAATGTTATAAAGTAATAACTTAAGATATCAAGTTGGACTTCCTTATTTTGATGTGTGGGAACTCAACCTCTTTCAAGAGGGGGTATTTTGCTTTTTGGCGTTATAATGTCTCTGGTACCCCTAAAGTAGTTTTATATGATTTATAGTTAAAATAAATCCCCATTTTTCTCTCACTGGTGTCTTAGAAAACCCTTATTTGACTGGCCAGAACTCTGGAGGCCTTAGTATTTGAATCAGCAATGACCTCATTCTTCAGGAAGTCTCATGAAGATCTCGTACTATTTTACGAACAAACAGTTTTGAGCTTCCGGACAGATTCAGGATTTCTGCAACAAATTAACACGTAAATGTTTGGAAATCTGTGCACATTAAGTTTCAATATCAAGCATTGTTATTTGATATCCAAATTAAAAATATTGGCAAGCAGAATACCTCCTTTTTAAAGTTGAATATCATGTCAGTTTTCTTACTGTAACAATAACATTGCACAAAAAAATTCACTTCGTGGGATTTTTGAGACATGGGTTTCTGGAGAGTTCTTCACCAAAGGACCTACAGTTTAATTTATCTCTGCCTTCTGTCGCTTTAAACTACAATTAGGTTGATGCATTTGTCTAAAACAGACTGGATGGAAGAGTTAGGGCTGTATCGTCTGAATTTCAATTATTCTAACAGACAGAAATAATGTGTGGTAGATCTTTGGGTCATCCCTCGGAGGAAGATCCTGCATTATTTATGTTTGTTAATGAACGATCTGAACTCAGAGGGTGGACTTTCACGTACCTCAGTTTGAAATAACAGAATACGTTCACATTATGGTGTTTCTACTTTGGTCCTGCAGGGGTAAAAGATCTTTATACCTCATTTATCGTAAATACATAAAGTCTTAATCTATCTCTCATCTCTGGGTAGCCAGAAATTGAACATATTGAATAAAAAGGGGGTTTGTGGAGTGGGGTAGCCTTAAAGGGACAGGAGCTGAGATGAAACATTTCAGACAGAGGCTCAAATAAGTGGTTTCTAAAACAATAGCATGAGAAAAACTGAATTTTTGAGCTGTAAATCATGTACAGATACTGTAAGGGCGCACCAGCAGGACAGTATAAAGCCTTGAAAAACACAATATCCTCTTTTCAATGTATGGAGGCTCCTCAAATCCTCTCCACTGAAATAATATAAAGGCTAAAAAAGACATAAATCAAAGAAAAGTTGACATTTGTGCTCTGAAAATAACAATTTAATGAGATGCTGTCAGGTGGCTCTAACACCCTTTACATACAGAGTAGCGGGTAGCATTTGTTGAAACTTCGTCCCAGGTCTGTCCCAAAGATGGCGTCCTTAATTCTGTGACGTCAAATGACAAACATGAATAAATAACAACACCCCCAGGAGCAGGGACTCAGCTGCCCTCAGGGTGTGATCATAAATGCATCACATATGAAAACAAATAGCTGACACAGAGCTGCCTCTGAGCGTCTCACCTGCAGAGAGAGAGAGAGTGTGTGAGCCGAGTGTGTCGTTGAATACTTAGCACAGCCCCTCCTCATCACACAGCTGAACCTTTGTGTCATAAAGAAGGTCATAATTTAATGAAAAGTCTGACGAACATGCAAGGTGACGTCTCCCATAGCGACACATCTCCATCAAACTATCAGAGAACCCAGCTCACAGCCGTTCAGAGTGCCAGAGCTCTCTGACCTTGTTCCTGTCGTGATAAGACATCACACGTGCTGTATTAAGCCAAAAGGTACAACAACAATAGAATACTTATCACACCTTTCACTGTTGTCATTCACAAAGCAGCGCCACAAATGTTGTCAAGGAGACGGGCTTTACTAGAACTCCGTGACCTTATTGAGTCTATAACATGATTGTTATCCCAAGTAAAAATCACCAGTATTTAATTCTTTTCAGTCATATTCAGACATTTTTCTTGCATGAATTTGTCTTTGTGTTCTGAAGTTTTCACATTCACACTTTAGACAAAAAATCCAACATTGATTTCAACATGGCTGAAAGTCGATTTCAAAAAGAAGAACCTTCGTCCGTATCACAAAGAATCCAGGTTTTTGAAACAACGAGGCTAACTCTTAAGAACAAGTCAAGGAGAACATTCCTACTCTAAAGGACTCTTTTATCTGACGTACAGCAAGTGTAACAGCAATGTCTTGGATCAACTTCTAATATCCAGAGGACTGTATTTCAAAGAATATAAAGGCCTTACAGTGTAAATTCTGAAAAGGTATACAAAACCATCTGAATTAAACAAAAAAAAAGATGAAGTCTGTTTAATGTCTTCCTGATATTTAAATGTGATGTGTTTCTTGGTGTTGTGCCCAGAAAAGGAAAAACATATTCATACAAGCTGTAGATAAAGAAAGAGTTGATCTAGCTGGTAACGTCTGTAGGTGGTGAGATTCACGTACAGTTTCACCTTCCTCTTGAAAAATATCCCCACGCAAGAAGTTCACCTGACGCTACCTCTTCCTGCAGTCCTTATCAAGTGCGGCAGAAAGCGACAGATGACCCACCGTCTAGACTGGAGACGGGCTCCTTCTAATTTGCATCTACCCACGGGAAAAGACGAGACAGATGCAGTCACATCTGTGATCACAGTTATGAAGATACATACATCTGTGGAGGAGATAAACATATCATTACTTTATGGATTCAGACATTTAAAATGACAAGTGTAAACAGGTTCTGTTTACTGTATGTAAACTGTAGTGTTTTTGTCTCTGTCTGAGTCACAAGAGCAAACAAAACATCTGAAGATTGAATCTAGAGTGTTCATCATGTTATCAGTCCCATCAGGCAGTTTGTCTGTTTGTTTTTTTTATCCATCATCACTGATTCTACCTGGTTTGAGACCATTAAAGATATTTAAAGCAACAATACCAGAAAAATCTTTGTACGATTTCCCAAGAAAACAATTGTTGATGTGAAGGACAGATGAAAGATAAGAGGTACTTAAGACAAAAAAAAAAATCCAAAGAGTAATTTTAAAGCTCCTGACGATTGGTATTATAGCACAGGATCCTTGTTGGTTTCTCTTTTTCCAGAGGCAAATCCTTCAAATAAGTGAGTCAGTTATAAGTTTAAGCCACTTGCCAAATGTCACACAGGCACCTTTAAGAGCCCTCTGCGGTCAAATGTTGACCACTTTTGATGTCACCTCAATATTTCACCTTGAAAAACAGTTTACCTTGCCTTGATTGGTATTTTTCAGCACACTTCACTTGGGTGATTTTACAATTATATGTTAATTTTGATTTGATGTATGAATATTGAACCTAAAATGCCATAAGAAAAAAAAATAAAAAATCAAAATCTGAGTCAGGAAAAGTTTGATTTCTTCTTTACTGTTGGTTTCAAAAGACAATGTATGAGTTTAGCAAATAACACAATTAAATACAACTACTTGCATCAAAATGCAGGAAATTATAAGCCGTTTTTGTACTATTGTACTATGTATAAAACCATCAGATGTCAAAAAGTTTTGAGGAAATTGTTGTCATGAATCACCTCACTGTTTTGACACGAAACAAAAAACCAAATTACACATCAACATTGTAATACAAACACTGTAAAAGTCACAAGCCGATCAAAACTCACTGTAGCACATGTGGTTTTTCTCCCACCTACGTAGCTCCGTGCCCCCCCCCCTGCCCTGACACTTAGAATCCAAACTACCCAACCTGCAGTGTAAATATCGCGATATAACAAATTTTTATCATCAAAAAGTTTACACAAGTACTATTGTAGAGGTATTATATGGCACACTCCTAATGTCATGATTCATTCTATCAGTAACACTTGTAAAATGTGTCATTTAAGACTTTTTAAGGTGAAATTAAAGGCCTGCTCACTGACGTTTTTAACATAAAGGGTATTACGTTTAAAGCAGAAGGTCAGCACTTATAAAATTACTTTGTACTTGGTTCCTTTTCCCTCTGCCACTAATACCGGTGCCATAAAGGCCCGGCTCAGTTCATATCTGTCAATACATTAATGAGGCACATTGGTCCTATTGCTCTCGAGGCTGCGTGTGTCTCTGGGGAGCACAGGCAGCGGGGAGAGAGCGGGCCTGCCCATGATTGCTCTGTTCTCCTCAGTGCATAGCTTCCCTTTAATCATCTCCCTTTTTCAAACTTCTCATGTTCTCGCCCCGGGCCAATCAAAAGCGCAAACTCACCACAGCTTCATCAATATTCTGTCATTTTCTCTCACTGTGGCATCATTGTGTGATAAATCTCACTCACCATGATGCACCAGATCGCCCTGTGGTTTGGATACCAGGGGAATGAGCAAATGGTTTGAGGCAGTGTGGTGAAAAACAGTGGAACACGTTTATCCTATTGTGTGTTGACAGTATGTAAATAGTACATGAGCTACAATAACTCAGAGTCATATTTCATCTCTGAGAGGAAACAAATCATTTTTTAATGCACTCAGTTTGCTCAAATAAAAACAAATATAAAGCTACAAACTGAGAGACGGGTTCAAAGATGAGGATCAATAGCAACTTTTTCCTTTTAATGAATCATTTGAGCAAAAATATCTCAAAAATTACAAAAACAGCTGCACTATTTTTTAAGTTTAAGACATGATTGTGTTCTTTTGCTGCGTTCCATGTATGCAAACCTGATCAAACCTGACTAAATTAGCCCAAGGAGACCAAAGTTGTTAGTCTGTCATCATGTGTCGCTTATAACAACATAGCTTCAGCTATTTTTAGCCCCAACAACATTTTCTTTCCTTTTTCTTCAGGTATGCTGATATTCAGCGTCACATCCAATTACTTGCATAATGAACTGTTTTTCCTACAGGACTCATGATGCTGTTGAAAGTTGAAATGAAGTCCGATGTATGGCTTGTCAAAGAGCTTGCATAAACTCAGTGCTCAGCTTTTTAGCATCAAGACTAACTTTGACAACAAAGTTGGACGGTATTGCAGCAAATCCACACTGATATACTGTGGCAATTGCATTTACACAGTGTGTGGAGTTTTTCAAGGCAATAGATTTAAATCTGAAAGACTCATAAGCGATAAATATTCATTACTGTGGTTTATTGTCTGAAAAGTTTCTGTTGCTTCCCCTCAGCATCTGACAGATCAGATTTAGCATTAAGATGTATCTCACGGTATTTTTGCTGCTCTCTTCGTCCGCCAGATATAAACAAACACAAAGTAAAAAAGCCTTTCTGGATAGAAATAACATTTCACTTTATGTCAAGTATCCATTCTTAGGAAGCGGCACAATAACCGTCTCACTGTGCTGTCCCTGACAGAGCTGTCAGCCTGAGATATAGGAATAAGATATACACACTGGCCCGGCTCAGGCTTTGTTGAGATGTCATGTTAAATCATGTTTTAGTATTCTGCCGTGGCAGCTTTATGCTGAGACATAATCAGCTGTAATCAAGGAAAACAAGGAGGGCGGCTCCAGCTGAGGGTTGAAAAAACAAGCGCACCGGCCCACAGAATGATGCTAAAAATGGGTTTATCATGAAGACATGGGCGTGTGAGCTGACGGCAGAGGACTGAACCCACCACTTGCACTGTCATATCAAACCACATTTAAGTTTGAGAGCGGTTTGGCTGTTTTCTTTCGCGTGTTTTCTCTGGTGTACCATTCCCATCTGCAGGATAAACATCTGGGCGATGCCTTTCTTGTCTCATCTGTTGTGAAGTCACAGAGGGGAAACATATTTGCTTTGGCCCTGTGCTGATGGATATTGATTGGACAAAAGCAGCACACATCTATATGCACTCGGGTAGTTACCTGCTCTGACAGTCACCTTTTGAGGTGAATGTTTCCAGACAAGGACAAAGGAGAGCAGACAAAGGCGAGACAAGTGCTACTCAAAACATTAGCACAGAGGTCGTTTGGTTTGTGTGCTTTGGGGAAGCCAATGTTGTTTCTACTCTGCCGATTTTTTAATGTGCTAAAAATGCTTCCGAGCCAGATGGTACGTCTTGGATGAGA
Organism: Thalassoma bifasciatum; assembly: GCA_008086565.1. Classification (NCBI taxonomy): domain Eukaryota; kingdom Metazoa; phylum Chordata; class Actinopteri; order Labriformes; family Labridae; genus Thalassoma; species Thalassoma bifasciatum. Next base: position 226,993 of record RPOG01000111.1, on the reverse strand, counting down.
GAATCTGCTGTTTATGGGTAGACCTGAACCAATGAGCAGTGCTTTATGACGTGTTAGACAGCAGATTAAATAGCCCAGTCCAGGGACAAACACCCAGAGGGCCTCAGCACCCTGATACTCGACACTTCAGCTCTCTACTTTCTGTCTGCATCACCACAACTTGGAGAATCTTGTAGTTTCAGGGATCTCCTCAGTCAACAATATAACTCTATCAAGAATGTGATGAAGAGGCAGAGCTATTCTTGCAGCGGCCTTCCTCCCTGTGAGAAACTATTCTCTCCGTCCTCAAAGTGGTCACTGGTCAGGGAAAGATTTAACGGCACGGCCAAGGTCTCTGCTGTGAGCAGAACCCACTCCCTGACCTCTGTAATTGAGCTGCAGGAAGAATACTGCATTCGTATCAAATGAAAAACTATTTTAATGCAGACAGGAGGAGCAGTTGCCAGGGAAAATAAGTTGATCGAGGAGTTGTCTGCCCCTTGTGGTTTGGTGGCGAGACCTGCTGCTGCCGAGTCTATGATTAGACTGAACATGCTTTCATTTAGCACAAAGTTGCAGCAGGAGGATGTGCTCTGTGTGGAGCGGTGACAAAATCCCCGGACACTCAGGGAAGAGTTCTAATTTCAGAAGGTGTGATCACTTGTAAACAATAAGAATTGTAAAAGGTGAGAATTAGCAGCTGTATGAACTTTGGCAGCAGTGTCAGCATAATGTTTTTCAAAAGGCAACTATGTTCAAATGTTTCTCTCCCATTTATTGGAAGGCAGATAGCTCATCCGGGCACGATCCCACAGCCAGATAACAGCTTTAATGCCTCTGACATTGCGATGTCGCCAGAAGTGAGGCTGCAGCTTTAAAGCCGGTGACGCGTCAGCTTTTGATCTGAGTATAGGCAAGGGCATCTGCAAAGAACCGCTGGTCATAGTACACATTTCTGCACCGAGCTGAGAGGTGGCACACAGCTGTGAGTGTGACCACGCTCACAGAAAAAAACTCGTGTCCTGCCTGTGTGAGCGTTCAACTGCATGAACACACAGAGCAATTTTATAAATAATGCAAGAAATACTTTGAGTGTCTGTAAACACACAGACTTTAAGCCTGCTAACACCATTATCTCATCGAGTCATGCTGTTGTTTTTGGAAATCATCATATTCTGCAAACACTTCCTCATGTTTGTCTGTTCAAGCTAGCCAATTAGGATATTACAGCGGGTAAACACTGTACTGTATACTGTCAGCGTGTTGAACGGGCTTTATTTAGAATGAAAGAGAAGACAGATAATTTATAGGTGAGGTTACTTTAGGATGATAAGCTTTCAGGCTGCTGCTCAGAACACTTAAATGCTTAATTAACGTTGTGTTGTGGTTTAGCTGCTCGGTAAACTTCCTGTTTGTTATGCAGGCAGATGTAGCGTGAACAGAATTACAGAGCATTGATTTGATTGTGTTTGTGATTGAATTGATAATTATTTAAAGATTGAATTCATGAATCATTAGGGGACGGAAAGATTACAGCTCATTTCCGTCTCTGCACAAGAGATGCTTAAAACATACAGAGTCCAGAGAGGAGAGACGAGTCGACTGTATGCTGTTGCATTAGGGAAGGACAAGTTTCATCCATAACTCTCTTTAATAAAGTAGTCAGGTCTCAGAGCACAAGCGTCAGATATAGACAGCTCGTATTTTCAAACCAAACACCAACCTTGACCCTAATATCAGAAAAACCGCCTTATGAAAGAAACATAAACAGAAGGTTTGGTCAGTTTAAGGCTAAACATGGCGGCAGGGCTCATAAAATATAACAGCTCCATGAAAACTTGAAAAAATCTTACATGAAAAAGAGTATTGCAAAATTCCAAGGTTTTCAATATATACATGTGAACATGCTTCACTCTGGTGGAGTTTAAAAAAAAAAAGTTAGCATTAGCGCTGCCAGCTGAAGAAGCAGTGTCAATAATACTTGATGCAATACTTGCAGGAGCATCAGCCTTAGCAGAACAGAATTATTGAACCATTTTCTGTACATTCAAATCCCAGTACACTTCAAAAATGGAAATCCAAAACAAGTTTTAAGTCTCATTTTTGAAAAAAAAGTTGTCTCACTAGTGACTAGATTGAACGTAAGTCAATTTAAGACAAAAAACAGGGAGATTTACAGAGTTACAGCAGGACACAAACAAGAAAGTGTCCAGTGAAAAACATTGCCCTGAGAATACATGAAGTAGAATAATATAATACAAGTAACTTTGAAAAAAATACTTAAAATTAAGCAAAACATAAGATAAAAAGTCCTGTGAAAGGGCCGAGATATGTTGTCCATCAGAGACGACCATCATTCCTGTCGACTTCCACCCCCACTATTTATAACAACATTTTAAATAATTTTTAGCCTCACACGAAGGCAGGGTTCATCAGAAATATGTCAACTCCATGAAAACGTGAAAAAGTATTGCATTTAGAAAGAGTGCTTTACAGAACCAAAGTTTTAAATCTATCAACATCAAAGAGTCTCTCTTCCATTTGGCTGAAAAAAGTTAGCATTTGCAGTATCATCAATATTCCAAGAAGCATAAATATTTGCACATTGAACTCATTCTGCAGTGCAAAAATAATGAAATGAAATTCAAGAAAGTGTTCATCCACTTTCAGGATATAAAATGATTAAAGTGACCCTTGATTTGCTTGTAAAGAATCAAAGATATCTATCCAATGAGTTAAGAACAATTTTTGAGTCATTTTTAAGATAGGAATGCCTTAATACAAGAGATTTAACAGGTAAATATTTTTCCTACCCCGTTTGATTTTTTTAAATTATTTACAAGCAAATTGGGTGTCATTTTGTGTTTTTATATTATGACATAAGAGATTTGTCTTGATTTTTAGAGGAATGTGGCTTGTGTTAAGTCTTAGAAGGTTTTACCAAAATAAGATGGAAACATTTGCTTAGAATTCTGTTGTTGCAGTTAGTTTTCTCTAAATGTTTCTTTTAAGTGACATTTCAGGAGCAAGGGTGTCTTATGAGGAGGGAGGTTAGGATTAATCTGAGGCCCTAATGTGTGTGTTTATTCATTTTTAAGGTATTTCAAGTGCTTGAGATTCATAACATAACTACCAAATAGTCTATGATGACACCCTCTGGCAAGGGCGTCAGTTTGTTTTGAAAAGTCATGGGGACAACAACAAAAGTAACTTCTGAGAAGTGCTGGGGACGATGACTGTAATTGGTTTCACTTTGAATAAGACTACTTTGAAATGAATCTGCGGCATAGGCTTATTTCATGTTTTATCAAAGGAAAGGGCAGCTAGTCGCAGCTCTCTTAAGACTTGGCACAAACACAAATCTACAGCAGCAGCGTGGTCTTATTTTTTTAGCCTTGTGGGGGGGGGGGGTGCTGTGTGTCTTTCCATAGCATGTGGATGGTGCGTTCAGGAGCATCAAATATTTCTGAAACACTGAAAATAACCAGGGTTACAGTGATTCACACATGAAGGATTTGTGTGTACTGGGGACACAATGACCCCTGAAATGTGATCAAGTCAGGCCTTTCTGATGATACTCTAATTCCAATTTCAATCTGGCCAATCTGTCATTACCACTCATCTGGCTCTGAAACCTTGAATTTCACTTTCTGGACTTTGATGACTGAGAGGAAGACCAAAAACAACAGAGTAATGTCAAGGAGGCACAGAGACAAAGAGAGCGAAGGACAGTTTTTTATCGATCATGACAGGAAGCCTTGTGACCGAAAGCTGAGGGAGAAAAAAATATGGCTGACGAGGAGAGAACAGAGGGTACGAAGCAGCTTCTCGCCGTAACTTTTCATCCTCAAGGTTCAAACCAATACTTCATCACGCCGTCTGTTCTTTATCTGGGACAGTTCCTCAGACAGCTACCTGCTGTTAGGGCACAAATGTGATGTAAAAAAAAACATGTTCAGTTGCATGGGAGGAAACTTCAGTGACCTGAAGGAGAGAGATGATGTAAAAAAACTCTCAATCAGGACAGAATATTTGTGAACTAAAAAATTCATCTGCTTTAGAAAAAAGCAGTTAGCTAGAGCTAAGTGCTCCTGACGCTAGTAGTCTATCAGTTTAACTGAATGGACGTCACCTATAGAAATCCAGCTAATGTTAGCGTCAGAAAAGTCCAGGATAGAGGCCGGCAGGCTTTCACAGGGAAATAATTATACATCGAAGAAGTTTTATGAAAATGTATGAATTTCCTTGGGCTTGTTGCTGCTAGAGACCATCAAATAGTATTGTAGCTCATCAGGTGTGACTGTGTGTGTGTGTGTGTGTGTGTGTGTGTGAATGGTAGCTTGATTAATCCCATCATCCATTGAAGTTGGTTATCTCTAGTTGGATGCTTTAAGACTAATATTTCGACAAATCATGTGATTTTTTTGTAATTGACTTTTTTTGTTCTTGTAACAGTATTTCACTGTAAAATCTGCTGCAACTTACAGAGTGAGGCATTTACAGTACATCATTAAAACATTACATTACATTAAAACAGCAAAAGATTGTGGGGAAAATAATAAGTAATGATTCTGTAAATGAAGAAACAATTATGATGCTTTTAAGTAAAGTAGTGGCAGATTGCTAGCTATTATTTATGCTATTAGCTATTATCTATTATTTTTGCAATTGTAGAGCAATTTATTTCTTTAAAACTTACAGCTACCTTTTTAAAGTGTAGAATTTAAAGCAAGCATAAGCAAATTGTTCAAAATAGAAAAGCAAATTTCGTCCACTCAAATTTACACATGAGTATTTTTGAGCAATTAATCTGGATGAGCTCTAATTTTCAAAAACCATTCAGTAACATTTCTTTTAAAGTTATTTTTTGAGGGCTTTTTCATGCTTTTGTTTAGAGGGGACAGTGGACAGAGCAGGAAACAGGGCAAGAGTGGAGAATGACATGCTAGAAACAGGCCACAGGCTGGGCTTGGACCTGTGCCACCGGCTCGAGGGTGAACTTCATGGGGCACGACCTAGCCCGCTAGGCCATCTGCGCCCCAGTAACAAAAAATTTAACAGTTCATGTAACTGTTATCTCATTTTAAGTTGTTTTGTTTTTTTAACACTGTTTTTATCAGGGTCTCCTTGTAATGTGATACAACCTTTAGGCAGTGTTTGTGGGACATCTGAAAGCTGTTTGCATTTTGTCACTAAATAACTAAAAGCCTCAGAAGACATCACAAGAAAGTGTCAGTCATCTGTGAAACAAGTGTGACACTGAAAATCTGCAGCGTCAAAGAGTTCTGGAAGGAACTTCTCCAAAAGAATAAATAAAAAAACATAAACTTTGTTCACATCATTTCATATATCATATCTAAAGGGACTGTGAGGGCTTTCTAAGTGATTTTGAAAAGTGTCATCTTTAGACAAATGAAAAATGAGAAATGAGATATTAAAATGAGATCCTCAGCAGTAGAATAGGTTGTTTCTAAATGCTAATTACTACCTTTCCAATTGGGTCAGACTGGATCAGACTGAATTGCAGCATGTCAAAGCCCCCCTGACAACGCCACACTGGCTGACAGAGTTAAGCATTGAGGAGAGAGATCTGTGTTTTTCTCTGCTGGAAATGATTTCTTGAATTTATTTAGTAATAATAGTGGAAGCTAATACTGGACTGTCAGAGACAGTAGAGCAGAAGAAAGCTAAACAGAAGAGTGAAAGAGCACAAGCTAAAGGCTAAAACACGAGTTAAGCTGTTTGTTGAAATGTTCAGCAGTTACACTGCAATGATCTGTTCAAACTCCAATAAATTGAAGAGCCAGCTTTGATGGTAGATGAGCACTGGCGGGACATATTCATTAACGTTATACATTGATGAGACGTCTCAGAGCACCAAGCTGTGAATAGTGTTAAACGTAGCTGGCTACTAAACTACACAACAAACTTACAAACTGACAAAGCTTGCTTGTTGTCACTTTTTAGACAACAGCACTAAATAACTGTTAACAAATACATTGCCTCACTGCATTTTGTCCGGTAAAAAGTTGTTTTGGACAAAGAAAGGTTGAGTTAAAAGGAAGACATGATCTATATCTTTCCAAACAAATACACAAGTCACGTCATCACAACAGTTTGCAGGAATCCTCCCATCAAAGGAGTCACTGAAATCCACTTCATACAGATTCTCCTCACCGTCCCTTTAACAGGCCTATAACTACTTTGCACAGCTATTGCATGATCTCTATCTCTTTGCACTTTCAGGCGGTATTATTCACTACTGACTACCAGCTTTGCTCGACAAGCCCATCCATGGTGATTAAATCTCTTGAACGCACACATGCTGCCAGGAGCGGAGCTTCTGGAGGGTCTAGGAGGGCGGTGCTCCCCTGGAAGCTGTATGTTCCATAGGGGAATCTTTTGTTTATGTCAATAATTCATGTCCTTTATGATGACTTCAAAATGAGCTAACTGTGAGTGATGCTTGAAGATCCCACTGTTGCAGACATCTGTATGCTGTAAAGCGATGTTGTGATGAGCTTTTTTTGTGTGTAAAGGGCCAGGTCTTGTGCCCTGCCCACAGATTTGTTCTACTGGTGCATACAGCTGAATTATAGTGTTTTATTAACTGCGTTTTAGATCTTTGAATGAAAATACGTCTTTTAAGCAGTTTTGCATGTTTCTGTTTGACATATCAGGTTATGTAGAAAGTTGAGCTGTTTGAGTATTTTTTTTATCTTTCTTTTCACCAAAATTTTTTTATATTACAACAGCGAGCCCACTCTCAGTGTGAGCATTTGTCCCTCCTTTATTAAGTCTCATCTAAGTCATTGTTTTAAATCAGTGTCAGTGCAGGGAACGTATTCTGTTCTTGTATTGAGAAGCTGTCTGTCATTACCCAGTGCCGTCTCTAATGATCATTTTCTTTGCTTTATGAGTTCATGGAGTCAGGTGAAGGTAGAACAATGACATAAATGATGATGGTGTGTGCCTCCCGTGCGTAAACGCTTCTATCAGCTGCTTTGTCAGCCCTCATTACGGCAGCGTAGGTATCTCACTCTGATAACACCTTTAATGTCAACACAGATTGCTGCAGCTATCACACACCGTGATTACAATCATCTTTTAGGGTGACGCTGAAAACAAATACAGTGCAATATCCTGATGTGAGTGGGTGGGGGGCGTTCTGTCTGTGATCTCCATTGTGGTTTTTTTAATGAGAATATCAGGCCTGTCAGTAATAGACAGCTGATTATAATGAGGATCTCTGCTCCACACACACTTCCTCTCCCCACACCCCTTACACCATCACCACAATCAAATTATATAATATGAGCTGCAGATTGTTGTGACATTTCGTGCTTGTTACCCATACATGTGTTTGACCTCTCTTTAGATCACATTAGGAATCGGGTGCAGTCTGGTTTAGAGGAGAATCATTGTTAAACAACTTAAGGGACATGTAATATGATGCATTTCTTCACTTTCATCCCTCATCTGTAGTTTCTCTTGGTGCTCTCATGTGCCCATTTCTCAGAAGCGTAGTGCCATCTAGTGTGCAAAGCAGCTGGTTGCATGTCTAGGCTGCTTGTTGCAGTTGTATTACTTACTGATGTGACTGACATATATGCTTTTTCAATAAAGTTTAGTTATTTTCAGCACCTATCCTTTTTATGGCTTCAGATGCAGATATTTGAGGTATGCTCAGTTCATAGAATACTTTAATTTTCTATATTTGTCTAAAGAGATAGAGTTTTATGCGCCTGCAGAGAGCTAAAGAAGTGTTTTTCAATGGTTAAACATTTGTTTATATGCAACAGCTATGCACATTATTTTCAATTAACTGCAAATTAGATTAAATCGCAATATGGCCTGCTGCAATATTTTAATCGCAGACAGTGCAATGTTTCTTAAACCTCAAATATGTCAGAATACCAGGAAAAGTTTTTGCAGTAGATGTTTCATGCTCAACATCAGCATTACTCAACCAAAGAGCCAAATTTTTTAAGTGGTGAAAAGTGGCAAAGCAGCTATAAATAGCGATAAAAATATGTTAAAGTTGACAAAAAAGGTCTAAAAAGGGCTGCTAAAATTTTGGAAAGGGACAAAAATTGGGGGAAAACATGGAATATAGTCAAAGAGAAGCAAAAAAATGGTCCAAGCCAATGAACAATAGTTGACTAGATATGCAAAAAGCGGTCACGAGTAGCAAAAATAGTATTGTGTGCATAAAAATTAACATTGTTTGAGTTTTTTTAACAACATTAAGATGGGGAACCCAAAGATAATCACACAATAAATAGAAATCGCAATATAGGGAAAAATAATCGCAATTGGATCACTTTTGCAAATTGTTTAGCCCCAATAATCAGATCACTCAGGCTTTTTCAGTGACTCTGATAATGGCAGCTTCATGTTAAGTGTATCTGCTCATTATCAATTTACATTTCTAAATGTGATCACGCAAATTTCTACTTTCTCAGTTTTTGCCACCTGATCCTGACACAAACTGTGAATCTCCCCTCGTTTAACCAAACTTAATATGTGAGCTTTAGTCAAACATTGCCAGTCAATCTCTCGCATTGAGCGCAGCCTTGACCCTCTGGGCAGTATCAGAGCCGCTGAAGTGCTTTGGCATCAGTGTGACAGGATTAACACATCAAAAGCAGAGTCGGGGCCTACAGCAGCGTCACACAGGCAGTACAGCACCTTTCATGTTCTGCTCAGGTTCACCACAATTTCACGTAAGCCAACAGCAAGTCAGACGGAAAAAGATAATGGGGCCAACCTGCTGCTATCAGGCTCTCCCTCAGCTTCAGTGAAATATGTCAAATTCTGTGTTTGATGAAAGATTGGGAGTTCAACAGGCTCAAGTCAGGGAACGATATCTGACTGTGTCACATGGCCAGGATGCAAAGGAGCATTTAAGTCTGACACTGAAGCTGAAATTATTGCTGCGAGCGTGCATGGTTTTACGTTTCATGATGCAAACATTAGATAGTGAACACGGAGGGAAAATTAAACCTGAATAATTTGTAAGGGGGGGTCAGAGGGTTAAAATGTCTCAGGGTTAAATTCTAACTTTCATAATCCTCTGATAAGATGTGGTGAAAAGTGGAGGTGAGGCAGTTTTATAATCAGGTTACAAATGAGATGTTTCCAGAGGGCTTCAGTGAAAACACAGCCGACTATACTCACGCTTTTTCATATACATTCAGAAAAATTATCTTTCCGTTCTGTACTTTCTTGGAGCATCATCAAAGATATATTAATATTTAATAAAGGCACAAAGCTTAAAGACAGAATTTAAAGAATCATGCTGTTTGAGGAGTTTGTCATATTTTGAAAAATGACCCGGTCAAACTCAGAGTTATTTTTAGAGGAGCAGTTTTTTCCTTGAGCGATTTCATGTCTGGTTAAATAAATATCAAATTTGCAACATTTTTCAAGGTGAGAATTTAAAATTGCTCTTTTAGCATGAATGAAATTGAGACAAAAAACACTAAAGTGTAAAAATGAGATTTATCCTCTTATAGATGTATCCAGCATCCACTTTTGTGGACTCTCAGACCCATGAAACTTCATTTTTTTTAACTTTCATGTGTCACATTTAAAGACCTTTCCTTCATCAACTTTTGGTGGTTTCACAACTTAATATGAACAACAGCACCTATAACTAAAAACCAATAGCTAACTAATAGCTTAACACTAAAAACATAATTTGCTGTACAAAGACAAGGCTTTGTTATGATACTTATTAGATCTTATTTATATTAAGGAAAAATAAAAAATGCACACCAGACAAAAGCTCAAGTCTCAAGAGGTTATAGGGAAAAATAAAAGGCATATTTGTGTCAGCTTTTGTTGTGTTTTTATTGTGTGTTGGTTTATATAAAATCTACCACTTTTTTATTTTTATGCATGAAATTCACATTTTCACTTTTTTGTCCAAAACTTGTGACTTTTTCTCCGTTTTGTGTAAAATCTCTGGGTGTATTTTTTTTTCAAAGCTTTCACTGTGTACTCCCTCATATTTGGGCCATGAGGTGAGGAAGTGCAGCTCTGACTCTACCTTCCCAGCGTGTGTCACATTGGGAATATTGTGTCTCCTCCTCTGGCACACGACGCTGTGTGCCAACCTTCTTCGCAGTCTGGCTGAGCTCGCCAAGTCTGTATTTAGGATATTTGACTGTAGTCAGGCTCTTTTGGGGTCAGGTTACTAATTAGTTTACTGTGTGTCATTCTTGACTGTAGCTCTTCTAGCTTTGTCAAACCTCAAACTGTATTTGTTTTTACAGCGTATTTCCCTCGTCTAATGACCCTTGTCTCTGCTCAGGTGGTTGACATAAAAGAGAAACTGAAGTTGTCAAAGAAATTTTGGTCCAACCTGCCGGAGGCGATGTGTGTGGAGGACAGAGTGACCGCTGGAAATGCCAGTGAAGAGGAGTGCTGGAACGGACACACAAAGGGCAGGTGAGTGCACCAAGAGCTGGGGGCTAATGCAGGCTACAACAAAGGTTATTTTTTAAAGTCTCAACTCATTTTAATCTGTGTAATCATAGAACTGAGGATCTGATTGTTTCCTCTCACTGACCTAAATGTAGCTATGTGTGGCTTAGCCTACTTTTTCCTCTGATGTAATGCAAAGTGTAGTCTCCTGAACACAGATCTGTTCACTCACACTTAAAATTTTGGTGTAATCAACTTAGATTATTTCTTTGCATTTTTTTCCCCAGTATTAAATTTTCACTCTGGACTTAAACCTAAATCCAGCAGGGTGTGTCCCATTAACGTCATATGAACAGATGAAAATTTGCATGAGCGTTTTGAATGCCTGCAGCAGTTGCTTATAACCCACTTAAATGATTTGCATTTCCTATATTGAAGACATCAGCTGTATGTTGAAAAGCATTCATGAATTTAATTTCCCCCTAAAGCTCATGATTTGACCATATATGTCAGTTTTGGATGTGAATAAAAAGATTCAGGGGTGTGTGTTACCCAGAATGACGTCTGCTTATGAGAAACAAATGCTGTTGTGTTAGTCAGTTTGTGGAATGTACTCACATGACAGCTTGATGCATATTTATCAAACAGAGATGCAGGCAGCTGACTGTGTTTTCCCCCTTGAGAAATATCAGAATGTTACCCGACATGATGAGGTCAAGTGTTGAAATCTCCAGCACCATTTTATCCTCAGAGAGCCCTTTTCAAGTGCTTCATAATACAGAGAAAAACACCAGAATTAAGCCTGCCTCACATTCTTCATGACCTCTGAATGTAAAAGTTTGATTTTTATTTTGTTTTTTTTCCTCTGAAGGTACTTTCCTGAAGTCCAAAAGGATGGACTGACAAACCAGGTGAATAATCCAGAGGTGGTCGTAGACATCACGCGCCCAGACACCTTCATCCGCCAGCAGATCATGGCTCTGAGAGTGATGACCAACAAGTTAAAAAACGCCTACAATGGCAACGACATCTACTTCCAAGACTCAAGTAAGCACTTTTGCTCTCTTTCCAGACACAATGCATCTTTTCTCTTACTCAGGACTCTATTTTTAGTCCTGCCCCTCGCTGCCCCGGTCGGTCAAGTTCACACCCCAGCTTGTCAGTCATGTTGACGAGCTGTCTGCTCCGAAATGCTACCTAACCTTGTGACAGAGCCAATCAGGATCAGCGAGGAGGCAGAAGGAGAAAGTAATAACCACAGGCTGTTTGTAGTGTGAAAGACTGAAGAGTCAGTTAAAGGCTGTTAGGAGACAGAACATTTTCAATGCCAGTAACCTTTTAAACAACCCTGCAAACACAGGAAAAAAATCATGTTTGGCATTGGAATTGTTGTTGTTTTTTTGGACTTCCAGCTTTAAAGTTGATCTGTTGAGCTTGTTAGAAAATCAGCTTAGCATTGATTGTAAATTTGTGCCCAACCTAATAAGTGTTATCCCAAGATTTATTCCTCTCTTAACTGCTTTGGATCTCAACCACCTACTGGAAAACATACAGTATTATATATACAGTAGAGCCTGGCCAAAAAAAGTCACCACCTGGATCTACCTAAGGAAATAAGTAAAAGCCTCCTATTGGCTAATTACTGTATGGGCAATTATCTTTCAGCTGGTTAACAATTTGTTTAACTCCAGCTGATGCAATGAGTAACTTCTAATTTCTTAAACAACCATGGAGGAAGACACATCCTGTGGTTGTGGAAAAGATGTTAGTTTGTTTAAGAAGGGTCAAATCATTGGCATCAAGCAGAGAAAACATCTAAGGAGATTGATGCAGAAATGACTGAAATTGGGTTGAGAACTGTCCAATGCATTACTAAAAACTCTAAGGATGTGGGGAACACTCGTTTTCCAGAAAGAAATGTGGTAAGAAGAAAATCCTGAATGATTGTGATTGGTGTTCACTTAAATATTTGGCCATATCAAATCAAAGAAAAATCACAGCAGAACTCGGGAGCCAAAGGTGGTCCAACGAAATATTAGTCCGTGACCTTTTATTTTGGTGGAGACTTTCTTTTTGGCCAGGCAGTGTAGTTAAATGCTTGTAGTTAAATAGTTGTGCTTGGCTGCAGTATACCCTGAGTTTTAAAAGAAGCCTTTCAAATACATGCTGTCATCAGAGCATTATTACATTTTTTAAAATAGTGTCTGATTTTATCTCCTCTGTGCTTAACCTGGCTCGTGTCCTTCACAGGTGATGAAGGCAGTGGCTCAGGCAGCGGCAGCGGCTGCACAGACGTCTGCCCCACAGAAACGGACAGTGCCCCCACCGAAGCCCCGGTGGTGGAAGCCGACCGGAGCGGGCCTGTGGGTGATTCGGCCCCGCTCCGTGCTTCCTCTGTAGCCCTGCCAACCATGCTGGCCCTCTCAGCCCTGGCACTCCACCGACAATGGAGATAATGCTGGAGGAAGCAGCTAAACATGGACAGCAGGGTTCTCTCTTTTTTCATTTTTGCAGTTTTTTGTATTCAGGCAGATTGGAGCTACAGTCCAGCAGACAGTATCCAGACTACTGGTCTCACAGCTAGAGGAGTCGGCTCTGAGAACGAGAGCAGTCATGCATCATGATTTCCCACTTTCCCAAAGATCGTACAGTGCCAGTCTTAGACTTGATATTTTACGGCATCACCTCTTCATCTAACCCTGATGCCAACCCCACAAACTCTGCTTCAGAGACGTCTTGCACATATGGCAGGTGTTAATGTAGGTCTCCATGTGGAAAGTTACGACCCGTTCTTTGATTGTTTTTAGTTTTTTAATGCAAAAAAAAATGTTTGTGTGTTTAAAATGTTGAGAATGTGGTTATTTGATGCATCAAAAAGAGGCACTTGAGAACTGTTAATATATGTTTAACAGAATATTTTGAGAAATAGAAATATAAGGATGATGTTCCCAAAGGGGAAAATTCAGGAACATGAGGTTTCATTTCATTTCATTCTAACCGAATCCTTCAGTCATTGTCACTAAATCATGTGCCAATCATTCGTTTTTGGTAACAAGGAAAAAACATAAAAGTCTGATATTGATCTGAGTTTTCATGAATCCATGCAAGCTCAAAACATCATTATACCATCACTGCAGGTTAAGTTTTTCTGGGTCTGCTCATAGTTATCCACTTTAACTGTTTAACAGCCGCCTTGTTCTAAAATTCACATTTTGTATAAAAGAAAATAAGAGGAAAAAAATGGAAAAATGTTAAGACTGGCTTTTTTTTATCATGCATTCGCCTTGCAACAAATTTATAATCTGCAAAATATTTGTATATCATGCTGGTTTCTCAGGCTCGGCTTAAGGAGCAGACTACCTGGTCTGAATTTACACAAAAGAAGAGAAGGAAGGAAAGAGTATCAGAACACAGGACTGGTGGTTCTGTGGTGTTTTGGAATGCAGGTCCTGGTTTTGACTTCATTTATTTTTGTTAGGGAGGACAAAGGAGTACGGGTTAAAGTAGGTGAGTTTTTAATTCATGTGTTGTCATCTTAGTGATAAAAAGCATCTGAAATCTGTGCACCAAGCTAATTAATCAGAGTTTTTGGACAGTTTATTGATCACAGATATCCAAACTGCTCCTAGAATAATAAAGGGAGGGTTGAAAACTTTTGGGAATTTTTGAAGTGGTAATTTTTGAAAATATGAATTTTCTGGCTTGTATTGACTGCATATACCTGGTCATATACACATATAAATATGTAACATTTTGGTTTGTTACAAGCAGACATGCATGCAAACATGTCTAATGCAATGTTTTGAAATGACATTATAATTGAATTTCCAGAAATTTTCCCCTAACTGACTCTGTCACAAAAATTGACATATTTGTCATGAGCAAACATATACGTCTGACACAACAATAATGAATGACACTAATCCGTTTTTAGAACTTGAATGGTTTCACATAACAACAAAAATCATGAATGGTGCAAAAAAAAAAGAAGAGTCAGGTGTTTACGCAACAGCCGTTATACATTCTTTACGACCCCTCAGCACCACCGAGAAAAAGTCCAAAAATGTCAAAATATTTAGTTTATCATCACTTCAGGCCGTGCTTTCTACTTCTCAAAGACATGGTCCTCGTCGTCTTTTACTGCTGCTCTCTCATGATGACTGGCCATCATCTTCAATGTCACAAAATAGATTCTTTCACATAACAACAAAGAACAAGGATAGTGAAAAATGAAAGATATTTTTAAAAATCAATAAAAAGAAAAACAAATCATTTATGTTTTTGGCGAACAATATCCTGAAATTTCCAATAGCTAAAATTCCCATGAAAATTTGCAGAAGACTTCCCTAAAATTTGCTGGAAATTTTCCAACCCTTTGCAGCCCTAACTAGAAGACGAACTAACAGAGAAACATCCCCCTTTGTTCAGCATAGACATGGACCGAATTCTCTATAGAACCACCACCTCTGAAGAAAGTCTTGTGTTGCTGTTAAGTTTATGTTAATTATTTGTAATTAGGTCTTTAAAAAACCCTCTTTCATTCTGTGGTTTGTCTTTAAACAAGTACAAATTGTTTTATTTCCTGGAATCCTTTATTTGCACAAACAGGGAGGACAGGAACAAAACAAGGTGGCACGTTGGTGTGTGTTATTGTTCGCCAAAGCTGATCAAACTACATTCACAGTCATTGAGATGTGCATTTAAGTGTTTAAGAAGCTGAAATACTAGTGAATAGTATTACAAGGTGAATTAAAGTAGATTGCTTTTTGTTTTTTCACCACAGTTATGCAAAAGTGTAGGACTTATTAAAAAAGAAGTGGCAAACAGCACATGGTGGTTACTGGAAATGCAAAGAAAAGGCACCTAAATTTATCTGTAAAGCTTGAATGGTTGTGTCTGCAGCACAGACAGGCTTGAAGCCGACCACAGTCACCTGTGAAATGAGAATCTGTGGAGACCGGACAGGCCTGAATGCTCCGCTGAAGCTCCTCAGTAGAGCGTACTTACAGAGAATGTGAGAGGCCTGGCACTGCTGAGGGGGGCGGACAAAAAGCAGCCGCTATGTACGTCCACTGTTCTCTGAGAGCCCGTCAGCTCCATAACCATCAGGCCAGCTAAGCTTACATATCCACAGAATTAACGCCCTTCGCAGTATATTCATGAATATGTGTTGAGCTTTTTTAAATTATTGCACTCATGATAGTGTTTTCATCAGCATTGCAAGAAGAAGAGTTGATGTGCCAAATGTGTCATTTGAAAGGATTCTTTATTATGAGTGAAGATCTTACAGGATGCCCTTTTTATGTTTTGTATCATTGAACTTTTCATGGTAATATTTTTGCAGAAAAACATTGAACACAGATGTCTGTTCAGACAAATTACCTATAAAATAGAAGTAGCAGGAAACGCTGTAAGATGACATTTTTTACAATCAATGCATTGCTGTGTGAGGTCAAATCCTGATGAGGTAAAGTTAGTTTCATGTTTGAATTTGAATTCAAACCAAGAGGGCAGAGAAGGAAGTAGAGAAAATATGCCTTATTGTTTTTCAGTGCAATTAAGATTTGTGTTTTGTTACTGTTCTTGACAATAAATATTTATTAAAAACATCCCAACAGATTCGTGTTTGTGGTTTTTTAAAATAAAATACACCAAATGTTTAAGTGTACAATGATTTAGATTAATCCCACTGTGTTAAATCCCTATCATTACTTTCATTGGATTCTATTCGATTCACATTATTGTGTTATTAAATTACACAGACTACCAAGACTACCCAGTTATTATTATTTTACAGGATTATTTTTCTCTCTTGACCATAGAGCGTTTTCGATCAGCTGCTCCATCTCCCTTAGGTAGGTATAAGGACTGAAGTGCGACAGGTGAGCATCTACGCTTCCTCTGTGTACTTTCTGGTTGTGAAGTCTGCTTTTATCAGAGGTTCAAAGCCTCTGTTTCTCCTCTGACGCAGCCAGAGCACAAAGATAAGGAGAAGCACCAGGAGACCGATGAAGATTCCCCCCAGAGTGGAGCCCAGAACAAACACACTCGGGCCTCCATCTGCCTCTGCAAAGAAATACAGGTGGATATGTCAATCTTTGTACACGTCCTTTACAGTCAAAAATCAAATAATATCAGTTAATGTTTTAAAACAGGCTAGGCTAACTAGATTCTGTCTGGCATCATATTTACTCTGATTTATGATTAAAGCAGCTTTAGTCTGACCTTCACATTTACTGTTTGCTCCTGTTTACAGTTTACAAACTAAGCTAAACTAACCAACTCTAATCTCATATTCCCTGCTATTGATCTCATTTAACTCAGCAATAAAGTATTTAATCACATTGTAAAGTCAAACCAATTGAAAAGTGAAAACAACACTTGCTTACCATCCAGGGCCACAGCGTAGGAATACCCCAGCTGCTCAGAGGGAATGTAAATTTCCTCGTTAGTGATCGCAGGGAAGAAGGGAACCATGTTGTAGTCCTTATTGTGACCAATGGGGGCCATCTGATCAGGGAAGGTCGCATTTGATGGAGCAAACCTTTTCATCCACTCATCAAAGATGGCGTCAGTGAAGGCATGAAGCACCTGCAAGAACATATCCAGAAACGTCAGCAGCAACAACAACACATTGACAGTGTCTTTTCAGAGTAAATCTTGAAATGAGAATCACCACAAAGATGGGGTCGTTAGCTGCAGAGTGAGACATGGAGCTGGTCCCATTGACCAAATCATGGACCAGGTTGTGAAGGTTCATGACGGACTCATCCAGCTGTCCATCTGGCTTTTCATAGCCTTCAAGAGCGTTCCTGTAATGACACATCAAATAGATCTCTTAGGACTAATGTTGAACCAGCAGATACTAGGGCTGTCAAACGATTAAAAATTTTAATTGAGTTAATTACAGCTAAACAATTAATTAATCGTAATTAATCACAGTCCAAATTATCCCCAAAATAAGACATATTTTTCTGTAAATTATTGTTAGAATGGAAAGAAATGACACAAGGCGGATATATACTGTACATCAACATACTGTATTTGTTCATTACAACCATAAATTCACACTGGATGGCATTAATATTGATCAAGAACATTATTTATTTTAGGCAGTATTCTTTTTTCTCTTCAAAATCAACAAGATGTTTTCTTTCTGCAAATTACTATCTGCTTATTTATTGTTCCATCTGTATTCTTCTTAAACTGAAATTCCCCATCCAATGGCCAACCTGCTCTTCCTCCATGTTTACATTCACCGCACGCATGCATCCGCTCTGCTTACTGCACGTCACTGCTAAGTGGTATTATGGGATATGGAGGCGGGTCATTCTGCGCATGCGTCAAATGCGTTAAAATTTTTAACGGCACTAATTCTAAATATTAATTATCGCCCGCTAACGCGATAATTTTGACAGCAGTAGCAGATACACAATCAGTTTATCAGCATATGAGTTTTACCTAAAACTGGAGGAGGAGTTTGTGTAGTAAGGAGAAGTGTCAAAGTCTCTGATTCCAAGGCAGCTTCTGACATCATTCATGGTAGGCAGAGACATGTTTCCTCTGTCCATAATCCCTCTCTGGATGAAGCCCTCAGTGGTGCCATTGCAGAGGGTCACTAGCCGGTTGTAGTCATCCAAACTAAAAAACACAAACATATTAAATGTTTAACCTCTCTTAATTGTTTGTATCCCATGTTTTCTCTCTGTCAGATTTTTTCATGTTGACCTGTTACATATCGTCCCCCATCGGGAGAATCTGGACTGGCTGCTGATGAAGGATGGGTTGTTGGGGTCTCTTCCCCCCAGCATGTTGTCATTGCAGACGTCACACTCTGTTTGTCCTGTGGCGAAGTTCCAGTACGGGATGGCGAAGTTTGGATTACCAGTCAACCTCTGGAGGGATTTAAACAAATTCATAAGTATTACTTTAAATCAGAAGAGAAAATGTGTTTATTAATTAGGGGTATTATTTCCAAGTATTGGCTTTTACCTCCTCTTGAATCTGATCAATGTGGGACTTTAATCGCTAAAACCTTATAATTAGATCAGTCACTTTTTAAAGTGTGATTTAATCACAGACATAAATTTCATGTTCAGCATGTTGCTACTCTGTATTTTATAATGTTTCTGTATTTTTTTTTATTTGAACAATAAAACCTATATGCAGGAATATAAATTTAATCTACAATAATAAATGTTGAAAAAAACTATATAAGAATGCTAATTTGGTGCTAACCCTGCAGCCACCCTTTGGGTAGTCCACCCTCGTCTGGAAACTGTGGACACGCCCCTGCTTTTGATGAGTCTTAAAGACTTTAAATCTGTTCTTGGATCTATAATCCAAATATTCCTTGAAGAAACTCTCTCTGAACTTTCTCTGACCCACACTCCCTTTTTCTTAGTTCTTTGTAAGAGACTGTTTCGAACAGGGTGTGTGATTTACTGTGAGGGTTAGACCATATAACACCCTTGGCTTCAATTTGGGTGTGATGTTTAACATGACGTACCTATAAATGTTCAGTGTTTCTATGTCACATAGATCTTTTTGACAAAAGAAAAAGTGGTTTTATTGATCCTATTCAGTCATGCTAAGAAATTTAATTGTTGAGCACATACCTGTAGCTCTCTTTCCAAGGTGAGAAGGTGATACCTGTGCCAGGTGATGAACGCTGGTCCTTTGTGTGAGAAATCAATGGCTTTGAAAGGACGACCGGGACCTGCAGGGAAACAAAGTGATCCATGAGTTAATCTATGTGATCACAAGGCATTCATGTGCACATTCCACACCAATAGCTGTGAAAGAGATATTATAATACTTTGTAATCCATCTGGCTCTGATTTCACACAAAATCCTTGGAGTCAAAGTGGGAAATGAAGGAAATCAAAACAAACTTAGGCAGTTTCAGAACCAAGGTTATGCCTTAGTTTTTATTCCATCTCTTTATATTTCTGCTCTTTTCCTGATCCTATTTCTGTCCTGGACTTAATAGAGACAGTGGACCTCATGGTATAACCGATTTTGCAGTAATATGTTTTAAAAAATGGCCTCATTTACCCAAGAGAGTGTCCCTGACAGAGTAGTAGTGCTGCCAGACGAATAAGTCATAAACAGAGATGTTGGCTACTTGTGGTTCATTGCCATTTGGTCCCAATAGGCCCAGCCAGTGCTCGGTGGCGATGACGTAGTCTGGGTGGATGCTGTTCTTAGCCAGATCCAAAGCATCCAAGAACTCCTGGAGCTCCTCGGGGGTCAGGGAGTGGATGTTCTTTCGCACCACAGGAGTCTTCCTCTGGTCACAGTTTGGTCCTATCCAGCCAAATTTACACTGCCCGCAGTCGAAGCCTGAGAAGTTTCCTATAACACAGAGAGTGACTCCCCCTGTTAGATCATTTCTATGCAGATGATGTTGTAAGTTTAACAGGACTCACCTGAACAGCATCTTGATAACAGTAACAAGACTCACCATTACACCGGCATGTCTGGTTGAAGAATTTGGTCGGCCACCTCTCTCTGTCATCCACATTCCTCAAACTGTAAGGTCCTCCCCACGGCTTCTCATCCACTTGAACAGTCACACAGCTTCCTCTCCCCGTCAGCACGCCACACACGTCGGCAGGATCTGAACCCAGAGCTGGGCAGCACTGCTTGGACTGGATCGCCTGGACTGTGCAGCAAGCGCGTGGAAACTGAGCCTGGGCTGGCTTCAACCAGAGCAGCAAACACAGAAGACTCAGACCCAGAGCGTTCTTCATATTTCACCTGTTTGTCTCCACTATCTGTCAGATCAGTTTGTGCATCAAATTGGAGCAGAAATACGGTCGATTAGTTCCTCCAGAAGAGTGTGGAATCTCAGTCTGCTACGGTCCCCAGTTGTGTATCTTGGAATTAGATTCAGTAATACTTTTTAACATCAGTGGAAACACTTAAAGCCGAATCATGTCGTGTTCCACTTGGTTTCATGCACATTAAGAAAGCCTCTAATTTCTGCTCTCGCTTTTGTAGAGCTTTAGGAGGATTAAGCCACTGGTCTTGTGATGATCACCTGACGGCAGAGCTGGGAGTTGGACTCAGATCTGGGTGAATAGGGAGGAACAGCCTGGAGGGACTATAAATTGTTGTGTAGAGACTTTGTTCCAAAGACTGAATTGGGTCTGATTTCATGCCTTGTAGAAAATACAAGAATGAAAAAAGAAAAACAAGAACACCACACAAGATTTGTTTTTCGATTTGGACAGAATACACAGACACCTTCAGCCACATCTGGTCTGCAGTACATCAAATCTTATTGGATGAAAAATAATGTAGGGGGATTTTTTAACACATTTTAAAGAGAAATATTGTCTTGTAGCTTTTACATTAATTTATGGAGTCACCCTTAACTGTTATGATTAAAGAAGTGATGCAAATTCAACAAAAAAAAAAAAGAAAATCAACCAGAGCCCTTCTCTTAACTGTGGTTTTAATCTCTTTTGGAGGGTGAGAAATAACTTAAATCCAACCACAAATAAGTGTTCAGATCTTTTTTGGAGCTTGTCATTGATGAGGGGTCACTCACATTGTCAGCAAACCTCCCCCTGAGGTCTCAGCTGACACCCTTTACTGCACATGTGAGCTACAGAGAAAATAACTGTAAGCACTGTCTCATGTTCTACTTTTTAAAGATCGGCTGGTATTCTTCCAACTGCATTGCTATTTAAATTTCATTTTTTCCACAATTTAGAGTGAAATATTGTTGTTTTTTTCTACCTGTATTTGTGCTGCTGTAATGTTGAATGCATAGAGATAAGCTTGTAAACAGAAGCTCATATCACAAATGTAATCCTCCATTCCTCTTACATGAATCACCTCTAAATGCTCCAGATTCATTCAGTGACCTTCTGGATGGATCCCAACCAGGTTAGGAACTCATGGATTACTGTTAGAATAACCCCAAGTAGCACAATGCTACACAGGCATCCATGAGTAGTTTTTACAAATCTTAAAAAAAGGTTACATTTCCTAAAGTTTGAATTCTGTTGTATTCATGTGAAAGACACTTAGGAAAAATGTGCAGTAAATGCAAACAAGTCTGTTGAACTTAATTTTTTTTTTTTTTTTTTTTAAGAATCAAAATCAAATATTCTGGGTGTCTGATCCACATTTAATCCTCCATTCACTCCAGATTTGCTTTTTCCTTTCTTTGATTTTAGAGTTTTGCTCAGATTACTCTTCATGCATGATGGAAAATTTATAGACAGATTACATACACTATGTATCCCCCTTTGCTTTAGAGATGTTTAACAATACAAGATTATGTGATTTGGATCTAATCAACTTAAACTGAACAAAATACTCACATCCCTTTAAGAGTCTTACTAAAATAACTTCCCAAAGGCATGCAGAATAGAATAAAGATTTTTGCTAAGTCAAACAGATGATTACATTCTTTGATTACATGGCAGGATTTGTAGACGAGTGGCCATTAAACACTAAAAGTATCTTTTCAGGATGCCAAGCTCAGGGGCTGTAAGGTCAAATTCTGTCATCATTTCTTTTTTTTTTCTTATTAGGTCATAAAAGACGTCCAACAGCTATAACCTTAGAGATCCTTAAAGGATCCTAAAGAGATCCTTATTTTACAATAACTGTTTTTAAGAAAAGAGCAAAACAACAGTTTTATAGTTAACACGATATCGTGACACATGCACAATCATTAACACTTCTGAGGCAATAGTAAGAATTTAGCTAATGAATAGATGCTGCATCACCCTTTTGCACCATGCATATGAAAGATAGCGCCCATCTTGATTGAAGTGGCTATGAGGAGAAGTGGATTATAGTGACTCCCTTCAGACGTAAGACTTACGCAATGGCTTATTTATCAATAGTTTGCCTGTTGTTTGGAACGTGACAACTAGCAAACTTTGTGAGTTTGTACCATAGTTTAGTAGCTGGCTACATTTAGCACTACTCATACATAGACATATCAGTACAATGTAATTTTGATGAATCCTGGTCATGTCCTGCCAGTGCTCATCTACCCAGCAGAGCAAATGTAACCTAGCACTTCATTTTATTGATAAACTCTCAGGTTTGAACAGATCACTGCAGTATAACTGCAGCATGTGGGTTCAAATGGGTAATATTTTGAGATTTTATCATTAAACAAATAAAACATTTTTACCACATAAACACACAAAAGTATCCAACATTGGTACCATTAAAGACTGATACCAATTACCAGGCATCAGTACCATACTGATTAAAATGTGAAAGGTACCCATCTCTTGTTGGAATGAACATTCTTAGCCTTTAGCTCGTGCTCTATCATTCACCTTTTTAGCTTTCTTCTGCTCTTCTGTCACTTTTCTGTCTTCTAGTCCAGCACCTGCTTCCACTATTTCTACCTAGACCTTGCTTCTCACAGAGGGCGTGGCACAGAGACTTCACCACATTATGAATCACCTGTCAAGCCCGACCCGTCTAGTCCCGATTAGGAAGCTAGGAATTCGCATTTAGAAATAACCTGTTTTAGCGCTGATGACCTCATTTTAAAATGGGGATTATGATTGGGCATATATCTGTATATGAGACCTTTTTGAAATCACTCATAAAGCCCTCACGGTCCCTTTGAACTTTTACACTGCAGTGTAAGTGAGATTGCACTTGTGACTAAAATGAGGAGAATCACCTGCTCCGTGTTTTCATCACTGAGGGTCTTAAGGCTGCTCTTATCTCACTGAGAATCATTATGATTCTGAGAAAAAATTCTTGAAGTCCTATTGAAAAAAAAGCATCAAATATCTCAAAGCTGCATTGTTGAGAGTGAGAGACTCCTGCTTACATTTTCCTCTTTGACCTGCTCTGCTGATACATTCCTGTGGCACAGCATGTGACTGCTGACAGTATAAGTACATGTTATATTAAGAGTTAAGGGCAGCTTTAGCCCGCCACAATGAATAGATGCAGTTTTTTAATGTTTTTTCCCGCTACATTTGTTAATATACATACAAATTTAAAACAGACCTCAGAATTAGATTTGATTATTGAGTCCATTATCAAATCAATGGCTCCCATCCTTTTGCAAAATCACACTTTAAGTTACAAATGTTTTGATTGTGCAGCCTTATGTCCCACACTCTGTATCCAAACTTGGAAATATTAGATCTTCAGGTTTCAGAAATCAACAACAAACTGCTAAATACTCTGAGAGTGTTCAGTGCTGGACAGATATGCGAGCCCCTGTGCCTGAGACAGACAGAAACACGGCCCCTCTGACAGAGAGCTCATGTGTGACCACTGAGTCTTTTACACAAGCGACCCTGTGGGGTTCACTGCACTCCAGAGGATTAGTGAGCCGAATTCCAGGAAAGAGTCAGATGGAATGTCTCACAGAAATAATTTCACATAATTTTTTTCAGCAAACACGTCAATAAGTGTAAAAACACAGAGGAAAATTAAGGAAGAAGCCCCAGGTGTTTTTTATGACTAATGAAATTACGAAAGACTTGATTGTTTTTTATCACAGTTGCGGTTCATCATGTGGAGGAAAATCAGATGTTTAGCAGGCAAAAGCAGGATCTATTCTAACGCAGTATGGGAACATAAATCCTATAAATTCTTATTGAAATAAAACCAAACCAAAACTATTTTGTGGGAAAACACGAGTGCTTTAATAACAAAAAACACTGTTACATAAAGTCTTTCAGATACTTCAGATGTGTTGTTAAGGCCAAAGATCCTTGAATCTTTGAAAACCATCCGTAGTATTTTCTAAAAACACTTAAGCAAAGCTGCCAATGTCTCATTTGCATGTTTTAAATATGAAAAAAATCAGATAAAATGATACTAAAAGCACTAGAAAACTATTTTTCAAACAACATTTTTCTTTCTCATATAATGTGCGTCATTATTCATTCAAGATGGTGTAAACTTGAATGGCTGAATTAACCTCTTCTGCAAAAAATATCAATGTATCTTTTCATTATCTGAGGAAAATCATTGTTCTTCTCCGAGATTTTACTGGTAAATTTCCATTTCTTTAACTGAAATCTTGAAAACGTGTAAATAACCAGGATCCATTATTTCCCCTGAAACACAGGATGGTGCCAGAGAGCCACGGAGAAACAAGCTGCTGTGTTTCATATAGTTCAAGACTCAACTGAGTGAGTGAAAAAATGTTGTTTTTAATAAAAGAACCTTGAGTCTTTACTATCAAAATTCAAATGTTTGTTTAGGACAGAATGAGAAAACATATTTATCTGAGTTTAAAGAAACAACATGGAGATGTTTATCATACAAAACACGTAATGAAGAGACTTTTATTTGCATAACACTTAACAAACTCTTTGCATCCATTTATCATCTTTTCATACAGTTCCTCTCCATCATAAGGACGAATAATACTCAGTGATGCATCATTAAAGCAAAACAAAAGAAACCATTTAGTTGATAGTGTTTCAAAAGGAGAGTTTCAAAGGGAGCTGATGATTCATTTCTGAAATGATCCACCTGTTACCATGAGGATAGAGAAATGCACCTATTTGTTTGACAGCTCTGAATATTACACTTAACCCACTCTGCATACATTTTAGAGCGGGACCTGTTGGTTAGGTAATAAGAGACCTTTTGAAATCTGAATTGTGGGTACTTCAGCTACATTTTGGGACATAAGTGTACTAGAAATGGATGGAAAAAAAAATCACTACCAATGTAAATAATTATTGCATTATTAACATCTAGTTAGCAGTTAAAACATTATTCAGAAAACAACAAGAAAATTGGGATCTACTTTAGAGGCTGCACTGGACTGCTGGCTTCCATCTCTACAATTAAATCTCATTTCTTTCAAGCAAATTGTCTTGTTTTGGGTATTTTGATTTCAAAAAATAACACGAAATATCTATATTTCAAACAAAAATTGTCAGGAGACAGAATAAGCAGTTTTTGCAGATCAGACAATTCTTTTTAGATCTCATCTATACAATGTTTTATCTGTTGTAACCTTCAAAATAAAGGCCAGGCCAAAAATTATCTGCTTCTACTTTTATTACAGATACTTGACCATTCACTTATTGACATGAATGTACTTTTAATTTGAATTGAACACCAGCATAAGCTATACTAAATGCATGTTTGAAATCTCTGTCTTATCTTGAAAAAAGGTTAAGAAAGATGTGATATACTAACAGGAACAATCATCTCTACTTTTCATTTTTTATGCATTATTTCATCATTTTAGGTCAATTTTTCCCAACTTTCCTAATTGAAAACATCGATAATTATCATTTTTGAGGTCTTGCAGTGGTTATAATTTAATAATATTTTGGGAAGATACATTTTATGTTGTGTTGTAACTTTTACAAGGAAGATATTTTTGAACATCAAGCAAGAAAAAAAATGGAAGCTTTCAAAATATGAAGTGGTTTTTGTGGCAATTCTAGTATGCCACTTCTCTGTCAGTATATTTCACAGTTAGAGGAGAAGTGATGCTGCTCACTCAGAGGGCTGGATGCAGTTTCCGTAGACAATAGCAGGGGGGCAGTGTTGCTGTTTCCGGCGACCCCGGTTCAGTGGAATAACTGGCCCTAACAGTTTGCATTTCCTTCAGGATGCTCCACGAAATATGCCATGAAATAGTCTAGGATTGGACATCTTTGTACTTTAACTGTCACCATTTCAAATTTCAACCATGCCGAGCAGTGACTGACAGAATATACAGCGGACTGGGTGGTATGCAGCCGTATGAAATGACTAGCCTGCATAGAGTTTTAATCCTCTTTAAGACTCCTATCCATCTCCAAATTAATATCTAGGGGCCACATATTCCTCTGCACTAGTTTGTACTCTGTATAACCCACTTCTCCTGCAAACTGATCAAATTATCCACTGGAAAATAAGATTAATAGTTATGCTGTGAAACATGCTTGAGGTCAATTATTTGGGAGATTTTTGCGATAAACTCATTACACTATAATGCTGATTTGAGGACGAGCAGCATGAAGAACAGAGCTGTGGATTAATTGCCATTAAAGGTCAACATGCGTTCAAATTGATGAAGATGCTATCCGTTTTCATCAGTATATGGGAAACCTATAATGCTCATTACATGCATTTAAATGAGTCTGTCCTAATTACTAATCAGTCTCTTGTACCATTAGAGATGGAAATTAGAACTACAAAACAGACCCCTGGGCATCATTCACTCAGAATATATTAGAGTTTCTTTTAACTCGAGTGTTGGCATTTAAAAGATGGAAAAAAAGCCTCAAAACTTTGTCAAATATTAGAATATTTCAGGCGTAAGTGTCAGTTTTTATCACTCAAGCTTAAATCTTTGCAAGTGTGTGACACTAAAGAGCACTTGTTTGTGAACATAACAGAGCAGTGTGATATATTTTGTTCATCCGGCTTCTTAAAAAACAAAACTATACTGTTTATTTTGCTATGCCCCAATCAGAATATTGGCTAGACCCTTCAGTGATTCTTTCTTCAGTGATTCCCGCCCACCTCTCTGGCAGCTTACCGATTTACATTTGAGCATAATGCAGGCATTAGAGGAGGCACAAGGCAGCCCTGATAAGTTACAAAGTGCTCCAGGGGTAAACCTCGTAAGAGAGGGTTTGGAGTTATTTACAGCGTTCAAATCCTTCAAAAATTCATGTCTGGAGGATGAGATTGGTTTTGCAGTTGATGCTTTGCACACAAAGCAAACACAATACACATGGAGGGTGTTTAGCTCCAAATGACCAGATGACATTAATTCTAATTGACTGATCTCATCCCATGCTTAGGACCAGTGTGTGTGATACTGCTCAGGACACAAGGGCCCTGTCAAGGCACAATGTTCCACACAAAGCAGCAAAACACAAACACTAAAGACTGGCTTAAGAAATGAGGAACACACAGGGCTAAAAATGATTTTTAAATGCAATTTAATTTTCAATGAAGCAATACTTAAGTTGTATGGCATTTTCTATTCAGAGATATGTTTTGATTGTGCAATTCTCATAATAAGAGTGCTTGGAAATTGCAGAGCCCTTACAAAGGAGGTTAAAGGCAATGGAATTCCTGCTTATCAGAAATGCTCTCTGTACAGTTGTTCCATTTGAAATGCATTTAATTGCAAATAGAAAAGAGGTGAGAGAAAGGCAACAATGCGAGGGTCTGAAGCATTTTCTCGTCTGCTTTGAGTGAGCGTATTCAAATCTTTGCAGGGCAGACAATGAAGGAAAGGAATCGTGCTCTGAATAGCCTCCCTCTCTCGCTCTCACTGCCTCTCTCTCTCTCTTGCTCTCTCTCTCTCTGCTTTTCATTCCCAAGCCAATTCACAGCCGTCTTCTTCTCTGCTTGTTTAGGGCGGGCTTTCCACTCGCAGCTCAAACTTCCTCGCCACCGCGGAACAACACAATCCACCTGATAGCGCACATATGTTGTCACTCCAGCTCCCCTCGGAGATCAGCGCATCATCTGCATATCGTTGTTCTCACAAATCTTCACGCCACACTCAGAGGCCGTGGTTTGCACCCACTTGTTCAACAAGGATGACACTCCTTACGCGGCTTTTTCCAGGCCTTTCCTCATAAGCCATGGCCAAGCCTTGACCCAGGATCCCGCTCCCTGCTCGCTTCACCGAGGGGAGGAGTATCTGGGGGATCATGGGACACTAAGTGCTTGAAGGCTGCGCCTTTGTTGGGTAAAGCCAGGGGAGAGAACACCCCCAACAGATATGCTGACAGTCTCAGGGGAGCAAGGAGAAGAAGTTGAAGCAAGAAAAGTGCACCCTTCAAACTTTCCAGTGCAGTGCTAGGAATTCTATTTTTTCTCAACAAAGATTTATACATATTTATACAAGCCCAAATACTGATAGGAAGGTGGTCGGAAAAAAAATCTTGGAATTGCAGAGGTAAACTATATGTAAATGCCATAAAGTAATAGACTTGTAGTGCAAATCACACCATTTTATCTTTAATTTTGCTTTCGTACCCTCCCCACTCCCCCCCATCCTCTTTCCTCTGGCTTAAAGGTGCATCAGAGATATGCATTTAAGCATATTCAGAACACGGGGCGTGAAATTAAATGTGTGGCAGAGTGAGAAAAATATACAGACGCTGGAGATGCCTTAAAAATAGTCATTTATGCAGATGGAGAGGAGTGAAATCATTTGCAATGGGATGACCCTCTCTCCAAGCATTTCTCCCCTCACTGTTCTTCCCTAATCTTGCACTGTATCTTCATTTTTCATTGAACTCGCCAGTTTGCTGCTAAGCAGCCTTGTAGATAAGGCAAAGTGCTAAAAGGAGACGACAGAAGGAGCTCAGTGGGCCCGTTTCTATTGCACTTTCACCCAAGGCAATGGGCAGAATTTAACGGATTCCTTCCAACATATGTTTTTGCCAGATAAGTAAACAGTGTGTGTCGGAAATGAAAAAAAAGCATTTGCAATTTAATGACATTACAGCTCCCAGCTTAGCCCGCCGTGCTGCGAGGCGAGGAGCAGAGAAAGGGGAGAGCGGAAGAATGGAACCGGGTGTCATCAATGTTTTTTTTTCTTTTCCCTTGCAAGCAGCAGCACTGAATTCTTCTTATTCTTTTCAAACCCCTTCCCTTCTCCATCCCTTCCTGCTATTTTGTTCTCTTGCCCATAGTTTCCTTGCCTTTGTCGGAATGAAATTATCTATTATTTTATTCAGAAAACTTGTCTTCCCTCTGCCATTCTACCCTCTCCAACATCTGATTCCCTCAGATTTCTTGAGCTAAAAACACATCAACCCTGGCCGAGGGTGCTCTCTCTCTCTCTCTCTCTCTCTGTTCCTCCCCCTCCCTCTTCTCCCCCTTCACCCTCCTTTGTCTGGCTTCATCAAAGTGCAATAGATGCTTGGCACAATAAAGAAGAGCAAGCCTCCATGTTGTCATATCGTTGGGACCAGCAGTAGGTGATGAGTTGGAGAGAGAATCACCTCAGAGAGTCTATATATCACCCATCCGTCCTATGTGAAACTCACTGATTTTCCTCTTTTCTCCCTGCCGGCTGTCAGGCAGCTGCCTTATTATAGAAGGCTAATTGTGCAGGAAAGCAGATTATGAGAGTGGTAGGATGTACTCCTTGACCATGTGCTAATGTGATGACAAGTTTGGGGACCCTCTAAGCAAAAGGCGTCGCACGCCAGGGCACTTTTGGCACCGGCTATAATCTGCCTTTGGTATTAACTCAGCAAACCGGCTTGTTTGAGTATGGATCAATCGCTCGCTCATTATTTTTACAAGAAAGCTTTATATTCAAGGCGCTTTCCTGGTGTTGATCTCTCATTAACCATGCTATGTAAATGCACTGGCAATCCCTGTGTAAGGGATACGTCACCCCAGGGCCCGAGCTTGCAGAAGCATGTTAAGGAGAAGAAGAAGGGGCAGGAAATTTGGGTCAGTCGCCTTCGCCAAAACTTGAATTTCAGGTTCTTTTTTTTTTTCCTGCTTAAAGCCCCCCTGCTCAGCTTTTCTCTTTTAATGTGTTTTTGTTTGGTGATGTTATGTTTTAAATGTCAGCCCTGGAGCTGTCCAGCAATTTAGGAGGCACAAAAAGCCCTGTCTCAGTGTCGCTTCCAAGTGTTCATGTTACCTCTGTAATCGCTGCTGGCTGCAACATTACACACACTCCATTCACTGCCGCTCTTTTATCACCTCCCAGTGTATTCACCGAACAGGTAGAAGGTTAGATGGGGTCAGAATCAGGTGATAATATTACAGGAAAAACACAATCGCATGATTAGCCGTGGCGAGTCATTAGCCGCGTGCTAAGCTAACCTGTTTTTCGAGCGGGAAAGGCCGTGACAGGTGACACTGGATGTGGAATCTGCACGAATTGAATTGGCTGTCAGGATGCATTGTGCATCAAATTAAGGAGGAAATATTTCAACTTGTTTACTCATTTCTTACACACACATGCTAACACGCTGCTTAGACATCTGTTTGCTTGACAAGAGATCAGGTTGCACGTGGTGCGAGAGATCCAGGATTCTGCCATATTTGGCTCGGCTGAGCGCTGGCATGTGAATGACGCAACAGGAAAATGAACCTGACAGCACCAGGCAGCGGCTCGGCGTTTCTTTAGTGCCCTACATACATAAATCTCTTATTATTGCTGTGTGTTAACGATGTATATTTTTACACCTGTCTGCGCTAATATCAAAGTGTAGAGGCTGGCTTTGAGACGTTCAAGTTCATTTGTGTCCCCTGTGAGAGTTTGTATGGGTGCCATCTCTTTTGGAGGGGTAGAAAAATATCGCTGCTATTCCCAGGTTTCATTTTATTTTGAAAGGGCCTGTCAAAGGGCACTGTTGCACTTGACCCATTTTTATTTTTCTGTACAACCGTGAATTAAAACGCTGCAAAGTTTGAAACTCATCCGTGGAGCTGTCATACAGAACAGCAGTTCAATGCTACAGGCTCTATCTTTATCATCACTTCATTTGCCAGTGGTAACTCAGACAGATATATGCCCTGCAGAAGCTGAATGAAAGCATGTGTCTTTCATGTGCAATAAAAAAAAGAGTACATTTAAAGAGGAGGACCTCTTAGTTGCTCAAAAGCGATAGAGACAGATGTCTCTCTGTCTGCAGGTACTTCAGTTTCTCCCAGCCTTGCCACATTTTGTTAGTAGCACAGTGAGAGTGAAGGCCAGACTTTTGATTGCTTCCCCCTGTTTCACATCCTTTTGTGGACCCCTTTTCTTCCTGCGCACACAAGCAAACAAAGCAAGCATAAATACAATGTTCAAAAGCCATTTACCTTCAAAATAACCCTTTTTCTGGTAACAAAGAACATGGAAAATTTTTCCACAACACAATGCGACTTGGCACAGCGTGATGATGCGGCTGAAGAGTATACAGGGTTTCTGAAGGACCCTGCCGTGTGATGTCTGGTTGGACCATTCATAATAGATTTGTTCTGAGGACCTTCACATTGCCTCCCAATTAAGGTATGAAGTCATGCTCCTTCATCAGTATAACTAATGGCACGTTTCACCAGGCGGCCATGTTTGAGAGATTAAAGACATGTTTTTGCACGTGTTGGATTTTCTGCTGAATATGATAAGGTGTCCACACAAATTATTGCTTTCCTGTTGTTGAGGTGCAAACACTCAGATTCTTCATCGTCATCGCTGAGGCATTTTAGCAAAGCTGGAGGAAAATCTGACAGCTGCAGACACAAGAATAACATTGACCTGAGAATTCAGAGAACCCCCTTTTGATTTCAGACTTGAGATTCTGCACTCAAACTTTCCAACATTTCATAACACAGAGATTAGCAAAGACGTATCGTTTGGCAGAAATCTATTTCACCACCGTTAATTACAACAAGGCTGCAAAATTTGACTGCTAAACCACGATATCACAATACAAGGTGTGAATCCCAAATCAAGCTTTGCTGCCTATAATCCTGTTAAAATGTAATAAATAATCCCTGTGAATTAATGTTGGCAATATTTCATTTTAATAAGTTCTTGTAAAATGAAGACTGAGAGAGAAAGAGAGAGAGGGAGAGGGAGGGAAGAAATTGATGGCATTACAGCTCACTCACTTCAAGTGTGGCTGTGAGTGTGCAGGCAGGAGGAAATCATTCCTTCTCATTAAAGGTGCAATCTTGGAGCCCCGCAGATCTTTGTTGTAATAACTGGGGAAAAAATAATCTCTTTTTATTGATAGGCACATGTAGCAGTGAGTATGCCAAGTGACAGGTACTTATCTTTTCTGCCTGTGTCCTGTGTTAAAGGAAGATATAATTCTTTGTGACTACTCCTCGGGGCATCGGCTCTTCAACTTCATTATTTCGACTCATGATAGATATATTTTTCCTTAAAAACCTGAGAATTAATGGGAGAGCCGGCAATCTCTGCCAGCGGTCATTTGGAAATGGAACAAAAAATGTCACGTCAGTTTAAAGAACATTTTTTAAGGCTGCTCGCTTACATTATTCTAATTTCCTGATGGATTCACAGAGTAATCCAATGCCTCATGTTTTAGGTTGTTAATGTAATGATTTCAGAGACTACCTGGCAGCTACTGGATCTTTTGAAGAAGTCTAATCATGTCAGAAATTCAATTGTGTCACCTCACAACATCTGAACTTCCTTTTTTTCCTTAAGTTAAGAGCGCTTGTGTACTGTGTATTTATATTAAACAGCCCTTACAATGCCCCAACATGCCTGTTAAATCCTGCTGCCTCTTATAATACCGGATATAAGTTGGAGTTATTAGTGCAGTGAGTTCCTTCTAACAGCAGTGGGAGCTTTAGAGTCAGCCAGCCTGATCACAGTCTCTGTTCACACATTTCACATTGTTCTATATACAGTGGCTCATGGGGGTCTCATGGCACAACTTAAAATCGACACTGGTATCTTTAAAAATGGTCTGAAAACCTGTACTCCAGACACTTTCCAGACTTTTTGAAAATGTCATTGTTTATCTAATTTTCTTTATACATTTTTGATTAATTTCCCCCAGACTCCACATTTTGATGACTGAAGTCATTTCAATGCCTGTTTTAAATCACACCCCTCTGACATGAATCTGAAAATAACCAAAAATATTTTCCTCAAATACTTCCCCAGCTCTTAACCTTACTGAATAAGAGTATATGAAATATTAAAGTGAAATCAAATGATTGTAAAAAAAATTCTAAATTGATATGACAGGGCTCCACAAGACTTCTCACTTGAACTCAACAATCATACCCCAAAACCAACAAAAGGGAGTTTGTTATAAATGAAATAGTTATTACTTCTTTTTTCTGGGCAAAAAAAGGTTTGATTACAAAAAAAGAAAAAAAGAAAAGAAAAAAATAATTGAAATCTCAGGAATTTAAAAATGGGATGCCAGAGAATTGACTTTCCATGTGAGACCTCTCAATTTATGAATATAATCAAGAAGAGCCGTACACAACAACCTGTGCTGGCTTTAAAGCATATACATCCTGCAAACTTGCCCTAATATCAAATAGTGAAATTTGGATCAAGTGCTCCTCAAAAAAATCAACATAAACAGATTGAATTATCTTGATAAGATAAGATAAGGTAAGACTTTATCGATCCATAGGAGGAAATTCAGAAACGTAATTTACCTCTGTTTAAGTGAACAGGACTATTACAAGTGTTTTCCACTCCTAGACATCATTGATATCAGATTTTTTTTTTATGAAATTGGGGTGAAGCTGATTGATAAAAATTACATAGTGCAATTTTTAGCTGTTACAAAGATCTTAGCAATCTGGGTTAAAAAATTTCACTTCAAGGAAAATTATCCTTGTGGCCATCAAAATAAAATTGTTAGAGGACTCTAAAGTGGTCATGTTGCATCATCATCTTGTTCTTTTTTGACAGCGCATTAGCGTATGATCATTCTCATCCTGAACATCAGTCTTTAACTGATAACTCTTGTTGATTTTATATATTTTAAAGGCCTAACTGGAGCGAGCACTGCAAAAAAGGAATGCAGCGGGATGTGGCATCAAGTCAACAGTGTACAAACATTACCAATACAAAATAAATCATCAAATAAGTTAAAGAATAAACGACTTAATATGCTATTTTTAAAGTAGAAAAATAGATAAATAGTCCACTGAAGATGTGACTTTTAAATTGTTCACATAAATTTGTAAACGAGAGCTGTTATTTTGCTGATGTTTTTGGATGCCAGACATTCTTTCACCGCAGCTCACTCATCTCACCTGCTTTAACTCAGGATTTGCTCACCTACTCCCCCCTCCACCCCTCCTTCCACCCATCTGCCCCCAACCTAATCTAAGCACTCCCCTCCCTGAACTCCGGCGGGGTTCATCGACTTATTGCATTATGTACTATTAAACAAACTTGGACTTCTTAAAGGCAGAGACAGACTTCAGAGGCTGTGCCATGTTTGTAGGGATGGACTGTACAGTACACGCACACACACACACATACACGCACTTTTCTCATTTCTCCCGGTGACCTTGGGCACAGTGACACGTACGGTTTTCAGGCTTTGATTTGCCAC
Source organism: Thalassoma bifasciatum (assembly GCA_008086565.1). Classification (NCBI taxonomy): domain Eukaryota; kingdom Metazoa; phylum Chordata; class Actinopteri; order Labriformes; family Labridae; genus Thalassoma; species Thalassoma bifasciatum. Next base: position 192,575 of record RPOG01000111.1, on the reverse strand, counting down.
GTCGAAGGTGTTGCGGAAAAGGTGCAATGCAAGATAATTTTGGGCATTTTTTCCCTCCTGGGAGCATAGAGAAGTAAGAAATAGAGCAGGAGATTACAGGTAATATGGCACACAGCCTTCATAGACATTCTTGACCCGACCCTGATGATGGAGAGATTGCTGGAGGAGAGACTTTTCACACTTTGATTTAGCTAAAATGAGATGGAGAAGCCAGTGATCAGACTCTTTGAGGTTCTGGCTGTGTATCTCACAAATGCTACGACATCCCAGGTGAGCGAGGAGCAGACTGCTGCAAACAAATAGAGAAAAAACATCCTCAAAGAGGTGATATTGATGTATTATTCATGTCAGAAAAAAAAACCCTAAAATGATCCATCTACAGCCATTGAAGCCAGGTGATAATCCACACGCTGGTGGGGCAGCCTGGGGCGAATTAGGGATGAGGAAACCATTGTACATCCCTCTGAGGTCAACATGGTTGAACCGGTGATACATATGTATGTTAATTTGCCTAATCTCACTTCTACAAATGTCTTACAGGCACATAAAGGGTTTAACACTAAGACATAATGATATCAGGGCATCAGACGGGCGGCTTATGAAAACATGAGGCAGACACAGCTTTAAATCTGCTGTTGAGACCTTTGTATTGCCTGTCACTTTAACTGCAGTAAATACTGAGGCCAGCTTTTAAAATTTTATTCAACCATATTTATAATTTTAGGTCTTTATTTATCCCCTTAAAGAAAGCAGTGGTTGTTTGAGTCATTGCTCGTGGTTTGGAATAATCTCACACATTTTTTGGCCTTTTTTTGCAAATTTATACTCGCTATTTGAATGTTTTGATGGCATGACATGCTGTGAGATGCAATAAAATGGACGTAAATGACTTAAATACATTCAAATAGTTTTGAATGGCTCCTCAAAAGCATGTAAACACTTATATTTTCATCTTTTACACGTCTCCAAGGCTGAAAGTAAGTAGCGTGATTACTGCAGACTTCTGGTTCTCTCTTAGAGACAAGTGTGTTAAATTTAATTTAATCCACATTTGATCAGAAAAACTGCTTTGTTTTGTATTGTTTTATCTTCATTCTCCACATTATTATTACAAATCTTAAATACTTTACAAGATCCTAACTGAACCCTAATGCAGACTTTTATCCCTCTATCATCTATTCAGCAACATGAGACTATGACTTTAAAAGAAATCATGAAAATGTGAAATATTCAAATTTCAGTTTTAAGACAGGGGTGCCAATCTCACAGGATACAACTCTAACACTTTGCATTTAGGTTTTCAGTATAATAGTTTTAGGAAATTCAGATTTTTTTCAAAAATGACTCACTTAGTAAATCAGATTTTTGCCCTTGATTACATCCTGTGAAAAACTTTAACTCAAGAGTGAAATCATTTCAAGAAATCAAAAAAAGGAACTTTTCTCCCACTCATTTCCATACTTGCATCCCCACCTTTCACATCCTGCCTTCAACTTAGACAGAAAAAAAACATAGGCTATCTATTCAAAAGGCATTTAGTCCATTTCTTTCTTGGCCGGTAAACCCATTCATCAATTGTTCTGGCTTGTAGATTGCATTCTAATGCTAATCTAGCGTGTTAAATATCTTTTTGTTCCCCTTTCACCGTTTTGTCATTCAGTTTATCCAGTTTTGGCCACCCATTTTATTTATTTATGCGCCTGCTTCTATTCATGCGCTCATGTATTTTTTATTATGTTGTTTCACTGTCATGCAGTGTCAACTCACTCCATTCACTGTGGGCTACTTGAAGGGCTTGCAGGGACAAAGCGTGTACACATTGCACTGCTATTCACTCCGGCCAGCTGGATCGGCTGAAAAAAAAAGCTTGTGAAAAGAAATCCTCCACAACGGACACAGAAGAAGTGCACAATGCTAACAGTTTTCCAAATACCACTGATTGCTTTCATCACAATGAGGGAGAGCAGCCGCTTTTGCTGAGCTCCACTTCAACAAACAACACCCTCACAAAACCTCCCAACCCACGTTTTGTTCCCACACAAAACCTCCTCGACCGTCTAAACGCTCCCAGAGCTTAAAAAAAAGTTCTCTCGGCTTTCTTCCCCCTTTTTCTTAAGGGAAAAATAATAAAAGGCTAAAGAAAGAGAAGGAATGGGCACTGAACTCATAATGCAGGTCCTTTTACTGACTTGACGACCTTTTATTTTACCTCTTACAAAACTATTTTCAATCAAACTTCAACTTGTACATTTTTATACACTATAATTTAGTTAAATTAGCAGGTTTAAAAAAACTACAAATTTACCGTAAATAATTAGAAAATTAAATTAAAACACGGATAAGAAATTGCAGGTTTTTCTTCAGCCTGTAATTTCCTGACATGAAGTGTAAACGCCAATAGTTTTAACAGCTTTTTATTTAGACTGTAAATGCAACACAAGGTCATTCTGCGCGTCATTTTCGGGGCCAAGAAGGAAGTTCCGTGGAGAGGAGTGATCGGGGTGTCACAATGGAGAACAGAGTGCTCAAAGGGTTTAATTAACCGTGACGGAGATAATTATCCCTGGACTGTCCAAATTAGTTTTGCATAATCGCTCTGATCCTTATGAATTAATCTCTCAGAGCCAGCTAGCGGGGCCGGGTAGCTTTAGAAAACGTACATTGCACGTTGTGGATGTTTAAATTTGAATTTTACGCGCACGCGTAAAAGCGCACGGCCTCCTTCTCCGGACAGGTGATGCTTTCATCTTAGAATAAACGTTTTCCTCGTTGCGCACTCACACATTACACTTTTTGAAACCTCAAAGAAGAGCTTGTTCCTGATTTCTCCTCCTTCCTGGGAAAATAAAAGCCTCTAGTACCTCACAGTTTTATCTTCCTCCCTATTCACGATTAAAATTGTGATAAATAAGGTTTTGGCTCTTGATTACAATGGCTTGATTTAGACTCCCCCTCACACACACCCACCAAAGTAATGGCTTTCAAAGCGCGGACAAAAGCGGCCTTTAGAGGATACCTTACACTTCACCTGGGCTGCAGGAGGAAAAAAGAAAGATAACAATCTTGTTCATCTCATCAAGAACTACAGCCGCTTTTCCCTTCCGTTTCATCCGAATACGCTTTATTGTAGTCCTTTTTTGCTCAACAGGTGAACAGTAGCAATAGGCTGAAGTATACAGAACGGAGGTTAAAGAAAACACAAAACATACAAATCTTTTAAGAGTTAGTTAAAAATGTTTTTTTTCCTGTTGCACATGATACGAGGAGTGGGAGTGAGGCATCAATATGAGATCTTTGAGTAAACTTCCATGTGCATTTTAAATTAAACCTTTTCACTGTTTAAAGGAGGGGAGAAAAAAGTTGCAATGCACAGGAAATGAAAACCACCTTCAAAATAAATTACATCCTCTACGTTTCATGTGCAAATGTCACAGAACTAGTCGTGTCCTTTTTAAAATTGTCCGGGTCACCATAGATTCCACTAAACAATAAATATTACAGACACCTATAAAACGGTTTAAAAACTCAAAATATACACCGGATTTCTAGTGAAATTCGCAGGTCTGCTGGCCCTAGATCTCAAACACTAAGCCTATAACGGCAAATAAACTAGAGTCATTTTTATCTGTACACATTTACAGTCAGTGAAGAGGGCAGAAATGTTGTGACAATCCTCCTTGATCCGTGAATAATAACCCATTGAGATTGAGGAGATGTGGTGATCCTGTGATTGCTGCGTGTGCTGCCCTTCAGTCCAACAGGTCAGTCGAGCAGGTGCAACTTGCAAAAAGATATAAATGGAACAGGGTACCTTTGCAAAAAAAATGTTTTCACATAGAAGGGCAAGCTGCTCTTCTTCCTTTGAGTCCTTTTCCTCAGAGCTGATAGCTGAGGAATAATAGATTAGAGAGTTCTCTAAATAAGCATTACCTTAGATAAAGGCAGTAATCAATATACATACACATGTGATATCTGAGACGACGAGCACTTCATCACATGTACAAGTTTGTGCATGCATAATAAAACTCTTGCATGAATAGCTTTTTTTTGTTCTTTTCACATTGTGTTGTCTTTCAGGAGTCCAGTCTGGGCCTATCATAACGCTGCAGCATACGCAGGATACGGTTCAAGCTGAGGTTTGCCCATCCCGGGCAGCAGGATGTATGCTAAGGGCGGCTGGAGTCCCGCAGAGGGCCAGCCCGTACAGTTACAAGGGATCATGTAGCCTGGATTTCCAGGAGACGGGTGCGAGTGAGTGTGGGTGTGCGTCCCGCCACCTACACTGCCAGTCCCGGTGGTGAAAGCCGTGGCGCCTCCAGGAGGGTAACCCAACGGGGACGCGTATGGAAACGAAGGCGGGGAAAGCTCGGTCATCTTTGATCCCAGGTCGAAAAACGAGTATGGGTTCGTGGACATGGAAGGGTTGAAGAAAACCCTCGCTGCAGCGGCCGCCGCAGCCGCTGCAGCCTTGTCCGGGTTCCCAAGCATGGACTCGGTTAGAACTCCGGAGGAAAGGCCGCTGACTTTGAGCGCGTCGTGCTCTCCGAGGTTATAGGGCACCGGGAAGGAAAACTTATCTTTCTTCATGAGAGTCTTGGGCTTCCGCCTCGGTCTGTATTTATAGTCTGGGTGTTCCTTCATGTGCATCGCGCGCAGGCGTTTGGCTTCGTCGATGAATGGCCTCTTCTCGGACTCGGTGAGAAGTTTCCACTCCGCTCCCAGTCTCTTGCTGATCTCGGAGTTGTGCATTTTGGGGTTCTCCTGAGCCATTTTCCTTCGCTGGGCTCTGGACCAGACCATGAAGGCGTTCATTGGGCGTTTTACGTGATCCATGGGTTTAGACATGTTGGCACAAACTCTGAGAGGAAAAATCAAAAATATGACAAAATGAGCTTAAATCATGACAGAAACACACACAATTCTCCTTCAAAAAGTCTAACATTACAGTTATTTTCCTGAAAGATTCACAACAGCTGCATCTCATGCTTCAGTCACTTACTTAAGACTTTAATTCTTCATCCCACCGCTGATTATCTTCCGTAAAGTATAAATGGCAGCGTCCTTACGAGTGCGCAACTTTATGTTTTCTGCTCCATGATGGCATCCATCAGTGATACGCCTTTAGCAAAGAAGAGGAGGAGGAAGGGAGAAGAAAAAAAAGCCGCTGTCTTGTTTTCCTCCTGTCGCCTGAGACTGTCAACCACCACTCAGCAGCAGCATTTACGCAAGTGGATGATAACTCCCGCTTGCCCCATGTGAAATACAGGCTTGTGTGGCAGGTAGTGAAAGTGCCGCTGGCGCATGCGCAGTTGTAGCCAGAACAGCGCGCAGACGGCTGCTGAGCGATGTCTGAAAAAAAAAATCCCACCCTGTTTGAAGAGGAGACGCAGCTCGTATTATATATCTCTATTTATGCAATGATTTTTCATTCTTCGTATATCAGAACGATGACCTCGGAGTTGTTTGGCCTCGTTAGTCTCACATTCTGATTTAGATTTATTCTAAAGAGCAGTTTTCATAGCAGAATTGTTTAGCTCAATAAAAGTAATTAACTCATAGTTTGATGGAGGATACACCTGAAATACCTACCTGTCATTAATAAAATAACAGGCTTTATGAAAGCAGCAGCAGAAAGGTGAAAATGAACTTATTGTATTGCAGAAGTTCAGTTTTAACTTTCATCTAAAAGCTAGCATGCATAACTTTACAAGCACGTGCATTCTCCCCCTTATTCCCCCACTGTGAATCATTACTAATCACCTCTTCCTCTCACCTTCTCTCTCTCATTTGTTTCATTTACAATCAAAGCAGCTTGAATGCGCCCGTGTCACCCACTTTCTCACACCGGTGGCTCCCCCTCCTCTCCCCTTGGGTGTCTCTGCCATTGAAAAGTAATGTGTAACAGACGACAAGAGAGGTAAAAGGACGTCTTCTTTAATTTCTGATATTGTTGCATTTGTCCGTAAATACACAGAATGCCGAGGAGGTCTGAAGTGTTTCTAATCGCGCGCGGTGAAATTAATTACTTTCTTGAAATCCCTTCTTTTCACTTTCACTTCAAACGACTTTCCCAAGGGCAGCGAGTCGACAACTGAAATTAGGTTGTCGAGTATTCAACCAAGCAATTACAGTTATCTGCGGGACTTGTTGAGTAAATTGTAGGTTTAAGTGGTTTGTTCTCGCACCTTCCATCGTTGTGCGTAATTATATATGTACATAAAAAGGAAATTGAGGAGGGAGGTATCGAACAATATTATAAATGACAAATTAGGATGAAGGTCGAGCGTTTAAATTAGGACACAAATGGATGTCAAATTCAATTCAGCTAGCTGTTGTTCTGTTTTTAACGGTTTAAGCTTATCTGAGGCAGTTTACACAATAAATCAAGCGGATTTTTTTATGTTATTATTTCTGTTGTTCTTATAAAATAAAATTCAAAAAAAAAAATACAGGGATACTATTTTTTTGTACAGCTCAATAATTTCTCGGCTTCTGAAGGACTTGGTGGAAGTTGATGACGTTCACTCATCCGGACGTGTGACGCATTTTTAAACCCTTTTCATTGCCCACCTGCACGTGAGCCTGAGGTTGTTTGAATGTAATGTTAAGAAGGATTAAGTTTGTTTTATTGCCTCTCACTGAGGCTTCGCTCCTTTATTGTCTCGAGTCTCGAGAAACCTGACAAGGTGAGGATGATACGCGCGCCAGGAGGACCAGCTGAGAGACAAACCTGCAGCCTCCAACTCACGAGCAGCATCTCTCAACAGCGCGCGCGCTCCTTTTGTCGGCTTGTCAGTCACCTCGAGAGCATTTACTCCAGTCACCCTGCACGCGCGCGTGCCTCTCGTGACACAACCAGTTTAGAATGAGGTTAATTAAAAAACGAAGTTATGCTGGAAAAGTTCTTATCGGGAGTGACAGTTGCAGATGTGCAAACCTGTACCTGTATGCTTTTTCACTGCTCCACTGGAGAAGTGACATTTTTCATTTATCTTTCAAAATTCTTTATTTTGTTTATGACCTCTACCCATGCACTCTGTTTCTCCTAATTCATGGCCTCCCTTTTTTATACTTACATGTGTTGCAGGATTTCCAGGCCCTGTAGTGGAGCCTGCATTAATGTGAGCAGCATGTTTTACTGATCAAAACTGCAAGATTCGTTGTATCTATTTCCCTAAACATCCAATTTTTATGCAAAGTGAGGAAACATTTTTTTTTAAATTTAGTAATTAAATAAAGATCTGATAAATGAGAGAGAAAAATCACAGAAAAGACAATCCAGAGTGTGTTTCCTCCCTCTTTTACCTCTGCCTGGGTGCTGGAAATAACACTTAAATAATTCAAGATGAGTTAGTGAGAGTGGGAGAATTACCTGCCGATAAAGCCCGGGTCCAGCCTCTGAGACGGAGCCAGCACTCCCACCTCACAGCACACTGATGATAAGACTGAATAGAAAAATATCATGCAAATATAGAAGGCAGACAGCAGCAGCAGCAGCAACAACAAGCCCATGGGGACATTTTTCCTTACCGGGAGAGATCGCACACAGTTCACTCTAAAGTGCTAAAGCCATCACTCTGAAATATAGGAGCCCCCCCGGAGGTGTGTGGATCTTCATGATAGCAGCAAACATTTTATTCTGCTCAACACTCCACTAACTCTAGGAGAAAAGCACAACAAATTATAGAGAGAGTTGATGAGGATAATCCCAGTTTGCATAAAAAGCCCTCATGTGTAAAGAATACTGTAGGATGTGTACTCCACCTGCGTTTTCTCAACAAAATGTGCAGCTATTCTCCAAAAAGTGGAGGTGGAGGGAGGGGAATGAATCTAATTCAACTTGAACTCCTGCGATCAGATATTTTCTTTTAACTCGGGTGGGATAAACAAGAATATCTTCTGTTTGCCAATTCAAACACAACAGAGTTTACAGCCACATGAAAGTTTGTTCATTATCAGGGAGGTTTGAAGAAAAGCGAGAGGGAGGGGACCTGATTGTGTACCTGATGTGGTTTTCTCTCTGCTTGTCTGATCACAGCTCAGCCTGGATCTTCCTCCTTTATTCTCTCCTCAGCTTTATATATATACGTATATAAATATTTCTGCCCCTATTCAGGCTGAAGCAAGAAAGAGGAAGCAATAAATGTACCTCAAATTAAAAGCTTTTATTGTCATTAATCCTTATATGAAGACGCCAATTGCTCCACTTTTTACAGCTGATTTTCAGATTAAGGGTTCTTGCTGCAGATAAACGACACAAATCTGGAGCAAAATATTTCATTAGTTTTGCTAAAAAAGCCTTTTAAAACCATGACTGATATAATAACAGTCAAGCTTTAAGGAAGGGGAATCTAATATTGTTTGAATCATAATTACTGTGTATTTTCAGTTAACTCTTTTCATCTTGCAGGCCTATTTTTATGGGATGCATTAAATTCCAATTGCAGAAAGGTGTTTGTATAAAAGAAATGACTGAATATGGAACAAAAAATTGTGAACACATTTTGTAGCAAGGCAAAGATGATGCACACACTGCAGGACGAGTGTTCCCCGCATGATATGGCGAGTATTGAAAGTCAATTTGTCACCATCACATGCTATTAGCTGCAGAATCTTATCTTAAGTGAGCTTTTGATAAAGTGCTAATGACAAACAGTTTAAGGATCCAATTGATTACTATTTAGAGATGATTGCATTTAGATTAGAAGTCATTTTGTCTAATGAGGTTTCTTTACAGCACCTACAATACGTAGAAAACGTGCTTAAGTGCAAGGAAACATAATGATCGGATTGGTTCAGAGACAATGGCGACTTCAGCCTCACTCCCAATGAGTCACACAGAACGTCTGAATAAATACATAATTAATGTGAATAAAGTTAATATTTTTTGTGGTCTAAATATGTGACCTATTTTGCACGTAGTGTTCTCTAAATATATTCAATAAGTGCCAAATTAGTTGTGCAGTTCTTTAATCATTCTAATTATACAGTCTTTATTGCTCCTTAGGGCAGACTTTCGTGTCTTTGTCTCAGTGAGAATTATTCTGGTGGAGAACCAAAATATTTACTCAACCACAACCTAAATATTACGCATATCAAGAGGAATTGAGAAATAATCCTCTCATAGAGCACAGTATTAACTTAATCACATTAGTGGAAATACTATTGATAGTGGTCATGATCCGCGGCGAGGGAATCTGTAATTCACAATAAAACAGCCATACAAGATAGAGAACACACTGCAGTGTGTGTTTAAGACTGGGGAGAGGAACAGGCAAATGGCCCTGAGGATGGAGTGTGTGTGTGAGTGTGTGTGAATGACGGGTAAAGAGGGAGGAAGGAGAGGAGTGATTGTCAGTTCAATCTTCGAGGACCTGAACTGACAGATACAACAAAGTTTGAAAGCACATTATGGAAGGAGAAAAGGCTCACACAGAAGGACGCAGAGTCCACCGGGTTGATAAGACCTTCATCTTTGAAACCGCCGCTTGTCAAAGTATTATGTATAATCTCACACTGCAGAATATCTCCTACACCCTCAGGGGCAAACAAAACAGCAGCGGCAATCAAACGGCCTCCTGGATCATTAGAAAAAATCCCACCTTTTCCAAAAAAAGTCAGATTTTTGAACTCTGATTACTGTCACCCCCTGCAGGGTGTGTGTTTTTAGCCCACATACACACTCTGTGGTTCAAATCCGCCGACTCTTGTCGCCCTCCAGGCTCTGTAGATGACTTTTCCCATGATAGACTATTTTCAACCATTTAGCGGATACATTATCACTGGCCTTTCTTCCTCATTATACTCCCCTTATCGCTGCAGCATCACTGCAAAGCCCCCAAATAGAGAGTTGTAATTACCCAGACTGCCACCTGATAGTGGCCCCTTCTATCAGCTTTATCACTGCAGGTCCTGCTAACTCATCACAGGGACAGAGGGAAGAAAAGGCCCTGCTTGTGGCACCGATAGCTCATCTCTGGGATACATTTATGGTTCCAGTTGGGATCAGAGAAAAACTGATGCACCGAGTCAATTTTTTTATCCACCCCTTCCCTTCAACCCCACAAAGACTGCTCTCTCTCAGTCCCTCTGCGATGCTCTCGCTCTTTATGTGGAAACTGAATTGAGGCCACACTGCAAACAAAAAAAGTGATCCAATCTCCTTGAACCCATGGCAGCACAGTAACACGCTATTTGGGCTTTCATAGAGTGCTGGCGTCCTTCAGAGCAAGGGGAGAGAGGAAAGAAAAATCAGGCTGACTTCATCTTAACATTGCATACAAACGACAAACACTCTTCTATAAAAATTTGACAGAATGGTGCTTCCAGCATATTAACGATCTTTGACCTGTATTGCAAGTTTCCTTGGTATTGAAAAGAAAATAAAGAATGTGAAGCTGAAGTTTTGTTGAGTGAACACAAAGTAGAAACACAAAAATGAGTCAGGTAAAGGTCAAGATTAATTCATATTCAGAGCCTGATTCTTTCAAAGCACAGGTCTGCAATTATGTAAATTTAAATGTGATCAAATCAAACGATGAGGACTTTTGAAGCTCTTAGTCTGTGAAGTTATTGTCTGCTAGACTTGAAAGCAACTTTTGAGAAACAAGTGAAATAAAATTTCAAAATCAGGTGTTTTGATTAAGTTTGACTTTTGGACCAAATGATACAGCACATAGATATTTCTTTGAGTGAATAAATTCGCTTTGAAGTTTTTCATGGAAAATATTTCAAGAGGTCTGAGAGTGGTCTAGGGGAAGTTGGTGGATGAATTTTAAAATTAAATTCACATGAAAACAATTTTAAGCCAACTCCTTGAAGTTTTTCTGAGTTACCTTGAAGAGAAAGACCAAACATTCATCTTTTGTTGCTGAAAATGTAAAGTAGCCATGTTCCTTATTAAAGCCTTTGTCTTGCTAAATGAGGACACAAAACCAGACACCATTCATTCCACTTGGCTTACACTATCGAAGTCTATAATTAACTACCAATTTAGTGTGTGTCTGCATTTTCATGACGCATTCACACCACCTGCATTTCTTCCTGTCGTGTATTGTGCGTGAAGCCATACACTTCTCTATTACTTGTAACAATGAAAGAGCCTTTGTGCGTGTGCTCATCAGTATGTCAAAGAAGCAGCCGGAGTGACTGTGACCTCCATCAAATGGGAAAATTGTGAGGATGCATTGGACCTCTATGGTTCCCATGGTCTGACAGAGGCTCTTGAACGCAGCCTGAAAGGACAAATCAATCTTATTTGAGGAGATTAAGTGACCAAGATAATAACCGTGTCATTGAGAGGGGAAGAGAAAAAGTCCCACTTTTCAACGAGAGGGGAATGTACGGGTTCCTGCAGATGGCTCATTGTTGAGACTGAGTGTCACGTCTTGCAAGGTGTAGAGCCGTGTTGTCTGACAACTTCAAGGATGGAACATGTGGTGGATTCAACAAATGGAGCTATGGAAAGGCTACATGCTGAAAGAGTTATTCATACCTGGAACATATCTCAAGATTAGTGCTGTTTGGATTGCTCATGTGCTGCTTGTAGTCATAATTTCCAAAGTCATGTTTTGATTTTGACGTGTTCACAAGCTACAAGCCAAAAAATTGAGCCAACATGGAGGCGATAAAAAAATGTGATGTTTAATTGCTCAAAATAATTGATGAGGATAGCAACTCCCCATTCAAACTTGAGTCATCCCAAAGTTTTTGACCAACAAGTCAACATTTTGTTTCTGCTGCCATGTTTTTCCTTGATTATGACTTCATCCAGATTAGATGCCGTAATTTCAGGACTAGAGGGCACAACTGAATTGAATCCACTAACTTTAAAAAAGGAAAAAAACAAATTGTAGATATATAGATGTATATAGGCCGTAGGTGTCTATGTTGTCACATAGAATGTTTACACAGAAAGGTCTTTTTTAAAACTTTTATCTAAATAAATGCTTCTTTTCTGAACAGTGCCTGTGACACAGCTGGTTACACAGTAGCCTACCAGAAAAGTAATTGATCGCTAGCTTTATGTTCATCCTGCATTTTGGCCTCTCATTTAAATGTTTTGGCCAACCTAAAATGGAGACTTTTGACAGTAGCCTGCAGAGTGGATTTTTTCTGAAACACTGCTTCACTTTTGCCGTGAAAACAGCAAGCCAGAGTTTTCAGTGGAAATGCTGACGTCACAACCCTCTTTGTGCGTTCTCATTTAGACAGTCAATGAAGAAGCATTCAATATATAAACCAAAAGATCACACCATCTCTTCTTCTGCCTAAACCATTGTCAGGTATACAGCCCCTATACTTATATCGCCAACTACAGGCTCGGCATGCATGCTTTAGTGTTTCCACTCCCTAAGCGCTTCCATGTAAACAGATATTTTTGCATTCTGTTTTTTTGTGCTGTCAGGTGAAACGCTGTGTAAACAAGGCCTAAATGTATCAGCTGCATGAAGCTCATTAGTCTGTAAAAATGCATCAATTAGCTGCATCATTGTTTAGCTGTATTATTCAAAGGATGTGGGAAAAAAGCAGCAGCTCATAGTCTGGGAATTTCGGTACACTTAGTTGCCTTAAGAGAGTTATTTTCCTTCAGCAGCTGCGCTCAAGGAAAGTTTTGCCTCAGTGCTGCTTTAAGCTCCCGAAAGGGGCCCTCATTGATTTTGGCGCCCCCTGTGGACAAAGTCATACATCTTATCTCTCTACCAAAGGAGTGTCTTCAGAAAAAAACAAAACAAAACAAAAAAAAGCTCATCCTCCTTTCTTTAAAGAGCTTTAACAGAAACGTGTGCTGTGAAAAACTGAAAAGAGGGTGCCAGTCAGTGACTGGTCCAATGCCTTCCCTCTCATGGGGGTTTCATGCAGCAGAAATTAAAATAAAGAATCTGTTAGTCTTGTTGCTGATGGTCTTGTTTGTTTTTGTTGGTTGTAAAAAGACATCAAAGTTAATTTCGGTCTGTTTCATAAGTAGCAAGAAAATCTTCACTGGAGCTTTAAAGCATCTTTAAAAAGCAACAAATGCATCAATGAACACAAGTTAGAAAAAAAATAAGAGGAAAAATAAAAAGAAATCAGGCATTTTGGCCTGTCTTTAACCTCTTAAGACCGAAGTTTTTGTTGGTGTGCATTTTTTATTTCTCCTTGCTATTTAGGATCAGTAAGACCTAATAAGTATGAAAACTGCGAAATGTCTCTGAATGTGTCGAAAAGATTGAAGTTTTAGAAAATGAAGTATCATGGGTCTGAGAGGCAGAAATGTAATGTACACGGGTCTTTTAAGGTTAAAAAAGGTTCCTGCCAAAGTGACAGAAGATAAACCCCTTTAGAATAGTCTCTCAGTTGTTAATTTTTGGCCCGAATGTTCTATCACTTTTGAGTTTGATGCAGTGTTTCAGCAAATATTGAGTCCTAATTTCAACAGCAGGGCTGACTCCAGAATCAGGGCCACACAGACAGATTCATTTCAACATTTGATCCAAACAAGTGGGTGTTTATGTGTGAGAAAGTGTGTGTACATGTGTTTCCTATAAGCACAGGCTTGAATGACAATATGATCAATGGGAGGGCAAGTGTCCTGTCAGCATGTCCTGTTCAGGGGGGGTTGTGAGGGGAGGGGGGTGACGGTGGCTGTCTCAGGTGATCTCATTATTTGACGGACACAGCAGTGGTGAGGCCGCGTTCGTACTGGCCTCTCGCGTGCTGCTCGCTCAATCACGCCATTACTCATGCAGAGCAGCGGGGGCACTTATGGCAAATATTGATCATATTTTGACAGAGTATTCTCCCACCTCTCCATAATCAGCAGCACATTACCGCCACACAGCACACGTTACAGCCTCATTAGATGCCGTTGCAGAGGGGTTGCACTTATCAGCATTCTGAAGCAGACAGCCTGTGTTTGTGCGTTAAGATGTCTGCCTAATGATTTTAACTAATCTGTTTATTTGCAATGTTTATCTAAACACTCGACGAGGGGAGGGATAGTAAAGCAAGGGGCACGGCTTTTCAAAATCAAAGACTTCAAAGCGCTAATCGCCTGCGTGAAGATTAATGAATTACTCTTGCAAATGCTCCTCTCAGTTTCCCTCGTGCTGCTTTTTTTTAATGTTTGGCTGCAGTAAATCCCCGTGCAGGGCTGCATTCTGAATAGATAGCCGAACCTAAAAGGCCAGGACCTCTGCACAAGTCGGACCACTGTCCCATGGGAGGTTTTTGCTAAAGATGCTGTGACACGGCTAAAGAGCAGAGCTCCTCTGGGAGGCCCTGAGGGATGTTTGCGTTTGGCAACACAAGCCAAAAGTCTCCTCTCAGTCCAAATTAAGCCCTGCTGAGGGTCAAGTGAAATCAATATGTTAATCCATAAATTGTCCAGCGTGATAATTACTAAGGGGAACAGTAATTACAAAAGACATTAATTTACTTCTTAGATTTTGTGCCAGGGGAGAGTTTCACTCAGGTTTGATTCATCCTGAGGCAAACAATTCACAGAGGAAGAGTCCCTTTTTTTAAAGCAGCGGTCGATTCCTTTAGGGAACAGTCAGAGCACACAAGCTCTCAAGTCAAAGCACTTTTAGATATTCTGAGGGTTTGTTTGAAGGTTTTTGAACCCCTGTGAAGTCAGATCCAGGGATCCTACGTTGGCCAGTCAGCGATGACAAAGGTTTCACAAAATACACGACAATGTCTCTGAGACATTAGCATAATAATAATATGAAAATCTATACAGGCTGTTAGGGGACAAAACCCTGATATCCTCAGCTAAAGACACATGGAGAGCCACACAAAAGACACCCTGCTTTAAGAGGGCGACAACCTGTATACATTTTGATCTTTTTCTTCCCAGCCACTTTGAGGCATGGCACAAACATTGCACAGGCATTCTTCTCTAAAACCCCAGGTTGCAGCTGGTCTGCCACTTGCTGTGCACTGCCAAGTGCAAGAAATGAGACTCTTTTATCAGGATGGAGCAAATCTGGGCTAATGTGTCTGCTAGAGAGTGTCCCAGGGAGCCCCGCTCCCCTATTCTTTGGCCATTCTTTCCACTTTTCTCCTCTCCTGCTCTTGGGATAATTGCAGTTTAATTGGGTGACAAGAAATGAAAACTGTGTCCACATTATCTAGGATTATCTCTTTTTCCTCCAGCCTGCCATCAATTCAAAGAAGCCCATTTATCAGCGCAGGGAAAGCTGATGCTTGGTCAGCGGAGGAGAGGCTTTGAGCACCAGTTAGCAAAATGAAGAGAGAAAGGGGGCTGAGAGCAATGGGAGGGGGGCTGACAGCAAAGAAAAATACTTTTTGTATCTTATTGTTGATGCACATTCATCTCCAAGATGCGTATCTTTTGCTGACTCTAAATCAATACTCTTCCAAAGAACCCCCTCATACACCAGATAAAACGGTTTCAGTTCTGCCTTTGTCACACAGCTATAGTTTGCAGATTTTAGTTTGGAGTTTCCAGAAAACTACAACGATTCACATCACAGTGGTATTCAAGAGGAACCACGTCAATGAATATCAATAAGTGTAGTAGCATTCAATGCTGAGATGTGCTTTATATCCAGCTTTTTTCATTTCATCAGTAGTCTTGAATTCTGCACAGCAAGGTTATAATATTGAGTCGTACTCAGGCCAACCATGCTCGGCTCACATTCATCTTTGTTTGAGCTGTTCTCAACCTTAAAAGCCTCTTTCAAGGCAGATGAATACATTTCATTTTCTCTTTGATAACTTTGCCCTGATAGCCAAAAAAGGGGAAGATTGTTTGAGGAAGGAAGGAGAGACAATGAAGGAAAAATGAAAGCTTTCAGATTCCATTATGAACAATGCTCTCCATTCTTTTCAGCTATTTATACTGGATCTTTTTCTTTATAATAAGTCCCCTGCCTATGTATGCCTCCTCGTGTCTGGAGCACAGTTCTAAAAGGACCCTGCATTGGGTTGCGGTAATACAGCAAATGCTACAAAAATGGTGGAGAGGTATTCAGAGGGAGCATCAGGGTAAAGAGAGTAGATTAGAAAATGGCTTTATTAATACTTCTCTCGCCTCAAGTAGATGAAAGAAGGAGACCTTGCCAATACAGCACACACAGTGTGTACCTATTCATTCTCGGGTGCAACATTAAGATGGCCTGATCATTTGGTGGAGAAGAGCGGGCTTTGTGAAGCACTAAAGCATGGAAATCTGCTGTACAATGGCCGAGCTGGAGTGCCTTCCACTCTGAATGCAACAGGGGAACCAAAGACAACACAATACATTTGAAGGTTGCAGGATGGACCGTGTGTGATTGGTGTGTGCATATGTATCGATTGCATGCAGTGGGAAAATAAAATGATTCAAGTGTTGCAAAAATGATGCGAAGACAGACTTGCTCGGTGGGTCAAAAACATTTGAACAGAGAAGGGTCACACGTCAAATCCAAAGACGTGACAGTTATCATCATCAGATTGTGATTATTTTTTTGCACCACAGTCTTTTCATTGATCTTTTATTCAGCCCTCTTAGTTCCTAAAGCTGGTTTATTGGTCTTACAAGGACTGTGTTTTACATTCACAGGTTTCTTTTAACACCCTCACTGGCAGATGCATTGTTAACCAGGCGCCTGTTTAGGTAATGTTGCTACTCTTTCAGGCAAAGCGTTACGCAGGAGTTTACACCGCTTAATCAATGCACTGTACATTTAAGGAGATAAGGAAATTGTTATTTGAAACTCAATGTGAACTTTAAAACTGCTCACCAGAAAACAAGGCTATCATCTGCATACAGATGAACTATTTGTCTTGTATCTTTTGATAGCTGAAACCAGAAGCATTGACAGCACTGTTGTAGCATTGAAAACATACATTTGTACATTTTCCAGAGCATTTAACCCTTGAAAAAGATATTAAATAGACTATGTTGATATATCTCTTGAAACCACTCAAGAAGCTCTTATATCTTTAGTCCCCTTCCCTGTTCACACACAGGTAAAACAGCATCTGGAAGTTCACGGTTAAGTTTCACCATATGTCTTTTGGTATTGCATGTTCACCACACTTTAACCTGTTCATTATACTCTGATACAAAATTTATATTTATTGCAATTATTTGTATTTATAGCATCTCATTAATCCATCCACCTGTATATGCCCCTGAAGTGGCACATTTGTGGTCTATATCTGTAGATTACTGTAATTACTTTTTGTACAAAGCACTCATTCTTGCACTTTCTGCTTGTTACACTTCTGGTGAGATGCCAAACCACATTCTGTTACTCTGTACATACTACATATGTGTTATGACATTGAAGTTGAATTTCATTTTATCTCATCTTAAGTGCCCTGCCCAAAAAGACTTCTGTATGTTGACAGCGGGACCTTGGATCAAACCGCCAACCTTCTTTTCAGAGACAATCTACAAACACTGAGCAGAAGAGGAGTCATTTTCCTATTTGCTTCAGCCTCGATATATTTGTCCATGTTGATTCAGGCGCCCCCTTTGGATGAAGCAGGTATCAGTCTTTTTTATTTTAATGCTTAAATGTATAACCTATAAATCTTCTCCCTTGTGTTGTCCTCTGAGGTCATTTTGACCCCAAATGAAAATTTGCGCCATCAAAAAACAGGGAATACTTTTTTGTAAATGAGGCTTATTTGCCCTAAATTCCAAAAAAAGGGAAAAATGGTAGTAATGGGTTGGACTGAAGTAATCCTGAAGGTGCAAGACATAATTGATTGAATATTAATAATAGTTAACTTTTATACCTCCAATTACAGTCAAACAGGACAGGTCATTTTGATCCCAGAGGACAGCAGGTGTATTACACAATCTTTTAGGCTGAACACTTGGGTTATTTTCAGTTTGAAAACACGGAGATACAATGCTGTTGCAGCAAAGTAGCAGTTGGTGAAAATGGGGGAGTTCTCTCACCTGCTATTTTGAACAACATTCGGCACTTTTGACTCCAACGGTAGGACTGATACCTGCTTTAGAACCAGGTCTTTGCAGGGTCTGTGTCTGTGCTGAATGTCTGCCACATTCATCCAGTCAGTGTTAATCATTTTTTCACAGGGCAGCAGTATCAAATTGCTAAAGGAGAATTGCTTCAGCCTGGTCAGTGCGGGGAGCAGTTTGTCTAATCAGAGTGCAAATAAGGTTTGATCAGTGTCCAGCGTAATCTGGCCCACAAGCAGCATTTACGGCACTAAATCAAGCGTCGGGGAAGCTGCAGGTGCTGCCTCGCAGACAGGCCTCCCCCCGAGGGCCCTGTGCCGGGGAATAAACAGCAAATAAATGGCAGTGCTGGGAGAGCGATGAGCTGATTAACTCACTGCAGGGCAGTTTCTCATTATCCCCTTAACCCAGACGGAGACCTGCCCAATCTTACACCCTGTCTCAGTTACAGTAGGGCGCTGTCCTGCGTCAGCCCGCCTGACATTGTCTGGGTTATACTTTCAGTGAGATAGAGGCTGTGTGCATGATGAATAAAAAAGGGGGAATATGTGTGAGTGTGTGCGCATGTGTGTGTGTGCTGTGTGGTCCATCTCTGGGGAGGCTGCTAATGTGTCAGCTCCATGGCTCATTTCTTTCAATTACAGCGGCCGGACCAGCAGAGCCCACCAGCAGTCCACTGACAGCTCCATATGGGTCCCATCAGTGCTTATCACAGGCCACTCGTGGGTAATTCATTTACCCTTCATTGGATGTGACATATTAGCATCAACAAAAGCAGTTCTATATCACACATTTCACACATTGTTAATTAAGAACAGGTTATCCAGACATTTATTTTGGATGCAAAATTATTCTTTTCAAACAAAGGCGAGATTATTGGAGAGGGCTTTTATTTTGTAAAAAGAATTTACAAAGAATTTTTAAATATAAGATTTTATTGTAAATTTTGACTGTATTTTCTGTACTGTGGAGGAAAATCTGTTTTTCCTATTGTCAAGTGTTGATTCAGCACGTCACCTGAATATAATGCATCCTTCCTCACACTGAAATGAGCTGCTCTGTTTTCCATTCTGCCCTCCCCTTGTGGTTTCAAAGCGAATTAATTAACATGATACAGAAATAGGTAGAATGCAAATGTTGCAGCCCTCACTTTATGCCTGGGTTTCCTTTTGTTCCCCTTTATTGTACCAAATTATTTAATTGGGTCTCTCTGATTGTGCGCAGACACAGGAAGGAACACAGGCCATTGTTAGCCTCCATACAAGCCACAATACGGTATCAAATTCAATTCCCATCAAAACGGCAGGCTGCTGTAGAGCCCACAGCGGCCCCAGAGATTAATGAAGATCTGCATCAAGGCAAAGCGCTGGTCTGAGATGGGAGATTTCTCTCAAATAAAAGACCCCTTCACCAAGAACAAAGGGGGCCCTGAAAAGCAACGGGATGTTCTGAGAGGATGAAATAAATCAAAACAAAGACGAGAGTTTGGGGTGAGGAGGGGGGGGGCTCCAAACAGATTTTTTTTCCTTTACTTAATTCAGTCAACAAGTTGAAATAGTGGATGAATAATGGGATGAAACAATACAAATATACCTTAATATAATTTTTGCACCTGTTGCAGAATGAGAGCCTATTTAGTATCTTATTCAAACAGCTTTGGAAAAAGGAATATTGCACAAATTTAGACCGCACTTTCTAAAACCATACCTCACTTTTAAGCACCATTGTGCAGGTATGAATAGGTGGTGAAGAAAAACATGTCACTCACTGCCTTAAAGAATCAAACAAGTCACGGTTCACCTTGATTGCCGTGTGTTCATCAAAGCGTGAGGGACAAAACAGCTAGAGTGAAAGGAATAACTGACGGCGTCTGAACCAAATTAATACACGGGGCTCTCTCGCTTTTGTTCTTTCAATTAACAGTCATCTGAGGAGAGACACACTCCAACTGTATTCAGGGTGTGTGAATGGATTTCTTCTCCTCACTCGCTTTGTATGAACTGCAACAACTGGCTGACTTGTTCTCTGAATGCGGCGTGTCGACAGGTGGGCTCTTTCAACTCGACTCAGCACAACACTTGTTTTGTTTTTGCCTGAGAGACTCCAGACTGCATGTTGGACTCTCGTCAGCTTTTGAGCTGTCTGATATGCACAAATAAGAGTTTTTCTTTTTTCTCGCACTAAACATTCAGTGATCATTTTCTACCACATCAGATTTTTAGCGCTTTAAGAACTACAAAAACCTTTATCACGGTGTTACACTGATAATTTGCTCCAAAAGAGAGGAAAAATCATCCACAAAGGAAATGTTTGAAGATTTCAGTCATTACCATCTAAACACAGCACTCCACTCTTTCTCATTCTGCACATGGCGAGTCCCAGCCCGCCATATTTACTTCATTTTCTCTGATTCATAGATGCTGCTCGCTGGACCAGAACATTCCAGCTGCCACCTCAACATCTCATTATTTTTTTGAAATATCAAGCTTGTATCTTCTTGATAAATAATTCGCAGTAGTATAATGTATCGGACTAAAACATATTTTCAGGGAGGGCACCGAGGTTAAAGTGCCAATCTCACCTTTTTAATTTTTTTCCGCCCTGAAGACAGAGATTTCCATATATAGAGTGACCACGGTTTGTGTTGTACACGAGCAATCGGGATGAAGCGCACGGCGACACATATTGCTGTCAGAGATTGGAAATGAGGCCTGCTAACCTGTAGGCAGCCTCCCCAGACCAATCAGCTTTACACATTGCCAATGCATTTGCCGCCTGGAAAAAGAATTGTGACTGTGAAGTTTTTATCGGAGTAGTTGACAAACATTACTCTTTAATGCAGTTTTGTAGAAATGCATTCTTATCCCTCTTGGAAGGCATTTATCTACTTGAAACCTGCAAAACGGTTGCCACAGGGAAGGATTTCTTTTAATAGACTACAATAGGCTCAGTATGGGACACATTCTGATTTTTGTGATAGATAGGGGGCCCCGGCCATATATTCATGGGAAATTGTTTATCTTCAAGCAGGCGTAGTGAAAGGGCCATTTTACAATAGCATTTCAACTTTCATCTGAAATGATTCTTTTGACTCGTATAAATTGTCGGGTGGAATTTCAGACAGGTGCTTTTCATGGAAAATATCAATCTGCAGAAAGGAGATGTCACAAAACATGAATACAAACCACCCTGAAGAGGAGAAAGAGAAGAAAACTGGAGGTGTTTGGAAATACACGAGAGGAAAATGTAAGCTTTTAAACATTAAGATGCATATATTTACATTTTTTAAGATTTATTTTGCATATTAATATTTAAACTCTAAGAAGCAGTTCTGATTGAGTAGGTGTCCAATTTTGCTGAAGAAATCCAGCCCTCTGTGGTAGGCAAAGGTCCCACGAGGTCTGCTATTCACATGAACCCACATTGTGTTACCGTGCCGTCTCTCAGGCCGTCCCCGCTCAGACTTTTTTCTTTTTTCTTCCCTGTGAGGTCCTTGTGCAGCTTGAGCCGGGCCTTTCCCCGGCCTGTCTCTGAAACAGAAGCTAGCAACCCGGCAACAACAATGTAAGAGCAGGGCCTGAGGACGGGGGGGCCTTGTGCGCTCTTAACGCCACTCTCAGGAAGCTGGGGGACAATAAATCAATGGACTGTCCCTCTCCAGTAGGGGCCAAATGTAAACAAATTGAAAAGGACTGAGAACAAAACAGATTGGTGACTGAAACAGACAAACTCAATGGGGGCACAGCTACAAATGAAATGCCTTTGTGGTCGTTTCCTTCCAGCCTTCAGCGTGATGTGTGTGTGCCATTCTCGGCAACATGACATGTGATAGAAACTTCAAATACCCTGGGAAAAAAAAAACAGGTGCAAAAGGATCTCACTGGATTCTTTAAATTTAAGTCACTTTAAGTACATGCATAAAAATGAACATCTGCAATGCAAGGAGATGAATTCAGCATTGCAGGTGCTCTAATTTGCGCTCTTCCTCTAAGAGACCTATGTCAACGAGCCAAGGCACCGTATAACACACGGCGCTCAAGGGCACACGCACTGAACTCGTGTGCATGTCAGAGCTGCGTGCCACAAGTTAAATTAATGAATCTTTTAAAAGGTTTAGGTTTTTTTAATGAGAGAATCTGTTGTAGCTTTTTTATCAAACCTCTTCATATTTCACTGAGGTGGAATGGTGCACCACATTTGCGAGGCAGAACTAATGCTATATATAAATCTCAAGTAATAAGTAGGCCCTGGGGACATCATCTAAATGAAGATTTTACACCAATTTAAACCTGCCTGCAATTTGATTCCCGCCTTAAGTGCATTTGTTTAACAGGTGCTGGAGATGCGAGCATTTCCCTCCAAAGTGTCGCTATGTCTCCTTTATTAATTTCTGGATTGCGAGTGGGCGGGGGAGTATGAAGAGAAAGGGGAGTTGACAAACACTAATCAAAGGTTGAGAGTGGGTTGATTCTACCATAGAACCAATGTACTTTTGCTTCATTTGCAAACTAATGATTTTAAGCCCCCACAATCTGTTTGAGGTCAGCTCCTGTGTATTTTGGATACGCTTGACTATTAGCATCACTGAAAGCTTCAGATGTGTCAAGCCCGCTCCCCCTCCAGTGATAGTCACCTACTTTAATTTCCCTGCAGGCCTCAGAGGGGGATGAATTCAACTAAAATCACAAGCTGTTTTGTTGGCAATCCTTTGTGGCCTATAATGAATCTAATGAATATAAAGAGAGGGAAAGAGAGGGAGGGTGGAGGGAGGGGGAAAGGGATGGAGGCGAATACATTTCAACCACGCTGTGTTGCTTTTACTTGACGATTTGTGACCCTCAACAATGGGACAATGGCAAGTGTTTTTGTACCCTTAATTTGCCTTTGTGTTTCAGCTTCATCTCTTTCAGCGCCCGCCATTGAGAGTCGTCAGTTGAAGAATAACTGCTGACTCCACGGTCCGGCACACAAAGGGGAGGTTTTAAGATGAATCCCTAACTATCAGCCGGGCCAGAGAAGCAGAAAGGGAAAGGGGCTCTGAGGCAACAACCGGCAAGTCAAAGGTAGAATTAGCAGAGAGACGGAGAGAGAAGAGGAGGGTGGGGTGGGGGGTTTACAAACAGGCCTGAGGCACTTCCTCTCTCGTCTCACACGCCACAAACAGCGTTTCCAGCACTTAAAACGCTGCTGAACATTTGTGCTCAGCCTCGGAGAGGTGTTTGGCACATGAATTAGAGGAGCTCATCTGATAAGAGCGCGGGCTAGTGGAGGTAAAGGCCCGCTGTGGTGAAATAAAGTTGGCATGTTTCTGATTTCACAGGCCCCTCAGGTGGCAGGATCGCATTAACGGGCTTGTTGTTCTCACATCCAACCCAGAATCAGGTCAGGACTTGAACTTAGAGGGACTACTGTTCTTTAACACTTGGATGTATTGAGTAAAGCTGCAGTGTGAAAAGCTATTTCAGCTTTAAAGCAATGTGATGCTGTCTCCTTACCCTTAGATCAATAGGTGTTAATTTAGTGATGAGAAAAGAAGCTAGAAGACGCTTAGAATAAAAATTTTGAGACACAGGTATAGGGTGAAGCACACACTGAAAAATGTGATTTTGTAAATTTGTTATACTAGCATATTATTCTATGTCAATATGACAGAAGAATACTGAAGTTGTTGTGACAACATTTAATTATAAATTGGCACTTTCTCAACTACAAAATGTATTTCAGCTTGAAACTCTATGTCCAAATAAATCAGTAAGCATGTTGTCTTGGCAATCAACTTGGCCCCTCTCAGCTGTTTAGTTAAGCTACAGCTCTCAAGTTTTTCCCAGAATGCCTTTGTGAATCATAACTTAACAGTTTCACCACGAGTGAGGAGGGAACGCAATGACAGACCCTGCGACAGCACAGGCTTTTCTGAGCTCCACGGTTTATGGAACTGCAGAGTTTGATTGAGGGGAAGTGGATTAATTATATCAAACAACTACCTAAAGAAGTTCAGTCGGATTACAAGTGCAGATCAACCAAACTAAGACAAGAGTTGACACAAGACACCTTATTTAATCAAGATAACTTCTGATGGTGTTGGAATAACAGAATTTATTTTTTGACCAAACATAAAATTTCAAGGCAGCCCTTTACATCACATTTTTACACTGAAACAACAAGTTATATTTAACAGTGAAGGTGTTACTTAGTGATGGGGAAAGAAGCTTTTTGGACTTCAATTGATCAAGAATAAGCATTTTGAAAACACAGGCTTCAGGTAAAACGTGAGGAAAAGCGTAAAAATGTTGAAACTATAAGGTAAAGCAGAAAACATGCATTATTTTTGTCTCATGTCTCACACAATAATCATACTAGACATATTTTTCCCATTCACTACAGGCCTTATCTTCAACAAGAACAAAAACACAAATAAAAAGCACAAAATGACCCCATCAAACTAAAAAAAATGTCACCACATGAACTTTTAACAGCCGTAGCGCATGCCTGCTAGATGATAAAAAAGTTCTGTGTCACTGGTCCATGCCGGTATGCTCCCCAGTCCCTGTAATGATTTCTATTCATAAACATGCAGTGTGCTATCCTCCACCTGGCAGCTGCCTCTGTGCATATGAGATTACTATTATGCATCTTCCAATCCCAGGGATAAACATCTCTCCACTTTTGAAGTTTGCAAGCACGAGGCATATTTTGGCGCCATACTTCTTAAGCATCCCTTCAGGTATCACTTGCAATCTTTTCTCATTCTATATACATTGTTCAACTTTAATGGGTATCTAATTTGTGTTATCAGCTTACAGGGGCAGTAAGTAATAATTTGCATGGCTGCCCTAAGCAAATATGCTTCCATAAGCATCCCATAGTATAGACACTAGAATGGATTAACCTCCATATTGGCTATGCCCCAACGGTCAACACTTTTTTTTTATTTTCTATTTTTTAAGAAATAAGAAGAAAAGATACTTTAGTTTGGTGGCGATCATGCTGTGAAGAAAAAATGTCTGGATTTGCCACAAAGCGCTTCTACTTTCAGATTCCACGCTGGATAAAATCTATGAACCTGAAGCAACAAGGAAATTACATCTGTGGATATTTATTTCCAGCAATGTCAAAGACAGTTGAGACCACATGCTGGAACAAACTCACAAAAGAAGTCTTTACTTCTGTCATTCTATTCTGTCCTGACATACTGAGTGTGCTGACACACACTGAGTGGCCTCCTGTAAATAAAGAAGACCCTATAACTTGCACATAATATGACTGATTGAATGTCCTGTATGTTGTCTTTCTTCATGTTTTCTAAAGCTATTTTTCCTGTCAAAGAAAGGAGAAGAAGCCTTCACAGTGTGAAGGTCAGGTGATTTTACATGTCAGATGTACACACAGAGGCCATCAGCGCTGATTATTTCACGTCTAAGACTCCTCAAGAAAAGCCTTTTGATTCGTCTGAGGGCTCTTCACCCATGACAAGGTCCCACAAGTACATCACATGGACGATAGTTCTTTGAATTTCCAAAGGAAGTTACACTCCAGCATAATTTCGTATTGATACTGGTGGGAGTAAACATCCTCAGTCCAGAGCTGAAGCTAAATCAACATTAGCCGGCGCATGTGTGCTGTGCGCTCACAGTGGCACTACAGGGTAAAACGGGGATACATTCAGGAGAGTAGCTTGATATTCTACTGGCTTGCATCAGGCATGTGTGTTCCGCTTGTTAGCTTAGTAGACAGTTAATTGCCATGGTGGGTGGTTAGAGTGCTAGGAGCCTGATCTTAGGAATATGTCATATTTGTTAATCGGACATGCAGATGCAAATAATGTGTGACAGACTGTGACCAACGCAACCGGAACATAAATGCTGTTAACTTCAGAAATGTTCTTGGCTGGGAAATATTACTGTATAAAGGCTATAAAGACAACCCACTGTTTATCTATTTATTTATTTTGTTTAGCTATTTCTGTGCACGAGCCAATGTGACAAAAGATGTGTGATAAAAAAAAAAAAAAAAAAAAAGAAATCCAGCTGAAGTAGTAGCGTGCCAGATTAGGCTTTGTAGTGGGCTCTGTTTACTACAATCCCACGCTAGTTGGGAATTGTTGGCCTGATTACATTATCTGGTGCAAAGAATTTGTGTAAACCAAGTGAAATCCACGAAAAGAGAAGGAAGGAAAGAAGGAAGGAACACTCAGCCTGATTCATATTCCTAGAAGGATTTGTAATTTGCAAAACAGATCAGATATCTGACAGGAGGGCACAGCCTCTTTAAAACTGTGCTATTCAAACTTGGGCTCAGTTTGAAAAGCTCGTCCATAAAGATTGATTAAAGTTGTAAAGATTTTGCATCAAAAGGAGGCTTCTGATTAAAGCTACGGCTCTTTTGCATCCGTCCTGTAATCTCCCCCTCTCTCTCTCTAACTGTGAAATTGTTGTTAATGTGGAAATAATATCAATGCAAACTATATTAATAACCATGGCTGGAGTGGTTGCAGCAATGTCACTTAATCAATGAAAACAAATCATGCACACCTTGCTATGATTATCCAGAGGAGTGTGAATATTAATGCATCGTTCTGAATCAATGTGAGGGTTGCATACATTGCCTCCTGTGTTTACTCATGGTTAAGACATTTCTTTCTTTTATATTTCTGCTGCAGCCCACTAGAGGGATCGATGCAATACTAAATAGAGATATGATACCAGCTATTATAGTGATTCAAGTGGAGCAACAAAACACCAGTGATTGTGTTATTGTAAACTGTAGAGACGGGATATTCAAATTTCAATTAACTTTGGTTTGTATTTGCTGATATTAATTAAGAGGGCTTGCAGAGGGACACAAAAGAGACAGGTTCATTGTCTCGGATTATTCTCATGAAAGTAGCATTAGTATGTAGCACGACGCTAACTAATTAACCGGCATGGGAGGCAAGGCATTACACTGGGAACCTTTTGATTTGTGGGAGGTAATAGCATTGGGCAAGAAGCAGATTCTTTATTTCATTATTTGATAAGAAGGCCTTTAATGAAAATATCAGCCCAGGAGCAACGCAAGTCAAAATTACCACTTTGGTGTGAAAAAAGTATGAGCTTCCAGGAGTTAAGTTACATGCATTGAATTACCTCATGACTGCAGTTCATTAAATAAAATGTGAAACACACCTGTTGGGCTAATGGAGGTCAAATGTACAAGCAGCAGCATGAGAGTGAGGAGATGTGGCAGTGAAAGACAAAGCAGCGTGGAGCTTCTCTCTGCGGGTTAATGAAACGCCTGCTGCTAAGTGTTACAGGGGATGAGACTGCGGCTCAGCGATGTGAGGCTGTTGTATCAGTGTCACAGAGAGCAATCATAACACTCGGCTCCTCCAACATCCAAAAGGTTCTTTTAAATTCCCTCGGCAGCAGAATGCTTTAGGGGTCAAACACAGCAAATCTCCTGACAATAATAGGCTGACTATCAGTTACATCACTCACCTGTAATCATTGGCTGCCATTAAAAGCCTCCTTTTTTTCTCTTCTGCATACTTGACTGTGCATGCTTTTGAAACAGGTATAATGTAATCTGTGCCGCAGATATCTTCTGCTTTTGTGCATCTATCAGAGACGTGAATGGTCAGGCCTATCGGTTACTCTCTGGAGGTGATGTTCGCTCTCTAGAACAATGCTACAAACAGATGAAGGCTATAATATGCTGCCCGTTCCTGCTCTCTCAATTTTCAGGGTTATTTTGTTGTCTCGTGGAAAAACATTTAAGGTTGTGCCAACTTTTTTTTCTCCTCCTAGAGGAGGAGGAGGAGGAAGCTCAGCTTTTCAATCAAACTGAGTCAGAGAGAAATTAACTTTTCCAAGTGCTCTGCCAGGAACCTCGAGAATTTTTGAGCAAAAGGAAAAGGGACTAAAAATGATGAGGAATAAAGCTTAAATAGCACAAAAGTAACGGCTTTTTTTTGTTCTTGGAGCTTATTCAAAAAAGTGGTGGTACAAAGACAGAGGTGCATGTTAAAGCAACTGACAGGTTACATTACAGACGTTTCATTTGACTTTATCTCTGAGATTGTAAAGTTTTTATTATATGACTGGGATGTGTGTCAGATTATCTCCCCGGCTGTCCGTCTGTATTACCCCGTTCATTTTCACTCTGACAGTTTGAAGAATTAAGACACAGGCTTTAAAAACATCCCTGACACTGAAAAGCTATTCTTCACCAGATGGGTAACAGATAAAGTCAGCGTAATCGTTCAAAGCAACAGTATCAACTTTATTTGTTGGGGAAAAAAAGATGATGGGCACAGATTACAATGCAAAATCCGCTTTGAGGTTGAGGTTGAATCTCTTTTCTGAACTTTTTAAAAATCATTTCATTCCTTAGAGGAAAAAAATGTGGAAAAAAACTTTTAAGGCTTGAAAATTAAATTATTGAGGTGTGACTTTCCTTACAAAATAACGTGAATAAAAGAAGGGATCATGAAGTTTAAAACAGATATGTAGAAAGCAGAGGAAGGAGCCATTTGAGTAATTACAGCTGGAGATGAAATGGGCCAGTTAGTAAACTCTGAGCCACTTTATCAGGCATCTCCAGCTTTGTCCACAGGGAGTTAACTTTTAGACTGTTTACTAGCTCAAAGGCCAGGCATGCATCTGAAGCCACATAGGCAAGATAATGTATCCCAGGCTACAAAAGCAGGCAAATCACTGTGCATTAAGACTGGACACACAATAGACAACAATGGCTTGCATAAACACTATTTAGAACTATTCACATGGCATTGAAGAGATGGGCGTCGACTCACTATTGCGGCAAAGCCAGCGCATTGTGCCGAGGTGAAAAGAAGTCTAATGAACAGGAAGCCTTATTTGAGAGAGCTGACAGTAACCATACAACAGCCGCATTGTGCGCTTGCCACCAACCCTGTGGGTCTCTACATTAGGAGAAATGATGAGAAAGTAACCCGAAAAGACACAGTGGGCCCTTGGACCCACGTAAATGCAAGCAGACAATAATAGGGGGACACAAGCTGTCCCCACCTTTACCCAAAAGCTGCACGTTTACATGCACAGAACATCAACCGCTCTCATGGTGGAGGATAAAAGGCCCCTGGCCAGATGGAACTTTGAAGTGCATTTGGGTTAGTTTACCACCAAAGAGTGCAATTTTAGTGCAGCTGCACTTAAAATATATGTCATACATTTTAAATTATATCAAACTCTGCAGGGGAAGTTTGAAATCCTAGAGTTTGGTGAACCAAACCCTCTCCTCCTCCTCCCCCTCAGCACACACACATTCACACTCACATTATGCCCCCTGCCTCAAGCTTCATCAATCTTCCACAAAGGGATGACATCACCAATAAGCACGGCCTTTTGTAGCTTCAAGCAATAAGCCTTATTTACTGATGAGATAAGCCCTCCACTATTGTCTCGTCCTGCACTTTTCTTCTTTCTCTCGCAGTTGAGGAATCAAACGGCACTTTTGGAAGGTGACAGAGCATGCCAAGGATTGAAGGCTAAAGCAGGCAAGAGAGTTTTCTTGTTTGATGGCTTTTCAAAGAACGTGTTTAGCTCAGAGCAGCGGGGGCAGGTGGATCCAGGATAACACTTCTGTTTTTGAATTTTGCTTTCAGCACATTATTAATGATTTGCTAAAGAAAGATGTTTTGTTCGCACACAACTTTCAGCTTGAAACAAACCACAGCCAGGAGAGTTTATGAAGCAGAATCATCCATTACACACGTGACCTATAATTACTGTTTGTAGCAGTATTAGTCGACCGCTCTGAGACCAGGCGGAGGTGGTCACTAAACTGCTGAGGCACTATGATGCAGCGTGGCTTATTTAACCACGCACATGCATGCCGGGAAGTTGGTCAAACATGCCGCAGTTAATGTTTCTGTTGTGTTATTCCAAGTTGCGTGCTCTCTAATAAGTTTTCACCAGAAAAAGTAACTCTAACTAGGTTGTTGCATCAATCCAGGATACACAGCATCAACATATTCCAAACTGAGGACTATTTTTAACAAGATAAAAAGTCATTTTCTAACACACTACATCCAGTGTCAGCACATGTATCTTTAAAAAAACACGCTATTTGTTGTTTGTTTTTCTGAGCCTCACACAGAGTCATGTCGGGCCTTGGGAAACTTGTCAGATTTTCAGTTTGTAGTCACTTTAGAAAAGGCTGAGCACAGAGTCTCAGGGGAATTGCTCCCCACACCCCTCCTACATAAACACCACCCCCCTCCCCTCCACCCCCATGTCAGCAGCCAGGAACAAAGCCGCCATAGTCAATTCTCCTAATTTCACTGCAGCCTGTCGAAATCCTGTTCTCCCTTTTCTCCTTCTCTTCAACAAGTACTTTATGCCGGGATCAGTCAGGTCTGAGTCGCCCACAAAAACCTGAGGCTCTCGCTTCATCGTCTTTCAGCGCTGAGTTTGACACTCCCCAACTCCCTGCCATTCAGGCGCCTGCACCGTGCAATTTGTTTCCATTTGTCAAACAGCGGTATCCATCACAAAGGAAAATGCTGGCACAACAGAAAGTTTGCGGAAAAACATTGTCTCCTCCAACCAAAATGGCCTTCAGACTACTTATTTATCACCCTGCAACAAAACCACCTTAAACAATTTCTTCCTCTTTGACTTGTTATGGATACTTGTTTCATTATTCTTCTCCCAACTGACAATAAAACATCTTTAACTGAACACAACATGTATCACAGCCTCAAATCGGCACTATCACTCTCTTTCTTAAAATGCAGCAGCATGAATCCATCATTACATTCTCTACTTCCACATTGTGCTGACTCTTATTTTGTGTTTTTATTTCTTTGGGATTAAACTTCATTGTGTGGACAGCCAGGTTTCTCACACATTTATTTATTAAAGCTATATCAGCACTATGTTGACAGCGTTTCTATTTGCACACCTATTCAGATATGTCTTAAAATGATGCTATTATTTATCCACGTAGGAAGGCATCTGGTTAATAATACTTATTGTGCAAACTTTGTTGTCACCATTCTTGTGCTGGCTGTTATCGAGCCGGGAGCAGAGAGGATATATGCTGACTCTGATGTAGATAGTGCCATGAGTATTGCTATTGTGGCAGCTGCCGTGTGGTGCAGTCCCTGATAGGGTTTGGGATGCTGTCAATGCTGTGTCAGGTGCATTAGCACCTCAGAGACCCATGATGCTCCAGCTGCTATGTGCCTGTGTCTCCCCGGGCCCTGGCCGCCAGCCCGACACCCGACACAAAGTAATCACAGATCACAGCGTTTAATCACTGAAACAAGCACTCCAGAGGACCCCACTGTCAATATCCCACTCTCTCATTATCTGTTTGGATTGCACATCCACACTGTCAGATAAACAGAGTGGAAAATTAAGATTAAAAATATGGTAATTTCATTTCAGGCAGCAGGCTCCTCTCACTGGCCCATTATGCTATTGATTATCTCTGAATTCAATTTCTCTTTTCAATGTAAACTTTAATCTATTCGTGGGCCAACAATCCAGCTCCCCTGGGGCTATTTGAGAGTAAGTAACCATTTAATATGACGCTGGCTGAAGATTCACTGGCTTTAATGAATTGTGTAAATCACTCAGCTTTTAAAGGAACTGCTGTCTCCCAGTTCACGACCTAAATCTGGCCTCGGTTAAAGACGGCCTTTTATACCGAGCTAAGTGTTTTTACTGACAGCCATCTCTGAATGTGTAATCTCCTGTTGTCCCCATACAAGCAAATTAAACAGCTCTGTTTTAATTGAGCTGCTGATGACAAAATCACATTTTAATTGGGACTTAATGGCTATATCGTGCTACCAACGCGCAGAAATAATAGAGCAAAGAGTGATGATAATTTACCTCCGTGAATGTAGAAATCACTTGACTCAACATGATAATCACCGGGTTGTTTTCTTTGACCACGTACCAATTTGTAGCGTGGAGTGGTTTTAACCGCTGACCTGAAGCAAACACACGGTTCAGACTGTTGAACATAGGATGGGCAGCAGCGGGAGGAAATGGTTGGTGAGTCAGTGTGATGGGAGACGGAGTGATGTTTTGAACACAAATGAAGACAGCAGGAAAACATTTTGACAAAAAGTTTTATTAAACTTGCTGAAATCTGAAGTGGAGAAAGTGCAAAAAGATGATATTTTTCAACACAACTCAATCAGGCTTTTAAGGGATCTAAGAAATGTATGGCTTTAAAGAGTCCTACTACATTTTGTATCACAGCTTAAGTGCTGTATGAAGTTGTTTTTTTAAGTGACAGCGTCCCATTTATCAAAACGGGTAAGAGGGAAATTTTTTGAGGCAACAAACTCAAAACTTTCACCCCACCTTCACGGAGTTACTCATTACAATCTCCCAATATGTGACATGATTCATTTCAACTTCACCATTTAATCCTCACAAGAGCTGAGGTAGACATAAAACCGCTATCATCAAAGTGCTGCAAGACTACTCAATTAACACAGTGCAATTACAAAAAAAAAAATCAATATTCTGATTAAGGCACAATAATTACTGAAAACACTTCTGTCTCCTCTCGGGCTCTTCTTGTCTTTTTCAAGCGCCTCCCCAAATAATCAAAAGACTGCACTTGGAACAATGTTAGCCATAAAAGAATAACTCAAGCCAACAATAATTTATTGCAGCAGGATTAACACATCCAATATGTGCTCTCCTTTGAGCACCAGTGCAGGATTGAAGCTACCCAAGAGGCCGCAGCGCTCATACATAAACATAGCGGGGTGTAATCAATAAACAGCCGTGCAGTAATATGCTGTCAATAAAGGCACATCCTGCTTCAGATACTTCTGTTGCACACTAAAAGACTGTGCCAATCAAATATTGCACACTCTACACTCAGCCTGCCGGGGATATAAAGAGGTTTTAATACACAGAGAGGGATCTAAGTACATGTGGTAAAAGATTTGGTCAGCG
This sequence comes from Thalassoma bifasciatum, assembly GCA_008086565.1. Taxonomy (NCBI): domain Eukaryota; kingdom Metazoa; phylum Chordata; class Actinopteri; order Labriformes; family Labridae; genus Thalassoma; species Thalassoma bifasciatum. The sequence goes on along the minus strand of RPOG01000111.1, from coordinate 159,701 downwards.
AGGGGCCACAGCGAATCTCCGCCGTGTCAGAGAGACGTCTCAAAGATGACACAGATGTCCTTGGCACAGTGCGCGTCTGTCACCTGCTTTTTGTTCGTGTAAACCTGGAAGCGGATCAGGAAGGCAGTGTCACAGAACACAAGCACACAGTCGGGGCTAATCTGAGCTGCGATCTGTTGAGGTGTGATTTATGACAGATGCAGTCAGAGCAGGCGGGAGGGGATTTGTCATTCGCTAAAGCATGCAAAAGTGGCTTATTTAGCTTCATAAATAGGTGTAAAATCAGAGGGAAACAACTGATGATAATCAGTGACAGTGTTTGTTTTATTTTCCAGACAGAATGTTGGATTTCTGAACACAAAGAGGATGTGAAAGAATTTGAGAAAGTTGAAAACAGGTCGGCCTCAGAGTGAGATTCACACTCTACTCTGGGATTCTCCTTCAATTCACAAAGGAGCAGGAGGTTGATATCAGATTATTGAATGTATTTAAACCTTGACTGACAACTATAGAAACTTGACACACAACATGTGGACCATCTCAGTATTTAATAAGTGCTGCTAGACAGTTATGGATGCTGAGGTAATCTGATCTGAGGAGAGCTCGGTACAATAAAGGAAGGGGAAAACGTAAGGGCTTGAACAATGTCAGTACCAATCCACCAGTGTGCTGGGGAAGACGATACCAAATAATACCACACTGTGCTGAGTCTTTGAAATCAGTATTTTACTCATTTCACTCCTCTGGCGGAGGAGATACAGTTCTGCTGATAAATTTGTGCGAGGGACAGAGAGAAAATGGAATGATGCCTACTTTTTCTTATTTCACAAAGACCTGTTTGAAGTTGCAATATGGTATCTGTAGTCCCAGACAGATGCACATAAAATGGAATTGAACAATGAAAAGCTGCCTCTTATCTGCCCAGTGTCTGAAGGGGAAATACATCACAAATGAATTTCACAGGGAAAAAATATGGACATTCTCTATTACAGTAATCCCCATAGAAAGTTTATCCCAAATCACGATGAAGTTAAACCCAATATTTCCAAATAGATATAGCGCAAAGAAAGCTGCTTTTCTAGAGTCATCTCGAAAATGATCTCGAAATTACATTATGAGAAAAAGATTATACGGAGAGTTTCTTTGATAGGAATCAGAGGATGTAAATCTACAAAGGGACAATTTCTCTCTTGAAATTAATGTTATGGTACTCCGAGTGGGCACTTTAAATTAAAATGGTAATCAAGTGTCTTTGCATTGTCAGGGTTATGCACATCTCCTCTCTGAGCTGTGTTATTTTGAAGGTGAGCAATGAAGTCTGGAGTTAAAGGAGAGTCTGGGATTAGTCTGGGATGTATTTAGTGACAGCCCCCGTCCTGGGACAAAGGTGGGTGTGGTTACCTGTTCTGCTGTGTGCAGCAGCGCGGCGGCCTCAGCCCGGCCTGTCTGTTGGACCATCTGGTAAAAGAGCCCATCCCGGTTCTGCAGCAGCACATACGGCTGATCATACTCCTGGATCCTGCCTGCAGCCAGAACCTGCAATCACACACACAATGCAGGGTGTGTGTGAGCGTATGTACCTGTGTGTTTGTACCACCTGTACTTTTCTTCAGGGGAAATTGACATTTCAGCTGTTTCTCTGCTGAGTGATGCATGCAGACTGTGCAAAAAGAAAGGGGGAAACAGTAGTTCTGAGCACAGAGGAACCATCCATTTCATGTGACTCATGCAGCAGCAAACACAGGTGCCTGTTTTCTGCTCAACAGTCCAACGGACAATGAGCACAGCCTGTTCCCAGTGTGAAAGTCAAGCACGCTGACTCTAACAGACTGGAGATCAGCGAATGATCCGTGTATTTATCCTGGTATTTCAGTCGGCTCAGGGGTGGTCCTCAGTCAAATCCAACAATCACACCTTTAAAACACTCAGGAAAATTACCGTCATTCCCGTGTCATCACATGCGATATGAACCACACAAAGAGTAGTGTCAATTCAAGCAGTTTGAGAAAGACTGCAATTATATCTCAGACAAATTTTAACAAACTCCATCCCCTTAGAGCTGTAATGAGCAGTTTGTTAACGCTAAAGCCTGGTTTCAGGACAAGTTCAGTGTGAAAAGACGGCTTCTGCTGCTGCCGTCATAATCGACAGTTTAGGAGCAGAATAGGAGATGAAGCTCGAGAATATTGTAGATCTAAATATTGCGCGGCAAATCAGGTGGGCCCCTTATTTAGTTCTCCTGGAGTGCGCGACAATCTGGGGGCTTTTAGCAAGTGTGTAGGTGTGAAACAGTCCCTGCTGCGTGTATTTGGCTTCTCCGAGCAGCCCCCTCAGTGACCGAGCAGCAACCAGGTCATGCCCTGCCCTCTGCAGACGCTTAACAAATGCTGCCACAAATGGCACTAATTGGCACCTCTGCAGGAAGTTGCAGGAAAGGGCCAAAGATCAAGTGGCACGAGTGCTCGCTCAATAAGAGGGAATGCTGTGCAGGAGTGATCAGGCCAGCTGTTGTAAAATAGGGTGAGTGAATTAAAAGTCTGTTAGGATTGTTCAGGGAGCTCCTTAAAAAGAAAAGGGAGAAGCAGGCGTGCTATAAATCTCATGAGTGAGAGTTGTGAAGCAGAATAAAGAATGAATAAGGAAGGGTTTCATAAGATTATGATGAAATAATCATTGATTTGTGTGATACTCCATTTGTTAGAGTGTCTATCAGTCTAAATATATTAGAAACATCCACTTCTACAAACTAAGTCTGTGGAAATTTACTGTGTTCCTCCTTACCAGTATTCTGTCACAGTCAATGATCGTGTTGAGCCTATGAGCGATGGTGAGGACGGTACACTCTTGAAACTTGTCCCGGATCGTCTGCTGGATGAGGCTGTCAGTTCTAAAGGAGCGGGGAACACAACACCTCAGCACAAAAACTCTCCTCCTATAGACCCTTGGGCAGGGATTTTACTTAACACAGAACAATGGCTCATCAGAAGAACGATATGAGCAGCAACAGGAAAAAAATAAAGAAAGCAGGGCTCATTTTACTTGTGGTAGCTCATGGCTTACAGTATTTAGTGGATAATCACTACTTTTTTTCTCACAAGAGTTAAACTTATATTTGTTTTTATTGTACGGTTCTGTCATTGTACCAAAGTTAAATAACAAGAAAAGCACCACCCAGAGTTGCACTAATCTATATTTAACAAGCTTTATGTGCTCAAATTTTCATTTAAAGTGTTTTTCTTGAAGACTCAAGTGTCCCTGACCTCGGGTCCACATTAGCTGTGGCCTCATCAATGATGAGGATGCGGTTTTTCCGGAGGATGGCCCTGGCCAGACACACCAGCTGCCTCTGGCCCACGCTGAAGTTGGAGCCTGACTCAGTCAGCACTGTCTCCAGCTTATTGGGCAGGTCCTCCACCACAGCCTTCATCTGCACCTGTAGAGAGGGAGAGCAGAGCCCCAACCCTTCATTACTCCTGCATAAAGGCTTCCTGTGGGGATGTCTTTAAAGAGCTATCCAAACACACCCATTAACCGCCTGGCACAATGCAGGGCCAGGTCCACTGATGACCTTGGCCAGTGCTCTCTTGTGGCCAGCCTCTAGCTTTAATCCAGGCCACCAAACCCATTCAGAGGCAGGACCAGGAGCTGAAGCCCTTCACTGTGGGGGGAGCCTTCATCCTGGTTGGCCTGACTGCCCAAACACATCTCCCCCAGCACTTTCAATGGTTCCCAGTTACAAGCCGCACATTGAGCTGGGCCCCATGGCCCTAATGGGATTTCCCCCCATGACTTGTGGCGAGCAGGGAGGCTGAATGGCAGCATTGTACAGGGGGACAGAGGGATCCCCCCCTGGGCCGGCGAGGGGGAATCATTCAGAGCCACGCTGGAGTACCTCTTGGAGTGCATTCCACAGGTCCTCATCTGTGTGCTGCCTGAAAGGGTCCAGATTCTTCCTCACGGTGCCCGTGAAGAGAACTGGGTCCTGTGGATAGATGGATATAGAAAGAGAAGGCCGTGGCCAGTTAAGATAATGATGAGGGGGAAGATGTATGAAAGGGTTAAGACAAGCTTTGCAGAGCACCGCTACGCAGTGTTTCAGGGGAAGATGTTCACAAAGGGCTTTCTCCACTCAGGAGCTCTATTCACTCCTCAATAAGTTGATCTTTTCTCTAAGAATCCAGAGCTTCTGTGTGGCTGTCTGAATTTATAATATGACACAAAAAAGCACAATCTAGTCACTGTTATAAAAATAAATTCTAACACCAGCTCCTAAAAGTGATGCCCTCAAAGTGTCGAACAGCTGCACTCAGAAGAGACGAGCTTCACATCAGCTGATCGCCTTCATGAATGGACAGTCTCCACTCACAGACAGTTGGATGTCTGAGATGTGTATTTATGGTGAGCCACACTCCTATATCAAGGTTTCAGCAGCACAGCCATCTTTAAGAGAGTAAATAAAGCTCTTTATTACAGTGCAGAGGAACGAGTCCACAGGCACTCCTCCAGCACGCCACTCTGTTTGTGGTTAACGTGATAAAGAGAGGCAAGGAGGCATCTCCTCGTGTCAGGTGAGATATTTATTCATAAATCCAGCTCCAATGGGGAAGTGGTTTACTGAACTCTCACCAGGAGGATGTCTTTACTCTTATGGCACACGCCTGCTGAAGACAAGGTTTTCACAGCTTTGTTTTAACAGAGAGTAAAGACAGATGCTCCTTTTTTGAAGTGATAACACTGACTTAATTTTGCAACATTTGATGATATCTTTAGTGAAATGTGACAGAATCCATCTCTTTAATTCTCATTTCTTAAAGCAAATATTCTCCTGACAGCTGTGGGATTAAAATAGGAAGTGAAGGCTAAATTATCTATGTAACCTGACAGATTTCAACATGTCAGGAGACTCAGGACTTCAACTTTCATCCATCAAAATAAAGCTTCCTCAATCCGACCCCCGCTACCTGTACCTCAGAGAAATGTTCCACCTCTTTACTTCAAATGAGCTTTTTCCTTCCATCACAAAAAAATACCGTCTTGTCATTAAGCCAGCTGAAGTCCCAATTCAAACTAGTTTTGTGACACACTTTAATTGAGGATTCAATGTTAGTTCGGAAAAACTGCTTTCAAGCACAGCTTTTCCATAGACCGATTATGTGCTCCACCAACTCTAAGCCCTCTGTTTGCCACAGAATTCATTTCTCACTAAGTCATTCCTGAGAATTCAATAGAAACAGAAACGGATCCTTTTTTAATGCCATATGCTAATAAAAGCTTATCATAATCAAATCTGTGGTCGGCGAAGAATGAAACTCCTCACTGGAAATGTATGGTAGACATATCACACTCTCAAACTGTGTGAATGTAAAGAAACGAGTAATTTACATCAAGGTTTTCTCCAGGTGTCAAAGGCTGAGTGAATATCACTTTATCTCTCATGTCAAGAAACAGAATAAAAAGGCTTTCAGGTGATATTTGTGAATCCTAGAGGCTTCCATGAGAAGTTTGTGAAACTAAAAGCTCAATACAGAGAAACTCAACTCCTCCAGGTGAGACTGCATATCATCAAACTGCCATCCAGTTAAAGGTAAAGATAGGCGTGTGTCTAAGGTTCTGACTCGTAACTGCCACTTTGTGTGAGTTTCTCCCTCAAGCAGAGACAGATAGAGTAAACAAAATCACATCAAACACACATCACATCCATCTCTAACTAGTTTGGACTCGGAAGTAAAACTTTATCTGAAGTAGCTCTGATGCCAGAAACCTATCAAATCCACAGCAAAGCATTAATGAAACTGTTTTTGGGCATCTTGGCTGCACCCGAGAAATGTTTGAGACTTGGGCAAAGTGACGGTGTGCGAGGGGACTCTGACTGTGAGGATGGGGGAGACTTCTTCTAAGCAGCTTTCCCATGTTTGGGGGGTAGAGGGCTAATCCTCTGTCAGGGATGGGGAACTGCTCTCTTCACAGTACAGGCCGTGGGAGTCTTCTCCCCTCCCTCCACTCGGCTGACACTCACCCGCAGGCTGGCATTTTCTTAATGCCGTATCAGTTTCAACAAGCGGAAATAAAGTTAAACTGTCTCAAGGCATCCGTTTGTCTCACTTTCAGAAATCCCCTAAGAGACGACTGTAATTCTCCTCACTTGTTTTAGCTTTTTAAAAGCCGGGCCTATTAAAAAAAATAAACAAGGGCCAAAGCAGAGAGGTGTCTGCTGGCAGTGTTCATCTGGCTTTTCTCAAATCATAAGGATCAAAGTAACCGTCAAAAAGTGTCCAGCAGTAGAGAGGAGTGCAAAATCCAACATTAACATAAATTTAAAATAAATGAGAGCAAGAATACTTGATTCAAGGCTTAAAGCTGAGACTGTGGGTGATTTGAAAAGGCACACCTGTGGGATGATGGACATTTTCTGGCGCAGGGTGTGCAGACCGATCTCAGACGTCAGGAAACCATCGATCAATATTCTCCCCTCGGGTTCTGCCAGCCGGAACAAAGCAGAGATCAGGGAACTTTTACCAGCGCCTGTGCGTCCGACGATGCCAACCTAGGGTGGAGAGCAGAAAAAACAGTTTTTATATCTCTGAAAAAGAAAAAAAAAGACTAATACACTCATTTGAGCTTCAATCATACAAGTGCTTCCTCTGTTGTTGACCCTGAAGGAGAAGTGTCACATCTTTAACTAGAAAGGGTGCACTTGTCTACTGCAGAAGTATGAAAAAAGAGACTTATAGACAGCATTGTGCGCTACAACATCTAGTTGAAATACATTTTCTTTGTCAACAGTCACATGGCTCTGCTGGAGAAGCACTTCACATTGTTTGAGTACAAAGATGTTATTTTCTTCTAATTGTCTGAATCTGTGCTACCGAATTAAACAGCATCTTTCAGACTGATGGAATCAAACCTCACCTGTCCCTGAGTTTTCTCTTGATACCTAATGATGAGTGGTCAGTTTTTTGGCACGTAAACATCAGCAAACTCTGATTCTGACCAAGGAAAGGGTTCTCCATCAGGGGGCGATATGGAGAAAATATGTCTTGTTTTTTTTTATGGCAGCATCAGTATCTGGATTTCATCAGGATTGTTTTCAGTGAAGACTATTTTCAACTGCAAACAACTTTACACTACAGGCCTAATATCATTAAAAAGAGCATAGTTAATTAAACCAACTGGTGTCAATAAGCAAGGGTGATGATGTTTCATTGTTAAGCTGACAAAACACGCATATCCCTCATGTTTGGTTTACACGTATTTGGTTATAAATTAAGAGTGAAAAACATATATTGTAATTTCATAGATCCTAAGGGCACCCACACAAATACAACCTGTCTAAATCAAACTGCTATTTTTTTCTTTTATTGGATGAGAGCAGAGTATTTTCCATGGTAAAGATCCCAATGCAACCTTTGGAAACAGCAACAACGATGGCACCACAAGGCAATTTTTGGGTCCTGGGCTTCTGATGCCACATGCTGCTGCCTGCCAACACATAGGCCTGTTATATGGCATCACATAGCCAAATGGCAGCCTTTTGTTTAGCCTTGGGTTTACCAACAATACCGCTGCCATGACAAAGAGCCGCTGTGTGCGCCTCACAACATGCCAACACAGAGAGAGGATGTAATACCGCCATTATTCTTCCTCTTTGCCCATTTAGGTGCAGGAAAGAAAGGATCATGCTCAATGATCCAGCATCTAAATTAACTCTAAATATGATTAAATGCACAGGCGGGGCATCATTGAATGTAGCAAGATTCAGATTTCTTTGTTGTACTGAAATGGCACAAAACAACTATTTTTCTCTTTCACTTTCTCCAAACCAAAGCAAAGGCAAACAGTTAAACTACTTTGATCGGTGAACAGTTATGTAGTGGGCTGAAGTTCCCAACAAAGACCGGTATCTGATGCTGGATCAGACTTCAGTATACTTACTTGATCCTTGTCAGAAATATTTCAGAAAAGCTTTCAAGCTTATGTGACCTCATGTCAAGAGGATTTCTCACACACACATTTATTAAGAATAAGACATAACTCTTCAGAGAAGCTGCAGCTCATAGTGCACCAACATGACTGAACTGTGAACAGAACTAGTGGCTTTCTAAGAAGGCTTCACAGCAGAGCTTAAAATACACAAACCCTTTGCTTCTCAGAGTCCAGGTTTGGGTTTTCACACACTGGTGATAGCAGAGGCCTAGACCTTAGACGTTCAACAAGAACAAATATAGCTAAAGGTCAACAGTTTCCTCCCTATAATCTCATGTCTGAGTCTCAGGGAAGGAAGATAAATGAAAAGGCATCACGGATAGATCCACTAAATAACCTCAGACTTAGTATTTGGTTGAACCAAAGGGCTGACCTTGTGGCAAATACTTCAGTCACTTTCACTTATTTTTATTTATCTATTTATGTCTAGAAATCTAGGATCTAGTGACTATGTGCAAAGATTAATTCATTTAATTGTCAACACTGCATGTACTGATGAAGACTTTCAGTTTGTTCAAGTCCTTGTTTCCACTCTGATAAGTTGAAGTTCAAAAATGGAATTTATGATTAGTTAGTTATCTGCAGTCACATTCAGATACGTTTACAGAGTCTAACAAAATGATAAACCACATATGTCACCCTAAACTCCAATCCACATGGACTGTTTTCCCACATCTAACAAAGCCTGCTGAAACATCATTGGTCCATACTACTCGAACAACAACGGACAACAAACAGAAACCAGAACGCTTGCCCAAAATCTTGTCCCTCGCCTACAGCTTCTGCATTCATATGCAGATATCTGTTTATAGAGGGTGGCTAAAAGGAGACAAGATGTGAACCCAAAGTCTTTGTCTACCTGTCCATCCATCTCAAGCTGCCCTAAAAGAACACCACTCTTCTTTCAGACAGGCTCTGAATGTAAACAAACGTCACTTTGAGCTATTTGAGGAATTTGATGGATGCAGACCGGTTTGGTGATGCATCTCAAACAGCGTTACACATGGATCAGTCACAGCTTCTTGGGCTTTCATCAATCAAAAAGGAAATCTTGGCATTATGCTTATCAAGCTACCTTTTGAATCTTGTTTTATATAAACAGCAGTGATGAAAGTCAAAGTTCATTTAAAGGCTCTGTGAGGACTTTCTGTCTGGTGCTGGTTGCAGTGACACCTGTGGCCAGAATCAGGAATCAGGATTCCCACTCTTTAAATGAAATTATTTTCCAGGATTTTTTCAGGACATTTTCAGCTACTACAGGGACATGTTATCACATCATAACATGTCCCCCTATCCGCCTTTGGATGTATTCTTTTCCATTGTTGTAACTTGCATTTACCCAAATTGTGTCCTTTTACTCCCAGACATCTTATGAGCAGACAATGGCTGCGCCTATATACAAATGGGGGTCGACAAATGTTAGAAATAACCAATTTTGGTAATGATTTTGAACCATGCATTATTAACAGGCAAATATATATATATAAGTGAAACTATTTCAAGTTCACACATTAAGTCCTAACAGGGCCTTAAGGATGTCACACTGCACAGTGAGAGTTTGTCCATAAAGTAAAATCAACCTTAAAGGTGAACACTGATCATAGAGATAAGTAGTTTGCCCTCAATAAACAGTATCTCTTTGAACAATGAAGGGTCAACTGCGCGGATGTAGCAGGTTGTGTGTTTTTGTGTAATTATGTAGAGTATATGTGTGTAGTGAGGGCGACAGTGAATGGATATTGTACTGGAGGTAGTAGGTGTGAAAGGGTGTCAGGGAAACTGACAGGATGCACAAAGCCTTTCACCCCCATGGCATGTGGCAGAGATCCCTCCCATGAGCCAGGGCCTCTACACTTATCAACCCATCCATTGTGAAATCAGCCGCCCTGGCCAACCATAGCCATGCAAAATACACCCCCTGCATTAAACACAATTTCAATCATCCTCAACCATCTCCCTCTGCTTCACCCTCTCTCTCCTCCCTCTCCTTTTCCCTTCCCCTCGGCCTCTCCTCTCTCTTACAGTGAATAAACAGTTGTCATTGGCAGGTAGCTCAAAATGCAAATAGGGAACAAATGGATCCACTTGAACAGTCTTAATTACATGATATGTATTCCATGAATCACAAATGGTATAGTGGCGAAGATTCAGCAGCACAATGTGGTGTCCCTTTAATAATTGATCTGAAAATAAAGCCACATGGAAAAGAAAATCACAGCACACCTTCTACATTCGCTGCACATCGGCCTACGTCATGTGTGGTGCACACCAAGAAGTGTGGAAATAAAGAGAAGCACCTTTTCTCTGGGAGTGAAGACAACACTGAGGTTCTTCAGGACCAAAGGTTCGCTGGCAGAGTAGGAGAAGTTGACTCGGTCGAAGGTGATGGAGCCTGTGCTCGGCCAGTCAGGCGGAGGCTGTTTGTCAGTCTCCCAGGGAGCTTCACTCTCCAGCTCCGCATACTCAACCACTCTCTCCACTGATGTCATCTAAAAGCAGAGTTACCATCCCATACTCAAAGATGTTTGATAAATGTGTTTCAAAGGGACATTGCGCAAATGTATAATCGTATTTCAATGAAGCTAAAGGAACCGCATACAGATTAAAAGTACAGTTTAGAAAACTAAAGCAGCATCAGCTGTGTTTTCATTATTTGTAAAGTCTTAAGATAAAAATTTCTAGCCCAGGGTTCCTAGTTCATAGTCAAGGCTGTTTTGTGTGATATTTTTCCAACCAATCCAGAAAAAACTGTTTTCAGAGGTTTTGTAGAGCTTTCTTTGACGGATAAAGACTAAATGTCTAAAAATTTAAAAAGTTTTAATAAAAACTTAATTAAAGTTATTTTTCCAGTCATTGCTATTTCCTTCACACACTTACAATGAGTCACAACTGTTTTTCTCACCATGTTCTCGATTTCCGCGCTCTGTCTGACGCCCCACTGGAACATCCCCGTCAGCGTCACAGCATAAGACAGAGCCAGACCCACTGCTCCTGGTTCCAGTCCTGTAGGTTTGTAAAAGCAAACCAATTAAAGAGTTGATCCTCATAATCATTTCATTCATAACGCCCTATATGTCAATAATGTATGATGCATACAGTACCATCCCTGAGGAAAAGGCAGCCAAACGCAGTAATAACGACAAAAATTGAGCAAATTCCATCAAGACGGACAGCAAACCAACGAGAAGTTGTCAGGAATAAGAACCAGGCCTCTGCGGATGAACAACAGATGAATGCCATTAGTTTTTGAATTCAAAGAAGTCAAAACCTTTATCTAAATATTCTTTGTCACTCTCACCTGAGTGAAGGTCTTGGTAATCATCAAACATTTGCTGAAATCTCTGCTGAACTCTAAAGGCACGGATGGTGCTCAGGCCTTGGAGAGATGAGGAAAGGTGGGAGAACACTGGACTCCGAGCTTCAGACAAATGAAAATATCACACACCATCATGATTTCAGAATTATATTTTTAACACTTCAATTTTTTTCTCAACACAAGTTCATTTCAAAACAAAAACCAAGGACAGTTCTCAGAAGAGATCTGTTCATTTTTCTCAAGTGGTTCTGCTTCAAAACACTTAAAATCCACTACAGTAAAAAAGTCACATTTTGAAGATTCCTTTTTAATAACTTTGTCCTCCAATTAACACAGACAAAAGGATGTGTATGTGTGGTGTAATACAGACATTTAATATTCTCTGGCTGTGAAACAGTTTGTATTTAGGTAAAGGTTGCATCTGAGTGGTCTTTTGTTTCTCCTTTTGTGAGGTTTACAAAACCAAAGACAAAAACTTAAATGTTTCCTCTGAGCTTTATAGAAGAACTTTTGTTCCATAAGATGATGGAACCTGTCGGCCAATGTGCGTTCAGGCTCTCAGCCCAGAATAAAATAGATGAACTAAAGCCTGCCCTGGCCTAGTCATGCCCACTTGGCATTTTTCTCATTGTATGTGATGTCATGAACCCCCGTCTCTTGAGGAAACTGCGTGTGGCCGAGCCATAGGCCACCGCCACCTTTAGCCTTTATGCTAATGACCATGGCTTTCTTCAATGGTCTATTAGCATTCCTGTGGTCTGCTTTTGTCTCTTCCTGCGAATGGACATGCCCACCCCACCAAAAGAAAAAAAACAGAAAAAATTACTGGTAGACTCCAGGCGCTTGATGTCTCTGGAGGTCTTCAGGAAGTAGCATCGCAGGTATAAAAAGACAGCAAGGAGGGGAGCGACAGGAAGGAGGATCCAGGGAATGATGACGGCTGCTACCGCTATTACACCGATGACTTGAAGAAACACCTGGATAGAAGAAGAAAAGTGAGGATGACATGCTGCTATGTGGGCTGCCTCTGAGGATATGAGGCCTATTTCTTCAGAGTAAACAAGAGAAACTCTTTTAGTCCTGTTTGTGTGCAACCATCATGGACACAGAGCGAGGTAACAGCAGGTTATGGGACTGAGGTTATGTGACTCACAGTGTGAAAGGAAAACGATCGCAGTGCTAATTCTCACTTAGTAGCAGGTGAGAATTTACCACTTGGCCACTGCGGCTCATATCCCCGCTCTCCTGGGCTTTCCCTTCAACACTTCTGGCCTGTAAGCCTTGCTGGCAGAGCAGGCAGCCAGCAGGCAGGGCCACAGTGACTGGCAGAGGGCTCTGGGAACCACACTGTGGGTGTCTGATACATCACAGAGAAGCCACAGAGCCCTCAACAACACGATGACTCATCACCCGTGTTAATGTCTCTGTGACACATCTAGACCAGGATATCAGAGCTGCCTAAAGAGGATTGGAGGTGATGAGTCTGATGACAACGGAGCACACAAACGTGCGCTGTGTTTGTAGGCTGGGAGAAGAATCTAAAAACGAAGTGTATGATTAAATATATTCAAAGTTGTCATGTTTTTGCGATAACTCATGTACATATTATTTTCTGTACAACGTTTGAAGGGTTAATTGTACTCAAAAACTGTATTTCTCGTAGCTTTGGAGATAAAGATTTTCATTGAAGATGTTTACCAATCTGTCCGATAGTCTGAACTTCAAAAAAGTTTAAAAATCAACCCATCTGTTTTATCTGATAGTGATCCAAAAATGCAATAAATAAACCCCACAACTGAATGGGGTCATTGTGCCGTACAGGTATTTTTTATTTCCAATTCTATGTGCTAACATCTGAAGTTTTACAATATAAAAGGCCACCTGGACTTACTTTAGAGCAAATTTATTTTTTCATATCTTTTTTTACTAAAAGCTGCTTGGAGTGACTTTCAGGTTGTGTCCATTCTAGCGCCCCTTGTGGACAAAGGTATGCATTACATCACTTTTTGATGAATAATAGTCTTTTTCCTGGCCTTAAAGGTTCCTCTTATGAAAAAAGACTTTTACTGAGGTTTCAAGAGGCAGTTCCAAATTATTGTCTGTGATTATTCGCAAAAAGCAAAGCAAAAGCCTCAAAAAATCTGAGGTGTTTTTGAAATCTTGGTACATCAAACAAAAAACAGCAACAACACTTCCATGTAAATCTTAAGACTTGAACTACTGGACTACTGGACTAAAATGCATTAACATTTTACAGAAATTATAACCTGTCACAGGTTAGTTATTATGCAGGATTGTTTTTACATGCAATACAGCAGAACATTCTAAATAAAAACCATTCCTGATACACTTTTACAAAAGTGGTATTCATGTAATGTGTGTGTTTGCTGTGTTTACACTGAAGAAAATAACCTGAATATTTCTTTCAGCATTGAATTTGAGACCGTTTCTTCTCTCCTGAAAGGTACACTGTGTTACATATTTCATTCTTGATTCAAAGATGATAAAACTGAAACCTCACACCCTGAAATTAGACCCATCTTAAGAGATGAATCCCCAGACGTGGAGATTAGGATCGAGCGGTTACCTTCAGTGGTCTCACACTGGCCCAGAGAGATGAAAATTTAATTTAGTGCCTTAATTACGGATGTTATCTGCCACTTAAGCACACGTTTAAGCATGATCACTTTCAGTGTAGTTTTATGATGAAAAGCTACTCGATTCCATTTGCACGTCTGATAAGAGGGGTATTACCAGTCTCACCATTGCTGTAGTGGAGCTTGCACAATCAAACAGTGAGTGGGAGCTACTGAGCACAACTGATCCTGAGAATTTCACAGTACATAAGTTTCAATCTTAGCCTTGATGGAAGGCTAACCAGACTGCAAAGTGAGATGGAGGCACATGAGCCTTTACTGCGGGTTATTCAGGCTTCTCTGGTGGGGGATGAAATATCAACTGAAAGAATGTCTTGTGGTATATTCTGTTCATCTTTGTGATACAGTGACGCCGCTCATTCACGTTAGCCGACTGGCACATTTAAATCCTGATTGGGCCCATTTTGGTCGCAGGCCCTGCTTGTCCGAAGCAGCTTTATCTGACAGTGGGGTCATCTGAGGGGATAGAGAAGGAAAAGGAAGCATTAGATAGGAGTCTTGCTTCGTCCTGCTCCCTGGGGCCCGCCGCCGCCAAGGCCATGTTTGATGTGATCCATTTGCGTGGTCTGCCGCTTATCATGTCAGCATCGGGAACACCATGGCCCCCCACCCACACTACACACAGATGCCTCAGATAAGTCATCCAACATACACCTCGCCCCCCCTCAGACCACTTCCATATCTCCTATGAAACCACACAGGAACAGAAAACTCCCAAAGCCACATCCCGCTGCACATAAAAGTGGATAAAAGGATGAAAGGTTTTGTATACAAACAGTTTAAATAAAGAATTAGCACTAATTGCTCTTTAGCAAGAAAAGAAAGCTACCGCACGCATGTGATTCAGTCATTCAAGCAAACTGGGCGCACTGCTGCGCCCAAAGACCATTGAGATCTCTGCTGACCCTAATTGCTTTATTTTCTCAGTGATCCTATCAGCTCTTTGATGTCCAAATAAATGTAGAAAATTGAAGTTAATTGCTATATTTGTGTTTGGCAATGATAGCGACTGTTGTTCCGCAGCAGAAAATAAACACTTTTCTTTAATTAAACATCCCCGCGGACACAAGGAATCAGTATGCTTTTTACAACCCCTTTTTCATCCTCCCTTTATTAACTGTCAGTGTGCAATATTTGCCACTGGGAAAAAAATGTGCAAACAAAACAGGAAATGAAGAGAGAGCGTGGTGAAAAGGAGAATTCCTCAAAAGAAGTCCTCTGTCATCGCTGGAATTTTTCTTTCTCCCTGACAGAGCGGCACAATAAGTTGCAAGGGTCAGTGGCACAGAAACAAAACAGGGCTGTTCCACTCTGACTCTGGAACAAAAGCAGTGACCCAATCCTTTCTGGGCTGTCTTTAGGCTTTATTTTAGCATTAAACACCCAGATGCTGTGGCCTTTTCTTTGAGAGAAATGACTGTGGACACCTCCTTCACATTTTCCCTTTCTGGGCCATTTTCACTTCATAAAGCTGCAGTCAATGTGTTTTTGTGTGTGGTGAGGAGGGTCTGACACATACTGTGGTGGTCTCAGTCACTGTCTACATTGGTGGCTCAAGTAGTCCTAGGATTAGGCCTTTGTGTGCGGTGAAAAGGTAAAAGAAGTCACTTATTTGGGCTCAGTCAAGCTGCTGATTTCCAACCCCATTTTGGAAATAAGAGAAAGCCTTTGAAATGCTCTCTCTCTCTCTCTCCCTCTCTCTCCCTCTACTATAAATCACTTGTGTCCAGAAAATCATTCAGCCACTGCTCTTTTTTCCCTCTTCTTGAAAACAACACAAAAAAACAGCTTCACAAGACAGAAGTCTCTCCCAGAAAGCGAAGAATTCATTCTCTGCATCATATTGACAAGATTGTAGATTAGATTAGGACTTTGTTATGTAAGTTCCCAAGACTGTGGGGATTGTTGGGACTGAGTCAGAGCAGCTGAGGTGCTGGACCGCGGCATCATGGGAGACCACACATACACACAAGCTGGAAGCTGTCTGATGAACAGCCAGCTGAGCACACACACTCATACAAACACATAAACACTGTTGTCTTTGTTTAATCCTAATTTGACTGAAATGAAGTAAAAAAAAAGTTGTTGCTAATCTTCAGACTTCTTACACTTCTATGTCACTTCACTTTGTGCAGGAAAACAATAGCACTGACATTACACAGTGATAAAGGGGATTTATGGGCCATCTTCGGTGTTTCTCAGGATAACCTGTGTAACGCCTGGAGCGAGTGCATTCTTCACTCCTTCTGTCACCGGTGTGGTAAAGAAGCTGAGAAAGCTGGTGAAATCCCATCCTACAGCACTTGTGGTTACGTCAGCAGTTCTCATATCCCACAAAGCCAGTGAAAAGACCTGACACACAATGTGCCACAATGTACGGACTCGCACAACGATCCACCCGCCAGTGTTTTTAGACAAAGGCCATTTTTCGCCCTGTGTTTGTGCACGCCTTGGTTACTTCTGTGCTGTTTGTGAGTGCATACCTCTAATTTTCTCTGCTTCCAGATTTATGAGCCAATACTCGTTTATGTTTTATGCCGCTCACATTTCTAGGATTCAGCTCCCAGCTTGTTTCTTTGCACACACAAGGTGACAAAATGCATTCAAGATGACCCTCTGAATGCAGCCACAGACCCCACAGTTAGTGGCGTGACTTGGTCAAGAGCCTTCACACAAAATCCTCCACTGAAAGACCCCTGAACTCACCCCTCATTGTCTTGGCCTCCTCCTCTGCCCCTTCTGTGAAAATAGAGGCAACCCAGGATTTAAAGGTCAAGGCTACACAAAAGCCGACAGTCCCCAAAGCCTGAGGTGTTTTTAATTGACATTTCTCTCATTGTCCCGTGACCATAAAGGAGGAAGAGAAAGAGGCTTTTTTACAATACATTAAATTACTACTAAATGAGACCTGTGAAAAAAGTAGGGCTGTGGGGTGTAACCAGGTTCCCCCAGCTGGAGGGAATCCCCTTGTTAGGCGGGTTTGAGGGGGCTGTGAAGTGCTTACTACACCATAAAGGGAGGAGGCTGTGGTGCAAATCCTCGCACAGAAGCGGCCTCTCACCATAGAGAGAGATAAACCAGTTAGGCCATTGTTTATGAAGTTTCACTTTATTCCCCCCTGACAACCATTCAAACAATGACTATGGGGAAATGTCCCTCCACGAATGAGCAACAATAGTCGGGATCAGCAGCTTTTCTGCGCGGCTAATACTTTGATAAAAAGAGTGAAAATCGTCCTTCCTGAAAGCATTAAAGAGTGCTGCATGAAAGACACCTGCAAACAAGAGTAGAAAGCAGCACAAACAAAAGTGTTTTGTTCAAAGGATGCCACTTTTGTCCACTATCACTATCACTTCCCTTCTTTCTGTTGCTGCAGGAGATCAGCCAAAACAATATGCATGGTATGTATCGTGCAGAAAACTCTCACTGCAACACAGAAACAAGTTTAAAACTGTTTGTATCTAAGTGCTGAAGAAGTTAAATATGTAGGGATGGAGCAGTTGTGTGTGAAGTGTGATATATGCATCACAGGTCTTGACCTAGTCTACTTTCACTGTTTTCAGTTGGACCTATGGGCCATCTACAAAGTTATTATTTTACTCCGGCTATTATTCACCTTATTATCAAAATGAGGGAAACCATAGCAGACAAAAAGCTTTTGTGCATATGATCTTTTGTGCTTTCAGCATTTAAGATGGCTTTTGTCTACTGTGAGATGGGTATCTGCCACAAACATCACTCAGGCATTGTGGAGGGGGGATTCGTTTTCAGTGCGCCTTTGTTCTATTCTTTGGCCCGAACCAAAGAGCCACGCCTGCTCCTCTACCTCGAATTGTGCAGCGAACATTCCCTTCTTTGTGGTGCTAGGTGCATGAGCTGGCTCATCTCCGCGGGCTTTCGTGGGAGATGGCTGTCACGGTGGCAGGGTGGCATTCGGTAACCCAACCTGGCTGTGCACCAGGGTGGCCCTTGGCTACCTTGGCTACGACTGTGGAGCATTAGGTGAATTGCGCCGAGAGGTGCAGGTCCCACACTTGGATCTGTTCCAACTGACCTGTCCCCTTCCCCCTTCTACCAAGCATCCAGCTCTTCTCCTGCAGACACATCATACGCCTGCTGCTCACACTTCTTCTCTTTGCCACTCAACACATCATCCTCGTCACCCTCCTCCTCCTCCTCCTCCTCCGTACTGTTTCCCTCCCCATCACACCCATCATCCACTCACCTTTTATTCCCTCTTTGGTACCTTTTTACTCTCCCAATAACTCGCTTATTCTCCATACACATTCTCTGAAGATGCCGCTTCTGTTGTGTCACAGTGAGGGAGCCACGCCCTCAGCCTATGTGCACACTTTTATTAAATCTGTGCAGGCGCTGGGCTGCGCTGGCGGGTAATCCTACAGTAATTGTTTCCAGATTAGGGGACCCGGACCACAAAGCAGGTTTAGCCAGGCATGAAATGGCCTTCCCATGCTGCAGCGCCAGCGACCAAACCTGCCGAGGTGAGACTCACCTGAACGAAGTCCACAAACGTCCATGGGAGCAGGGAGTCCAGGTAACCGATGTCTTTTGAGAACCTGTTGAGGATCCTTCCTGGGAAACAACACAAGACAACAGAAGAGACAGAAGAGATGTGATGAGGGTAGAGCAGATAGATGTGAGATAGAAGCAAATGATTGGCAGCAGAATTTAGTTCTTCTGATATAAAGACGTCAAGTGTAGAATAAAAGTAAAATTGGCAAAAACACATTTTATTCCTTCTTTCTCGAAAGACGATAGAGAATGTACTACCACGTTCTCCTCCTGTTTCATTTCATAGAGCTAATAAATCGAGTGCAACATCAGAGCAACAACACAGGCCTTTCCTATATAAACAATGAATCATTATTTGTCGAGCATTTCATGAAGACTGCCCTAGTCTTGGCTGAATACGTGAGGGAACCCTTTGTTCATGAACAAAAGGGCAACAGAAGCTGCGTACCTGCCTTTATTTTCTGAACGGCAGTGTCGGTGACGTTAATTGAGTTGCATCCAATCTGCTCAGGTGTTCATTATTTCGCCTGGTGCTCTGCAGGTGCTGCCTTTTATTCCGACTCTTCAAGTAACTTTGCCTCCCCACTCCCCCCCCACCTCTTATTCTGATCCCACAGCACATAAGATTACACTCCAGCTGCTTTCACACACTGTTTACTGCAGGGTCAGTGATAGCAAATCCCCACACTACACTCGCTAAAGGCAAGCAAGACAGAAAGGCTTTCTCTATCTCTGTCCCTGAAGGAAGCCCTCAGACTCTCAGAGGCAGACAAAAAGTAGCAGAGCGGTGCCAGAACTGCCACAACAAGAGCTGGGCTCAAGTTAAAAGCCATGAAAAAGCAGTTGTGTGGAGTCTATGGCGTATTTTCTCAGTCAAAAGCCAACAAAACTGTGTCATAATGCTTGTCCTGTGCTGCGGAAACTCTCTCATGTCGACACATTACTGAACAAACACAACATCTGTTTAACGACATTGTAAATAAAGCACATGCAGCTTCAGATAAAGTGAAACTAACAACTGAGGCACATAGTGGAGTTTATCTAGGCTTGAAAGGGGCATGAATCTGGGTGCGACTTGGTACAATGTGACGTTATGGCGCTCTGGGGGCGTGGCAGAGCCGTGGCACCACTGACCTAAAAGTTGCCTCCCAGCTTCCCCAGTCAGTCCTACGGAGGTGGGCCCTGTAATCACCTCTCTCCACGGCCGTAAGCAGCTTACAGCTTTATCCAAAATGCCGCTCCTGCCTAAAAACATGCATGCAGACGAGGCCGGGCTCCCCATAACAGCCATTGCATAAAAACCCAGCCAGAGCATTATTCCCCGCAACAACCCAGCAATGCTCCAAATCAGCACTGATTCAAAGTCAAGTGGCGTAAGCATGTTGTACACTTGGAGGCAGACTAATCTTATTCACAGTGTGAGTGCCCCTTTAGCATACAGACATCCCTAGGGGAGGGTTCATGCAAGGGGGTAGAGCTGCTACTATACTTGTGGAGAATATTCCTTCTTCAGTTTGGCACTGGGGGAAGTACTTGTCAAAGTGTGTTTGCGAAAGATCCAATAATATTTTTTTATGTAATTTACTGTCTAAGCCACAGATGACCCAAATTCATGCATATCTGACAAACAATGGCAATAAGAAAAGGCTAGGTTTCTCTGGGTTACATCATACTATGGTTAGAGGGTGTTAGAGCAGAGAACATCAGTCAGCTATCAGCTGTTTGACAAGCGGCTCAGTTAACATAGAGTTTCAGAGGGGATGAAGTGAAAGACCCTTCTCCATCCTGCACACACTAAAGAGGGGATACATTACAGTGATGCAGTTACACAAAGACATTCACTGCATGGAGATGCCTATGAGGTAAGATCTGCATGGGACAAAGGCTTCAATCACTTTGGATGGTTGTCAACAATATCACCTATTGTGTGGAGACAGGGTAGATGTCTCAGGATATCAGCAGCATTAGTATCAAACAATTTCTCATGGTTGAGGACTCCAGGGGTGATTTGCACCACTTTTTCGGGCTCAGGAAATATCAAGCCCTCCCAACTCAGGTGGCTCCTTAAGGTGGAGATATTAGGTGAGCAGGGCCCCCAATCACACTTAAAGAAATGGAACAGTGGGGTCCGGCTAGAGAAGGGCGTGTGGCAAATCGCTGTTCCCTGTAAACATCAAGATAAGGCGACGACTCAGAGCCGCTCCATGTGTGGGCCCCACTGCAGACGGAAGGGGCCTTTCAGTGAAGCAAGTGCGATAATGAAGGAATACTGGGGAGGGGGGCTGCCAAGGCTGGAGGTGGCACAGCTCACCTGCACTTCCATGAAGGGGCCCACAGGCCTGGGGCAGCCTCCCACCGCCGGCACCTTGCTGCCAATACTAATACATTCTAAATCCATTCTCTTCGCTCACACCGCCAGGCTCCTGCAATCTCCTCTCCTTCCCTTTCATGCAATTAAATAGTGGAAGTGCCGAGCGAGGGGGAGCCCTATCAGCCGCGCTGCACACACACACACGGCTCCATCTCCACATTCAATTTACACACCTCGATATCATCACCTTCTCTGCAGTACTTCCTCCACTCTGCTCTTAACACTCTTGCATCCCCAGACCTGAAATACAGACATTAAAAACATTGCCTCTGTAGACACAATTAGAATCTCACATCACCGACTACAGACGATCTAATGTTCCTGCGTCAACGGCAAACTGAGTGACACCCAGTGCTGAGATGGCCCACTATGCTGAAGTGAAAGAGGACAGGAGAAGTGAGTGTGTGTGTGTGTGCGTGTGTGTTGACTGAAACTCCTTCACTGTTCTGATGAGCTGAAGCCCTGGCCTGCAGTCTCTGAGGGGATTAGCCCACTCAATGACACTAAATTACAGGGATCAACATCAGCTCAACACATCCACCGCTGTCTGTGCTGCTCTAACTGGATCACATTTGGGTGAACAGCTGTAATAAGACTGTACATATTGCTAAAATTCAGCAAACATGAATATTTTAAGTCGCATAAATTCACAGAAAATAAGCAAAGTGCAGTCTGCAGATTTATCACCATCATCTACATATCTGTGTGTCATCACGCAGCATTGTTAAAATATAAAAGTTTTAATCAGCAGAGGCCCCAAACTATATCTACACAGAGCGAAAGATAACAGAAATAAGATTGAAATACCACAGAGGCATTCAATGGCTGATAAAGTGGAGCTACAAAGCCCCTCCATCGATCATAATACATCACTGCTGTGCTCTTTTGTTACATTCACTGAATAACAAATAAGACCTTTGTGCAGCCACGCTTGAAATGGTAACCTTTAACTCTCATGGACAGCTATCAAACAGAAGCGACACTTACACATGTCAATCGTGTCAAAACCTTCACAACTCACAAGCACACAGGGACATGTCACTCACGGTATCGGTAAGAAACGCAGGGTTTGTGAAAATCTTTTCTTAAGAGAAACAAAACATTAAATAAGACATAAGTTTAAGAGAAACTCTGCAGAGCTGACTTTGCCTCTCTTTGCCCTGATCTTTACTGCTAGGTTATATTCAAAGGATCAGGGTAAATCAGAAAGTACAGAGGAAGAAAAGAAAAGTTAGAATGGGAATGAATGATTCTTTTACACTGCACAGTTATAAAAGGTCATGTTACTCTCTATTGTACCGTTGACAGGATAAGGACAAAAGAAAGTAAGTCTGTGCGGTATTTTTTGTAAATGTAGTCAAATACACACTGTGCAGCCTGAAGGCCGAGCTCTGACGACTGCACCGGTCATACAATACTTACTGATGGAGGCAAAGCATCAATCAGATAGCAGTGTCTGTTAAGCCTCTTCTTTACTGCGCTATTAAACAGATTATTACATTATTCAAAGTATTTGTCCTCCTCTCGTGCAATTACTAAGCAAGGCACACCCAGATAAGCTGTCAGGTAGTCCGGTACATAAAACAGTGGCAGCAGAAAAAACAAAAGCCAAAGATTTTAAGACCTGTGGTGTTTGCTCCAAACACAGCTCTGCAAGGGGAAGCTTTGTCGCTACACCCACTTCTAATGCCAGGAGAAACCACAAGCTCCCGAACACCCTCAAATCATATTTAGACTTGTGTTAACAGCTTATTATGACTCATTATACAGACACAAGTTCCCTTCTTGTAGAGAATTCCCACCCGAGCTGATTGTGTTGAACATGCGTGTCACTATGAAGAGATTAGGCTGAGTAATTATCTACTGACAGGTGAACAATGCCCAAGAAAAATTAAAAGTTATCAAAGTGGGCCACTTGACAGTTGACTTTGGATGTCAAGACTGATAGTCGTGACATTACTTCACCAAATTAAAAGAGGTTTTTAATTAAAAATAACAAAGCCAAAAAAATTCTAGAAGAGGAAAAACAATTTGCGATGATTTCAACAAATCTTGCACCGCTTGATAAGACGTCGAAAACCACATCGAAAGGGAAACCAGTCCCCTGTCAGTTCAGTCAAACACACTCAAAGTATTTGTTCACTTCAAAAATCATGTCCATCTGTGAACAGCACTGACCCATCAAGCAAAAGCCAACAGAATAATGATATAATCATACTTTTTTTAAGCAGCACTTAACACGCTAGCGTGCTTATTATGGAGCTGTGCAAATTTACACAGCTCAATAATCCAAACAGTAAACTTCACAGGATCCAGTGCAAACACTTTGAATTTAAAATGATTGTTTGTTCTTGTTTAAGTACTTGATAAAAAAAGAGAGAACAGACTGGCCCTCTTTTCATTTTTTTTTAACACATTTAAATGTATATTAAGTCAAATCAAGAGGTTTTCTAACTGATTCTGATCTTTCAGTTAAACAAGCCACAGCAACAACTTTTGTAGAGCTGGTTTAAACACTGTCCAACTTTAAATCTCATAAAAATAAATCACAATTTCTGAAAGCAAAAATAGCTTAACATACAGTTTTGCGTTAAAGTTAATTTGAAAAAAAGAATTCAACAATAGTTGATCTAATTTAATTTCAATGGAAATAATATGGATAAGTTTTAAAGCAACGATCATAAATAATTTTTACAGAGGAACAAGATCAAGATCTGGAGCCTTTTCGAGCCTGATGTCAGTGAACTTGACAGCAATAACAATCTGTGGAGTTAAGGCCAAACATATGGATGTTTGTGATGTGGTTGGAAACACAACAGAGTCAGTAACAGTCTGCTCTCTAGTGGTCAGATGTTAGAAAAATAACTTCAACCGAATGTTTGCTTCCCCCCATCATCCCAGTTAATCTTTTTCATTCATGCAAAAGTTGTTATTTTACACTTACTGTACAGACAACTTAAGTAGGAAGGTAGGTGACTCACCGATTGGATTTGTGTCGAAAAAGCGGACAGGGGTCTGGAGGACGGCGTTGAACATGCTGTTGTGTAAGGTCTGAGCCGAACTCACCAGGATGTTAAAGAAGACCAAGGAGCGGAGGAAGCCAAACACTACAGAAGTGGCTGTTAAACCTGACAAACGCACAGAAAAAAATCCATCAGCACACTACAAAGCTATCTTTGTTCCTCTTCCAAGGTCAGCTATGCATTTCGGGCCACTATTAAGGATGCTGAATGACTCAAAAAAACAGATATATTCCACTTAAGTTTTTCCTTCAATGACATTTTTTGTCTTGAATGTGGATTATTCACTGTGAATACAAAGTGTGAATGAGTGCAGAGGTTGAGAGTCACAGGGAGACAATCAGAACAATCCAACGGCACACAACAAGAAAAGCACTGCTATCTCTCTGTACAGCTGAGGCCCATGTACACATACACTGGGCCTTGAAGGCCTTGGGCCACAGCCAAAGAACTGTGGATCTGTTCATTGAATGCCTGGTGTATTCAGAGTCTCAGCAGTACACAAAAAGCAATGTGCACTCAGTGAGCTTCACCTGCGTAAACACCTAGGTACAGGTCAAGGTCCAGCTGCCGAGGGAAGCTGCCATTGAGGTGCTCTGTCACATTGATGTGCTTCTGTTCAGAGGCCCTGCAAGTCAGCCACAAAAGAACCAAAAGTCTACAAGGACGAGTAAACACAACGAAGACAAAACGCTGCAACATGAGGAGACTGTACAAAACACACCTCCCCAGTCTGAAACACAAGGTCAGTTTCCACAAGGGAGAGAGAACGCCGAATGCTGTGTGCTTCACTTTCTTTGTATTAATTCATCATTTCTGATCTGAGAATGGCTAGCTAAAAAAACAGGGGGTTCTTATTTTTCACCAGCATTGTCATCTTTTATGTGGTGCTAAAGAAATGTTTTCTCACCAGCAAGCCAGCCACCAGTCCTGTAGGACAAATGTAATCTAAAAGGCAAACACAAGCCAATGGTTATCGTCATTGAGTCGGAGATCAACATTGTGAAAATACTTCAAAAATATGTAGTTTGAGTCAAATGAGGTCAATCACGTTTTCTAATTTCAAAACTAATAGAAGACACTGAATTATGAAAAAATGGACTCACTTGTGCAAGGGCATTCAGTAAAATGAGGACCAAGAGGACCAGGAAGTTAGCGCCTGCTCTGAACAGTTTCACATACATACGCAGGTCGATGTTTCCTTCTGAGCGCTGTTCTTCCTCCGCATGTTGCACTACCTTCAGACATACACTAGTGTAAATATCATCCAGGAACACTTCAGATAAGAGAGTAATAAGCAGCAGGGAGAACATGAGTACCTTCTGCCCTCTAGTGGCAGGAAAGCTGTACAACAAGTATTTCTCCCCAACAATAAGAAAGCTGTATGCTTAAACATGATGGAAAAAGGGGCTTTTTACCAATTACAGTAAAGTCTGATATACCTACCACTTCAAGTGGCTCTGCTCCCTCAATCAAAGAGTACTGAGAGGTGGAGAGGGAGGACAGAGAGGACTTTGAGTTGTCACGGAGCGAACGGGCACAGTGGGAGAGAGTCCCAGGAATTGAGGTCGTGCCCTGCCTTGCCTCCTCCTTGTCCTCTTCCTCCTTCAGCAAGGAGATAAAGTCCAGTCCAGAGCTCTGCAACTCACTGAAGGTTCCACATGCCACCATCTGACCCTGAGAGAGGCAGAAATGAGATGCCGGTAACTGCACAGAAACATGGAGAGACACACCAGAGTTGAGCAGTGGAAGTCAATGTTAGAGGAAAAGTTAACCCACATTATGATCTCTGTGTAGTTTTCTTTTTTGGTCTATTCGTGTCTCTTTTTGACCCCCAAAGAGGATAAATCATGAATCAGATTTGAACTTACAGTTTCAACCATGTATTAACTGATTCTTAGTGATGAAAGTCTGTTTTGTGAACTCTTGTCAACCTGCACATAGTGACGTGTCCACTCACCTCCTTTAAAACAACAATCTGGTCTGCAGCTTTCAGGTACTGAAGCTGATGAGTGACCAGGATACGAGGCTTCTTTTTTAAAAGGCCACAAATACACCTGAGGAAAACATATATTGCAGCATTATTAAAAAATAATCAGAATCACAACACCTTCTCTTCAATTTCTGACAGGAGTAACACTTACTTTTCAAACAGGTGTCTTCCCACCTCCGCGTCCACAGCACTGAGAGGATCATCCAGCAGGTAGATATCAGCGTCCTGATACACAGCTCTAAAAAAAACACACACAATGAAGTTATCTTTACAACAGAGAGGAGTCTAAAAAGTGCTTCTGTGTTTGTTCCTCAGCACACCTTGCTAAGCTGACTCTCGCCCTCTGACCTCCACTCAGGTTGGCTCCTCGGTCTCCAACAAGTGCCAGGTCACCACCTGGTAAAAGGTCCACATCCTGGACAGAATCCATCACATTCAAGCATGACGGTTTATTTATGCTAAAAATGTCTCTGATTCCTGGAACATACAAGCTATGAAATAAGTGCTGCTCACCCTCTTGAGGGCGCATGCTCCCAGAACTCTGTCGTACTTCTTGGGGTCGAGCTCTTTGCCGAACAGGATGTTGCTTCTGATTGTTCCAGGTAAAATCCAAGGCTGCTGAGATGTGTATGTCAGCCCTCCTTTTACCTTCACCACACCGCTCTCCTGACTCAGTTCACCCAGAATGGCACTGAGGAGAGAAGACTGACGTGTGCAAACACAGAGAGTGAAAATAAATATTTCACCTTTGAACATCAATGTAGGTGAGACGAATGAAACTCAGAATGGAACAGGAACGAAGGCATAATAATGCTACTGTTCCCATGGAGAAAGTTCTTGTATTTCACTTTCAATTATTAATTCATCTCTGTTTTCACATAAAGCAAATCAAAAACCATTTATAAATTATGTCAACAAAGGCGATGCATTTGTTTTGAAAGTGTTAGTGACAGTACATCAATCTTCTTTTGAACACTACTTTTCTTTGATCAAGATAACTTTTTATTGGATACAACCCATCAAGGTAATGTATTTATAAACAGTTATATCACACAGTTGTTTGAAACATGACCACAAACTTTGTTAAATACTTTGTAAATTAACTTTGTAAATTTGTAAAATACATTTAAAAAAGTAATTATTTTATTTTTATTCAGGTTGAAATATTATAAGTCTTGACTTCACTAGGTGAGAACTTATATATTCACTATTTTGGGTTATTCAAAGTTTATTATCATCTCTGTGTGACAATGAACCTGATCTTCAGAACAGACCTGACCTTTCCAGCCCCAACAGGTCCAATCACTGCCAGCAGCTGCTCTGTCTTCACTGTGAATGACACGTTCTGTAATGTAGGAGCCTCTAGCATCTGGAAGAAAAGGAAATGCACTCAAACCCTTAAACCTAACTTAGTCTGTGTATTTTTTTCATATATATGCTTAAGTCACAGGGTTTGAAGTTATCTCATTTACACCCTTGTGGAGTGGTAGCATTCTGAATGTGAACAAGGTATAAATTGAATTAAGAATCATGTTGCCAATAAATCTTACCTTATCCCAATAGCATAATAAATCCTGTATCTCCACCATACACTCTTTTTCTGCTACAGGAAGACCAAGGTGATGAGGAGCAACTTCATCAAGAAGGAGGAAATCCTGAGAAGAGAAGTTTTTCAGTCCTACAGATGGAAACCAGTAATAAAGAATGATGTCCTTGACACTTACCTGTACCCTCCTGATGCTGATGAGAGACTCAGAGACCTTTTCTATGGCATAGGGAAAGAAGAGCGTGATCGTGAGTCTGACTGCTCCGTAGAGGGAAACAGCCATAAACATGCTGCTGGCAGACAACGTGTTGCCCGTCAGGACGTAGACACAGACGGTGATGAAAATTATGATCTTGCTGCCCACAAAGAAAGATGCCATGTTGAGTCCTCGCAGGTACGAGCTTTTCATGATGGTTGAGATTTCTAGTCTAGAGATCAACATGAAATGGAGTCAGAAAACGCTGCGTAACAAACTTTACTCTTCTGTATATGCATCTACAACTTACCTTCTGACCTCATGAACCAATGCAGCAAAAGGCTTCTCCCACCCATACATTTTTATGACACGGATCCCAGAGATAACTTCATTCATTATGCGCATCCTGTCGTCTGTTAAGACTGCTGTTTGACCCCTGAAACAAAACAACAAAACAAAGACATTGCAGAAATCCAATCCGATGTAACTCCTAGATTTGTAAAAGAATGTCAAACCTGAGACTGGAGAACAAGTGCCCAAACATTGTCTGCACTGGCATCAAGATAAACAGGACAGCCATTCCCGCCAGGCATGATGGGCCGATAGCATACAGCAACAATATAATTACAGTCCCTGCTTGAAGAGGACTGATCCACAAAAAGTGCAAATACAAGGTGCTCTGTAAGAAAAAAAGAAAACAAGTAATGTGAAAAGTCTGACTGACTATGAAATGTGAATTTGAAATAGAAAAGGTAATTACCTCATCAAATTTGTTGACATCATTGGATAAAAGATTGACAACATGTCCTGTGGTAGTTTTAGCCAGTGCTCTGCTGTTGAGAAAAAGAGCCTTTGGAGAGCAAAGATGTGAAATCAAACTCATGAATTAAAACATAGAAGAGATCAATGTGCGCATAAATGCAGGACAAAGACTGACCTTCCTGTAGATCATGTGACACATGGCCACACGGATCTTCATGCCTGCTCTCTGAACATGGTAAAAGTAGAGATGATGAAGCATCGCCACAGTGATGGTTGACAGGGAGATGCCTGCAGCGTAGCAGTAGGCCTCATTGACTGCTGATGTGTCGGTCGAGTCGTAGCGTTCAAAGTACTCAATCATTTTTCCAAGGAGCAGAGGCTGGATGACTTTGAAAATTTCCTGATAGGAAACGAGATTTAAAGCAAACATGAGTGTTCTGCACTAACCCTCAACCATCAACACCAGATGTGTCAGCGCCAACACATTTATGCAAGTACACTTTTAATTTCCTTTATTCCCAAATGATTTGCGCAATCATAATAATACGATAAAAGTTACACAACTTGTGAAAGCTGAGATGTTGCTCTTTCAGCCAATAAGTGGTTATTGTGGTAATTTTGCTCAGGCATTTAAGGTAGCCCGCAAACACATACACCATGAAGCCAATGGATGGAAGGGAGAAAACAGAGCGGAGTTTCTCCAAAAATGCCAAAAAGAAGATCCACTCGGGTTATAAACCTCCACTGAAGTTCCTGCATGATTTTGAAAAAAAAGAGCATCTGAAGGAGCAACTTGATGTGAAAAAAGGTAACACTGGATGAACTTACATTGGTGTAGATTGATGCTTGTATTCTGCGGTGACTTTTTAAGAACAGCGAATCAAGTCTTATTTGTAAAATATGTATGTATCTTAATTTTAAGAACTAGTAGAAACCATTTTAGAATGGAGTAACAAGTAATGTGTGTACTGTATGTGTGTTTGTTGCGCGCCACGTAATATAGCGCGTATATTTGTTCTGCTGTTCCATAAAAATGTTCAAGTCTTCTTTTTACTGTGTGAGCACAATTCAAATTTTGGCTCTTGATGAGGTGCAGCAATCCTAAAGTGGCTTGTGTTCAAGGAGAGGGAGAAGCTCTGAGGTGCATGAGGTTCAGATGATGTTATCAGAGACTTTTCTTGTTGCAAAATGAGAGAAAACGTCTCATAAATTTTATTGTGTATATGTTTGCTAAAGTTCAAATTTCCAGTTTATCCTGTAAAAACTGTTTGCTGTTTGATTGCAGAGGTTTTTCTTCACTAAACTTCTTAAACAAAATTCTGTTTTTAGTTTTTTATCAGTTTAAACAGTTTTTCTCTTACATAACATGCAGCAAATTGCAAAGAACTCCCAGATATTGAAAATACCAAGTATTTCAGAAAAAATGGGCATAAGCATTTACTCCCGGTGCATTTTTTGATCATTGACAGTCAAAATAGAATAGTCCAGGCAGGCATTTTGAGGCTCAGATGTTCAAAGGTTATGGCAAAGTGTATTTTTGCTGTACTTTTGAGCTGTGTTTTCTTTATTTTCTCAAGTTTTAGGTTGACAACATAGGGTTACGATAGCACTAACACAGCTGGAACAACTGCACAAACCCTTTGAAGCAACTATGAGCAATTTAAGCCTCACCCAGAGTTGTTTTTCCCACTAACAGACTCAGATAAATGCTCTGATCTCACTGTACCTGTGCAAAGATGAATATCCCAAAGAGTGAGTATGACCTCCAGTAGCACTGAATAAGAGCTTGAGTCAGACTCGGTGTGCGCAGCTCCTTCGCTGCCTGTTGAACCTCTCTGTTCCAGTAGCTTTTGAAGGAAAAGGAGACACAATTAAGCTATGTTACTCACAATAATGAACTCTTACACTGCTTAAGGCCTCTTCAGAGAAATCACAAGAAGCATTAATAATCCTCTATTATAATATCTTGCTCGTATGGAAATTGACTGACTAAGAAAGCATTTTACACGACTGCAGACTTAAGAGTGAGGCTGTCTGCAGACACGTCTCTACATGATTGAGTATTTACTGAGGCGCTGTAGTCAATTATTTGTAGCACTGCATCATAATGACAAAATAATTAATGAGATTTTCCAATTTGGACTTCAGCTTTGGACTGAATCCTAATTAGATGTGATTAATAAGAGAGCAGCAGCACTTTTATTGCTCACCGTTACTGTCACAAACTTGAAAAGACAAGACAAAACTATTCTTGTTGCTTCTACAACAGCTTTACTTGAGCTCAATTGCTTCCTTTTCGTCTTGATGTTTCTAAAAACTGGATGTCACAAGCCAGGCTCAAGGCTGTGGTTGGTAAAACACAGATGCACTGGGTTACAATGATTATTCACAAGCAACGCCAGATGAAAGTTGAGCTGATCCAATACCAGCTTCACTCCTGACGCCAAATCTGATCCCTGAACTTTAGGGCTGCCCAATGTAAAACACTACAAGACAAAAAGTATTCAGAAATTTAGTATAACAACATTACAAGAAATATAATGTAATTTATTAATATAATTTCAATGATAGTTCATGCAAATATCAAGTTGAGTTAAGGTGTTCAAAGAGCCTTTACATGAAGCTAGAAAACCAAGCTCACAAGAAAAAGAGCCACTCAGAGCAACAGCCCCTCCGCTCTAGATGTAGTGGGATTAGCGTCTACTCATGTGAATGTACGGTCTATATTTAGAAGGCCTTGCTTCAATGACACCTGTGACATCAAATTCTCTGAAAGAGAGAGGGGGTGAAGACGGGGGGTCTGTCTCCTATTGAGAAAAAGTTCAAGCTGATGAGTGCAATGCAGCTAAAGGGCATCCATGAGTTACTAATGGGGCAAAATATAAATTTCAGTATAGAAAGGGGCTAATTTGGCCCATATGCTCCCTGTTTTAAAGCTTTGAAATCCAGAAACTGTCATTCACTGTCTAGAAAAGCTTGGCCTTTTAAAAAAAATCTTCCCAGTGGAAAATGTTGACTTCAGACAGCTTAACAGTAGAAAGTGGCCTCATGAATGTGTAGGTGTACAACATGTGAGAGGTATAATCAGTTCAGAGGTTACATGTTCTGAATACTTGAGGGGAAAAAGTAAGTATAAAATGACTCAGATGCTCTTTTTTGTGTTAAGTTACGAACTCAATTATGAGCAAAAACTTTCCTTGAATCGGCAGATACGTCGATGGATGAGCTGAGACAATGGTTGATCTTATTTCTGTCCTTTTTTAATAAGCTGAAGGAAAATCTTCTCCATCTTGTTTTTTCATTAACTGCTGACTTCCTTTTCTCTTTTTTCCCCATTGAACACTTGTCTCATGCTGGATCTCAGTAATTGTTAAAGAAATTAGACAAATTCACTGTAAACCAAATATATGTGTGAAAATTAAAGTTACCTCAAACCTCAAACTATTACTTTAAAAGGGAAGACAAGGCAAATTCCTGGATATTTCAGTAAAATGCATAGCAGACCAATCCAGCACAACATCAAGCGTCTTACCACTGCAGCTCCTCTCCAAGTCTTTCTGATGCATCCTCAGGGAGAACTTTAAACATGTCATCTTCCTCCAACTTCCTCTTGTACCCAAGTTTAAACAAAGGATTCAGCCAGCTAATGATCGAGAAAACACAATTGTGGTTGTTAGTTTTTGGGAAATGGGGCAAAATGGTGTCTTCTTAACTTTTCTGTCAAAGAAATTATTGAAGCTGAACACTGAAGCTGATGAAAAGTTGTAAACATAAGGTAACAAAATTACTTTAGAATTTAGTCCAGTTCATAAACAATGAAAATGATAATCACTTTTTAATGTCTTGTAACTTTTATTTAATCTGTCAGACAATTTTCATCTCTTCCCATGAAACAAGTGTGCATCACTTTGTCTGCTGTATGTTCACACAGCAGGAACAAAGTTTCATCCAAGTTAACTTTATCTCCATTATTATATTAATTGTATTTATGCATAAACAAGCTGCTACCACATCCAGAAGACAGTTTGTCCTGAATGGCTCCAAACTGCCAAACTAGACAGCTCTAAAGTTCATTCAACGTCCACTATGACTGTCACTTCAGGTTGGTTTTCTTACCAGAAGAAAATCTTGGAGAGAAGATTAGCCGAAGCTGACGGATTATCCTTCCCCTCCTTCCTCCGCGGCTCCATGCCCCCCAAACAGCAAAAGCGACCTGGAGACTTTCACTGCGGGCTGTGTGGCAGAGGGAGGTCGATAAAGTGTCGAAGGAGAAAACAGTGAGGGTAAGCTCAAGCGTCTGTCTATATCACACCTGTCAGACCCACGAGATTACTACAGGAGGTGTCGCAGGTTTAGATGTCAGGTGAAACGGGTAAAGCGTGGCCCCGCCCACTGAACGATGATTGGCTGATAGAAGGGTCCGTCACTCTCTGGGCCATAGACATTAGCCCGGTGCCTCCGCTCTAAGCGCAGGATCATACGTCGACGTGGCCGCCATATTGGATGTGGCAAGAACAAATGGTGAAGATGGCTCTATCAATGTGATGTAAGGAGTTACACAAACCGGTTTACTGTCCAAAGTAGTTCTCATTGGAATACCTTCACAGGTAAGATTGAAAAAGTACTTCTTGTAGTATTTGGAAATTATAAAATGATTTTACAAACAAAATTTGCGGACTCTGTGGGGAATTAAGTCCCACGCATAAATGGTCTGGGTTCCCACAATGCAACCAGCCCCCTAAACAACGAAGACAATTTCCCAATTTGACTATATTAGTTCAAAGTAACTACTCTGATGGTTGTTGGCTACTTGGCTAATTTTTTACACATTATGTAGATTTCCCAAAGTATAAGACGTACTGGAACAACAATAAACTTGACTGGAAAAAGATTTGAACTTGCCAGCTTGATTCATGAGGAGTAATAAAGTAAAGAAATTATTTCAAAATAATTTGTAGATTTTACCTATCAAAAGTTTTTTTTTTGTTTTTTTTTTTAAATAATTCAAAACAGATATAGATATAAATTTCTCTTTCTGCAAGGGATACCCTGAAGACAATTCATTTATTTGGGTCTTGCCCCTTTTCCACCAAATCATTGGTCATCAAGATATTTGCAATTTGATTTCAACATGTATTGAACCACATTTTACTTTTGCTTTGAATATATTGTTTTGCTTCACTAGATATCCATCTGCACAAAAAGGACAATTTAATGTTATCAACCTTATTGTATAATGGGCCAAATGGCATATGCACAAATGTCAATACACTAATCAAAAAACACCTCTATCTATATTTGATAACAAGGTCAAACAATATGTCAAAAGTATTAAACATTCTGAGAATATAAAAGCCATTATGACCTTTGATTTCTGTGCTTTTTTGAATGTTTTTGTGTAATATAATTTTTTACTGCCTGAAATACTGCCCTTGAATGAGTGTATCCTCCTGGCAGTTGTTATTGCACTGTACTGCATTATATTTCTCAGTAAAGATTTATGATTGAAAAAAAAAGAAGACAACGAGCTGAGAAAGCAGTGGGAATCTACGGAGCTCCCAAAGGGTCACAGCGAGGGGTTTTTTAATTTTCTTTTAAGAATACAACTGTTGTATCCCCTCAAAATAATTTTGCATCCCCTAGAATTGCATCCCCTAGAAGAAGAACCCAATCGCTCACAAGGACCAGGGAGGGGTTTTCTGTGGATCTGTCATCCATGCCCTGCAGTGAGCACTTCAGAGTTTATTCAAAAGATTTTGTCAGGATCCGACAAACAGTCGAGATAAGAGACAAAGCTATTCCTTCAATATTCAATTTCCCAACTTATCTCCACAGGGTAGGTGTATAGACTGAAGGGATTAGATAATTCAATGCCACACTATGCTGAAAAAGTTTTTTTTTTTCCTTTCTGAATGTCAAGGAATCAGTGATCCCAATACAGATTGGCTGTATATCATATTGAAATTTTTGTTTTCATGTAGAAAAATTGTTTTTGTTATCACTTTGAGATAAGGTTCCTAACATTTTGCCTCATCACGAGGGTGACTTTGGGAAACCGATTGATCGATTAATCAATCATTTTCTATTGTCATAGAGCTAATTTATTACTAATGTCATCCCATAAACTCAAAATAAAGTCATATCAAGATGGATTTCAGTCTTACTCCCATCCTAATCCACCATTAGCAGAGCACTTTAGAGACTAAAGTGGCAAAGACAAACTACTGTACAACATGCAAAACCAGATGTTGGTCAGACAACTTGCTGTGACTATGCTAAACTTTGAAAAAGAAGAGAAGATACAAAAAGAGAGATGGGTAGGCAATTGAAAACATGATGGAGACATGAATGATTAAAATCACAGTCTCTTCTTCAAAAAATGTTTCACATATGAAGTAACTTGTTTTCAGTCTTTAACCTTAAAAACGTCATATCCTCTGACATCAGTGTAACACAAACAACAGGAACACGTTCACATATGAGCTGGCAATCATTAGTCATGTGCTAAATATTGTCCCCAGAAATAGATGAACCAGTAGCTGGACTTTGTCGCATTGCTTCTTGTTTTTAGGATTATTGATTACTCTTTTTGATGTTAATATGAAACTCGGCCCAAATATGTGACCAAAACTTGGAGCATTTCAAACGCTGCTTTTCTTAATGTAATGACTAACTACCAGCTCAGGCTTCTTCCCTTTTTACACGATGTGTCACCTGTGTCCATCCCTCACCACTAGAGACCAGGCAAGATGTCCTGTCTGTAAATCATCTCAGTGAAACACATGTCCCAGTGTAATTTATCCGCCTGGAGCGATTTTATTTTTGCCCATCTATTTGGATCAGCTCAAAGACTTGATACATATTTTCAACCTCCAAATGTTGGTCCGTCAGATTCTGGCTTTTCTTGGCGGCCTGGTTGGTTTGGGGGCCACTATCGCTGCAACAGTGTCCAATGAATGGAGGGCCACCAGTCGGGCATCTTCAGTCATCACAGCTACCTGGGTGCTTCAGGGTCTCTGGTACAACTGTGCCGGGAATGCTATTGGAGCTCTTCATTGCAGACCTCATCACACAATCTTTAAGCTAGAAGGTAAGAAAATAAAGACAAATTTTCATGGTAGGGGGTGTGAGGATCTGTCACTATTGCATTTGTTTGATCATGAACAACTTTCATGATAATATGCATTGGAAATTAGAAGAAGAACATGTCTTTTGTGACCTCAGAGGACACAGACTTATAGCCAGGTATAGTATTATTCTGTGCGACTGCTTTAAGAAATGCAAACATTAAACTAGTGTCATTGAAAAATACCTTCAGCACATCTCTAAACATCCGTCACATCTGTTAATAATCTGTCTAATCTCAGATTTAGGAGATATAATTTGGTGCATGTTTAAAAAACTCTAGCTAAAAGCCACATCATCATAGTCTGCTGTGAACTGTATTTAATTCATATTCTAAAATTTAAGGATAAAAACCATTTTACAAAAAAAGTTTTTAAACAAAAAACTTGAAATACATTTAAACTGAAAAAGTATGGTCATAGCAGTATGGCAAAAATTGAAATGATCACTTTAGGGTTTGGAAAAAAAGGAATCATTATCACCAAGATGATGCCTCACGTGTCCACCTCTTGGAAATGTGTAATCATTTATTGGAAATGTCAAACTAAGAGTTTGAAATCTTTCATCTGAAAGATGTAAACAGAGACACATTCAAATTTAAAGGATGTGGGCTGATAAGACAGAAAATAACACGTTGCCCCTATTACATGAAAACATCAGATTTTATGATGTCCCAAAAATGAGACTGAGCTCAGACGTATTCAATGTGTCTGTCTTTAGTTATGACATCTTAACTTTTTTTTTTCTAAAGTTAATTCTGTGTCATGTTGTCATGATTTCTTTACTGATCTTTTTCACAATTTGAAAGTCCATTTTCATTCAACTCACTCACACTTTTTGTAACTAAAGTCGCAGTTTAGTATTTTTTAATAAAAGTCCTTTCAGCTGAGTGTTTCCTGAGACTCTCAGCTCCATCTGATGGTGACAGGAGTGTAAAAACATCATCTTCAGCCTTTGCAGCCACCAGATGGGGCTCTTACTCTCAGTACAGAAGCCAAAAGAAATCCTTTCTGTCACATATCCAGTGTAAATATTTAGTCATACTTTTTAAACTGGTTCACTCCAAATCTCCACAACAAAGCAAAGAGGGTTCCTCCTTCTTATCGCCAGGCGTCAGAGTCAGTAATGAGCTGTTAATAAATGATAAATCCTGCTATTTTGGTCTTCGAGGGAGGTCATGCACTCTTGCTGAGTCTTTGTCACCTATGGGAGAGCAAAGTGAGAAGCAGGATGTGACACATTTACTGTGTGGTGTCTTTTCTACAATTTCTACCCCATACATAGCCTTGGGAAGAGCTTAAGAGACTCACAAATTATTCAAATCACATCAATTTAATAGTGATTTTTACACCAGGAGGAAAAAATCTGATCAAATCTATTTCAAGCTCCACTTTGGACAGTTTGGTTCATGGATTAGTGAAACACAAACACTGTACCATTGGTTCATATGGCCCCCATGTACACATCCTGTCTGGAGGATTGTTAGTTTAACTTACCCTTGAGTCTGAATGGTTGGAACATTGACACCATTAACTTTTTACAAGTTCATTCATTAATAATTCATCTCACTTCAGAGTAATTCCTCTGTGTCCAACATGTCTTACATTATTTTCAGTTTGTCTTTTTTAAATATTTTTCATGTATCATTTTTTCCTTTAACAGACATTTTGGGCTTGTCAAAATATCTGAGGACTTTTTTTCCAAACACAGATTAAAGAAATCACACAAAAGAGAGTGAAATCACACAAAAGAGAGTGAACTCACACGATCGGTTTGATTTTTAACGTCATTACTGATGTCACTGTGTATCTTTCATCCTTTATGACTTTGAGTCTCAGTGACGTGTCCTGTGTGAGTGGGAGGCAGACACAGGTTAGTACACTGACCACCTGTTGATGTTTAAGGCCAAACTCCTCCCTGTAGCATATAAGAATTCACAAAACATTAACAATCAATCACATTCAACTTACAAGTGTGGAGCCTCACTCCATTTTTAACAAGCTTTACTAACGTTGATCAGTTTCCAGTTAGCTTACTAACTTATTTAGTCATCACAGAGCAGTGTGGCGGACTCCTCTCTGCAGAATGAGCGGCATGTTTCAGGAGATCTTTGCCTTTATACTATCAACCTCGGGATGGGTGCTTGTTAGTTCCACATTACCGACAGATTACTGGAAGGTTTCTTCACTCGATGGAACAGTCATCACTACAGCGACCTACTGGTCCAATCTCTGGAAAGCCTGTGTGACGGATTCAACTGGAGTCTCTAACTGCAAAGACTTTCCCTCATTATTGGCACTGGATGGTCAGCTCTTTTTCTTCCCATTATGGATCCTATATTCATCTTTCTCTCCTCCTATTTGGTCTTTTGATTAGTTTTCAGAGGCTAAATCTAATTTATTTTGTTTTTTCTTTCAATCTATATTACAAAGAACAAATCCACACCTTTTTCCCTTTTATTTGACTGCTTTGCAATTTCACTGATGCTGTTTCATTCTCTCCTTGAAAATTTATAATAATTCTTCAACCTCAAGTTCTTCTTTCTCTTAACGCAAGGAATATTTCAGGTGACCATCACTTTTTCTTGGGACTAATAGATACCGTTAAGTATGTCGGTTTTCATTAATTTGCCTCCAAATACTGTCAATGTT
The DNA here is from genome assembly GCA_008086565.1 of Thalassoma bifasciatum. Classification (NCBI taxonomy): domain Eukaryota; kingdom Metazoa; phylum Chordata; class Actinopteri; order Labriformes; family Labridae; genus Thalassoma; species Thalassoma bifasciatum. The sequence goes on along the minus strand of RPOG01000111.1, from coordinate 121,548 downwards.
TAGCTTTTGTTCTTGAAGCAACAAACTCATTTAGAGGTGATTTACTGGGACCCTCAGGCTGTTCGTGCAACGGCTGATTTGTTTCAGGGGTTTACTTCCTCGGTTAATATTTGCCACATTTGACTGTGAAGTTTTATTCTAACATGACCACTAAATAGTTGAAACTGCTCAGTTAACACCTGACAAATTGTATGTCTTTCCTTATGTGTTCAAATCGGTCACAAGGTCAATAACTCATTGACCACTCATGGTATGCAAAAAAGAGGTTAAATGGTATGCAAAAGCACAGAGCAGAGGCATCATAGTCCAGTTAACTTCAAATCTATATTACAGGATACATCCAAGCATGCAGGGGCCTGATGATCGCAGCCATCTGTCTTGGTTTTTTTGGGTCTATATTTGCCCTGGTTGGGATGAAATGCACTAAAATCGGAGGAACCAACAAAAGCAAAGCCAGGATTGCCTGTTTTGCAGGAGTAAATTTCATTCTGAGTGGTAAGTATGGTGAACATTTCTGCAAACTATTTATGATAAAGTGCTGTACCTACAAAGTTTCCTGTTTCCTCAGGCTTGTGCTCCCTGTCAGCATGCTCCCTCTATGCACACAGGATAACATCAGAGTTCTTCGACCCAATGTTTGTGGCGCAAAAGTAAGAATCACATCGCTCCTGGGGTAGAAGTAGTTTAATATGACTCAATCCTTGAAGCCAACCTGGTTGTCTTTGTCTGCAGGTACGAACTGGGAGCCGCTCTCTTTATCGGCTGGGGAGGCTCCATCCTCTGTATCCTTGGAGGGAGCATTCTTTGCTGCTCCATCACAGATGCTTTCTCCAAAAGGTTGGTATGAGTAACACAAACTATGTTTACATTAAACAGAAAATACAGTTTGTAAAAAAGTTGGATCGATTACTCTGAGTCACAAAATGGGTTCGATGTGTAATGATGGATGTGTTTTCTTTTTGTTTACAGCCACAGTCAGACTAACTATATCTACAAAGGTGCTGCCTCACATTCTCACATCTCCAACTACCCAAGAGGTCAGGCCAAGTCCATAAACCAGAGGCCACCTCCAGAATACAGTAACTCCTCTAGGATCCAACACTTTGATAAGAATGCTTATGTGTGAGGGATGTGAATGTAAAACCCTTGTAGTTGTGGATACTTCTGAGTCTTATAGCAGGAATACTCTCCTAAAAATACAGAACATTGTGGTGTCGGTTTTGCTCAGTTGGTGGAGCAGGCGTCCTATGTACAGATGACATAAAAGTTGATTCCTGGTTTCATCAGGATTTGGTGCATGTCATCTCTCCCCGTGCTTTCTCTCTCACTGTATGATCAAATTAAGGCAAAAGGCCCAAAAAAGAGCCATAAAAACAATCCTGGGAACAAAGAACTACATCAGAATTTGCTGGTATTAGCTCATAGGTCAACAGGAACTAAGGTTGAGTAATCTATATTTGTATTGTGTCATGTGATACTGTTTACACTTTGATCTTTGGGGATTTAAATTCTTCATTGACCAGTTTCGAATATATCTCTACACTAAAAGTGAAGAATTAAGCTTGTCGTGGTTAGTTAGTCATAATTAAGAACACTGGGTTCAAATGATCTAATTCTTGCATCATTTTGTGATTATTTTAAAATTCAGGATTGAATATTTTATGAAGCACTTACTTTTTGGGGGTTGAATTTTTAACTTTTAGTCTCCGGTACATGCTGTAAATCTGTTATAACAATGTGTAAAACTGTGCTAAACATAGATTTGCTTGTTTTCTGTAATATAACCATTAACTACAAGCAAACTTGTCGGGTACTGAAACAGGATTGATCTGGTTAATATGTTTGTAAGTCGTAAATTTGTTGTAAATGATCTTTTTTTTCATATGTTGCCAGTGGAAGAAATAAAACATCTGCAAAACATTTAGTTCTAGCTTCTTTTTTGCATTTGTTAGTAATCTATTATCTCTCATCCTCCAGCCTGTCATACATGTGCTTTAATTCAAGTGTTGAAGACATTTGAATTAAAGAACATGTTTGACAGGCTGTGCACCATTATGTCTGCTGCTCCTTAAGCTCTCCACCATTGAGCGGTAGTGCAGCCAATGTTCGTCTTTGCAAAACCAGAACAACTGGTTGATCAGGCTGGGATGGACAAATCTGTCCAAAGTGCCCCCTCAATCCTTTCTAAATATTGATTTAATACATATAAGTATTCATTTTCTTTCATTTATTTTAGTGTCTTTCCTATCCAGTACTTTCTCCTGCAAACCAATAACTTATAATAACGTAAAATCATATTTTTCTGTATTTAAAAATGTAATTTGCTTTTCTGCCATCACAGGACTCAAGTTTTTGACTTTGTGACTCCTCTAGGTTGTTCAGTTTCCTCTCAGGGGAATTTATCTTGTTGGTGTTATCTCTAATGCTTTAAACTCATCCCTCATGCTGATACATCAGGATGAAGGTTAGATGGTGCGAATGTTCAGCCAGTGGCTTGCTCCTGAAAGTTTACAGTAAACACTGCAGACGACTGCAGAGCCCCCATCAACACCCGCGGCACATGTCACAGACACACGGTCATCCTGTGCTAACTCGGTCGTCAGCTCACTGAGAAGCTTCAGTGGATTCATTTCCCTTTTATTCACAAGCTGAACAATGAGGAAACGTTTGATTCAAATCTTTGGCTTTTTGGTTTCATCTCTGGGATGGGTGTTTGTGCTGTGCACCATGGCCATGGACTTTTGGAGGATCACTCAAATAGGAGGACAGGGTGGCTCCTTTATCATCAAAGTGGCCTGGTACTGGTCCAACCTGTGGAAAGACTGTTTCACTGATTCCACGGCTGTGACCAACTGCAGAGACTTCCCTGTGCTTTGGAGTGTCGCAGGTAAGTGCTAGAAAACTTAGTCATTGTATTTCAGTGATGTTGTTTCTTTGTTGGCCCTTCACTTGAGATGGTCAAAAGATGTGAGAAAGATCCTACATGAGCTCTAAAGTGAGAAACCATTTCATTTTTGTTTAAAAAGAATAAGTTTGGGGATAATAAAGACATCTCAAATTATTTTTTTGATGGTTTGAACACTTTGACAAGGGGCTTTGGACTTGAACTTGGAAGGTTTTTGTGAATGTCAAGGTTCCTGGTATAAACACCATAGGGGACAATGCCCTCAAATCTCAATCTAATGTCTTTCTGTATAGTCACTATTCATGTTGGAGTTTTTCAGGGTAAATCAATGGATACAGCAGCTAATACCCACCTTCTTCAACACTCTTTTCAGTGGTCTTCAGTTTTCTGTTGACTACTCTACATCCTGATCTCCTTTTCTCTGGTCCCCACAGCTTACGTCCAAGGGGTCCGAGGCTTGCTTATGTGCGGGTTAACACTCGGATTCTTTGCTGTTGTTCTTTGCTTCGTTGGGATGGATTGCACTTACATCGGTGGCGCTGATAAAACCAAAGACAAAGTGCTTCTGGCAGGATCAGTCTTTCATGTCGCTGGAGGTCAGTGCCAGAACCCAAATGTTTCTGTAGACGACAGAAATGTTTTGCCCTCATTGTTTCTTGGTATCAATGAAACTTCTGTGCACAGGTGTGTCAGATATCGCTGCCTACTGCTTATACATCAACAGGATTGCGAGGACAACATTTTCTGCACGTGTAGCGCCGGGTGTTTTACGGTAAAACTCCTCACACTGATCTGCACAAACATACTGTTTTGTTCTTGCTTTATATAACAATTTCCACTGTGTGCATTTGGTCCAGGTACGACCTGGGACCGCCCTTGTTTTTAGGGCTGGTGGGTTGTTTTCTTATCTTTTTAGGGGCTGTGTTGTACGCTGTGACGGTCTTCAGAGTAATCTGCCCCAAAAGGTATTTTAATTCACCCAGCTGCCTTTCTTTTTCTCTCACTGCTGAGTTCTCACCCTGTCACTGAATTTGTTTCAATCCATTTTGATCCTACAGTCAAGTGGTGTATGCCTACGGAGGTGGCACCTATATGAATCCTCGTTCCAGAGGACGAACACTGTACACTGGATACTACAGACCCGGAGGGCAGTACGCTTCCTACATGGGCTCTGGGCGATCTGGCAGCTCCAGGATCTCCAAGCTGTCTCAGACAACACCTACAAAATATTCACTGAGAGATGCATTTGTGTAGTTACTCAAAGCTCTTTCTTTGTATATAGTTTCTTTTTCTTTTTGACACAAACATACATGCAGAAACAAACACAGGAGCTCTAACTTGCAAGTCTTAAATAATTTCATTCTTTGATAGAAAACACTTCCTACTTTGTGATTTTTGTTGTCATTTGTTTTGATCATATTCTTGTCTGTGTACGATACTGTATATTGTCATGTGTTTACTCAAAGTTAACCTTGTGATTCACTCTAAGGGTGTATTAAAATGAATCCATGAATTGAATAAAACATTTGTACTTAAAATGGTTTTGGTGTTTGTCACAACTGCCAAACGTATCATATTTGATAAATGGGTTCCAAAGAATTCTGCCTCATCGACATGATAAATAACATCTTTAAAAACCTGTTAAAACCATTCTAAAAAACATCTTCTACCACCCTGAGGATTGTCATATCAATACAGTCAGCTGAAGTTGCATTTTGGCCCTTTTCAAAAATAGCTGCTCTCACGAAAACCATCCACTCTCATATTTTTAGAAAAGTCATTGCTTATTAACTTGAAGTTGCCATAAGAATAACACCAAAATAATTACTCTTTTTTGAGTGTTTTCTGCATCAAATGAATGCATATCTACTGTAGAACTTTACTAAAATAGTTGGCACAACTGTCCAAGGTGTCAAATGTGATACAAGAAGTATATCACAAATGAAATGAAACAGCAGTATTTTGTGGATTTTTTCAAAAGGGTTAAAATACATCTCATTTCCAATAAATTGGTGGTTTTGGACCATTTTTTTGATGGGCCAGACATTACAGGGTTAAGGAGCCCATTGAGCCATTTAAAAACAATAATTTTACTTCAAACATGCACATCAGACTGACTTGACTCCCACTCTCTCATCACTTTTTGACATTTGAGCATTAAATAAGGAATCATAGCTGTTTTTGCAGTTGCCTGTTAACCAGTAAAAGCCAGAATCTTTTTCTGTGAAGAGCTTGGCCTGAGACACAAAAACTTAAGTTTTTTGTTTTGGACCAGGTGGCAAAATATGGTCTACAAATAAAAGGCTGTGTAAAACACACCGAGCAGAATTGAACATGTTCAAAAAGCGTGCATTTATCCATCCACACACATTGTACAGAGGTGAGGTTTTTCATAACCTTATGCTTCATTTTCAAAGTTATTGATTTTTTGTGTTTTGCCCATATAAGGGCATGACTCATTTGAGCTTTGCCTCTTTAAGTTCCCGGACTACATCCAGACGTTATGCAGTCAATAGTTTGGTCATGCTGTGAGTGTGTGTGAGTAAAATTTCTTGGCTGAATAAAAGTTATCACTACAAACTACCATCAGCAGCACAAGAAATTTCCTCTCCTGCGAAGGAATTACTCATCCTATCTTTGGAAGATGATCTGAAGAAGTGGAAATTTATGTGATGTCAACTATGTCCCAGCTCAATTTTATTTATTGAATCGACCTCATAAATGTCATTGTATTGTTTTGTTTTCTTGATGGGGCAACAGCTTCTGCAGAGGTCGAACATGTGACAACTTATCTTTTCATCAAGCCCTCATCAACTCCTTGCACGTTGCAGCCCCCAGTAATTTTATCCTTATAGAAACTGATGCAACAATACAGTGATACTATGTTTTGGTCCTGTGTTTTGGTGGGTGTGGCCTGTCAATGATTATCAGCATCATTTGTTGCAGATGTAAGCGTGCCATCCTAGTCAAGGTAGAACCTTGTGCAGAACCACTTGTTGCAGCATGAAGACCATGTTTCTGGAGATCTTTGCCTTTATTTTAACCACTGCAGGGTGGATACTCGTCTGCTCCACCATGCCAACTGAATATTGGAAGATCGCTACATTAGAGGGAATAGTCCTTGGCTCAGCTCTCATCACTTCAAACCTTTGGAAAGACTGTGTTGCAGATTCAACAGGGGTCTCTGACTGCAAAAATTTTCCCTCTATGTTGGCACTGGATGGTAATTTTCTTTATGACTATTATTGTTTTCTACCTCTTTCCTGACTGTGTAGGATTCTTTGTGATCCAATAAAATTTATTTTACATTAGATTTTTTTGTTTTCCTATTCATGCCAAACCGTTTTCTATGTTTTTTTATTATCATTCTTATTTAGTACAATTGATTCTCCTCAGTTTTGAAGTCCCTTTGCAGCCCTTTCTATCATCCAAAAGGTTCTCAAACAAGTAACGGTTCATAAAACTTCTGCAGGTCACATTCAGACGTGTAGGGGACTGATGATCACGGCCATCTGTCTTGGATTTTTTGGTTCCATATTTGCCATGTTTGGTATGAAATGCACCAAAATTGGAGGATCTGACAGAGTCAAAGCCAAGGTGGCATGCGTTGCTGGTGTGACTTTTGTTCTTGGTGGTAAGCATTGTGAGTTATTTTCTTTCACACTATGTTTGATATTCAAAGTGTCATTTAATTATTTTTCTTGTTTTCCTCAGGCTTGTGCTCACTCTCTGGTTGCTCTCTTTATGCACACAAGATAACAACAGAGTATTTTGACCCAAAATTTATTGACGTCAAGTAAGAACAGTGTTGAGCCAGAGTTGTTACATATTCAAGTGCCTAAAAAAGAACTCATATTTACTCCCAGTCTCCATTGATAGGTATGACTTTGGAGTTGGTCTCTTTGTTGGCTGGGGAGGTTCTGTTCTTTCTATTGCTGGAGGAGGCATTTTCTGCTTTTCTATTGTTTGTCCTGATACTAAAAGGTCTGTACGAATACTAACAAGAAGACATTTTCAGTAAACAGACTAAGCTATATCATTAATTATTTTGACTCACAAGGGTTGTATTTTCCGTCTCTTTGCAGCTACAGTCAGACTGATGATCTAATAAAGGGTGCTGCCTCATATTCTCACATCTTTTCAAACCCAAGAGGGCAGGAAGGGTCGGAAAAGGAGTGGTCGCTTAGAGACCACCACAGCTTTGCCAAGATGAAGAACATGGACAAAAATTAACTTGTGTGACAAATATGATTGTAATTTTTTATGAAAACTTAAAGACTTAAAATTACAGCAAGAAGGCTTAAGATGATGCTTTCTGCCTGATAGCAACATGATGTTATGAACCACTGCTGTTCAACATTAGTTTAACTCAAACTATGAAACATATATTAACATATTCTTCAAAGGGAAAGAAACTTTCATTTCTAGTTCTGTTTTTGAAAACAAAAGTGCTTAATTTCACTCTGAGGTCATCATTTCATATGTAAGAATAAAATTTCAGTGTTCTATCACTGGTTGTACATTTCACTGTAAATAATTTGCATGTGCTTTTTATCTGTATGGCAACATTAAACACTATATTGAATCTATATTGAAGACAAAATTTGTTCTTTTCTACGTACTTGAAGACAATCAAAAACAGATCTATCTTGTTATTATCACCCCAAGCAAGGAAATTTGTGTCACAAAGATGAAAAAAAAAACTGGACTGCGAATGCAACTTGGTTTGGGTGTGTAGTTTAATGGATGGTAAAAATGTTTGTAGATCAAAACACAGAAATAAAACAAATCCAAAGAAAAATGTATGGCCAGGGTTCATCCTCCCATACATTTAACCAACTTTGAATCCTCTCTGGGTGAAAAAAAACCCCCAAAACATATCACCCTTGCATTATCTGACATAAATTAATTACTAAATAGAAAACACTTAACCAGTTAAAGCAGGGATGTTCAATGATATTCAGACCAAGGACTTTTGAACTAATGGAGAGATGGAGCAGGGACCTTGTTTTTTATCCATACTGTATATTAAGATTTGTTTTATTCTATTAAACCAGGCCAAGTACCATGTAAAGCACACCTTGTTATTGTGCATTCGATGCGAAGCTATCGAAATAGTACACAGGTTCATGTATTTGTTTTTATTTTCAGCACTTTCATGTTAATGTGAGAAGGGTAACCTTGTCGCTGCCATTTATCAACATAACTTGTCAACTGATACCAATATGAATTAATTTCTTGTTTTTACAGGGTATCTTCTTTTGAAATAATATTGTAATGTGTGAGAGATTTTTGTAAGATGGGGACAGAGTGAGCTCTCAGCCAATTGCAGTGAACCTGACGCCGTCAGTATGAAACATCTAGCCACATGACGGGCAGGCAGGCGTGTCCTCCTCAGTCTTCAGGGGTGAATGCTGAATGAACCAGCCAGAGACTGGCTGTGCTGCTTAATGTGTACTTTTTTGGTTAAGAGATAACATCTTCAGCCCCCATCCATTAATGTACATTCAAACATGAGTAATATAAAAATAAAAATATTTGGGAACAAATATTTGAGGGTATAAAATTTGCCTGATCAACCAAAAAAGTCACAGACCCCTTGGTGAAGACCTCTGAGTTAGAGGATTCATATACCTTGTCTACATGAGTGCTGATCTGTTGCGCTCAGTTTTAGACTTTTAACACACTAAAAACACACACTGATCCCTTGCTGAATGGCCCTTGAGTGAAAATGACAACAAACATTACCAAAGTGACCTTAAGGAAACAGGAGACTCAGTTCAGGGCAAAACATGCGATGATGTACACTAAACACTGTCATCCCCTCCTGTGTTTTCAGTTGGTTGTTCAGTCTGCTTTGAAGAAGGGACAGGATACTTTCTTAGTGGACTGCTCTGAGCAGACTGCTGTATTTCAGACCTTACCTTTGTTATCTTTCACACGTCTCGAGGCAAACATGAGTTACAGGACTGTGGTGATGTACATGGAGATTGGCTGCTTTGTGGTTTGTGTATGTGGATGGATTCTGGTTTGTTCTACCATGCCCACTGAGATCTGGACCTGGTCTGAGGTAGACAGCATCGTCCTGACTACTTCGAACTACTTCTCAAACCTGTGGAAGGATTGTATATCAGATTCAACTGGAGTATCAGACTGCAAAGGGATCCCATCAATGTTGGCACTGCACTGTAAGCGCAATGTGATTGTTATATGTCTTAGCTGCACTTTGTAATGTTTGCTGTTACTAATGTTGTTATTCTCCAACAGGGGAAATCCACTTCTGTCGAGCTCTCATCATTATCTCCATTATACTGTCTTTCTTTGGATCAATTCTGGTCTTAGTGGGGATGAAATGCACAAAGATTGGTGGGACAGAACTTGCTAATGCAAGAGTAACATTTGCAGGGGGGATGAACTACCTTATTGGAGGTAAGAATGACTGAAAATCAGTGATATCACTTCACTTTTGACTCATTTTTTAATGCTATATACCTGATTTTCAGGGATGTGTTCAATGGTTGCCTTCTCATTTTATGGAAACAAAATCAGAGCAGAATTTCAAGACCCTTTGTTCAAAGCTCAGAAGTAGGTAAATTAAAAAAGTTTACTTTTATGTGAATCAGAAAGTTTAAGGAGACTGAGTGTGGTTTTATTTTCATTGCCAGGTTTGAAATAGGCGTTGGTGTCTTCATAGGCTGGGCAGGCTCCACCTTACTTGTTGTTGGAGGCCTTATTTACAGTATCTTTGCAGGCCGGGAAGGCTGCCAATCAAGGTATGAAAGCAGCTATTGTACCTTTGAGTTCTTCCTCTGACATCATACAGAAAGAATAAAACATCCATGTCTTCGATCCAAACCACATAGCGATGAAAAATATCCCGCCTACCAGTATCCTGGTGCCTACACGGCTGTTCCAGCAAAAAAGAGCGTTATATCATCCATCCCCTCGGAGAGCAGTGAAGGCAGGAAAACAAGGGCCAGTGGAAGCAGCAGAGCCAGCAGCGTCTCAAACATCACCAACACAACCAAGTCCTCAGCTTCAAATGAATATGTCTGACCTCCTTTATAAGGTGGAACTCATCATGAGTGTTTCTGTCAATGAAGTAGCTGCTTTTTTCAGATGTTTGATGATTGTCAAAAAATATGCACAATCATTTCAAAGCAGTTTGAAAAATTGTGTTTCAATCACTCATCTGTATTTTATTGTTATACCAATATTATAGCAGATACTTGCAATGTGTATGTTTTTTTCTAACCTGTAATCTCTTTTAGTATTATGAATAAATATCAGGATACAAATAGAAAACTAACTGGACATGAAGAGGGGGAGTGTTATTTTGTATATTATATTATATCGTGGTCAGAGTGACAGATCTTATTTTTCCAGTCATCAAAACCTATTTGATGACAGGATACTTCAATGAAGTGTGAAAAGGAATTGAAGCAGTTTAAAGTTATGAGCTTCTTAAGATTTGTGGAGTGCTTTATCTGGGAAATTATTTACATTCAAACATACAAAGCAAAGATGGATACCTGGCTGGAATTCTATTGGTGGCATCAAAGAAAACCATAATGAGACTTTGACTTTTAACCTTGAAATTTGACTCTTTAGCCCAAAATTTTGACTTTTACTGCTGAATTTTGACTTTTTAAATCTAAAATTTGACTTAATTTGGCCCAAGAAATTCTCAACACTAGTCATGACCATGATGGCAAGATGAGTGCTACTGTATATCTGCAGTTTGTCTGTAAAATTATTAACATTTACTCTTTAACAACCACCCTGGACATAAGTTTACCACCAAAAAGATAGGATATGTCCTGTCAAAAGAGAGAAATTGGTCACCCTAAAATAGCATCTTCATGCAAAATTGGGTGACCCGACAGTCTAATTCCATAGCCTTATGTATAAATTTGCTTTTGATGCACAAACTCGTGCAATAAAGGAACCAACTTCAAACCTAGGAACTTTCAGTGTTATGCATTCAATTTTTAAACTATAACACTGATTCACACACACACACACACACACACACACACAAACACACAAACACACAAAAACACACACACACACACACACACACACACACACACACACACACACTCACACACACACACTTACAGTTTTGTGCTGCCGTGGCTCCTCTCTGTTGAGCCAGCTGAGGTGGGCGGGGTTTAACAGTTAAACCAGCCAATCACAGCCCCCCACGACCGGTAGGTTAAGCTCGCTGCTCTGCTGTGACTGGAAAAAGCAGAGAGGCAACGCTGACAAGCCTCTGACAGGCAATCCACACATGGGACGTCTGAGAATTAGGTGAAACATCAGTGAAAACAGCATCGGCTGACGTTTGTTGGACTTACTGAGAAAGGCGCTGTCACATGCAGCTGTAACCATGGTGTCCCTGGACCATGTAGCGCACAAAATCCTGTCTTTCATGCCCTATGTGCTCGTTTTGATTGATATGAGATATGAAGGTAAGGAACTCACTTAGTTACTATATGACTGTAAAGCTTGTGATAGCTCTTGACAACTTAATACCACCTTTGACTGGCTATAACTCTATAAGTCTGCTTGTTGTCACGAAATATCACTTATCTCAGATAACGTTAGCTAGCAAATCGATAACTGTTGGCTAACATTAAGCTAATAAAGATAAGGTAATAGGGAGGAAGACACATAAACAGCCTGATTTTTATAAAGTAAAAACAACCCATGAGTAGTTTGTTTAAAACTTATAGTGGTTAAAATATTGCAGACATTACTTCTGTGAAAGCCAAGCTAACGTCAACTTACAACATAAGTAGCTCTTAACAGCTAACTAGCTTTAAGTTACTCGCCAAAGTCCTGTAAGTGACTTTAACCAACCATAACACTGTGATCCAGTATTGGTCTGTGAATAATGTTTATAACACTGTGTTCAATCAGCCTGTGGGACATTTTGGAGTTAGTTTGAAGTGTTGTGGATGTTTTCCAGGGGTGAAATGTGGCAGGGATGGCAGCGTGGACAACCATATAGAGATGGGGAAGAAGCTGCTCGCTGCGGGACAGCTGGCTGATGCCCTCTCTCATTTCCACGCTGCTGTGGGTAAGTGTTAAGAACAGGCAGAGTTGTGAGGAAAGTTTTACTTGGAGCTGCATGACATGTTTTCTTTCTGTCCTTATTGATCAGACGGAGACCCGAAGAACTACATGGCCTACTACAGGAGAGCTACAGTGTTTCTCGCTATGGGGAAGTCAAAGTCTGCACTCCCTGATCTGAGCAGAGTTATTGAACTCAAACCAGATTTCACATCTGTGAGTAAGGCTTCAACACCGCCCAATTGAAAGAAACTGCTAAATGCATAAACAAACACTTATGATATGTGTCCTGGGAAATGTGTCTCTGATACCAGGTGTGATAAGTCAACACTGCTGATCTTGTGCACAAAAATAGAAACACTCTCTGCATTCTTTACAGGCGAGGCTGCAAAGAGGAAATCTCCTTCTGAAGCAGGGCAAACTGGATGAAGCAGAAAGTGACTTTAAGAGAGTGGTGAGTAACATACACTCTGTTTCAACCGTAACATAGGCTGAGAACCCAAAATTAGGACCCCCCAACCCCACCTGGCCTCTTGGGGACCCTGCAAAAATACCCAGAGATACTCAAAGTCAACAAAGTAGCTTCATAGCCCATACATTTATTTAAAAGCTCATTTTCTGTTTGAAGTGAAAGTTTTCTATAATGTTGACGTAAATAATGTACAGGGACCCATTTACCCCCATTAAATATAAAAATGAGTGTCTTTGTTGAGATTTGTTTGCCCATGTTAAGTTAAAATTTTGAGATAAAAAGTCAAATTCACATCTGGAAATTTTCACCTGTCTCTCAGAATTTTGAATTTTCTCCCCAAATTTTCAATCTTTATTCCATAATTCTGATTTTTTCATCTCATAATTTTGACTTAACATGGCCAAAAAAAAATCTCGACAAAGCCAAGTTCTAAGTTTTTGTTCAGACATTTGGGGGAGTTTCACAAAAACCCTCCTGACATAATTTTATGACCAAAAAAGAGGACATGTCTAGGCAAAAGAGGATGTTTGGTCACCCTGTATAACTCTATCAGTCATGTTTGATAAGCATGGTTCACCAGGAGATGTCAGTGTTGATTCATTGGAAATTGCATGAAACTGGACCAGCGTGATGATTATACCTTTGATTTCTTTTAGTGTGGCTGTATCCACCGGTTTGGTTGTTATTTTGGAGAAAATAAGGGTCCTCTTCTAACAAGGAAGGGGTGTGAATATATAAAATATCAACAACATCATCATCATCATCAGAAAATCTTCAAGCTTTCTGTCTGTACTTGAAAAAGGTTTCATGTTCTCTTCCGATAGCATCCAAGGAACAGAGTTGGAGTTATATTATCACGTCTTGTTTGCTGCCTCCATTTTTAGCAGAGTCCAGTGAGCATCGAGGCAGTTTTTCTTTTTTCTTTTTGTAGGTAACACTTTGCTGGTGTAATGTCAGCCGATCTGGACAGAGGTGCAGCTGTTCTGCTGCCTCAGCAGTGTTCAATGTTATCCGAGTATAGTGCATTACATTTAATGCATTACTCTCTCTCCTACATTGAGTTCTGAAACACTTAGCTGGGTCTGTTAGTAATGGATGTGACGTCCCGTGAGATGCTCTTGTGAACGACAGCCTCTATGATGAGGGTGATGTAAATGTCATGGGTTTAGGGAAGGGTAAGCACTGCTGCTGCCTCAATGGTTAAGGCTTTCAAGAGGCACAATTGCCAGAAGGACCTCTTCAGTAAAATAGAGCTCATATTGAACAAGTAAAGTGAAGGGCTAAATCCAATTACTTTAAGCATACTTTTATCTTTTGCTCATATTTCAGATACCTCCGGCTCTGCTATCACTGCTATTCCTACTTAAATTGTCACCTAAAGTATATTTGTGATGCTTTGTCTTGCCATTTTCCAGCTGAAGTCCAACCCCAGTGATAAAGAGGAGAAAGAAGCACAGAGTCAGCTGACAAAGTCGGATGAGATTCAGCGACTTGTGGCTCAGGCGCGCAGCAGCTACGACAGCCAGGATTATGTGACAGCTGCCTCCGTACTGGACCATATCATTGAAGTAAGACGTCCACCTCCAACTCATTTTACTATTACTCTACTATTACACTGTCAGTATTGTCACTGCAGCATTTGTATATGAACCACAGTTTGTATGAGAACTTTTCGATGTGTTACAGACTTGTGTTTGGGATGTGACGTCTCGAGAGATGCGAGCCGAGTGCTTTATTCAGATGGGAGAGATGGGGAAGGCCATCAGCGATCTTAAAGCGGCGTCCAAGTTGAAGAATGACAACACACAGGCTTTCTACAAACTTAGCACCATTTACTACAACCTCGGGGACCATGAGATGTCGCTCAAGTAAGACATAAGCTGTATCTGAAGTGGACTCGACGATAAGATGTTAAAAATAAAAATGAGTGAAGTTTGAAATGTGAGAATAAATGATCAAATTTTTCTCGCGTACTGACACTCTTCCTCTCACATGATCTGCAGCGAGGTGCGTGAGTGCCTGAAGCTCGATCCTGATCACAAGCAGTGTTACAGCCATTACAAGCAGGTCAAGAAGCTCAACAAACAGATCCAGTCTGCAGAGGAGCTCATCCAAGAGCAGAGGTGTGTGTATATGTGTGTGTGTGTGTTAGTGTGTGAGTGTCATATAGCAAATATACAATATCATCCTCTGCATACGAAGGGTTGCATCAGCTGCAAAATGACTGCGTCCTCACCCTCAGGCGCGCCAGCATCTCTCACAAACAGGCATACAAATCCTATTTCCGTGTGAATGGATGTCACATCAGATTTGACACACATACGATTTTCATATTCACAAAACTAAACAGAGGACACAAGTGTGCTGTGTCTGTGGGTGCAATCATCTATGTTGCTGTTTGCTTCATTGATGGTGTCACAGTTTTGCTCAAACTGGTTCCCTTCTCCTGTTCTTTCAGGTACGAAGATGCAGTGAGTAAATTTGAGGCAGTGATGAAGACCGAGCCCAACGTGCACCACTTCTCTCTCCTCGCCAAGCAGCGAATCTGCCATGCCCTCACACAGGTGAGACTTCTCTCTGCTGATTTGGTTTTACATCTTGTGATCCATTAAGGAATCAAACTGAACAGTGTGTTTCCTGTGTGTTATAATCAGGCACAGCAGGGGAGCAGAGCGATTGAAGTGTGTAGTGAAGTCCTCCAGTCCGAACCTGAGAACGTTAACGTGCTGAAGGACAGAGCTGAGGCCTATCTGCAAGAGGAGCAGTATGAGGAAGGTAAGATGCAGCTGGAGCTGGTTAAAATCTGGAGTCTCCTTTTTCTGTGCTGTTGCAGAGATCTAACACAAGGGGCCCTTATAACACTACAAACATCCTCAGTGATGGTGTATAAAACATTGATGACACATCACATAAGCATCTGACCATCCCATTATTTCACAGCTGTACCGGTATGATTCTGTTTGAGTCTGCCAGACAAGAAATGTGTTTTAAATGTAAACATCAAAGGCAGCAGAACGTGAGGGGGAAGCTCTCATCCAATTACATTGTGTCTCATTTAACACAATCTCTCTGTTCAGCTCCAAATCTACTCTGACTTTGAATTTCAATGCACACAATAGAGACTAAACGTAGATAAATTCTGCAAGGGTTTCCATATCTAATCTAGTTAAAGCATATGACTTCTATGTCGAAATCCTGAAATAGAAAATGTGATTTGTCAGATCAAGTGAAATCAGAATTAGGTGTGGAGCAGAGTGTGTGTGTGTGTGTGTGTGTGTGAAAGAGAGAGAGAGAGAGAGAAATGCCAGCTGTAGCGCTGTCCTGCATTTCTGGCTCAAATTAAGCAGAATTTTTTCGTTTTTATCAAGCTTAAAGCAATTCCTGGGTGGCAGTGCCAACACACACCACACACATACACACACATACACACACACAGCACTTACTGTCTCCATAAAGCCTTTTGCTGGCCGAAGGGGGATTAGTCTGAAACAACGGTCTGCGCTCTGTGTTGTCAAATGTCAGAAGTGCAGAGATGGCAGATGGTGAAATCCACAGGAATAGTTTTTGTTCCAGCGATCATTTTACCTGCCACCTGATGTTCTGCTTCCACCCTTCAAACAACCTGTGGATATTTTTGTCAACATCTCTGCCTACACTTTTTATTTATCTGTCAATTAAGTCTGAAATTCAGTGTAAACCAACCAAAAACAACACATCCCAGTGTCTGTGTGTACAGATCACGGATGCTAAATTTGAACACTGTCTCTGATGGAATAATTTTCACTCCAGTGATCAAACTGGAAGGCTTGCACCTTCCATCATCACTACAACTATTAACTGGACTCTTAGATTAACATTCATCAAGAAAAGTAATCAAACTGAAGTTAGTAAAACTCTGAAACATTGAAAAGGCGTCATATTTGTGTTTGAAGTTCCCCAAAACCTGATGATATTTTCCCTTCCCACCCACATGATTTTCATGAAGCTGTTTCAGTGCTCCAGGCTCAAACACACCTTTTGATTCACACCTGAAAGATAAAAAAAAACCTGTCATGTTATGACTCATAAGTAACCACTGTGATGCACCCTTTTTGTGGATTATTTTTCCACAGCCTGCTGCTAATTGAAGCTTAAATCGCACTCACCACAGTGGATTTCACGTGTGTGGCCACAGTTTGAAAAGTATGTTTTGGTTATTAGGGAACACAGGAGGGCAACATGTGATGTCCTGGAAGGCAGATGGGTGTAGAGGCAGTTAGTTCTTCAAAGGATGAAGTGATGTCCTAGTCTTTTAAATGAAAATTTAAATTCTGTGAAGCAAACTGAAAAATATGATGCTAAAAAAATCAGAAAGAAAACTTATTAATACTGCAAACACAGCATCCAAGGACCTGAATAGGGCTGAACGATGAGGACGAAATTTCATATTTCATTATTCATGCCCCATATCTCAATATCCATACGTTATAATTTGACTATGGGTTCGGTGAAAACGGAGCATTTTTCAGAAAAATAAAAACATCTCAATACAAAAAGTGAGTAGAAAATGTGGCTTTATTGATAAGAACTCACTGTTAGTCATCACAATTAACATCAATAAGTAAAGTAGAAATTAAACATTTCACTGAAAACCTGTCTTGTCGATTTTGGGATTTTAATGCCTTGAAGGTTCAAATCTTGACATAGATTCTTTAAAACTATATCATTCAGCCCAAGATCTGGGGTCAACAATGAAGCAGCCTAACAGTAACCAGATTAATCACTGTTTTGGTGGAAATTATGTTCCTACATGGCAAATAGTTTTCCAGAAGGTGTTGCAGAGTCATAGAAAACCAACAGACCCAACATCCTGATACACCTGCTCCTCACTGTGTAATTAAATGATTAATTGAAAGAGACGTGTACAAAGAAATAGCAGTGTGGAGTTCAATTAGTGAGGTCATTCAGTCTGTGAAAAAAACAGGTGTCAATCAGGTGGCCCTTGTGTGAGGATGGAGCCAGTGCATGTTGTGCATGCATAGTTGTCTGAAAACCTGAAAAAAATGGTTAATTCCAGACATTGTCCAGGAAAACAGTGTACTTTGATTGAAATGTTGAGTGGAGAGGGGAAAACATATACAGAAGCGCAGAAAATGATAGGTAGCTAAAATGATCTCTATTGCTCCAAGCAAAATCACAGAGACGTGGAAGAAAACAAAAGACTACTGTTTGAATGGTTCTTGATGACGTCATGTTGTCTTATGCTGAAAAGGAAGTGCCCTTGAAATTAGTGTTTCAACAAGACAAAGACCAAAAATACACCAGGAAGCGAGCAGCATCTTGGTCCCAGAACAAAATTAAAGTTATGGAGTGGTCAGCCCAATCCCCTGACTTTAATCCAATTGAAAACTTGTGGTGCGACATAAAAAATGCTGTTTCTGTGGCAAAACTAAGAAATACAGAGGAAATGTGGAATGTTGTCCAATCATCCTGAATACCTGTTCACAGCTACCAGAAGTTGGTCAACGCCATGCAACACAGATGTGAGAAAACTGCAGAGACAGCTATTTTTCTTGAACAGCCTAAAGTTATTTTTTTCTTCATTTTCTGCAAAGTAATTGAAAAATTGCGACATATTTCTTCCTGTTTTGATTTAGGGTATAATGTGCAGTGTTCTCAATGCATAGAAATAAAGATTATTATAAGGATTTTGAGCTTCACATGTTTTCAAACACACTGCTATTATTTTAACAGCAGTATATCACTTAGCTGTTAGTGGATAATAGTGGCAGCGCTAGCACCACTATTTTAATTCAGATTTTTGTTGAAAAAAAAAAAAAAAAAAAAGCTCTTAATGTGCCACGACTATAAAACCTAGTCAGTCTACACTACAGGTCACCAAACAGCAGCTCACACAGGTGAAGAAGGAATCACCTACATGTTCAGATAAAAGAAACTTTACAAGAGCAGTAAAATAAAGCTGTAACACTCATCTGAAGGTGGCCTTGAAAAATATTATTACAACCTACCATTAATGGATTTCCAAAGAAGAAAATACTGATATTTTATGAAAGTTTCATATCAAGTTAAACCCCGGTGAAGTGATTGACACAGAAGTCAACAAGCATTGAAACATCGGATAAAGAACAACAAAGACGAGGGGTTAAAGCTATGGATTATATTTCTTACACTGCATCCTTATAGTCAGTGTTACTTAGATGAGACACACAAAAAAGACAACATTAACCCCCTCACACACACACACACCTCCAGAAGGGTCAGGCCCTCAGTAAAAACATCCTGAACCCACAGAGCCTGAGCATGTTGTTATAACATGGCATGAACACATCAGTGAGAGGAGAGGAGAGGTCAGACCACATGTGGACTGTTAAATTGTCAGAGCCCATGGGTGTTAAAGCACCTGAGTGCACCTCAGAGCGTAAACAAGCTTCAAAGTGGTGAAACGTGCGCTCACTTACAACCTGAAAAATGCAGCAACAGGATCTGAAGGAGCTGAGCTGAACTTCTTCAATAAAGTGAACAAGAACTAGGACATCTGATAGGAAACAAACTTAAGTCATCTGATCAATGCACATTCTGGTGTATTTGTTCGGTTTAACATCAGAAAAATAATGCAGGCTACACAACAGGGTCCTGAAGCCGATGTTATTTCCATCCATGAACGTCTCAAAGCCCAGTACTTCACTTCCCATTAGCTGCTGCCGACGGGGAAGTAATACTGATTGTGTCTTGCTGTTTTATTTCAAGCCATCAAGGACTACGAGACTGCAGGAAAACACAGCGAGAATGACCGTCAGATAAAAGAAGGCCTGGAGAGAGCTCAACGACTTCTCAAACAGTCTCAGAAGAGGGATTATTACAAGATCCTGGGAGTCAAGAGGTTCTTTTCTTCACTTTTGTTGCATTATTCCAGATAGAAGTTTGTAGGTACTGCAGGGGAAATCAAAATGAATCTGACAAACAGTTTTAATCACATCTCATGTTGAAAGGTAAGCTGCTTGGATTCTAAAATCTTTCCGTTGTGCAGAACGGCCCAGAAAAAAGAGATCATCAAAGCCTACAGGAAGCTTGCACAGCAGTGGCACCCAGACAACTTCCAAGATCCAGAGGAAAAGAAGAAGGCGGAGAAGAAGTTTATTGACATCGCTCAGGCCAAAGAGGTCCTCACCGACCCAGGTAAGAAGTGTGTGGTCTGCAGAGTCAGCGGAGGAGTGTACTGAGTCTAAATGTCAGGGCTCTGAGGGGAGCAGTGAACACATCAGAAGTTGCTTGAGCTATTCTGGTACTTTTGGATTTCAAGATTTGTTTATCTGTTCTATTCTAATATTATTTCTTCTATTCTTTTAGAGATGAGAACAAAGTTTGATCACGGAGAAGACCCCATGGATCCAGAGAGCCAGCAGGGTCACCATCATCACCAACACTTCCACGGAGGCTTCCACGGCTTCCAGGGCTTCAACCCATTCGGCTCTGGACCCTTTAACTTCAAATTCAACTTTAACTAAGGAAGCCGCACTCTGGCACGACTGGAGACTTTTTATTTCCCTCCCTATTTGAAGGGAGGATCACTGACATCAGGAACATGAGGCAGACCGATGTGTCTCATGGAGCAAATTGTGACTTTGATTCAGTGACCTTAATTAAAGACTTTGAATTCCGCTTGTGGAAAAGATCTGTTGCTATGCTAACAAATACCTGCAATGTGTGAAGGAGCTTTTATCTGTCAGGTGTAAGTGGCTGGTCTTACACTTCAGTCCTTTCTCTCTGTTGAACACTCTGCAGTTCCCATCCATTCGTAAGATTCAATTTGTACATAGGTACAGCGTTATTTTTATATGAATGGACTTTTTCTGAACTGTAAATAAAGAATATTTATGTACATGAAAATGAAATGAGGAGCAGGAGTGTTGAGTGCTTTTTTAGCATTTAGAGTTCAGTGAATGGCACTGGTACTGTTTTTGTCTCCAACAAACAGGATAAAGGGTTAGGTTAAGTAGTGTTAGTAGGGTTAGAGTGAGAGAAGGGTTAAAGAAAAAACTTTCAGTAACAACCAGGAAGTAAAGTTTAGGGTTAGAAGGGTTTGTAGTGTTAGGGTAAGGGTTATTGGTTATGGTTGGGTTAATGGTGGTAGGGTTAGTAGGGTAGGAGTTATGGGTCAGGGAGAAAAACCTTCAGTTATAACCAGAAATTTACAGATTCCACCTCTGTGATGATGTTTTGTTGTAAACATTTATTCCTTGAACCAGACAGCAACACAAACATCTATTTGACATATCACAGTGAACAATGGGTGACCTGAGAACAGGCCTCCTGCACCCCCGTTTATGACTTTAAGACAGAAAAAAAAACGACAGTTGGCTCCGGTTGAGCAGTGACACTCGTCTCATTCCTTCAACGAAAACTCTGGTCCATTATGAAATTCAAATATTGAAAAATACTTCTTTAAAATGAAATGCAGGGAGGGTGTACAAAAGCCAATAAGTTCTAAGACATGATTATGAAAAGAACTGAAATGATTTTCTTGAAAATAAAACCCTGAATAGTTCAGATTCTTGACTAAAAAAGGCAAAGTTGGCATGCAGATTTAGGCTCAGGTATGAACTGATTTGTGTTTCCAGGCAGGACCAACAAACATTAAATTATCTGATGATCTGAATAAACTCTTACTACAAGGCCAGGAGCAGTTGGGACTCAATGTATTAATGCAAGATTCTGTTTTATATACAGAAAAACCTAAACATGCTCTTTTGTTTGTACTGTAATGGGCACTAACAAAGAGAAAAACATGCACTTTTTTCATACAAACCTACACTGAAAAATAATTTACAGTGAAATAGAATGCAGAATCCTGATTTTGAATAAATATGTGAAGGAGATGAATAAGTGAGCAGTTATTCAGCCTCAGCTTTTGAACCAGAATGTTTCCTCCTCACACTGCAAAAACCGAAATCCAAGCAAGTGTTTTAAGTCTTATTTTCATTACAATATATTATGAAATTTAAATTGAGCTATATTCATCTGACGAGTTGAGAAGAATGTTTAATTTCAAGATATCACGGGCAGAAATGATGCTTAAAATGCTGGTGGAGTAAAAAAATCTGCCATTGGGATAAGAAAATGTACCAAGAGAATAAATTCAGGCGCCATTTCTATTTTGTATCATCTTTAAATGAGATTATTTTTTTCCAAATTTGTCAGTGAAATGTGTCTCATATTAAGTCATCAAGATATTTTGCACTGAAATGAATTACACACATTAACGGTTGCTTAGATTTCAGTGTCTGCATCCTATATTTCAAAGACTGAATTTGTTAAATGATGTCTGTACATCATAATTCATCCAAACGCTACATTATTCCAAGTCTTGTATCCATAAACATGGACCAGATGGGAGTCAGAGCAGCAGATGGAGACTCAGAGGTATTTGTTTCCTGCTGTAAAGAAATGTGCGTTCAAATGAGTCTGTGGTCGAGATATTAGTGCCGTTCCAAGCTGTGAACCACAGTCAACAGGTTTTATTTCACTGATCAAAGGGAGATCTGTCTCACTGTAAACCTGAGCGCACCATCATCAAACAGAAAGTCACAAATGGGTTTGATGAGAAAGACACAAATGGAAAATAAATAAAAGGACCTCCCCACCAAAGTCCAGCTGCCTTACCTTCCTGTGAAGTAACAATGCAAACCCCTTCATGTGAATTCCTTTTAATGCAACAATTGGCAGCTAGTTTTAAATTTAAAGTCACAGGATGATTTAAAGTCAGTCACAACTTTGGTTTGGGTATTTCAGTCAATGCATAGTTGTTGAAAACATCAAATTTACAAATTAAAAAAACTCTTCGAGATGTGCCCTCTGTATCCGATCATTTGCATACATCATCAGTGCAAAATATGGCGACCTGGTAATCTAAAACACTTCACAAAGCGTTCCCCCTGTACTCATCCTGCGGTCACCCAAGAGCAGCCTGCAGTGCTGAGACGGCATGAGCTCTGCAGGCAACACTTCCGCGGCGTGTTAATTTGTAAGAAGTATCGACTGCAGGAGCAGATATGGCATCTCTGAAAATATCTCATCCTTCTGTGGCTGGGGTGATGCACAACAACACTGTGTCTATGGCTATGTTTAGATGGAATTGTCTGTCATCGGGCTTCGCAGGTGGCCTCATGCAGAAGGAGCTGCCTTGTCTCTTTTCAGCGTGGCGCTGGCAGACGCTAAAGTTCATCTCGCTGCTTGTCTGCTGGGCATGGGGAGGAAAGAATGAAAATGAGCTCAATGGTTGGGGAGTCAAAAGTTGGGCCAGGAAAGCTTTGTTTTGAACAATAGCTGAATCTTACGGACACAAACCTTTTGTACCTTGTGGGCGAGAGTCGCTCTGATTGTGCGTTTCTGTGTCTTTCTGCTCCTGGACTCGTCTCAGCAGCTGTTTTATCTCATTGTCGTATTCCACCCATTCAGGCACAATCCTCGCCGCAGCTGTGAGCTTGGGCTCCTTCGTCTTCGGGTTGTTACACTGCAGCAGAAAGAAGAACACTTCAGTCATGCCACCAGCGCCACTTTCCCCCAACAAGTCTTAATGCCGTTCCCAGCACTGTTTGTGGCAGCCATTTGAACCTAATTTGATTTCCAATTCTGTTAAAAGGACATTAGGCCGAGTCTTGTGTCTGAATTACCAAGTGGGTGTCCTAAAACACAATGAGACAACGCTTCCTATTCTAGGCTGCTGGAGTCCAGCCAGTAATTCTCCAAATTAGTTTAGGAGACTACAGGATAACTCCTCAGTTGTCTCTTAAATGCCAAGAAGCTTCGAGACATTAGTGTCGCAGAATATTCTTCTTTTGTGTGCAAGGGCTGTTACAGTCCTCTGCTCGAGGAAAAGCAGCAGTTATGAGAGACGTGGAAGATGGATTATTATGGGGATGGAAAAGAAAGAATCAAATTTGATAGAGAAATACTTAGGGTTGTATGCTTGTTGGCAAGGTTATTAAAGTGAAATAAAACTAACCAAATGACAAAAAGGACGGGTGAAAAAAACATTTTCTTAGGCTGAAACAAAATTAAAAATCGAGGGTTTACAAAAACAACTAACTCAAAGTGTATTGTGAGTTTGCAAAAGTAACTAAATAAGAAATAGAAAAATAAGGTCTTAAGTTTCTATCTCTGTCAATCAATGTCATTCATAAACTCACTATTTTGCTTTCTGGTCATCCTGTGGCCTGACAGAATGACACCGAGTGACACAGATAAGCAAAATTCCACTGATTGAATTTTGCTCATCTGGAGGGTCAGCTGTGGGGAAAAAACTTGACGTGCTAGAAAAAACACGGTCTGCAATTTAGGAATCAGCATACCAATTGAATCAGCATAAAAATCTAACTCAACAGAATATTTTTTCAAAGTGTTCCACAATGTTATTAATGAATATGACCCTATAAATGTTGATAACTAACTTTTTGTTCTTTTTCTAAATCCTCTAGAACTCACCAGGTCTATTGTCTTGGCAGTGACTTTGGAGGTGTCATCACACCAGGTCTCACACCAAAGCCACTCCTGGGGGAGAGACTTGATGACCACCTGGTGGATCATGTTGTTAGGAAGGTCCTGGAGAACAAAAGAAAACAACGTTACGTAACTTTCAAAGAGAATTTGGTGAATAAAGGTGACTTCATCTGCAGTTTAATTTAAGCTTCTCCAATACGCTGCCCTCTCTGAGTCATGTACCTGGTCCAGGTTGGACAGACTGTTGGGGTCTTGGCTCAGGGCTTGGTACTGCCCTCGTAATCTGTCCCCTGCAGCAATCTTCCGAAACTTTTTTAGATCCACCACATACAGAGCGCTAAAGAGAGAAAGGGAGAGAGAAAGAGGGTAAAGACAGAGAAGACATGCGTGAGCACACCATATCCTGAACTGAAAAGCCCAGAGGAAAAACTTTAATGAAACTAAAGTAACAGCTCAATAAAGCTAAATACCCCAGACGCATTCTGATAATTGCACCTAACATGCAATGCAATACTAATAAAGCTAACCGTGTAGAGTATGTACTTTCACTTATTGCTTATTAGATCCATGTCAGCCAGAGGATATTCACCACAAAATATTGTCCTGTGCTCACTCATGCAGATCATTCACCCTCAGTGCCTTTGTCCTGCCAGAGCTAAGCAGTGTACTGGCATCTGTTCAAATCACTGTGGTTTTCTGACTCTTCCTCTCCCCCGTCCTCATCAGCTGAAGGTAGAGTGGAAAGTTTCGGCTCTCCATGTTTAAACGTCGCACTGACAGAAGGGGAAGTCAGAGCTGAACCTTGTGCTTTATTTAATACACACTATGACTGCTCACAGGAAACAGATGGTCAAATATATCCACAGGAATTGCAACTATAATTGGTGGGGTCTGGTCACCATGGAAACTGGGCGAAAGACAGCTAGTGAAGCCATAATTTGAAAGAAAAACTACATTCTTTTGTCTTCCCTATAAAAAAAAAAATCAAGTCCAAAGATGTGATGGAAATTAAAATCTTACTTTAGTCTAAACAAGAGAATCTTTACTGAACTTTTCAGACAAATTTTTCAGTTTTTGGGATCTGATGGCTCCAGGAACAAAGCAGCTCCAGCACTTAAAGTCTCTAAACGCAGCAAAACGAAACACTGCTCCTCTTTCTTCACTTTGAAT
This sequence comes from Thalassoma bifasciatum, assembly GCA_008086565.1. Classification (NCBI taxonomy): domain Eukaryota; kingdom Metazoa; phylum Chordata; class Actinopteri; order Labriformes; family Labridae; genus Thalassoma; species Thalassoma bifasciatum. Next base: position 96,427 of record RPOG01000111.1, on the reverse strand, counting down.
TTGGACCAGAATTCTCCCCCATTCCCAAACAAGACAAACACTTTCACAGAATAATGAATAATTCCTCCAGATGATTCAACAGTTCTAAAAAACAATGTACGAGCTAAGTGAAAGATGAATTTTAATGATTGTGAGAGATAAACTCAGTTTGTGAGTATTCTAAGTGTTTTTTAAACTCTTGGATTTATTCCTCTGCCTTCAGAATTCAAAGGATTTCATTTCAGTAAACCTGATGTGGTATTTCCTGTGTCCGAGATGTGAAGCCCAGTATCCTGTTTTCCAGAAGCGGTAACCTTCCATCTCCTTGCGGCTGTCACAAAACGGCGTGTAACCATAAGGAGCACCCTCCAGGTCCAAATCCCTCAACTCCTTCAGATCAGCTCGCACAATCTGTGAGAGACAGCAAGAACATTAAAACTCCAGGATTCTCATCCAATTTTCACACCAGTGCTGCGACTGATATATGGATGAGTTTCTCACTTACACGCAGCTGTCAGAACTTATGTCGGCTCAATTTAATGCTCACCTGGTCGGCGTCCACAAAGATGATCTTGTCCACAGCGAGAGGGAAGAGAACATCGAGGAAGAGGATCTTGTAACCCCAGATAATTCGCTGCTTCTCAGTCTGCTGGTGCAGCCAGCGGGGCCACTTGTACTGAACCAGCTCGTACTGAAAACCGTACGTCTCAGCCATGTGAGAGATGGTCTCCTAAAAAGAAAGCGTCGATGTCTTATTTTGGTAACACTTTGCTTTACATGTCTGCAAAATTCATCGGAATTAGGCGATGTTTAAACAAACTTTTTAAACTCCATGTGGAATTATCTCCAATTTTCATGACTGTTGCACTGCAAAAACTAAAATCTAAGCAAGTCATTATGTCTAATTTGTGGTATAGATTGTCTTTATTTTTTATCTGAGCCAGACCAGTTCACAAAAATGTCTTATGTCAAGTTATTTAAGGACAGAAATTAGGTCTGAACTGCTTGTAACAAGTCAAAAAAATCTGCCAATGGGAAAAAAAAACAAATTCACTTGAAAAGTTTCCTGAAATTAGAAAAGGGTCCTAATACAAGACATTTTTTTCATATCCCATTTGCTGATTTTTTTTTGACTTTTTACAAGCAATTCAGACAATGTTTTTGTCTTTAAATAACTTGAAGTAAGACATTTTCCTGGACTTATCAGTTGAATGTAGCTCATATCAAGAATAGTAAGACAATTTTTGTATTCAATACATCAGCAGGTCTTTATCACCTGCTTCTCTAGAAACAGCAGAATATAGTTACAGATACACAGACGTTCTCCATACATTTTGCAGTGAATTGTGATTTTATTGCTTATTTTCACCCAATCATTGTGAAATTTGGGGAAAATTTCAAAGGAAAAAAAGACTGCTCATCTAATTATTACCTCATTGCAATCAAGTTTGCGGACCTGTCGAGTAAAGCGCTTCCCTTATTTTGAGTGAGAAATGTCTCATTAGACACAATATGGGCCACCTTTAGCTGACAAGTCCAGAAAAATGTCTTGTTTCAAAACAATTAAAAACAAAAAATAACACATGAGCTGTTTGTACAAAGAAGAAAAATCTACAATCTCCTGGAAGTTGTTCTTCCTTAACACATGAAATTCTCACGCTAAGTAAAGGAGAAATAACCTTGAATGATGGTGACAGGTAATTCTTGAGGAACCAGAACTTGACGGGTGTTTTGGTATGACGAAGGACAGACAGCATCATTATCCTGACAAAGACAGACGGAGTGAAGGATCAGTTTGAAGATCTGGGCGAGGAGAAACGCCAACCTTCAAAGGAGGCAGGTGACTGAGTGCAGTTGTGAACTGGAAGTGACCCACCTCAGGAAGCGCTCGTATAAATGACCCGAGGCCACAGAGAAAATGTTCAGGACATCTTCTTTCTTCTTCTCTGCGTCGTCTTTCTTGGAGCCCCCGCCTGTGATGCTGCAAATGAGACAGAAATGTCTGAGTGTAACTGTGTAGATTCACATCTCGCCACAATAATCAGTCAAAACAGCCAGAAAAACAGAGTCCAAACTCATGCAGTTCTGTGTTTCACTGAAACAATACAGGGGTGGTATTATCCATGCACACACAACAGAGTGTTTTATGAAGTTATCTTTTTAATATCTATATGAAAAGATAAATTTACGCTGGGATATAATGAGAACAATTTGATTGCAGCACCAGACCTTGAGAAGGAAAATGATTCACAATCCACTCAGAGTGAATTCCCTGCAGCAGGATATCATGGAAAAACAAATATAAACGTATCTCTGCCCTAAGTTTCATTTAGGCCTGATATTATGTTGCACAGTTTAGATGAATAAAAGCTTATCAAATAACATTTACAGCTACAATTTTGCAAGTTGATCAAAATAGCACCACCCCATAGGAATCCATCATCCATGTCTGTCACTCTGAGGGATGTGAAGACACGTCCCCCAAGTCTGTCTTAAGACACCAGCACAGATGACACATCTGAACTGAGCAGCAACAAACCCTAACAGCCAGCAAAGAGCATCGGCTCATGATGCAAGTCACATTTAGCGGACAGAAATCAGGACTTCTGCTGGAGGGTGGATGTGTCTGCAGACAAATTGTGTGTCCTTGTCTGTAATAGACTGCTGATGAGGGAAGGAGTGTCTCTTCCACACTCAATCAGAGCCTCCTGCCTCCAGGCTCCACCACAACATCAGTGAGTGTGAGAGAAAGGAAGGGAGGAGGAGAAGGGGGGAGTTACTGTTCCTCTCTACATGTCCTTTAAAGTTTAAACCACCACACACTAACAACACACTGAGTGGTAAGCCAGTCACATCCTCACAATAATCTCACAAAGGAAGAAGATGCTACACAGATTTGTTTTACACCAAAGTTGCTCCTCTCAGAAACATTTCGAACGATTCTCTCCAGCGCTGATTCTGAAATCACATCACTGCTCTCTGGAGTTCAGCAGTTTGCTTCTAGGGAGTCACTGCGGCTCTGTGGGGTTTGGGGATGCTGACTGAATGCCATGACTAAGCCAGCCATTATTGAGGGCCTCCAGCACCTCAGTGGGCCCCCCCCCCTCTAGATAAGAAGCTTTAGAAGGTCAGGTGAGAGGCTGTTGGGCTGACTCACTCCAGATAATCTGGACCTCAGGAATGATCGACAAAGCTCTGGATAAATCCAGGCAGAATTCAACTTGTGGTTTTACTCGAGCTTCTTCATTTAACAGAGAAACTCTTTCACAACTTCACAAAGTTCACAGCTAAATATGAACCGCGCTCACACTAGGGTTGGGCAATTAAACGCAAATTAGATTAAATATCAATATGGTCTGCTGCAATATTCTACTCACAGACAGCGCAATATTTCTTCTCCCTGGAATTTGTTGGAATACCAGACACATTTTATTTTATGCTCTGCACCAGTGATACTAAACCAAAGAGCCAAAATGTTGAAAACTATCTCTGCAAGAACAACAATCTAAGTGGTGAAAAGTGGCAGAAACAGTGAGACGCAGTCATGAAAATAAGTTAAGGGTGGTGTAAATGGTAAAATAAATAAATGAATAAAAGTAGCAAAGATGAGAGAAAAGGGGCAAAAGTCGGGGGGAAACTTGGAAGATGGTCAGAAAGTGGTACAACTTCTCAAAGGCCTGGCAATCTCGTTTAAAATATCCTTTTTTAATTGATCTGAACTTGGGTTTTTTATTACCTGTAAGCCATAATCATCAACATTTCAAGAAATAAAAGCTTGAAATAATTCACTCTATTTATACTGAGTCCATTTGATATCTGAGTTTCACTTTTCCAAAATGAGCGTCCAAAAATATTTAACTTTTTCATGATTTTTCTATCTTTTGGAGATTAACCTGTATATGCAAACAGAGATTCTTTTGTGGACTTCTCTGTTTGTTTATTTTTTAAATCCTTATTTTTCCCTCATGTATGTGTTATCATTTTATTCCTGATGAGGATAATATAAAAAAAAGATATTATCCCCTTCAATAGAATAATTGGTACCAACAACCCATGAGATGAGAAACCCTAAAAATGATGGCACAATAAACTGCACATGTGAAGACCAGACGATTGATGGATGTATACTAAAGCATTTTTCTTCTTCATTCAGATAGTCAGGTGTATGAAATATCTTATATAAATTTCTGGTTTAAATATCTTGTAAAGACCAGTAGTGCTGCCTTTCATTCAGCTACGCAGCTTCCTGATGCACGGCTTCACCTCACTAATTCTTCAGAGGTGTGAGATCAATACACAAGCTTCAGTCCAGCCTTTACAACCAATCCCTAAAAGCATCTTGTGCTTACAAATAAAGCCTTGTGCTTAAAAGGCTGCTTGACTTTCAAACTAACAATGTTTTCTCTCGCCAAGGTCTAAACTGTTTCTTTACTGAAATATTCAGATACTGAGATATGCTGCCATTACCAGATGTGCTACAGTGACTTTTTCTCTGAGTCCTGTGAAAATATTTCTTTTATTTCAGTGAAAAAACTTGTATTTTCCAGAAAGGGTAAAATTCTTGAACCTGAAAATGTCTCTTTAACACAAAACATTGTTTATTACTGCAGTGGAATTGGATTTTGGAGGTTTTCTTTCTGCTCGTCTCCAGAGAACATCACCAAAGTTGGGCTTTCATCTAATTCTTTGACCAAACAAAAGAGTAGGACATAATTTAGGGAAAAATTACTGAATTGAAATTTTGAGGATTGGACAATAAAACAATACAGGACTTGCATTTGGACTTTATAGCTTGACTTAATCAGTGGCTCTTACCATGTCAAGACATTCATACGACCCTGTTTTTGTAAGGAGAATATGAGGCTCTAAAACTCAGTTCATCATGACCCAACTGTAACAAAACTGTGAGTAATTGTTGTAGGATAACTTTTAATTAATAACCTACTTATTCACTTTATTCTTTATTAGTTATGTGTCTTGTTCCAGTAACTCTGGGTCTTGTAGAGGAGAAAATTTCTTTCCCTGCTGGATGACTTTTTTTTCTGTACTTCAAACAATTCAGGCCTGATATTTTTTGTTGAGCCTTTTGACCCGAACTACCTCTTTCTCTACTGTTTGGCTGCTTTCAGCAACAAACAAAAAGATGAAAATTCACACTCGAAGAACCCGTTTTAGCAGCCAGAGGAATGAACCCTATAGCTCCCATCTTTGCCTGACTTCTCATGAAAAAAAAGTGTCCTGGCTCACAACAAAATAGGGGGATTTTTTTTCCCCTGTTAAGTTCTCACTTATTATAGTTCATGTATGACAGTCTGCTTGTGTGTTTGATACATGGTGTTGTTGTTTTTGGCAATTAGTACGAAAAATACATGCAAACTGGTTCAAAGCCTCCTAATTGTCACTGGTATTTTAAAATATGATAATAAATAAAAAAGGAAACATGAAATGGAAATGTGTGATATATTTTGACACATCTCAATAATCCTGTTGGAAATCATGATGAAGTCATTGTCACCCATTAAAAACTTAGATCAGTGCGGCACATCCACCAACCAATAAACACTGCATGCTGATGAGTATGATGAAGAAGTTACCGGTGTTAAATGAGACGCAGCGACACTGCCTACCTTTTCTCAAAAGTGCTCCAAACACTTCACACAGCAAGCATTAAGTGAGAAGACAGGACCACACAGTTAGGAAGTGCTGGGGGAAAACACACCAATGCACACACACACATACCTACAGAAGCACATATTTTTTGCAAGACTAGATCTTACAGCATAATAATGTAGTCGGGATCGAGGGGAGGAATTAGATCTCCTAAAAACCACAGAGGGTGGGTGAGACAACTGGACATCAATTTCACTGAGTCAGCTGGGGGGTAATCAAAGAAACAACCGATATGAACAAAACTGCATCCAGATTTTATCTGTGCAGGAAAACACACCTTGCAATGGAGTCCCAAATGCCTTTGCTTTCACCAGTTTCACTCAGAAGATCTTCGTTCATCTTATCTGCCTTTTTCTGTACCTGGAGTGAAGAAGAGGAGAATATAGAGGTCTTTACTGGAAGATTTATGATTATGTTTTTTACTGTTTTCAATTCCTTTTTACCACAAGATCATTTCTGGTTTGAAATAAAGAAGCATTCTGAGAAACAAACTCACTCTGACTTTGATGATCTTGCTGTGGAAACTGTTCAGAACAACAACAACGTCTCCAGCGTCGGCCGGGGAATCTGTTCCATCGTGTCTGAAAGAGAGAAGCAGAGTGATTGCTGTCACTGACATTTAAAAACATTGACTGCATCTGTATCGTAGATCTGCAGCTAATGAATCTGATACGAGTTAGTCCTAAAAACAAAGTCCAGCCAATCATCAATCCACTGGAGAGAAATTGTTGAAAATAAAAATAAATCAGCTCAAAGTTTTAATAATGAAACCTTCATATTTGGATAAACTGGATGATATTCGTGGGATGAATTCAGTGCCATGAGACTTTGTTCCTGGAGAACAATAAAATCTAGAAATAGATTTAGTCAAGCACGATATTAGTCCACAGGAAGCTGTCGATGGCACAATAGGCTGTGATTTTCTGTATAATCAGATCTTTAACAGCTTGAAATAAATCCAGTATGAAACAAAAAAAAGAGCTATTTAGCTGATTTTCATGTTACCTGCTATGATCCATCAGTGATAAAACATAAAATTATTCTTGGAGAGGAATCAGAGATGCCTCTGAGTTTCTGAGTAGGCAGGTCAATGCAGGCTTTTGATTGGCAGCTGAGCTGGCGGGGGCAGAGAGGTCCAATGTAAACAAACAGATAGCTATTAGCTGAGAAACTGGAGAATAAGGACAAGAGCATTTAGCATCTAAACACAACACAAGGAGATTCTTGCAGGGATGTTTTTGGACTCTTAATGTGATGCAGCTGAGCAGCTACCTTAAGGCAAACCACCACAGCCTGGACATTAATCATTGTTCAATGCAGCAAAGGCTCAAATAAAATATATTCATCATACAGCTCTTCCACAAACTTTCAACCAATTAGTTTAAATCATGTGCTTGAGTCTAACATGTTAAGGACATAGGGTGCATTCTACTGTACAGACTCCATTAATGAAACAGACAGCAGCCAATGGACCGACCACAGACCCAAGAGAGACTGGGCGAGCTGCCAGGGTCACACCGACCATATTCATTACCCTCCATCACCATTAAGAATCACCTTTCCATTATTTTCCCTATCAGCCATGCTGTATAACTGCTAGATTTAAATGAGAAAGCCTGCGCAGTATTGACTGTGTAACATTGGCCTTTCACTGTAATTGTTTTAGGACTGATTTTCTCGATGCAGAATGGGTTTTGGCAGCCAGGATCTGCTGGGTCTGATGGTGAAACACCAGGGAGCAAACTTCAGGAATAGATGAGCAACAGGCCGAGATGCACAACAGGCCATTACGACCCTTGTGCTTACTAAAGGCAAAAAAACCCCTAACCTTATCACTATGATAAATGCCCCCTCCTAAGTGGACCCAAAGTGCAATTTTTCCCTCCTGAGCTCAAATTCTGCTTGTGTTTTCCCCAACTCCGCTGTCACGGATGCAACTCAGCCTTTAGGGCTTGTGTTAGAAAGCACCAGAGATCAATCCGTATCCTTGCTCTGAGGAGAGAGGAGAACCGGCCGTCTCATTCATCGCTGTCAGTGCGTGACACAGTGGTAGAGCAGGCTGGAAGAGGAGAAATGCAGGCTGTGGGAACGGAGAGCACAGATACTCCCCCCAGCCTCTGATCGGCCACCTAACCAGAGCAGAGTGCTGCTAACCACAAGAATAATGACGCTGCCAAGGTGAAAAATGACATCAACTCTTTGCTTCACCTGGAGGATTGGGGAATAAATCTTGGTTGTCTGATATGATTCCAGAGAAACCGAGTGCTGTATGTGTCCTAAATCTTATGTGAGGAGAGCCTGAGAGGACAATATTGGGGATTGTGGAGACATACAATATAACACACTACCATACTGCAGCACATGCAACGCATATGAAGCTGAAATTTCAGTTATTGTTCTAAATCATAGACAAACGTTGATTTGAGTTATAGCTTTTAAGCAACAAGCTCTGAGCTCAGCTAAAAGAAAGGTTTAATTTGTCTTCAGACCTCAGAAGAAAGAACTAACAACATTTTTCAATCAGAGTAAAAGTGCAGGATTAAAAGAATAAATGGCATAAAATATCACAACTTCTTCAAAAATGAATCATCCCAACTAAAGCACAACATGGTTTCCATTTGTCCTGGGAAATTACACGCCAACACACTCTGTCTCATTTATGAAGCCTTTGACACCTACGCCATCCAAACGAAAACACGTTCTGCTGCAGATATTTTGCTGTCTGAGGTGGATGGCGTGGCAGGTGACCAGCTGAATCACTCCTCCACTCTGTCTTCTCTTTAATAGCACCACTCTCCTCCCACATGTCTCTCTCTCTCTCTCTCTCTCTCTCTCTCTCTCTCTTCCTCCACTCTATAGTGAACACAACTCCCTGCACTCATCAAAACCTTGAGCTGCAATGGTGTCAGCAGCTCTGCATGTTACTATAGTGATGGGTTTCTTTACCACCAGTATGAACTAGAGAAAAGTATGTGAAAACAGGTAATGATGCTGAATAGGGGACATAGTCAGCATCAAGCCTAAGTTTGGGTTCACAGAAAGTTAAGGAAATACTCACGTGAGGATCTGATAGATGTCCTCAGATCTCCCTTTGCGAAGCCTCAGTGTCCAGGCACCGGGGTTGGCTTTCAGCTGGAAGTATCCCTATCAAAAAAAAAATATTTAAAAAATCTGAGCATTGCAGAAACACTTTAAACTCAGCAAACTGTTTTTTTTTCTAACCTTAAAGTGTACAAAAAGACAGGCTTAAAGTCAGCTCCCTGAAAGTAGAGCCAAATGACTTGATCTCCAAAAAGTAAAACTGGTCTTCTTTGGATCGACAGATGGAACACGAGTTAACTCTTTACCTGCTGGGATAGCACTGGTACTGTATTTACTTTGTCCTGAGTGTCATTACTGTAACTATGTCACTGTTTGTTCAATCAGAAAAATTCAAACAGCATTGGAAACCCAAGATTTTGCGCTCATTATGACAATCACTAGCATGTGACTTAGCCCCACAAAACAAAGCAACCTACATTTTACAAAAATGCTTAACTGCTGTATAGATCAATTTATGTATTTATTTTTTCTCATTGTTCCACATTCTTTTAACATTTTCTATTTTCACCTGATGGGACGTCATCAGCTCCTTTGTTTTTGTCCAAAATCCCTATTTTAACTGCCTCTTAATCCTCTTTATCTTCTTGTTTATTCACACTACGACTGCTTAAATGTCAATCTTGCCATTCCTTTTATGCTCTGCCATGCTTTCATCAACAAAAGCACCCTCAAATGTATTTTTAAAGGTTCTAAAGTTATTTTCATCATCATTATTAATGTGAAAGACTTAAGAATCCACCAAGAAAGTATTTTGGCACAGTTGGAGACACATTGTTCATCTTTACAAAGGGTTAATGAAATAAACCATATCACAACAGCATTTTTTCTGATAAGGGTGCTGTCTCTTTAACACAAAGTGACCTGCTAACTCAAATGTTGGGTGTAAAAAGCTGCTGACCAGGTTAGCCATGACAATAGTGTCATACATGAGCGGGTCTCGACTCATGCCCAAAGTGAACTGCAGTCCACGGGGAGGCTGCCCAGTCGACAGGTCAAAGCAATGACCCTCCAATAAAAGGTGCTCCAGCTCGTACTCCGCTGACACGACCCCGCTCACCTGGAAAGAACCCACGAATTAGAGAGAGACTGAACAAAAAACAACAACAACAAAGGAGTCATTCATCAGGAGGCACCACAGCTGCATTCGAAGTGGTTAGAAAACGACCAAGGAGCAGGTTACCTCCTGCAGGTGGATGTTATCCAAGTCATGGGGACTGCGGACTGCCTGCACCATCCAGCTCTCGGGTGTGATCATATTCAAAGTGAGGAGGGGGGATTCTGGGAGCTCTGTGAAGCGAGCAACTGGTCCTGGAGAAACTGTGTCATTGGCTAAGAAATTCACATCAGACTCTAAGACGAAGCGGTAAAAGCTGCGAAGAGACAAGCAGAGATGGACTCCATGAAAGTGCTCCCTTGATAATTGCTGATTAGCATCAAATTAAACAGAGCAGAGAAAAGCAGCAAAAACTGGTGAAAATCGTGGGAGACTTTTGCCTCTGTGAGCCGATCATTCTGACCAACAAAGGCGAAGTTCTTCAACAAGCTCCGAAATCATGACATGTTGTGCAACAGTCTTATTTTCAGGACGGGGGAGATCTGCTCTGTTGTGACAGCTCAGTATATACAATCTCTTCAAAGTGAGGAATCTAATACTACTACTGACAGTGCTCCTGCTCTGCCAACAACAGGAACCAGAAATGTTCCTTTTTTCCAGCATTTCTCAGAGGTGCTGCAGATGTTAGCGCTGGGTTAATCTTTACGTTAATTGCTTTTCTTCAGTGACACCAAAGAGTCATTAAAGTCCTCACCACACAGCAGATGATAACAAAACTAATTCTGTTAATTCAGGATGTTTTCTTGTATTCAAAGGCATTTTTATTGACGCAGGATTCTTGTAAGTTACTCCCCGTTACAGCAGCTGTGTTTCTGTTTCTGTTTCAAAGAGGCTGTTAGGTGGAGTGTGAGACGGCAGCTGTTATCACAGCCCAGGAATGTAAGGAGGTAGAGAGTGGAGGTAAGGGGAATATCAGAGCACGAGGGGTCTTCACTTGGTCTGTTTGTTTGTGAGATGACTGAGTCTCCAAAGGTGGGAAGAGGGGGAAAAAAGAGGCAGATGTCCACTGCAGTGAGAGACTCAGCAGTTTATCCAGGGGGGTTAGTTATAGGATTATCAAGTTCACAGCGATAAAAGGGACGTGAAACAGTGAAGATGTGAGTTTGAGTTCACAGATTCATCTGCCTTCTGAAACTAGATGTCGCCCTATCATAAGTAGAATCTTAGTTTTGAGATCCAAAAGATAAATCAGTGCTTTTTGGGCAATTTTAACCAACAATTTTCATCATTTGAAAGCTCACTGGTTCCTCAAAGTGAATCATTATCTTCAACCCTGATCAACACTGTGGATGAAACACATATAATCTTGCCAGATGTTCAAAAATATTTACTTTCAGAGGTCTATGCTCTCAAAACGTTGCATTTTTAACATTCAAATATGAGCAATGTCTTTCCAAAGCTAATTTGATGAAGTGTTCCTACAGCATGACATTCTGGATGAGTGAACCTCCCAGTAGCAGACATTTGTTCATCCCTAATGTGAAAATATCATGTATCCATTTGTGTCAATTACAGGAGATTGTCACTCAGGGGACTGTGGAGTGTGGGTGCTTTGAAGCGATTGGAGCCACTTCCACCATATTTCCATCCGTCACTTCAAGCTGGTCGACAAAGGTCATATTGTAAATCTTCCCTCCAAATTGAGGTTCAACTACCAGAAAGATTTCTGTCCTAAGACATCAAAAAAAAGCATCAAGCTGTTTCAGAAACTACAAACAGCTCGAGCTATTACAGACCGAATTAAAGAAGAAAACATTTGAAATCACATAATGATGAACATTCACTCAGTGGTACAAATGTTAATGGACAATTTCAACCTTTCATTTGCTGTTGTTGTTTTATTTTGTTGTTTTTACAGCCCGCCATGAACCACAGCAGAGGTGCAAGCTGTAAGCAATTTGCCCAGAGATGTGAGGGGAGGCCCAAAGCAATAAGGTGGTGTTATTAAGCAGATTGAATCTGTGCAGTATAATCTTACAAAGGGAAGGAGGCGAGGCGGAGCGGTCAGAGGATACACAAACAAGCCAAACAGGGAAATTTAATTACTGCTGAAGCTACAGCTCACCTCTTGAGGGGCATCTCGGACAACTTGGACTTGCAATTCATAAACACCTGGAGTCTCACATTGACCACTTGACCGAGTACCTGCAGGGATCACGGGAGATGAGAGCCAATTAGACATGAGGAGCCAAATGGAGCCCAGCCCACCAGAGAGAGAGAGACTGACATACATGAGTCTTTTTATGAACGAAAAGGTTCAATGAAACTAAATTTACAAAGGAAACAGTTTCTCAAGTACTGTTTTGGCCTACAACAAATGCATAACCATTACATCAGGACTTTTATACACTTTCAGATCAATTTTAACGACTCAATTAATCCTTAAGATTTCTTTCAGTCTTGTATTTGAAGTGTCTGCTCCTAAACTAGCTGTGAAAAGCTCCTGGAAAGCTGCCTCAGTGCTAGCGATAAAGTCTCTGCTTCCCATAAGCCTTTGCTCCTCACTGTCATGATGAACCAAGGCATGTATTTGATTTAGTTTCGGTTTATTTTGGAAAATGAATGGAGAGCACAACTCTACTTTTCTTTGTTCAAGCCTAGTGCTCCGAGACATGTCATGTAGCGTTCATAAATCCTGGTTATGTGTTACAGTGCTCATCTACCAAGCAGAGCAAACATTACCTGGCTCTTTGTTTTTATTGATAGACTCTCAGGTTTTAACGGATCAGTGCAGAATAACTCCTGCGTGTGGGTTGAAATGAATGTTGTCACATACATCATAGCCTGTGTTTTAGCCTTTAGCTTGTGTTTGAGCCATAAGCCCGTACTCGATCACCCTCCTTGTTTAGCTTTCTGCTGTTCTTTTTTTTGCCAGACAGTCTAGTTCCTGTTTCTGATATTACTATAGATATATCTAAGAAACTGTTTTCAGCAGAGAAAACACAAATCTCTCTTTTCCCTGCTAAACTTCATCAGCCTGTTTGGTTTTGTCGTAGAGACTTTAGTGCGCCGTAAATCAATCTGGTCCTGCTCAACCTGACGAGGAAGCTGAGAAATCGCATTTAAAAGTAATCTATTTTGGTGCTGATTTTAAGTTGTGGATTGCGATCAGGCATATATCTAGAGAGAGGACTTTTTCAAGATGGCTTGGAAAGTCCTCACAGCCCTTTTAAGAACTGATGGAAAGAGAGTAGAGGAACTTGGGGGGAAGAAAACAGCTTACAATCAGCAGGGAGGACAACTTCTGTGCCTCCCTTGTGAGTGGGTCGACAATGGCCACAACATCGTAGAACACCTCATTTTCACGCGGGGAGAGATGCAGCACACTGCGAAGGAAGACGTCACACACAAAGCAGACTCAGCAACACAAGGTTATTCAAAGCTGACTCAACAAAACTGCAAATCAAAAAAGATTTCTGGACTGCTTGAAATGATGGCTTGGCAATTTTTTGTATCCATTATATCTAAAAGAGAATTAAAAAATACTTCCCTGGGACTGCAGAGTCAAAAGGTTAGTAAACAAAGAAAAAAACGTGTCTCCCACCTGTGGCTGTCCTTGATAAAGCTGACGTCCCTCCTGACCTCTCCTTTGGGGGCTGCACTTAGGAGAGCATCGACTTTCATGACTAAGTCGCTGGCTCTAAAAGAAATGAGGCGTGGTAGGGTCAGTCCATCATTTATTAACGGTACGTGTTAGGAGGGATGTCAAACAGAGCTCACATAATGTGATGTCAACCTGTTAACAAGGTAGCCTCATAAATCATTTATGATGAATGAACCTTCAAACTGACATTCTCTGAATGAGAATGTTACACAAAACGCTCCCAGAGATTGTTTTCCACCTGAGGTAAATAAAAAGAATGCCAAACTTTCATCATAAACCTTAGAATAAGACTTATTTCACCTCCTAAAAGTCATCCTCCTCTGATAAAGGGATGCTAAAATATTTATCAGACAAAATTGAAGAAAGAAGGACAAACACAGTGAGGGAGAAAAATGCAAACATACTGCTTTGGCTTCATCCCCATCTGTTTAACACTGGCTTTGACTTTCTCTGCAGCACCGCTCAGTGTTATCTTCTCCAGCAAGTGGAAATCCTCCACACTGAATTCTTCCTGCTCTTCAAATGGACCCAGAACCTTACACACGGGAAATAATGCAGTCAAAAGATGACTTTGCTCATTTTCATGCCACATTTTATTTACTACAAAATTGGAAAGTGTTAGAGTGAAATAAAAGTAACACTTTATTCCCACTCAGAGTCATTGTGCCAGTGTTTTCTTTCCATCTATATTAGGAGGAGAGTCCAGCCACTGCAGCAGAGGAAAGTGGAATGATATTAATTGTTGCTGCCATCTCAGAGAGTTGGCCTCTTCGCACGAGCCTGTCGGCATCAGTGCCGCTGTGACATCAGTCATCAGCTCAGTGCACACATACATACAGACACTCACAAACAAACAGTACAGCTTGTGCCCTCTGTAACCTCTAAAGGAACAGGCATGCTGATTTGACAGAGCAGAGGACACACTGTGAAAACAAAATAAGAAAAGTCCAAAGAACACAGCTCCTTAGAGGATCCTGCTGCAATAATTACAGCAACATTAACCACATTTTCACCTTTTAGAAAACTTGATATCTAAATCTTTATCCGGCTGAATCGTGTCGAGGTGGACTCACCCTGCCATTGCTTATCACTGCCCGCTGTCCAGGCCTCAGCTTCAACACTTCTCCACAAAACAACTGCTGACTGCGGATGAAATCCACTTCCATTGTGTTGAACTTTTTCTCAAAGGCATCTTCGGCCATGCCCTGGAGCAGAATAACAAAAGTTTGTTTAGGTTGTTGGATAAATTGATTGCATTGTTGGCTTGCAGTGCATCACACACTTCTCTATGTAAGATCCAATAGGCCAGCTCAAGGACCTTTTTCCCTTTAAAGCTTGTCCAAAACTGAACCCAAATGATGCATCGGCATGTGAAATGATGAATGCGAGGCAAACCGAAAATTATTCACAATATCATCGATACCTCGCATCAGCAAAAATCACTGCAGCTTTCAAACATAAAATATATTTCAGCCAGAGGACCAAGATATAAAAAATGTGCATGCGTGGAAATGAGATTAATCAATTTGTAATTAATTTAACAAACTCTTAATTAAGCCTCTGCCATTTTTTGTCTATAACAAATTAGGTGTGGGAGTGTGGAGGGTTTGTGGAGTCAGGTTATTAGTTTCTCCAACATCTCTCCTCAGGAGAACAGGTGAAATACCAATAATGTCAGCACAATCCAGTCAGCAAGTCTGTCTGGCAGCCAATAATAAACTCATATCCCTCGACTCTGTGTCTCAGCTCACACAGCCACCCCTACCTATCTTACTGCTGCTATTTCCAGACCAGTCTCCCTCCATTGTTAAAGGCTGCTATAATTGAAGGGCAGTTTGTTATGGTTGGTCCCAAATGTAACCTGTGCTCTATGACTTATTCCTGATGGGGGAGAGAGGAGCTCTCCTGTCAGCTGATTCGTTGATGAGCACTTGTGGGTTTTTTTTTGTCTTCTGTGTAATGCTGTGTGGGTGGATGCTGCACTTATCACTATAGTATGGAGAAACAACACACTGCTTACTGCAGCAGTCAGGCTTGGCTGAACACAGGGGGGGCTCACAGAACCATGAACGGTGAGCAGGAACTCAGCCATTCATCAGGTCATGGAGACCAGGTATCCACCAGCATCTTTTTCGTTAAAGATTCAGCGTGTGGAGCCTGCCCTGTGCTGGCCCCTGTGACAGATCAAGTGGAACTGACAGAGAGGAGGCTGCTTGCCTTGGCATCCACAGGCCGCAGAGCATCATGCGTGCTCCAAATGCTTTCTGTTGGCTGGTGTTCGGTAGTGGAAGGAGGAGATGGGCTCATCAATCACTATTTTCCTCAACTGTGCACTTAAATCATGAGAGCACTGCCAGACGGATCTCTGCAAGTAGCTACATCCAACCTTTGTTTTCCTGTGCCTTCATGTAAATCAGTAAATCCTCAGTTCTGACACTTTTCAATAATATTTTACAGCAATGCATTTCGCTGACACTGTATGGGGTACAAATCTTACTCTAAATGCCTTCAACACAGTAGCACTCACACTGTTGCTCCACACATTATTCAAGATTGGATGATATAAGGTTTTATACCAGAGGAATACATCAAACAGCTTTTTGCAATACTGTTTATATTCAGGCAGCTATCTCTTTAATGTATTTGGTTGTATAAGTTCATTGCAAGCAGTGTTGCAAATCAGTAAGATGGACTGCTTTATGGCAGCTTTGAATTTATAAGACTTTGCATTACTGTGATCAAGTATCTCAGGTGTTTTACTTCTGAAAATTGTCTGGCCTGAAACAGTATTTCAATGTGGTTATTTCAGAACTTTAATTAAATGGCTTTTCAAACTAATCTGTGTTATTCTTCTCTCTAATTGGTTCAAACACATTAAACTCATACTCTCACACCTCAGTGTGTTCATTCTTCAGGGTCATCAGTAAGTGTAAATATAGGATAAGTAAAACTGACTGCAGTACGGTTGTAAATGTAAGGGCTGTTGTTTAAAGATGTGGGAGTTCAACCTTTTGTTTTCAGTTGGACTTTTCTGGGATTTTATGGGGCATGAACAAAAAGACAAGGGAATGTCTCCCACCAAACATTACATATGGAGATAAAATCACCAATTTTGTGGTTTCATCAGAATGCAAACTTTGAGTAGTAATACTTTTTGCAAAATCCTCAATCATATAAAATGTAATTGTGCAAAATATGGAGTCCTCTGGTCCGCTTTCAGAGTTGTGATACTTTTTGACAAATTTACAGAAAACTTTTTTCCCTCAAAAAAAACTCCACTTGTTTTGTTAAACTGACTATGGGTTTGATCAAGATCAGGATCTATCTGCTGTCTAAGACCAAGGCTATCTTTACTTTTTTTTGAGCCAATGACATAATGTGGTTGGTTTCAAATGTTAAATGATGCTATGATGTTAAATACCAGCCCATCCACAGGTTCAAGACAGGTCAATGAGAACAAATTGTGTGTGTGATAACAATTACAATATTCAAAGACCTTATTTTTGCAAACTAGCTGATCAATAGTAAAGCTGCACCAAAAAAAACCCAGAATGCAATCCTGCTTTAAAATAACCATAAATAAATGAATAACAGAAAGCTCTTTATCTGCTTGGAGTATCAATGCAATTTAAACATTTAAAGTTTGGTTGTATATAAGCTGAAAAAATGTCTGCAGTTTGTACCATTAATCCCTACTTTACCTTAGTCAGTAAATCCTTCATCTTAGTTCCCTGTTGGAGGAGCTGGCTGCTCTCCTCTTTCAGGACTTTTTGCACAAACTCTGCCGCAGCCTTGTTCTTCTGGGTGAGGAGAGAAGCCCAGATCGCCCTGTACAGCACGGTGTTATCTTGGCTGGGCTTTCCACTGGGGTTATCTATCACACCGATACGTACTCCAGGGCTGGCCTTCTGCTCTCACACACACACAAACACAGGATTGATGCACAAATATGTTATAGGTTCCCATTTTCCCACAGACTGCAGCTATAACTGAGGGGGAAAACTGGAAGGGAGTGTTGATTATTTAAAAGGTAAAGGCTTCTACTTCTCTATGCATGATACTTGCTAGAAATGTTTTCATTAAACATAAAATGCATCCTGGCTCCACTCAATCTATCTGTATCAGCATTTTCCAGTTGTGTCACAGCAAACCTCGTGAAAAAGTAACTGAATAAGTCAATATTCATCCTTTCTTCAGATTCATGGCTTGTAAAAACCTGTCAAGACTACAGAAGTAGTCTTGGACTATTGTTTGGACATTTTAAAGTTTGTTTAAAGCGACTGTGAGAAGAATCCATATGAAGTAGACTGGAGTTACTCCTTTGGGGGACTTCAGCAAACTGTCATAACTCAAGTATTTGTTTTGAAAGATGAATCGAGATCAGATCTCCTTTTTAACACTACTTTTCTTTATTCAAGAAAACTTTTAACCAGTGAAACGTAACACAGTAATGTGTTTATCAACAGTTACGTCGCTCATTGTAACGTGACAACAGGCAAACTGTAGATTTGTACAGGAGTTTAGTAGCCGGCTACATTTAGCACTACTCAGAGCCCGGTGCTCTGAGACAGATCAGTACCATGTAACTTTAGTGAATCCTGGATATGTCTGACCAGTGCTCATCTACCAAGCAGAGCAAACTTAACCTGGCTCTTCATTTTATTAATAGACTCTTAAGTTTGAACTGGCCATTGCAGTATAACTGCTGCGTGTGGTATGAAAGGAACGTTATCACAAACTGTTTTAGCCTTAAATTTCTGTTTAAGCTAGTGTTGTAGTCTTTTGCATGCATTTTAGGCTTCACCCCTTTTATTGGCCTTTAGGTCATATTTTAGCTCATGTTCTAGCCTTCAGTTTGTGTTTTCAATTTTAGCCTGTTTAACCCTTTATCTTGAGTTTCAGCCTTTTGCCGGTGTTTTGACCTTCAGCTTGTGTTTCAGCTTTTAGCCCGCATTTAAGCTTTTAGCTTACGTTTTAGCTTTCCCATGGCTTAGCCTTTAGCCCATGTTTTACCCTTCAACTTTTGTTTTAGCCTTTAGCCCGTGCTCTATCACTCTCCTGTTAGGCTTTCTTCTGCTCTTCTGTCTCTTTTTTGTCAGACAGTCCAGCTCAAGTGTCCACTATCACCACTGAAAATTCAAGAAATCCTTTTTGGCCGAAAAAAATAGATCTCTCCACCCACTGGCAAACCTCATCAGTTGGTGTTGTGTTGTCATAGAAACTTTGACTTGCCGTAAATCAATACAGTGGAGTCCAACCCAGTCTGGAAGCTGAGAATAAGCATTTAGAAATAACCAAATTTGGTGCTAATAATCTCCTTTTAAAATGGGAATTATGAACAGGCATATATTTACATATAACACTTTTTTAAGATCACTTAGAAAGTCCTCACAGTTCCTTTGAGGTACAATGAACTGCAAAAAAAAAGTAAGTGATACTCACCACATGCTTCAGAGCATTTAGCAAAAGTTTCCTCCCTGATGCCTTCTCGAAGTCACAGACTATCCACATGGTCACAGTACTCAGCCCATCCTCACCTTAAGTGAAAGAGTAATAACTGATTAACTATCTTAAAGCTGAGGATTCTTCTCACATTATTTCAGTTACTGATCAGTATCTCATCTGCCGTCTGCAGTAGTTTCCTCACTCTGGAATCACAATTAAGTGATTTATACAGAAAGAATCACTGGAGGGAAAAAGTATTTTAAGCTTTTTTAATGTCAGTGTCATCCTCAGTGCTTACGTGGCATTCGCAAAAGCTGCTAATCTATTTAAAGAGTGAGCTCATGCTCATACACTGACAATCAGACGACAGGGAGAAGATGAGGTACAGTCATGGCGCTGAATGTTCAGATTGTGTGGGTGAAGTGAGAGACATCTGGCTGAGGGCTGAGTATATTAGTGGAGACTTGTGCTACCTGTCATAGTTATACTCCCCCCAGTCAGTCAGTAAGTCAGTCAGAAAAGCAGGCAGCCATCCGGTCAGCGAGTCCGCAGAGGGGGAATGGCAATCAGCCTCCTCAGCCTCACTGAGACAGTTACACTCTGGGCTTGTGCAGTGAAATGCAGCTCTGACGACCATTTGGACTGCTGGCCTCGAGCCAGTCCACAGACCTGGCTATTATGCTTCTCGAGGCTGCCTGTCCGCTTTAACAAACGTCAATTTCACACTTCTGTAGATCTGGGAAGAACTATAGGATTCCATTTTTGTCTGAATATCACTCAGCTTTAAAGAAACGTTGAAGAGAAGAGAAAGGAAAATTTAGAAAGCCTGTTCTGCTCTGGACGAAGACTGGAAAATCCTGAATTAAGTGACTTTTGCTGAATTTCTGAGAATGAAAATGTTTTTCCATCTGTTTTTATGCTTCAAAAAGAGAGAGCAAGAAAGATTTGATTGTTGACTTCTCACCACTGTTTGTAAAATACTTCATTCTCTTTGCCATCACAGCTGTTTTGTCCCTGGAGTCAAGGAAGGAAAACATGGTTGTGTCCTCCCAATCATCTACAACTGCAAGGCAAGAAATAAAAAGTCAGAAGAAGCATGAATGGACTATAAATAAATGATGACAGGTTTAAGATGAGAAAAGATGGTTACCTGGGGTTGCAGTGAAGTCGATGTACCGTCGGTCAGTGCTTAGGATAAGAGGGTTCATCCTGGGGACCACGTTGGGCTGCTCCATCAGGTAGTCTACTACATCTGAGCTCTCACTCAACTGACCCTGTGGGCATTAGATAAAAGACAAAGAAACAGTGAACCTCAATTCACAAAGAAACACTGGATCCTATTTCTTTACAGCCAACATGTTGTGAAGTGTCAATGTGTCAGCAAAGAAGAATAAAAAAAAGGAAGGCCAGAGAGAAATAAAGATTCGTGGATGAAGTGCCATCTGTGAAATAAAGAGGCATAAAACTGACTCCTTTCCATGCAGACTTATCGTACCATAAAGACAGCTCTCTGGAAGCTTGTTGTGGTGTCCATTATGCGCTGAAGAATGATAGTTTCTAGCTCATCTGGGTCCATCTCATCCACACTCAGAGGAACTCCATTAAATAAAGCCAGAGGAAGAGCACCCAGACCACTCTTTTTGTAGAAAAGAGCGCCGTCCTACAGAACACAAAACAGCTCATGCTTTGTTTATAGATGCCAAAGTAATGTGCATATCAGCAGAAATGATTGGGATTTTTATCTGCGTACTTTTCTCGTGTCATCATACTCCGATTCCACACCCAGAATCCTTTCAGCACTGGCTTTGGGGAATTTGTTCTTCAGGTAAGAAGAGATTGTTTCAACAGAAAGCGGCTCCCCGGCGTCTACTCTGTTGTACAACTGGGAGAGAGGTAAGTCAGATCAGATTTGGCCATCACTGCCGTCAGATCCCTGCTACTGTCAATAAATTCAGACTCTGTGTGAGCAGAGGCAAAATCCTGCTGAGTCACCTTGTCCAATAATGTCTAAAACCACAGGATAACACAAGGTACAATGAAAGTACTGACTTCACAGAGATATCAGCTGGGTAGAAGTGTTTTGTAGTTGTTCTACTAGAAATATGTCAAAAAACAACGTGTCTTGACAAACTTACGGCGAACATAGACATCAGAGCCTGGGATACATCGTACTCGTCTGCTATGTAATTCAGAAGCCGGTAAAGTCCAACGCCTGCATCTGAGAAGCCATCAATCTCATCTTCGGTGTTGACAACAAACACAAATCCAATTCTATGGAAGGAGGGCAAAAACAAGTATTCAATTTGCTAGAGAAATGAGAATCACTACCTGGTAAAGATTTTAAATGCCAAGAGTGGACTGTATAAACAGCGTTGGAGGTGTGAGAAATAACAGCACCAACCTCAGGGGGATCTTATGCTTGAAGAAAAGCTCTGCTAGTTTTACAAGCTCAACACTTTCTGGCTGTACTGGATCCAGCAACAGAACCTAATAACAAAGGAATCATAGTTAAATCTGGACAATAATGCATCCATGAACACTTTGTTTTTTCACTGGATTTGGAAAAAAATACAACAATGCACCCGCTGCTTGGTATGCTCTTTTCTGAAAGTGTTGGAAAGATTCACATGGCTTGGTCAAAAAGTATAATAGAAAGTATTTTTTTTTCCCCTATCATATCCCAAAATCTTCCTCAAGCAGCTCTTTAGCTGACTCACCAGGTTAAAAAAGTTGCGTCTGATCTGTCGGATGACTCCAGGAAAAGTGGCTCTGAGGAGCTCTTGGACACCAGTTGGCCAGCTTCGGTATATGGGGTCATTCTCTATGTCGTTCACCCACTGGAGGAGTACAGAACAGTAATAACTACATGACAGGTAAGAGTTGATCACAATTTTGTGCTTCCCTTGCAGATAAAATACAGTTTGAATTATGGGGGTTGTGAGTAACACATCAAAGATCAGCTGTGATCAGGGGTTCGGTACTTTTACAGTCACAACCGGATTCCACCAGTAGTACTCAGTACAAGTTCACGTAAAAGTAAATGGTACCATGTTTCAGCAATAACTAAAAGCATCCTTGTGACTGTGAGGGAGTGGAAGAGCAGGTGATTTTCCACGTCAGACCTGGGCATGGAGTACATAGAGCTGTGTTTCAATTTGTTCATTATTAAGAAAAAAAACGCTGCATGGTTGTAGTTCATTTATTAAGTCGAAGTTAATTTCAGTTAAGGGTTTTCATGTTAAGAAATTTGTGAAACAACTGCAATATTACAGTACAAACAGTTGTGTTTTGTTTTGATATACTTGTTGAAGTTTGCGTATTGAGAAATCAATGTAAAAATTAATAAACATTAAATTGAAATACTTTGAGATTTTAATATTAAACAAATTACCATTTGTTATAACAGAAACACAATAAAGAACCAAAATTTGGTACCACTGAGTACTGGTACTGGAGCACATACTGGGCTAGTACCATATCGGATCAAAGTTGAAAGGTACACATCTCTAGCTGTGATCTGTAACACCAATAATTGCTTTGGTCCATTTGAAGACAACAGTACAAGAAGACAATGCAGGCAGAGGAATAAATAGTACCCCTCTACACAGCAACTGAATCAAATATGCAAACCAATCTAACATTTTTCAGCACATTTAGATCTGATGAGTGTTCCCCATGACTCCAGATCAGTTTTCCAGGTCTCGTAGAAACCCTGCTGGTCGATCTGACACAAACAGCAGCCTTTACAAGAATCTCACAAGCCTCCCCACGGTGCAAATGTCTGACTAGATGGCACAGTATCATCATGCTGTTTCTTATCCTGGAAGTGTGCGTGTGTATAGATTTTTTAGACACACACATGCATATATCTCAAAAAGAGAAGCTACCTTAGGGGTTGAAGGTGGTTAGGCATTCTGTGGCATTTTTAGAAAAGTTGGAAAATTAAAATGACAAGAGGTTCTAAAATGAAAGTCGAGACTTTTTAATTTGATTGCTTTTCTTGGCAGTCTTCCTAATGAATGACTGGAGTTAGCCTGGCAGGCTTGAACCTGTCGCTGGAGGACTCAGTTATCAATTTACACTAGAGAGCGAGAACACCTGCAGCACTGTGAGACTAATGATCTTTGTCCGGGCTCACCATGATAGCTGGATGTCTGATATCTAAGGCATAGCTGTCATCCACAGTGTTCACAGGCAGCCTCAGCAGCTTGCCCTGGTGTTCTCCTTTAATGCCCAGGTTATGAAGCCCCTCCAGGACCCTTGCCTCTCCTCTGAGGGTGTCTAAAATGCTATAACAAAAAAAAAACCACAGGTCAGTATTTTCAACATGTAAGCTGTGTGGAAGTGATTCTACTGTTACATCAGGCTCTCTGAACATATAAGTTGGCCAACATATATGTCGGGAGCACACTGCTCCCTCCTGCTGGGTTCTTACCTGAAAGGGTTGTGAGTGTCCAGATCAATGTGCAGCCCATTGATGAAGAGCTCCCCATCTCCAGGGTTAACACCAACGCTCTTACTGAGGCGCTGAGAGAACAAGCACGGATACAATGAGAAAAGTAAGAATAGACTGTCATCTTTTATCTCCTTACAGGATTTATTTCTGGTATGAAACTCATCCGCCAAAAGAAACCTCATGCATGGTTTGGGATTCTATCAGAGGAAACTTCCTGCACTATCATGTGGAAAGGCTGCTTATGATACCGCACCTTTTGGTTCTCCTCAATTTCTTTTCTCATTTCCTGTTTTACAGCCACTCTTGTCAGTGATCTGTGGGAACAGTAAAACATGTACAGTCACCATCAGCTTTTACCGAGTCCCCAGCTGGCAGTAAAATGCCAGTTTTAATCTCCGAAAACCTGTGGGCCCTCAAGATGGTGCTTTTTCAGTCAATTCCCTGTAAACATCAGACTCTTACTCAGCACTTTTCGCTGTTATTACAAACTGCCTGAGATAAGCACGCATCAAAAAGCTGATAGGATCTCTGAATGAGGTCACACTTCTAGTGGTCAATGCTAAAACAAAAACGTTTACAGAAGGTATTTTCATATTTATACCAACACACATTTAGAAAACAACAGTTGTTGAGCCTTGCTTGATCCAAACTGAGTTCTAGATAGGGATCAAATGTATCAGCCAGACAGATAAAAAGAGATCGATTTTCCTACCTGGCTTTGCTTGGAAAGTTCTGACTAAGATCTCGCATGAGCTTTAAGGCATCAAACTTTGGCGCAGACATGACTCTGGCAGCTGCCTGGAAACTGAGATCTGTGGAGATCAAAGACTGAATTCAGATGTTAAATTAAACATCTAAGACATCTTAAACATCTAAGAGCTCACATACGTCCGGACAATTCAAGTCCTCACAGTGTGATCAAAACAGAAGTCAAGAAAGTAGTTAATTTATTCGTGGATTCAAATTATTGAGTCTGGTCAAGATCAAAAGTAGAAAACAAAAAAATTTCCAGCCCCAAAAGTTAAATATAAATGAGCTTAAATAACAAAAATCCATATTTCAAAACTTTTACTGTGTAACAGTTTGAGTTTATCCTCGGATTCATAAAAATCTAAACAACAAATGACTACCTTGCATTTCCCACACTTTGAGAGGCACCATGTCATTTGTGCTCTCCAGCAGGTGTTTATGAAGCTCCTGGAGTTGGTCCTTGAGTTCAGGGTGAGATTTCCTTCAGAAAGGTTTATAAATTAAATAAAGTTACAAAAAAACCTCAAACATTTAAAGTAATGAACATGAAACAGCTTAGTTTCTTACTTTAATGTCCCAAAAATGAATCCTTGGACTTCCTCTGTGGTATCCTCCTCAGCATTTGTGGACGTTTTTGAATCTATAATGTTATAAAGATGTGACATGATTCAGGGACTGGGATGCAACACTCAATGTTCAATAAGTTACAAACTAACCTTTCACTTTGGTGTCATCCACAGCTTTGTATTCTGTGCTTTTGATCGCCAACTCCACACCGTACCCCGACAAAAGCATCTTCTGTGGCTTTGGTTTCTACAAATATTGAGAAGCAAAGTAATGATTTTGAGGAAGTGAGGAGTTTTGTTTACATTCATGGTGGGCAATTAATCGTAAATTAGATTAAATCACAAAATATGGTCTGTCGCAATATTCTGATCACAGATGGTGCAATATTTCTTTAATCTGAAATGTTTCAGAGTACCAGATGAAATATTTTACCTGTAGGTGTTTTATCCTCTACAACACTGCTCAACCAAAGAGCCAAAACTTTTCTTGCAAAAGCAACAATCCAAGTGGTGAAACGTTGCAAAAAGTGGTCCAAATGTGGTGTTAAAAAGAGTAAAAACTGAATAAAGGGTATTGAGTGCAAAGAATTGAACAAACTTTTTAGACACCTGTCATTTCTGTTAAAAAAAAATCTTTTTTTTTGTTCTTATGTGATATTCTAATTTTCGGAGACACTGAATTTTGTGATTTCATCATCTGTAAGCCATAATCATTAATGTTTCACGAAATAAAGGCCTGAAATAATTCACTCTATGTATAATGAGTTTTGAAAAATCTGTTTCACTTTCTGAAATGAGTGATAACAAATATTAAACTTTATCATGACGTACTGATTTTTTTTATAGATATGCCTGTATGTGCAAACAGAGTCATATTGTTCAGGTTTTTTTTTTTCCCAAAAAAAATCATTCAAAATGAGAAAAAAAAGATCACCCCCTTAAATACAGCAATTGACAAATTTGCCATATGAGTCAAAATAGCTCTTCTTTTTTTAAGTTGATTCTTCCAATTTGTATCCATCCACTTTGGTGCTCTTTTTAATAGGGAGTGAGTTTTGCTTAAGTTTGTTTTACAAGACATAAGATGGAGAACCTAAAATTAATCGCATGATTTATCGCAGTTGCAACACAGGGAGAAGTAATCGCAATCAAATCATTTATGTAAATAGCCTGGCCCTAGTTTGCATATCCAGACCCATACAGCCAGAAGTGTGAAGAAACTCTTTAAGTTGCCTCTGCCACAGATTTTCAACAAGCTGTATATCAAGCATATAGTATTTCTCTTGTCAGTCTCCACTGACAGCATCAGAAATATAGTGAAGCACTCAGATTTTTATGGGATGCCATCTTTCTATTAGATTCACCAGCTTCCTGGTCTGCAAGAGCAGACGAGGAGCAAAAGCAGGCTTAGGAGATAAAATAGGAGAGTGAATGCAAAAGACCCCTGAAAATCAGCTTTTCTCACAGGTTGCAGCTCTCACTCCCGACTCCCAGACTGCCTCAGGAAGTTTTCAGGGAGCTTGATGACACGGGTTTCAGTGGCTGAGCAGCAGCAGCACATAAGCCTGACATCACCATGTGCCACCAACCATCAAACTATCTGCAGCACAGTCTGGCTGAGGAAACAGTATGTGGAGTAAATCAGACACTAACAATCAACATCTCTGTGTAAAAGATATCACGGCTGTGATCTCAACATGTCCACGTTCTTTTATCCATGCAATGTACTTCTTGGTTTGAAAGGCGGTTCAAAAGCAACAGTTTTCTATAACATAAAGACAGTGCGAGTTTTTAGCAGTAATGTGCTTTACATCTGGGAACACAAGGCCCATGGACACAGCAGCCGCCTCTCTAACCTTGACACTAATGTCACTCAGATTCAAAGCACTGCCTCAGTCTTCCACAGGCACATTTAGAAGTCTTTCACACCCACACGCAGCTTTTCTTCGACTAATAACACAACCGTGTCTTTAGAGGAAAAAAGAAAGCTTTACTCCATCAGAGGCACCTGCGCCTCAGCTCATTTTTTAGTTTTGAAGAATCTGTTGATGCACTGTGAACATTTGTTGGTGAGGCAATCTGCTTTTGTATGTGTTACACTTCAGGGAATAAAGAGGGGCTATTACATCACTGCAATTGTACCATCAGAGCAGTCGAGATGAAAAAAGGTTTTTCTTTGTACAGAGGAATAACTGAATGCTTTGCTACAGGGGTGATAGTTGACAAATCAATACACAAGCTGAAAGCTTGGAATATATAGGAAGTTGCAAGGAGGATGCTTTAAAGCAGGCTGAAGAAACCTATAAGCAGCACATGGATAACAAGATGAGTTATTCAAATAAAGAGACATCAAATCCTGATTTCTGTAAAAACCTTTAACCAGAGGAGATCATCGAAGAGCAATTTCACTCACCGCTACAAAATGTCGCAGCACATACACAAGCGTGCCCTCTCCAGCTTTCTCTGATAGCACTTTATGGAAGGACGAGAATTTCTTGGTTCCAATCTCAGCATAGAGGATCACAACTGGCACGTCGGTTTTGTTGGCTCCTGGATATGTGTGATCATTCTTGTATAAATGTGGTTTAGGCCTGCAAACATTTGAAAATGCAATTTGTATCAGATAATAAAGAGCTGTCCATAAAACATTTCAATTCCAGAGAAACTGTTTGAAATCTGTTGTTTTTTCTCAGTATTTTGAAGGACGTGGCCATTCTGCATTACCTGCCCGCTGCTGCCTTCAGGAGCTTTTTTATGTCCTTGGTGCTGCAGCCATGCTGACCATGAATGGCGACAAAGGCAGGACAAGCCTCAGGTGGAGGCTCATCACTTGCAATCTGTTTGGATCACAAGAGACGGAAATGAACCACATGACATCAGCTTTAACAGAGAACACAGTTAAATAAGCTGTTACAGTTCCAATAAGGACATTTGTTTAGTGCTGCATATAAAATCACATTGTGCTTTTGCTCTTGCTTAAATAAAAATAAGCAAGATGATGAAGTCTATTGTTTCACAGTCCAAATCCACCCCACACTCTTGAACACCGGCCAGTTAATCAGTTAAATGATTGATGCATTCTCAATATTCCCAAGTAATCATCAAGAAATGTACACAGAGCAGCCCAACACTTCATTTCCCACACAAAAGGCCATTACTCACTCAAATGTTTAACACATTTGAAAATGAGAGGAATTTATCATCCAGTGCATCACTGTCACCAAAATGAAATTTCTCCTCATTATTGCTGAAACCACGACGATTGGAAGAATAAAGAGTTGCGGACACAGAGTGCACTCCAGTCACATGAGTAAGCCATGATTAAAGGGAATCTAAGTCTAAGAGTTAATAATCCACTTTATGCCAGGGTTATTTAAAAAAAAACAGTTTGGATACAATTGTTGCATTACTTATTTCTAAGTCCTCATTCAACACAAAACTACTTGAACCATTTAAATCGGACTAAACTAGGACATCTACGCTTAGACAGAGTATGTAATCCCTTATGGATGTTGCTGATAAACTCTGTGACTGGATCAATTAAAGATAATTAAACTTACACATTTAAATTCAGAGAGAAACTACAGAGATATACAAACACTGCTGTAAGAAAATTAGTTATCGACGAGGAGAATTTCACAGTGTTTTGGGAATAATGACTGTCACTTCCAGGCTGTGCCAAAACATTGAGGAAAACTAAAAAGTGTGAGTGCAAAAGTACCCCGGGTCAATACAAGGGTAAACAGGCAATAAAACAGACTCAGACAACAAGTGTACCGTAGCTCTCCCCATTTGCAAAGTAAAACTTTTTACATACCTGCTGGGATGCATGAACAGCCGGTGAGTATGACCGCAGGGCCAGAGCAAATTTAAGGAGGTTAACCTGAAGATCTGTGAGAAACTGTCCAGCCTTTTTAATGATCAGGTTGTAGTAGGAGCGCACAGACTCTGAGACAAAACAACAGCAGAGATAATGAGCATATCTGTTGTGGTGCAAATAAATCCAAATTTGGATGCAGTCAGTTTACATCCCTACAATCACAGCAAGAGTTTGGTTTGAACATCTTACCTCCTTGCTTGTATACAGTGAGCTCTTTTACAGTGTCAACAAACTGCCAGAATTTCTCATTTCCATCTTCGCCGATAAACTCGCTGCAGCATAGAAATGGAAGAAAAAGATCTCAATAATCAGTCAGTAACCACAGAATGTGCTTTGGTGACCTTTTCCTTCCTCCAGTAGTAGTTTCATTAAGTTTGCTTCAAACAGACAATGAAATACATGCAGTTGAATTTTCAAATTATTGGAATATTTTAGCAGACGCAAGAGCAGTGACACCAAAACTGAGGGCGTGACCCCTGAGGGAGTCTTAAAAAAGCAATGCACCCAGAGTAGGGCAAGTCTGTAAAAGGTAAATGTACATCTGAAAAGGAGTCCACACCTAAATGACACAACTATTTTAACATAGACAAGTTCCACCAATGTGCCCCCTTTTCAAATGGTTGGATTTTTAGTTTCATGTCATTGAATTATATTGGAAAGTGTTCCAAATAGTTTGGTCTCTGTCCCAAATGCTTGGAGTGAAAAGGGGAAGATTCCTGGATTGATTTGAAGAAAATTTTAAAGATCCAGGAGCTGGTACCCTTAAATGTTATTAATTCAAAAATGAAAACAGGCAGATTCAATTGAATGTCGATGTTTTAGCCCTACTGTTTGATCAATTGATTTCAAGAAAGACTCATAGTTGTCTCTTTTTTACTCCATAATGATGTGCTTTGTAAATTGTACTATATTTATCTTCGTGTTTTGCCAGTGTTAATGGTGGGAAGGAAGTAAAGCACCTAATAATATTTTCATCTACCATGGGGAAAAACCACTTCCCTTGAAAAAACAGTTATTTTCTTTTTCCAACAAAAAGAGAAAGTTGGATGTAATAGTTCATAAACACTGTTGGAAACAAGACAAGTGTTAACTGCTATTCATATCGTCTAAATACAAGTTTCAGATTTAAGAGCGTAAATATAATGTTACGATATTCAGTGAAATAAACAAGAACTTTCGACGGGATTGTCAAATTTGTAATTTTTATTACAAAGACTACAAGTAGCATAAAACAATTGGGCCACTTTCTTTTTTTCTTTTCTTTTTTATTTATTTTTTGATGTTAGAACAATCAATAAAGACTATTTTTATTGGTATTGGTTGTAATGATTATTTATAAACTCAAGCATTTTTATCAGGCTACTTTACAGGGGACCATAAAGAATGAAAGGATTCAATACTCTAGTCCTGGCTTTCTACAGAAGGCTTTTAAACTTTTAAATTAACTGATAATAAATGCAGACAGGTTAGTAGATGTAATAACTGGTGATTTTTAACATCTCTTGTTTGTGTATTTGAAGTGCTTCGACTGCCAGTATAACATGCAGACCCACGGGTGAGTACATTACCTTGTCTCCAGGAGGAAAGGTGTCATTGTCCACTTTGCTTTTAGACTGGCAGTGACACCTTTGGGTGCTGACATGGCGTGGTGTGTGTTCAGCAGCAGCAGCAGAAGTGACAGCACTGTGAGGTTCCTCATTATCTCCACAGAAATGTAACATGAGCCTCGGGTAGCGGAGAGCACACACGGTCAGTGAGGAGGAGAAGTCTTTGGTTCCTTCAGAGGTTCAAGTCAGTGCCACGTAAGTGCTGCTAAAATGTTGAGTAAACCACAACACTGGTGCACATGTATGTCTTCAAATCGCTCGAAAACACATTGCTTACTTGTGGTTAAGACGCTTTCGAATGGTAGGAGACAATAAATCAAAGCTCAGGTCGATCTGTCAGCTTGTCCTTAAAAATAACGGTCTTTCAGAGGAGCCAAGGAGAGCAGACTAAACTTAACTTAGCTGTAGCTTTCAAAGTAAACGAAGCCCCTACACACTCATTGCTCACCGGTCACAGTCTATAACGACTGTTTACAACAATGTACTGGTGACAGGAGTGAAAAAAAGAAAAAAGAAACTATTCTCCCTGTGTTTCCAAGAATACACTGATGCTGTTCGCTTCCATACAAAGTGATGAGCTCCGTTAGTATTTAGGGCTGATAGCAGCAGCAGCAGCAGCCTGTGGAGTTAGCATGTTGCCCTGGTTGCCGCATATTGAGGTGGCGCGCGCTGCCTGTCGTTTCTCTCTGAGGCTAACGTCGAGTAAAACATACTGGCATGTCAATTACTATTTAAAAGTCCTGTGTTTAAGATTATTCGGGGACACAATTCTGATAAATTGTTGAGAGAGTATTTTAAAAAACAAAGGAGAAGCAGTTTTATATTCAGGCACTGCATTAGACAGTAAAAGAGTCAGACGCTGAAGCTCAAATATTTTCCCACCAAACACTGAAGCGTGTCCCAGCCACTCTGTACAAAGACAGCAATTACTTCTGCAATATCTGTCAGTTTTAGGGAAAAAGAATGAAAATGTCTCGAAAGATAATCTGTTTGACATATTTTAATAGACTTTTCCTGCTCTCATACAAGAACTGACAAAAAAAAGCTGTAAAAACAACACAAATCAACTTAAAACTGTCCCAGAGACAGTTACATCCTTTAATATTTTTCAGAAACATTTGAGATTTACTTACATATTGTTCACACAAGCTCTGGGAAATAAGGCAGTGCTTTTAAAAATTAAATGGAACTGATGAATTCATGATAAATAGGAATTTACAAAAAAACAAAACAAAAAAGCTTTCGAAGTGAATCATATTCTTATTTTGATTTTTGCGTTTCTTTTTATAACAAAAATCAAACATTGCTCTCATTCGCTGATCAAATGTTGCTTTGAATCTTTATTGTAGATATTGAAACAAAGGCTATTTTGCTATACTGTGAAAGGTAGGGTCTGCGGAATTATCCTGAAAAATAAAATTTCAACTCTCACAGGAATATTACTCAGTCATCGTCCATGGGCCTCTATACATGTGTGTCAGAGTTTGTCTGCCTCAACCCACTCTTCTGCCTGTTATGTTGATGTTTTGATTGTCTCCTGGGGGGATAATAAGAATCCAGTGCATAAATGACGTATTTTGATGATAACGAGAAGCGGTCCTCATAGCAGACGTAACATGCATAGAAAGAATGATATTGCAGGATACTTTATTTCTCTGCAGGGAGTCAGGTGTGCAGCTCTTGAGTTCCTCCCATGCAGATGCGCGATGCTACAGGTGCTCACTGGGCTGGTAAGTGTGTTCACGTTGAGATACGGCATAAAAATATTGGTCACAGGCAGGAGGCATGTGCTGCTGCTGGCACTGAGCTGCGGATTAGGAGCCCAGTTTGGGTGTTGTGTTTACAAATAGAAAGGAAAATTCCTGCAGACCCTACCTTTAAAAAAAAGCATACATTATCCTCTTGTAAATAATAATTCACTGATGGTCTTTGTCATTTCTATCCTGCCAAAAATTGACCACAGGAGCTTTAAAAATGTTGTTTCTGTGTAATTCTGTGATAAATGAAGCTGCATTGAGAAACGCACATAGCTAGCCAACCATGCTGAATTTCTGATTGGTTGGTTGATTGATTGATTGATTGATTCATTCATTAGTACATTGTTATTTCATTATTATTGTGTACTTTTACTTTTGTAGTGTTACATTTTAAGCTGGTTTAAGGAACTGCTTAAGAAAGTTGTGTTATCTTTGGTGCCCCCTGTGGTGAAATTGTCAAACAGATTTTGTTTAGAACAATCAATAAAGACTATTTTTATTGGTATTGGTTGTAATGATTATTTATAAACTCAAGCATTTTTATCAGGCTACTTTACAGGGGACCATAAAGAATGAAAGGATTCAATACTCTAGTCCTGGCTTTCTACAGAAGGCTTTTAAACTTTTAAATTAACTGATAATAAATGCAGACAGGTTAGTAGATGTAATAACTGGTGATTTTTAACATCTCTTGTTTGTGTATTTGAAGTGCTTCGACTGCCAGTATAACATGCAGACCCACGGGTGAGTACATTACCTTGTCTCCAGGAGGAAAGGTGTCATTGTCCACTTTGCTTTTAGACTGGCAGTGACACCTTTGGGTGCTGACATGGCGTGGTGTGTGTTCAGCAGCAGCAGCAGAAGTGACAGCACTATGAGGTTCCTCATTATCTCCACAGAAATGTAACATGAGCCTCGGGTAGCGGAGAGCACACACGGTCAGTGAGGAGGAGAAGTCTTTGGTTCCTTCAGAGGTTCAAGTCAGTGCCACGTAAGTGCTGCTAAAATGTTGAGTAAACCACAACACTGGTGCACATGTATGTCTTCAAATCGCTCGAAAACACATTGTTTACTTGTGGTAAAGACGCTTGCGAATGGTAGGAGACAATAAATCAAAGCTCAGGTCGATCTGTCAGCTTGTCCTTAAAAATAACGGTCTTTCAGAGGAGCCAAGGAGAGCAGACTAAACTTAACTTAGCTGTAGCTTTCAAAGTAAACGAAGCCCCTACACACTCATTACTCACCGGTCACAGTCTATAACGACTGTTTACAACAATGTACTGGTGACAGGAGTGGAAAAAAAGAAAAAAGAAACTATTCTCCCTGTGTTTCCAAGAATACACTGATGCTGTTCGCTTCCATACAAAGTGATGAGCTCCGTCAGTATTTAGGGCTGATAGCAGCAGCAGCAGCCTGTGGAGTTAGCATGTTGCCCTGGTTGCCGCATATTGAGGTGGCGCGCGCTGCCTGTCGTTTCTCTCTGAGGCTAACGTCGAGTAAAACATACTGGTATGTCAATTACTATTTAAAAGTCCTGTGTTTAAGATTATTCGGGGACACAATTCTGATAAATTGTTGAGAGAGTATTTTAAAAAACAAAGGAGAAGCAGTTTTATATTCAGGCACTGCATTAGACAGTAAAAGAGTCAGACGCTGAAGCTCAAATATTTTCCCACCAAACACTGAAGCGTGTCCCAGCCACTCTGTACAAAGACAGCAATTACTTCTGCAATATCTGTCAGTTTTAGGGAAAAAGAATGAAAATGTCTCGAAAGATAATCTGTTTGACATATTTTAATAGACTTTTCCTGCTCTCATACAAGAACTGACAAAAAAAAAAGCTGTAAAAACAACACAAATCAACTTAAAACTGTTCCAGAGACAGTTACATCCTTTAATATTTCAGAAACATTTGAGATTTACTTACATATTGTTCACACAAGCTCTGGGAAATAAGGCAGTGCTTTTAAAAATTAAATGGAACTGATGATAAATAGGAATTTACAAACAAAAAACAAGCTTTCGAAGTGAATCATATCATTCTTATTTTGATTTTTGTGTTTCTTTTTATAACAAATTCATTGCTTTTATTCGCTGATCAAATGTTGCTTTGAATCTTTATTATAGATATTGAAAAAGAGGCTATTTTGCTATACTGTTAAAGATAGGGTCTGCGGAATTATCCTGAAGAATAAAATTTCAACTCTCACAGGAATATTACTCAGTCATCGTCCATGGGCCTCTATACATGTGTGTCAGAGTTTGTGTCTGCCTCAACCCACTCTTCTGCCTGTTATGTTGATGTTTTGATTGTCTCCTGGGGGGATAATAAGAATCCAGTGCATAAATGACGTTGTATTTTGATGATAACGAGAAGCGGTCCTCATAGCAGACGTAACATGCATAGAAAGAATGATATTGCAGGATACTTTATTTCTCTGCAGGGAGTCAGGTGTGCAGCTCTTGAGTTCCTCCCATGCAGATGCGCGATGCTACAGGTGCTCACTGGGCTGGTCAGTGTGTTCATGTTGAGATACGGCATAAAAATATTGGTCACAGGCAGGAGGCATGTGCTGCTGCTGGCACTGAGCTGCGGCTTAGGAGCCCAGTTTGGGTGTTGTGTTTACAAATAGAAAGGAAAATTCCTGCAGACCCTACCTTTAAAAGAAAGCATACATTATCCTCTTGTAAATAATAATTCACTGATGGTCTTTGTCATTTCTATCCTGCCAAAAATTGACCACAGGAGCTTTAAAAATGTTGTTTCTGAGTAATTCTGTGATAAATGAAGCTGCATTGAGAAACGCACATAGCTAGCCAACCATGCTGAATTTCTGATTGGTTGGTTGATTGATTCATTCATTCATTCATTCATTAGTACATTGTTATTTCATTATTATTGTGTACTTTTACTTTTGTAGTGTTACATTTTAAGCTGGTTTAAGGAACTGCTTAAGAAAGTTGTGTTACCTTTGGTGCCCCCTGTGATGAAATTGTCAAACAGATTTTGTTTTGAAAAATCACATCATGCTTTTTTTTTTTTTTTTTTTTTTTTTTTTTTTTTTTTTTTTTTTTTTTTTTTTTTTTTACATTTAACTTGAAATCATGTTGTGCAATGTACACAAATGTCTGCACACTCTATTGTCATTGACTTGTCTTGCCTGGTTCCAGCACTGAATGTCTCTTAAATATCCAGAAAGATACAGTTAAAATTGTTGATTATCACGGTTCTGTCACAGTAAAGAATCAATTGCCGGTTCATTTCAATTTGCTAGAAAACAGGCCAAGATCTTAGATTAGATTTTAAAAGTGCATGTCTTATCATTTTCTGCTTATACTTGAAGCACTCATTTCCAATGCACTTGATTTATTAGGTTTAATTAACTTTTCTGGACACAACTTTGTTCTGTAGCTCTATGCTTCCTGATTGCACCAGCTTGTAAGAATGTTCCACTGGCTGAAACTATAACCATTATTATGCTGCAGAGGAAGCAGCTGTGTCACTTAATTAGCTCCCTTAACAATAGATTCACTGTCATTTAAGCATATAAAGTGGTCCATGTGAAAGGGGTGTATCTACTTGCAATCTGTAATCGGAGGGTTAGTGAATATCTTCTCAATCATAAAAGGTCACACTGGGTTGAATAGGCTTTAAAAAAGTTACAGTGGATTTGTGTTTATATGAGCTTAAATCCCCATGTTGTCTCCAGCTCAGAGTCTGGGTGGGCTTCTGGCTTTGCGCTGTGTTAAACGCGATTATAGGGCAGACGGGATGGGATGTGGGAGCTTTCCTAGCTCAACCACTACCACGACGATGACAGCAGATCGCACATTAGTCGGCTCGGATGCAGCAGCAGAAACAGCAGCAGCAGAAACAGCAGCAGCATCCTCTCGTCTCTGTGAAAAGCTCTGCTTCAGCACACTCAGAGGAGGATGCCGCCGCCGCCGGGAGGATGCAGTGCAAGAGTCCGAGCTGTGAGACGTTTCTGCTGAGACAAGTCTGACACCGAACTGAAGCACACACACAGCGATTTGGACTTGAATCAGCACCACAGAAGAGGAACAAAGTCATCAGCTGATTCATTTCAACTTGAAACGGGAGTGTGGGATCTCTAGAAGTTGGACTGTGAAATGTTAAAGCCACTCTTCACTTTGGACAACATCCCCAGCGCAGTGCGTGTTTTTGCAGCCGACTTCATCTGTAATCCTGATTGTGTTTTATTTGATCAACATGTTGCATTTGTATATGACGCATCTATCCGATGCCATGGAGGAGTATTGATCCAAGAGGAACCCATGGGTGCTGCTTATTATTCACAGTAATGGAATGAAGACACTGTCCAGATATGATGGATGATAGATCCAGTAAGCTCATCTTGGTTCCTATTTTAGCCGTGCTTTTTGTTATGATAGGATACCAGTATATATGTCCCGCTGGCAGCAACTCGTGCCACTTTAAGGCTGAGGAGAAATTCAGAGGGGTGAGCCTACTTTCCACCCCGTACGTGGACAGCGATGATTTCTATAGAGATCAAGACCTGGAGGATGACAGCCCGCCTAAAGTACCGTCAAAATTCAACTTCACCGAGAGAGACCTCAGCAGACACGTGGAGTTCAACATCAAAGGGGACGACGTGATAGTGTTCCTGCACATCCAGAAAACCGGAGGAACCACTTTCGGGAGACACTTAGTGAGGAATATTCGGTTGGAGCAGCCGTGCGACTGTAAACCAGGGCAGAAGAAATGCACATGCCACCGGCCAGGGAAAAAGGAGTCCTGGCTCTTCTCCCGCTTCTCCACCGGCTGGAGCTGCGGACTGCATGCAGACTGGACCGAGCTAACGAACTGTGTACCTGTCATTATGGATAAGAAGGAGGCCCAGAGGAACAAAAGGTAAACAAGTGTATGAGTGCGTCTCTGTATATGTGTGTGCGCGCTTTTCATTTCAAACCACCACAGCCACACTGCAAGTAAGAAAGCAGGCATTCATGAAAGATGCTCAGTGCCCCCAAAACCACAGGAGCCCCATGATAAATTCAAAACCCGAGTTTAATTTTGTCCTGGTGTAATTCTGCCTGCTGCCTGGAATAGAAAGTGAGCAGTGATGGATGGGATGGATACTTGTGGAGTTCCCAAAGGAGAGAGTTAGAAACAACAGAGCCAGACTTTTACTGTAATCACAGATTTAAAAAGAAATATGCAGCAAAAGAAGTCAGAAATGTACTTAATTGTTGTTTTTACATTGTGTTCACATCAGCCCTACACTGTCACCTTGCTCTTGCCCATCTGTGCAGGTGTTGTGATTCTCCCAAAGTGTGCACACAATCTATATTGAACCCATTACCTGACTCCAAAGACAGAAACCGTGTATTTAATGGGCCTGCAGTACAAATGTTAACATCCTATTCCTGTATTATTGGTCACTTGGTTGAAGATTTAATGAAACAGATAGAGAACAGGCTGAGAACTGTATCACAGTTATGGGTATCGGTTCCTGTTAAGAACTGATAAGAAATCGTTCAATCCATTGATATCGATTGTCTTTTCGCTTAACAATTCCCTTATCAATTCATTTCCTCAGTTGGCAATACTATCTGCCCTGAAAGATCAAGTATACTTCAAGAGAAAGCAGATATTCTTATATTTTTAAACAAGAACTGTTGAGTTAGTACTCCTAACATGTCATCAGAGATCAAGGACCCAGTGGCATTCAGATTTATTTACTTAAAACTCAGTGAATTGTTGGCAAACCCTGTAAAGCTACCTTTTCTGCTTATAAAATTCACTGGAGAAATATATATTGGAATCGATAAAATCTTATCAATACCCATCCCTAATTGCAGTGCACACACTGAGTTAAAAATGATGTGTTTAATAATAAGAGACTGGTTCTTATCGCTGGAAATCCCCGCCCAAAGTTGTTTGCTTTGTGTCCCATGTGATGTCTCATCCAGAACCTTTTAAATTAAATTAGCACAGTAATGTACCACATGCTCTGTCTCAACATTTGAGACCATCCCGTTCTAAGACATTTGATTTTACTGAAGCACAAAAGTGATCGTAACTCATTTGAAATGCACCATCTCCTCAGTATCTTCTCTTAGTCAACACATTTGCACTTCCTCCTTAATTAATACGATAGCGATGGAGCACAATGACTAAAGGAGGCAGATTTTAATGAACTGGTCTCTGCAGGAACATTTTGTGTGTTTTCGCTCAGCAGAGCAGAGTTGTGTGTTTCTCATTGCTGTGAGTGTTTCTGATGTGACTCATTCACAAAATTGCATTACAGTTTGTGTCGTTCATTAAAATAACACATTAACGGTCTATTAGTGAGCTCTTTATCTCAAGGCTGAGGGTATTTCTACATGAAAAAGCACAAGACTTGTCACAGAAAGCTGCATTTTTCAACCTCGGAGTATTTCCCTCTGTGTTTTGGAAGAATACAATCTTACGCGGAGGTACACGAGCCCATGATTTATTTCTGCAGTGCCAAGTGTTTCCTTTACTCAGGGAAGTGCTCAGTTGATGCGACAGCTCTTCATTTCACAGCTGCAGCATCTATTCTGCACTTACAGTCCTTGCAGCCCTTGTTCTTTAGTGGGCTCCCGCAGCAGCTATTCTGAGATAATTCTGCCTCGACCAGGACTGTTGGCAGACACACTATGTTAGACCCGCTCACTAACCAGCCACTGCACACAGCACATTGCTAAATTAGATGACTAATGGTGTTATGTAGATTTTGGTCTTCATACTCATATTTTGTATGAATAATGCCTTAATTAAAACATCTTAGTTGGTAAAAGGCTGAAATATAAAAGCAAAATTGCACAGCAGAGAAGGTAATTTGTATTAAGATGCATTTGTTCTGAAAATCTTGGACCACTTAAGGATGCAGTTGGGAATACCAATCATACACCACTGCCAAATTCAGATGGCATTCTCTTGTTTTGCGCCTGAGAGCCTCTCGGATTGAGTGCCTGTCCTCACTGCAGTCCCAGACATTCACCTTGCCAACTCTTGAGATGGTGGTAAGGGGCAGGTGTGTGTGTGTGTGTGTGTGTGTGTGTGTGTTTGAGGGGGCAAAGTAGGCATTTGGTGGCACTGCCTTTATGGTACTGCTATGGCCTTTTCAGCCGGGCAGGGAGTGGTGTGCGCGCCGAGCCGAGCCGAGTGAGCTGCGTGGTCCAGGAAAGGTCAGGCGTGTCAGGCTGGATCAGTGTGCGTGTCCTGCGGCGTTTCTCCCCTGGAGTGTGCTGTCAGTCAGGGGAGAAGTGGAGCAGGCAGGCCCCTGTGCTACTCTGGGGCTTTTTGGAGAAACATACCTCTAAGTGCAGTCCTCTTAAGTTGCTTTGTGGAGTGCGTCATGGCATTACCTTGTCTGCTGACTGAAGACACAGGTTGTTTTCTCTTTCAGGCGGTTTCAAAGACAGGCAACAAGATGAGTTAGTCTTCTGGGAGAATATAGTCTGTGTCAATGTGGCTCACAACTCAAGAGAGTGATCATCATGTCTTTAATTTATTCAGATGTTGGTTATGTTGCTAAAGTTTGAAGGTCAGAAAATATAAGATTTTTTTTAAATAATTCAGTTTTGCAACTGCAATATCTTCCTCTCACTTTTCATGAGGTTACAGTCTGAAGATCTGTCACTGAGGTAAAAAAATGAAAAAAAAACAAACATTACCACAGCATCATTGTCATGGCTACAAATCTGAGGTGAGGAAGTTGGATTATCATTCATATTGCCTGAAGTTATTATTGTATAGAGAAAAGTGCTATTATGTATCTTAAACAAAGCAGCAGAGCTAGATGTATTTTTACATGTGTAAATGTTTGCATTGTTACTTTTGTTTCATAATTGCTGAGCATTGGCATTGAAGCATACCAACAGCAGCTTTTTCTTTGAATGTCCCCTGCTGATATGATTCTCCAGACCTGTCATTGAAAGCACAAGAGCCACATGAAGCCTTCGTCACACATCAGAGGAAACCGAGAAAACGCTTCTTTAAGCTAAGCACAAGGTCACCCAACCAGCACATAAAAACATTCATGCGTGCACATTACCATTCATGCAACAGAGCAGAGAGACTGCTTCTCTTTCTAGCGAGGTGAAACAGACTTCAACACGACATTCTCTTAAAACGCTAAGTGTTAGCGTGGTGTGCTTTCAAGTAAAAGTGAAGAGCGGGAAGAAGACAAATAAGTAACCAATGATTCAGTCTG
Organism: Thalassoma bifasciatum; assembly: GCA_008086565.1. Classification (NCBI taxonomy): domain Eukaryota; kingdom Metazoa; phylum Chordata; class Actinopteri; order Labriformes; family Labridae; genus Thalassoma; species Thalassoma bifasciatum. The sequence goes on along the minus strand of RPOG01000111.1, from coordinate 56,272 downwards.
AGCTTTACATTTTTCTCTGTGTTTTTCTTCATAACTTTTATAATCAAGGCGACACTGAAAGTTTAAGAAAGCAGCAAATCAAAGCAAAGCACTCACACATGGTTGATATGCATTGAAACACGGAGGTGGAAGCTGAATGCGTTACACCAGTGAATGCTCTTATCATCATCATCAGCATGAATACCACGCTTTTTTAGAGGACAGAGAGGATTTGTCTGCTGAATCAAAATTTTTAGTCAACAGAATTTCTTCATGTTATACACAAGTTTACATTTAAGTATCTTGAACTCATTTGAACCACTTACATATTTCTTCTACTTCTTCAAAAAGAGATGCAGCAAAGCAACGTATGCACTTTGATACACCATCTATTATGCAGATTTCCGGAGTTCAAGCTTGGTCCAGAGCCAACCTATTCCTCATGAATCACTCTGAATCTTCACTAATGAAATTCATGTTACTTTGAGCACAATTGCAACGGGCTTTGAGAAAAAAAGTTCTATATAATAGTTCTTCTTCTTCCTTCTCTCTCTAGGCTGCCTTTACCAGTGTTTGACCCACTGCTGAAAAAAAAAAAAAAATCTCATTTCTCTTTTCGAAAGTTTACAAATACTTCATCTATTACTTCTTACCTACAGTAATATATTACACTACTGATTATGTTACTATTCTTTACATCCCACAAACTCAGCAATTGTGTCCTTACTCCTTGTGATTCTGCATTTACTCGGCCTCTGTGTGAATGTCAGTGAAATTGCAGGCAGGTGCATTTCTATCTGCAGTCTATGAGTCTGGATTGTATTGTTTAAGTGATAAAACTGCAGTTCATTAAGTGTCCACTTGAGGCTGACTGTAAAAATTAGTGCAGTTGCCGCCTGGTTCCATCGAGGTTGTTTTTTTTTTTTGACTTGTTATTTTTGGAGAGGTGAGAGGTTTGACCTACGAGTCTTCCTAATGGATAGCATGGCAGACTTGGCAGATTGATTGACAGGCGTTTTCTAGCTGTTAGCTGTTAGCAGCTCGGCTAAAGGCCCACCTCAACTCCATCTCCTTAAATCATGAGCCAACAACAGTCTTCAGAAACAAATGGGAAATGTCATAAACACTGTGTCCATGTATCATACAGTCTTCAAAAAAGGCCTTATTTTTGATGAACTTTCATGCTTTGCATTGCTTTTTTAATACTCTCAAGGCTGTGCACAGAAGCCAATCAACTCGGACAACAAATACAGGAAATAGTTTACAAAAATAACTTTTGATAAACACATCTCAACATAAGTCACTCCTGTTTTAACCCACTGGATCCATTTGACTATACTTTAAGTTTCCAGATAAAAACTTAAAACAATGGAGCTTTTGCTGTTTGTGTGCCATCAGCTTCATTCATCAGAAACAACCCTTGCATTTAAAGTATGTTATAAATTAAAGCTTGGGTAAAAAAACAACAGAAAGACTTTCGTGCAACCACAGCGTAAACTCTTAATTTGCTCTGATGCTTTATTAGTGTCCCCAGGAGCCTCAGTCTTGTTTTTTGCCTTGTTCATTTGAAACATATTAAGCAGGTACAAGAATTCATTCATTTGGCTAAAGGTCATAAACATTCACATGAAAATGCAAACAAGAATCCAGCTTGATTATTCATAATAAAGTGCTGTTGTGTCAGTACTTTCTGGACAGCATGTACAGCTCTGTTGTCCCCTTTCTTTCTGTGGCCTCATACTAATTTATGCACATGCTGATGTTGCAGTTTTTTTTCAATTATAAAATCTTCATTAGCTGCTTTCTTGTTGCCTATGCATAATGAATGCCCAGTTCAGAAGCACAAAGAGACCAAAGCTGATACACGAAAAGAGTGCGAACACTTTTGGATGCACTCTTTTGATTAAAAAAAAGAGAGCCAGAAACAGAGAATGTCCTCAGCTGTGATTGTGGATACAGATGTTGGGATCACAGTGTCCAGGGGGTATTGAAGTTATCAGGACGGAAAAGCTGTCTTTAAAGAAGAAAAGAATGAAAGACCAAAAATTGCATTCTTTGAGATGAACTGGGACTTCCATTGTGGGTATTTTCCTTCAATTTTGATACTAGTTGCTGTAAATCTGCTGTATAACAGTCACACACCTTAATTGTAATGGGTCATGAAGAAACAGAAAGTGTGTATTCATCATTACCTATGTGGTTTTCCTGCAGTCTTAGGTCACTAGTATTACCATTGAGAGAAACTCAAGCTTTGTCAGAGCTGTACTGATACTTAATGAGAACTATCTGCTTGGCTGGATTCATTCTTTATTCATGAAGTTATGTGTTGTAACGCCTCCTTTTTCTCTGGCACTGCAAAGCTTCTCAAGTTCTTGCCTTCAGGATGTTTTCTTTTTTACCACCAGTCATGAATATAACACATTCTTTTTATTTCCACAACAATCACACAGGAGTAGAAATAGACTTTCTTACCTGGCACAAGGATGATGTGACCTAATCCTTGGTTAAATAACACCCCACATCATATTTTATTCATAATAAGTGATGCGGAGACGGCTGCAATTACTGTGTTACCACTTACAGTCCTGATCATTGAACCGTGCATGGCTGTCTCTATCTGCTACCTGTCATTACCAACCTCACCCAGATGAACTTGAACTCACAGAGAGCTCTAGTATTTAACATTCTGATGAAACATGTGCAGCTGCTTTGTCAGTTTGAGTTCAGGTAACTCAATTTATTGCTGTTTGAATCTTTAAATATTAACCTCAAACTGCTTTCTTGCATTTGGGAAAAGCAGTTAAATAAAACAACCTTACCGAGAGCTTCTCTTCTCTGAGCTCTTTATTCATTCACTCATTTATTCATTCAGTAACAATGAAATAACAGTGCTTAGGACACGTGTGGCTTACTGTTTAGGGTGGATTCTCCAGCTTATTGTCTGTTCTATTCAGCTTTGGCAGTCTTTTATTTTGAGTGCAGATAAACGACTTCAGAGACCAGCCAGTGGAGACCAAAAACAGAGCAATAACAAAAAGTGAAAATCAGAGATTCCATCAGTGACCAGGACTCAGGTTTAGGAGAAGGTTGTTGACAGGGTTGCCAATTCCAGGAATTTTCAAAGTCAGAAACTTTCCAAGGGGATTTGCGGGAATCTATAATGAAGAACTTAAACATAGCTAGGACACATATACTGTTGCATGGTTTTGGCTGAAACAACCACATCTATTCCTTTACATAGCAGCATACCAGGATTCACAAACATTATACAGTATGGATATGTACCTAAATGTAGCCAGCTACTAAACGATGGTGCTGACTTACAAAGTTTGCTGTACCTCATTGCGTTTTATCCAGTAGAAAGTTGTCTTCAACAAAGAAAAGTAGCGTTAAAGTAAGATCCAATCTCCATTCATCTTTCAAAACAAATACACAAGTCATGTTACCCAAACAGTTTGTGCAAGTCTTTCGGCCGAAGGAATTACTGAACTCCATATGGATTCTGCTCACAGTCCCTTTAAAGTGCAAGTACAACAGCACAGGGATGCTGAAGGTATTGTTGTGAGATTAAATATACAGTAGAAGTAAAATATGAATATACGACCAGAGGGAAAAATAAAACTATTTATTTTTCTAACAACAAGATCTTTTATTTGGAAGAAATGTTATTTGAAAAACAGCCTCTATGTGAAACAGCAGTTTGCAATTTAGCTTGGATAGCCACATGAAGAAAATGATTCTTTAGCTTTCTTTTTCCTCTTTGGGGGATTTTTTTTAGTTCTGCTGCTGTTGTTGTATATACCAAGGGCTTTTATATCTTCCTCTTTTTGTGTTATTGCTGGATCTTCTTTTTGCCTTTGAGATTTCTTTTTCCCAGTTCAGCTTTTGTATTTTTTTCAATATGTGACTGTTGATGGGCAGTGTTGAACCTGAGCCAACGATCAAATTTTGAGCCTTTAATTTCAGTTAATATCAGTAATTTGATTAGATCTTTGTTGCACTTTATGGTCTTTACTTCAGCACATTCTGAAGTCTCTCATAATGAAACAGTGAAAGCACTGAACCTTAATGATACACAGTGACACACACAGCAGGGTAATGGATGCCCTCCAGACTCACATGAACCTGAAGGAGGAGAGTTGAGCAGATTTACAGTTCTGGTTGTATCTTTAGATGTAGGAGGTAAAGTGCTCATCACAGTGTGGGATGTTTATTATGTGTAGAGCTGTGGGCGCCCTTACAGGCCTTGGACTTTCAGGGCGCCAAGATTGCTTTTCATGTGCCATTAATTCAAGTCGTCAATGCTGACGGGACTGAGCTGCAGTCCAGTTGGTTTGATAATTAAGTGTTAGCTCTGCGGAGAGAGCAGCAGCATATGTCAGACACTTGTTCACCATCATGACGCTGATAATGAAAAAGTCAAAGAAGTCATTAAACAGACTTCAAAGGGGACTGCTAAAGAATATTTGCCTTTCTTCTAGAGACACTTTTAACTGCTACCTTGCAGAAAAATCTTAACGAAGGAACATTTGAAGTGAAACAGCAAAGCGATATTACAGTGACAGGATGAGTGCAAGATGTAGAGGTTAGATTTTCCTCAACTATATTAGATAATGAAATACTAGGACAAGAATACTTCAAGATCCTTACAAAAGATATTAAATAAGAGTTTCATTAAATATTGATTGAGGACATGTTGAGATTTTGGGAAGTCAGGGTTTAAATAAGTGTTATAGCTATAAGAGTCTGTTCTGTAACTCATTTTTATCACAAACTGCTTGTCAAGGGGAAGAAGTATAACACTTGATATGCATGTACGTACAATTTTCTGAAGTTTTGAATCACCTATAGGGAGAGTTTTTTTGCTGTGTGGTGATTTTGCCTCCACTATTTGAAACAGGATTAGTGTCTCAGTTCTCTGCAGAAATCTGCTGCCTGATACAGGATGCATCTAAGAGAGGCCTTTCATTGTTCCTTGTACTTTGATAAAATAACTCTCTCCTCTCTGGCCAAAAGCCTTACATGTGTTTGAGGTACTTTGGATATTTGTTATTGTCCATTTGGCTCGCAGCTGCTGGACATGTAGTATGGATGGGGCTTACCGTCTCTCTCTCTAAAAGCCACTCTAGGTAATGAAAGCCGTGCAGCGTGCCAGAGGAATCTTGTGGCTCCTCTGATGCTGCTGTCAAATACTTGCTGGTCTGGCAAATATGATTCTCCAATCGTCTGATTCAGCTCTTATAGTGTGATTAAAGAGTGGCATTTGGTGGAGCGGTGGACAGGGACCCTCTTGCTGTAGTCAGACTTTTGTAAGACTGGTGCAGTCGTGGACCCTCCCGTGGTCTGATATGTCATACCTGACAAAACAATGTAAGCATTTCTGCTTCGTTTGACAGCATTAATCTGCAGTTTCATTTTTTAGTGTTGAAATATTTTGCCATCAGAATCAGGCTATGATTTTTTCTGCTAGCGTGATGAACTCTCAGATCCCAGACGTGCTGTCATGGAGCTGAACTCCTCACTTCTCTGACAGCTCTTGATCAGCGTGAGATCACTCCCTCGACTGGCGTAAAAAAAGAGGAGCAGTAAAGCACCTCGCACTGATCTAGTTAAATGTAGTCATCAGTGTGATGAGAATGAGTCAGCTGGAGCAGTGATTCAGAGGTTTTGTGTTTAATGTCCCCAAGAGGCCTGTTTGGTGGCTGAGGTGCCGAAACGCTCTTATTATCAGAGGGGCAATTAACTTTGGCTCTGTCTTCCCTCCGATTGAGAAAAGAACATTCCAGTTCTGTAGTATAAACAGGCTGTAAAGAAAGTAACTGAAACTTGGAGGTTTAACCTAAATCCTGTACTGATCAAGAGCTGCTTGATCACCAAGTTCATGAATTTTGCTTCAAAGCTGCTGCAGCTTTTTGTGCTGCACTGCAAAAATATTTGGGATAAGATTGACAGAGTGCATCTGTTTGAAAAAAAGATGTTTGACTTCATAGCAAAATCACATTTCCACCTCGTTTAAAACCAATGCCCTACGCTAAAACAGTTGCTGTGAATTTTATAGGAAATGACGGTAAAAGTAGTAACAGCAGCGACATCATCTACAGCATCAGTACGCTATTTCTTTCCTACAATCCTTTGCTGTTAAAAGTAACATCCACAAAAAAAATTAGTCACAGGGTAACAGTTTAAGCATGTCCCCCTTCATACAAAAACTTAAGTCCTCAATAGATCTGGCCCAGCTCGGACTCCCAGCTACTGCCATTTGCTGCATGTTCTTCTCAACTCTCACAATTCCTGTCTCTCTTTAGCTGTTCAATCAAATTAACAGTTTCCTCACCACCCCAGCAAGGAAAATAGCTATTAGCTATATTGTTTGGAACTACAAAAGAACTTTCTTCTTTCAATTCGGGTTTTATTTTTAAAGTCGAAATAAAAATAATAAAAAACCTCCCCTATCTGGGCTTGGGACCAGCAGAAGGAACCCTACAGAGACAAGCATATGTGCAGTTAATTTGCATGTAGTCAACTCGTTAGAGTCTAATTTGTAACAACTTGAAACATAATAAAGAAAATATATCATAAAACCTGAAATGTAATATCTGGTCGATATTGGAACAGTTGCTGGGCCCAAAGCGTAATAACTTTTTTCTCCTAATGTAACAAATTGTTACATTTTTTGGTCTAAATACATTTATTTATATTCTATTTTGAGCTCAGCATTTTGTTACATTATTGACCAGTTGTTACATTTTGAGTTTTTGTTGGTAGTCGCTTTTTCAAAGTTATATTTTTGGGCTTTTCATGCCTTTGATGGGAGAGGACAGAAAAGTGGATGGAGCAGGAAAAGGGCAGAGTGGAGAATGGCATGTGGGAAACAGGCCACAGGCTGGATTGGAGTTTGAGCCACCCACTTGAGGGCAAATGTCATGGGGCAGGACCTGGACCGCTGGGCCATCTGCTAGGCCAATTAATTTTTTAAAAGAGAAGTCTTTTAAGTCGCTAAATATAGTGACTAAGCCCCTAAGTTACAAAAAGACGCAAATAAAGACGAGAATACCCTAAAAAATAATGAAGGCCCTTTATAATCATTAATTACTTTGTATTTTTCATCCATTGTATCATTTTCAAAATTTTCTGTGAGAAATTTTGACAAAGAAAAGTTAGAGAAACATAAAACAACGCTAACCTCTTTGATTATTCCTGGGGGTATCTCCTCCCTTTTTATGTGTATGCCTCATGTTTGTACTGGGGATCAACAGAGGTAAAGATAGCTTTGCATTCTGGGTAGATAACATTGTTTCTAAGAATGCCTGCAAAAAATAAAGCAGAGAAATGTCAAGTTACGCAGATCTCTTCAGCCTCTTTGTTTATACACGCAGGAATTTCCCTCCTTTCTTGTGTACATGTGTTTTGTTTGAACTCCTGTCTTCCTCGACACATTGACACATCAAACCGTGACATGGAGAATGCCAACACTGGTGCCCCACTGTGTTATTTCTCAATTGATACCTGTAAGGTTAGTGTCGGGTATAACCGCCTCTGGAGTTGATTTATTATAACAACCTAAAGAAAGGTCATCTGTCCTTATCTGGAGCACACTGGTGACAGCTAAGTTATGCTGCGGGGAGGCAAGCGCAGGGTTGCCTGCCTCACACCGCTCCCCAATTTGGATTCAGTGGTTGACTGAGCACCTGGCACACTTTAACTGTAAGCACAGGTAGAGTCACCTTCACACGGACTAATCTCTGCATGCAAGCAGTGCCACCCTGTCCTCTACTGCTTGGCTAAGGAAGCAAATGTTTTGATGTATTCGCAGACTGTGCTGGCTGGATGTTGTTACGCTTGTGAAAAAAACTCACTGTGCTGTACTTGTGATGTGAAGGGAGAAGATGCATGGAGGTTTGCAGATAGCAAAATCAGCCTTGGCATGTATGAAGTATAAATTTAATCCATAAAATTAGAAATCTACACTGCTGGTCTCGTCTTTCTCTGTGCTGCAGCGTCATTCAGACTCTGTGTGTGAGAGATCTGAATAATCTCACTGAACAGATTGCAGTCCAGATTGCCTCTTAAATTCCTGCATTTATAAATAGATGTTTTATTTTGTAAAATCATTATAGGTAATTTATCTGCCGGCACATAATTAAGGATGATGCATGTTTGCATTAATCATTAATTTATACCAAATTCTACAACTGTTCAAATATACATTTAAGTGACTTTTTACAGTCTTGAATCACTTTCTGACACTATCTATACAAAAAATCCCCTAGTTTGGAGCTGTTTTCTAGTTCTTTACTACCATTCTTCAGTAGAAAAAGTAGACAAGTTCAGATATTACTTGTTTCGCTGTATGTTATTCTGCCTGAACAGTATTTTATTTCCCACTGGAGAGGGATTTCCCTCTATAGATCAATTTATCTCGACAGCCTCCTACAATATTGCAGTATAAATTGTGTCCCAGGCTGCAGTATAATAAGTATGGATTGAAAATCTGTCCCTACAACAGTACAGCACTAGAGAGTAGAGAAACATCTTGCGGCATCGCGGTGTGCCGGTGTGAAACAAATAGCATTATGTCGCAGCATGTGTCGTGTGATACAGCACATCAACCTCATCATAGGAATCCCATGTCCCTCAACGGGAGTCAGTCCTCTGAAGGGCTCAATCCAGGGATCACTTCAGTCCTCATCAGTTCTTATTGTGAGATTCATAGTGGACCCGGCTTCACTCCTCATTCTGCTAAGCCTCCTATTGTGTTTACTCTTTCTTCGAGGGTGTTGAGAGGAAATCGTCCCAACACTGGAGGCTTCACTTTGCTTCATTTGTGATGCCATGCGTGTCTGAGTCGTAATAAATTACAGAGGGAGGAACAATATTAAGTGTCTTTGAGTGCTTTCTTTTCAACAGTACATATAAATTACCAGCAAATGGCTTTTTCCTCTCCTTGTCATCAAGAAGCAGATTATGCTTTTGTTAAATATTTCAAGCTGCAGTGTAAAGGCATGCATATTAATCTCATGGAAATAAATTAGCATTGATTCAAGTTTTTAAAAAACCTATAAAAGCCACAACACTGCAAAAGCCAATTTTGGAGCTTTTAGCAACAACGCGCAGGAGTCGCTGGGTCTTTTCAGGCCCGCAGGGTGCCAACAAGACTAATGGGCCTTTACCTGGATCCTCTATTATCGACTTGCACAGAAATACTCAGGGATTGATTTGACTGCTTATGCCACAGCTATAATCTCCCCTTCGATGCTATGGCTTCACGGCTATTTGTGAAACTGCTGCTGCAGCCCTTTTTTTAAATGTCGGCCTTAATATCAAATCTGATCATGTCGGCTGCTCGGTGAGGGAGACGTGTCGGCTTACTCTTTAAAATTCAATCCATTGTCACCTCTGTGTAACCAGCACAGACACAGGAATTCATCCAGAGAGTTGAAGAGGATAAGGCAGAAGTTTATAGGTTCATGTGTTTTATTGTTTTCACTGAAACAACAAAGTCTGCAGATGTGATTAAGTTCACTGAGAATGAAACTTTTCTTGATTTTTCAAGGTCCTTTTTGAATCTGTTTGGTTGGAGCTGAAGAACAGCACTACTACAAAAGACAGACAAATTATCACAGTCAAGGAAAAACAGATTTTTTAAGTTGCCAGGGACCTGCTGGGATGCTTTCTGGAGGTTGATTTCTTTTTATCCATTTCTCAGACATAATAGTTATTGCAGTGTTTTTCTCAGCACCTTCACATAAAATAAAATCCAAAGACTTTATTGAAGGTTAAGTTATTGGAAGGCAATCTGAAAACTCATCAGCTATCATCTGACAACAGCAACAACTCCTCTGGTTTCTTACTTTTTGGAGCCTCTGGTGTAACCAGCAATATGACAGGGCTCCAGCCAAGTCTTACTTTTTTGTATTTTGCCACCTTTTACAAAACTTAAAAAATAGCATGGAGTATGAGCTGAGGAATAATGCTCACAAACAGATTGTTGGCTGCCCTGAAATTTAAAATGTGACCAGCTTACGAGTTAAAAGTTAAGAAACACTCAGGAAATAGTCCAAACTGATCAAAATGTCTTGAGCCTTATATTTCTAGGCTGTCAAATCATAATGTACTGTGAACAATAAACATTTCACATCTGACACCCCAGATACACCAGATTCATCTCCAGTAGAGTTCAGTTCCAAAGGATCAGATTGGTTTCCATTCAAGCCAATGAGTCAACTTGCACTGGATCCACTCCTTTGTAATCTGGCTGCATCCCTGCTCCAACAGGTCGCAGAATATAAGCAACAATCCCAATTTTGGCACATACCAGGGATGTGACACGTCAGTTTATCAAAAACAGATCAGGCAGGACAGAAAGTTGTGCACAGAAACCATGTAAAAACCAAGCAGCAACCTCTGGTCTAAAAAATATGCGAGTATGCAGAAGTGCTAATTTTGCTGTTTGTCCAGAGTTTGCTCAAGGCAAGCTAAGGAAGTATCTGCCGCCACATACACACCAAACAAAAAAGAAGCTGTTTTCAAAGTAGAATTAATAATGTTTCCAGCTTGGTACAAAAAAATGGCATTCATTTGAATAGCTAATTTGGCTAACGTTACACACTGTACAAGAAGTTAATTTTCTTCTAACCCAGCAGTTTTGACTGACAAACATTTTTTCTGCCAGTTTAACATGTCAGCATGCTCATGGGGTAGTTGAAACCTCAGTCTGCAGCTGAAAGAATCCCTGCAAGCTGATGTTTTGATTGAGCAAGTCACCGTGCTAACCTGTGACTCCCTTGTTGTAGTTCTACAGTGATTAGAAAAGCTGGTAATGTTCAATTAAGAAAACATGCCTATCCTTATTTTAAGGAAATTACTTGAAGCCAAAATGACTTTATATAGGCGTCATTAGCTTCAGAGATTTCTCTTTGCTCCCTGCAGGATTCATGGAGAAAATGTCTAAATCGATTCATACAAGCATCTTATAACTGTGACTCACAACTGGAGCTCATCCTAAAACATGAACAACATTTTATGGTTTTGATGATTCTTTTATTTAGAGTCTTGCAACATCTTCTTTTATTTGCTGGTTTAATGGGTTGACTGTGAAGGACAAAAACAGTCCCAATTACAGTGCAGTCCAGCTGAAATACTTACAGTCTCCTCAGGAAAATACAGGTGGCACAGAAAAACAAGGAATTATAATCATTCTGATCACATTCTGTCGTCTGAGTTTTTGTTTCAATGCAATCAGGGAGGTGATAACTTAACCTTTCCAAAAACCAGAAACAGATATTTAAAGTCTTTTGTTTCTTCAGAAAATACAGATTTTGTAAATAGAGGATATCATAATTTTCTTTTTTTGTTTTTTTAATATGCCACTAAACACCACGAAAGTGAGATTGGAGGAAGCCAAGCTGTAAGCAGCTGTTCCAGCAGCAGCAGCGGCAGCCTGTGGCCTTTCCATGTAGATGATTGATTCAGGTGCAGCGAGGAAGGAGGGGAGGGATCAGGCTTTGGGCTATGTCCGTTAATCACACTGTATTACCACACAGGAGGCATTTATCACCAAACACCAAAGGCCTCAGTCCACGGGGAACACTGAAACCAATCTCCTCACTTACATGCAATCCATCCAGGTCCACGAAAAGCAGCATTGTGGAGTGCAACCACATCCATTTTCTCTGTAAGAGGGGGATGTTCCAGGGAAAAAGTAAGAGGAAAGGAGCAGAGAAGAAAGAGGGGTTTGAAGAGACTTCGGGAGAAGTCCTTGGAAAGCGCATTGTGGGGTGTATTTTTCTTTAGCATATCCTAAGTCACAGCCTGGTGTGGTGCTGATGCCTCAGCATGAAGTTCAAGCATTCAGCTCGGCCCCAGGCTTTCAGACCTATAACAGCCCTGCATGAAAACACTGTAGACTTTGTTGCTAAAACTCCCCACCAGGGTGGCTACTTCTGAGCTGACGATGAAACATTTCATTTATCTTTGATTGCAGGGAAGGTAAACAGTGAAATGCAGTGCTTCACCATTATTTTTGACTTATGCAGTGCCTCCTGGATGACTCTGCTTCGGGTGCAGAAAAAGTTGAGCCAAGCCATTTTTTTTTAGGTTTGTTTTGTTGTTTTATTCCAGGGCCCTCAGTCTCTCCATGTTGACACATCTGGGGTACCAGCACAATCCCCTCTGAAATTAATGAGGAGGCTGAGTTTTTGACACGGTGCTGGTGTGTGTCTGAATATAGCCTGGACTCATAAGTGTCATGAGCCTTACCCTTTTTTTCTGCAGAGCACAACAGCAGATCCTGTTAGCCATCAGCCACAATTAGCCCCTACGATCAACAGAAAATTGTTTGGTTGCACACTGTATGATATCATTGATAAGGTATGTGCTGCCTCTTTTATTTTGAATTTGATGCAAACAGAAACCTGTTCTTTTGTATCTCCCCACAGATTTGACTGCAGGCAAAAATACCTTATACCTCTTAATTAGCTTCTGCCTGGGGGTATCTCTGCATTTCTGCTCCCAGCGACTGTCTGACTGTAATATTTTGAATTTTCTTCTCAGTTTTCGAAACATAACTCTCTGCAAAGCCTTGGTTCATAACACCGTCTATTTGTAAAGAGGACTTTCTACTGTCTCATGCTTGAAAAGATATAGCGTCATCCTTTGAATCATGTTCTTTTGGCAGGCAATTCCAAACTTTTACGCAGAAATATGAGTGTCTTGGAAACACTTCAAAGCAGGTCAGATTGAATTTCAGATGTCTTTGTTTTTTCATAAAGGGGGCTGAACTATCTATTTTCTCTCTGTCAAAATAATCTAATTTTCAAGTAGAGCCTGTGTCCATACATCACTGTCTGGAGTTGGCCTCCAAACATTGTTAAATGGGGGATGGTGGAGTGAAATAATAATAAGAATGGCTTTTCTCTTAGCAGGTGAAATTATGAGTTAGTTTAAAATTTAAACAACTCTTTCCTGCATGTTTTCCCTCACTATCTGCTCTTCAAATTTGACTAACTGTGGCAGTGTTAGGATGGGTCCCATGCTTCCTATCTGACAAGGAGAACAAGGGTGGGTGCTGTGATTTGTGGGTTCTGCTGTATCTCCAAAAAGGAAATGAGGAAGAGAAAAGGTGTAAAATGGCAGTCATGTTTGTTCAGGCTTCTCTAACCTTTCACTCTGTGAGTTGTTTACCTCATCGACTGAGGAGGTTAGGGTGCATGCAAGGGGGATATTGTAAGGAAGCCTCAGTTTGTTCCTCCTTTTTTTGAGCACATAGTCATTGTAACTCATGTATCAGGGGGCAGCAGGTTTACCCGCAACAGCAAATGTGTCTGCGGTCCGGCTGACTTCCATCATAGCTCCAGGTTGGACTGGTTTCCTTTAAAGTTAATGTGTGGGCTCACACTATATCGGCTCCACAGTGCTCCAGCTGGTCGCAGCATACACGCAACATTTTAAATTTCAGCTGGGTGCTTCAGCCGTGACATGTCAATTCAGCGAGACTGTGAGGACTTTCTAAGTGATCTTGAAAAGGTCAGGCATATATAGATAAATGCCTGATCATAAACCACGGCTTAAAATCAGATTATCAGCGCTGAATCAGGTTATTTCTAGATTAGAATTCCTAGCTTCCTGATCGAGTCGCACTGGACTGGACTGATTGAAGTCTATGACAACGCTACGCCAGCTGACAAAGTTTAGCAGTGAGAAGTGAGATGCGTGTTTTCCTCTGCTGAAAACGATTTTTGTGATTTATATAGTAGTAATAGTGGAAACAGGTGCTTGACTTTTTGGCGCACACAGTCAACAAGTAACAGAGCAGAGTCAGATCAGAGCTTGATTGAAAAACTAGTTGCTCATTTTACAATCTCATTCCATTGGATGACGGATTTGAGTTTTCTCTTGGCTTAAAAATCTGAGGAACAAGTTGTGCTAAAGTTTAGGACAGGCTGGCTTTCAGTCCTCAAAGCACCAGCAGCCTCGGAGGAGCTCTGATTCTTAATGTGTGAGTTCTTATCCTGCTCTTCATCAGTCTGAGTCACTGGGTCAGTGTTTTTGGACCGGAGAATATCAGCTCAACCCATTGTTCCCTTAAGGCACTTGCTGAAATGTCAGTTTCAAGTGTGAGATGACTTTATCCTGCGTTTTGCCAGTTTTGAACCTTGTGTGGATGATTCCACCTGCTGGTTTAATCCTCTTGAATAATAAAAAACTTAAGGTTTGTTGTGAGAACAGGTTGGGAAAGTTTGCAGCCTGCAGCACTGGTGCTTCTGCAGAGTAGGAAGATGTAAGTGCAGAGGTTTGTTTTGGGCTCTTTTCACAATCTCTGTCAGGTTCCTGTTCTAATAAACCAGTTGATTGTTCACGCATGCAGAGACATTATCCCCCACTGCAAAGTGTAGCAGCCTGTGATTCACATGATAATCAAAATAATTCTCACTCCCTGTTTTCTCTCCTTTCACAGCCTTCTTGTTCCTGCTTGCTCATTACCGTGAAAAAAATGGGTTAATTAAAAAGCACTTTTTGGAGTTTTAAACTTTTCAACACACCACCACACAACATTTTCCCCTTGTTATCATCCTCCTGGATCCCGGTGCTCGAGCTGCACTCACAGCTGCACTTCTAACATCTGACATTAGCGATGATAATGGTTCTCCCAGCAGGGGGTTGTGTTTAAAGGCTTTAAAATAATATGCCTCTGTACAGCAGGGGTCTGCTTTTGTCCTGAGTGAAAGTAAAAGCTGATAATACCCTGAAAGCTACAATTATTGAACATATTTTAAGCCCTGGATTGGGACGCTTGATTTGTGTTTTTTCTCTCTCTTTTTTCTTTCTCAATTGGCTTTAACACAGTTTGACACAGTTTGACTCACTTGATGTGGGATAAAGTTTGTACAACTTTGTGTTATTTCACAACTTTATCTTGATCAGTTTGCGTGAGTAGGCAGTGGGGATTATTGTTCCTCTTAGTCGGACTCATAAGAAGGTTATTGCATTTCCTCTGCAGTGTTAATTAACATTCGCTTCACGCCTGTTATTCTCTTCACATGTAATCTGTTGCCTTTATTGCGTGTGCTGCGACTGACTCTGGAACGTGAAAAGCTGCGACACAACAAGAAGTTTGTCCACGGGGAGTCTTTGCACAAGATGGAGTTGACATTTATAGTGGAATGGAAAGTGTGAGCAGCGTGAGGTTACATGTATGGATGCGGCTGTAATTGTTCAAACAGAAAGGAGAAAAAACTGCTCTCCCTTAGGACCTTTACACTGATGCATGATAAGTCACAGCAAACAGACCTCTGTTTGTACAACGCTTTGAGAGCGGCTGCGTTCTGTTGCTTTAAGTCAACAAACATATCCGAGGGAGGCTAACCGCGACTGTTTTAATTAATGCACCTCACTTGCAATAAATTTGTCTGATGAAAGTAGATCAAAGTAAAAGCTGCACAAGAAGTGAGTTTCTGCTTTCCGTCACTGTTTTTGTGTGTGAGTGAGACAGAGCTGCAGGGGAATGTACATCTTTTAAACGTCACCCAATATTTGGAGGCCTCAGCTTCACTGAACAGTACCAAAATGAATCCTCTTGTGTTGACAAGACTGGCAGGGTGTCCAGAAATTTATATTCATAGCTGCAAAATGGAAATGGAACAACCAAGACGGGTGTCCTGCTGTGCCAGCACCATTTATTGATGTGCAGCAGAGGGAAGAGAGTGACATTTAACAGTGTGAGGATGAGCTGCCTCTGACCAGTCTGAATGCTCTGCAGCAGATGCCCCTGCACGTATCAGACCAGGCTAGAGTTTAGGGGACTGATAGAGGGGCCTCACAGTTCAGGGCATCATTCCAGCTAAGCCTCCACCGCCTCCCCAACAGTCGAAGCAGACAAACAGGAAAATCAATACTCCCACTCAGGACAGTTCACTAGAAGGGCCTCCCTCAGCGCTGCTATCTGTCAGAGTCAGTCCCCTGAGCGGGATGGGATGGGAACTGCTGACAAGGTAGGTGTCAGAGCACACTGATCACGCTGTTTGAGAGCGACTCAAGTCTTGTTCAGCACCACGGACAGCTCAGGACTGATGGAAAAAGAGGGCAGGATCAAAATGATGTTTTTAGGGTTAACTGCACTTTCTCCTCACATATTCTTCATTTGATATTATTACAAAAAGTTGAAAATATTTCAATTTTACCATCTGTAGGTTGGTTATGATTCATCACAATATTTTTTTATTCATTAGATTGTTTATAAATTAAATCCAATATCAGTGATGATTTTACTATTTGTCACATTTAAGTTTTAGGTCTGAGAGCAACTTTTTCAGATGAGGAGTATCCAAAATGTTTTTTGAGTGGGTGGCCCGATGAGTGCACTGAAACAGGCAGAGGTGGCAAGGACATGTGCACACCCAAACTAACGGTATTTAACCTCTCTCTTTCAACACATTATCTTAGAATAATGGCTTTAACATCAATCACAAAGTGTTGTGTAGCTTTAATATATCGTCATGTCAATATTTAACTCTATATCTTTAAATGTAATGATTTAGTGACACGGAAAGGAGATGTTTCCGTCTGTTAAATAAGTTTGTCAGAAGTCCCATATCTGACATGCCAGATAGCCAATCATAACTTTGAGTTTCAGTGTCACACAGTGAGTGGCCACTCAGTCAGACTCAAGAGAGGCTGGTGCCACTTTTTGTCCAACTCTCTGTATTCCACATTTATCCTCAGTGTTTTCTGTGTATGTGAGGAAAACAAGTGAGTGCTGCCAATGGTAATGAAGCCACCACTATAAATGGCCCAGTCATTCATGATTAACTGGCATGTCATGCCTGAAGTAATTGCCTTAATTAGCTATTGAACAGGTTTCAGGGTTAATGGGACAACAGGTTGGCAGTGGACCTGATTTACTGTTGGGAGTTAATGATTTTACTCTCATCTTCCCCTCATTCCTCGAAATGATTTGATTTAACAGTATGGGAGAAACAGATCCCCATGTTTGTTAATACAAAATCAATTTCATGCCTGGCTGAGCTATCTCTCACAGTGTTTTTGTTGGGCGGGCAAGGTCTTCAGTCAGCCACTGGAGACAGGACAAACATAGAACGGGCCTGAAGAAGAGCGCAGACGGTAAATCTGTGAGTTCACTGCCTGTTTGAAAGCTGGCAGCTCTCCCACCCTGCCCACAAATTTACCTCCACTAAGCTTTTCTGTCATGAGTGGCGGCCAATCCGCTGTGTTTCCCTGAGACTGTGTCAGAGGAGTAAGCCTGTGCGAGTAATTGGGAAGCAGGTACCGTAAAGTCTCCCCTGTGAGGTGAGATCAATGTGTGTGGAAGTGTGTTTTGTGTGAAATGCCAGAAAGAGGAATTGCAGAGATATCATCCTTAGATATGTATTATATGCAAAGGCCGCTTAATTGGCAAAATCTTTTTTGCTTTATTGAGCGAAGGTCAAAATACAACAGCCTTTTACTGTTAACCTCCATCTTTCTCACTGAAAGCAGTTTAGACAAACAATTTGGCTTTGCTTTTTCGTGGCATATTGTGCCTGCAGCATGGCTCGGCTGTTTTGGCAAAGAACTGGTCTCAGAGCAGTTGCAGAAATATTAGAGCCTTTGGTTTTCTTTCTTGTCACAGATTGCTTTGGATTATAAATACCCTCTAGTTAGTAGGTTGTTGGTGTGGTAGTATCCTTTCATCCAGCTGTGGTTCAAAGCCATAGCCTTGATGTACAGTTGACATTGTGACCATACAGGGATAGAAACACAGCTGTTTGTGTCAGCTCCTCACTTTGATTTTCTCTCTCTGGGATTTGAAACAGTTATAATAAGGTGAGAGCACAAAGGCTCAATAACGGTGAAATGTCTGTTCCAAAGGTCTCCACGCTTATCTGGAAATCTTTGCTTTTCCAACATTTGACCTTCAGCAAACTGCTAACTGCTTTCATTTGTCTGAAGAGCGTCCCGGAAAAGAAGCAGCCGCAGTAAATTAATCCTGATACTCAAACGGAGGCACGCAGCCAGTTTGGACCAGCCAACAACCCTTGTTAAAATGCAGCGAGCGTTAGTGGCATTAAATCAACTGAATCATGAGTGAGATGAGATAAGAGGTGTTAAATAATGTGACGTTTCTTAGGCCATTAGACCACACACTATTATTTTAGGTTCTAAAACAATTGTGATTACCATACTTCAGGTAGTTGTCAAATTAACTCTTTAGCTATTATCAAACATTAAAAATAAATCAGTTATCAAAGTGGTTATGAGTTATTTTCATTAAATATCAGGATTGAATTATCAGTTGAATCATCAACAGACTCCTACAAGTTATTTGATGTGATTATGGTTATTTTTCAAATTGTTATTCAGCTTTTGACAAAACAGAAGAGAGAAAAATGTCAAATTATCATCATGAAGAAAGAGAATCTAAAAAAAATGGAGACTGGACTTTCTTATCAAATCTTTTAAAGACTGGTTCCCACCAACACCATTTCTTTGAGCTTGCAGAAATTTTCACAGCAATTCTCACTGCTGTTTAATTTTCCTTTTCATATGATAGCAACTGATTCATCTGATTGAAAAACTTTGTATGTGTCATTTTCACTTTTATTCAAGGACATTTTAAAAAGAAAATGTGAAGTAAACACAAAACAAATTATGTCCTGGTCAGCTATCCCAAACCTTAAAGATGAGGTATTCTGCTTTCCTATTTTTGACACATGGATGTGAAGTAACAAGGCTGGATGTTCATACTAAACATGCAGATTTTCAAACCTCCACATGTTCATATGTTAAAGAAATCCCTTAATCTGTCTGTAAAGTTTGCCCAAAGTTTGCCCCTGACAGGCCTCTGAAGAGCTGGCCAATCAGGCGGAGGGGGGTTCTTGTAGCAGGGAGCCTTAAAGAGACAGCAGCTAACATGACGAGTTTCAAAAAGAGGCTGAAACATTTTTCTTCCACACCAGCGCAAGAAAAATAGGGCTGTAAATCATTTAAAGCTACCACAGGGATACTAGAGGGACCGTATAAAGCTGGAAAAAGGATACCCCTCTTTAAGACAGCACTACCTTCCTTGAATTTGGAAGTTTCAAAGAAGTGACACTGACAAAACTCAGTTGAGGCTGAGGACCCTTGAGAGCTGGAACCAAAAGCTTTATTGCTTCGAAAAAGAAAATGGGCATTGGAATGAATGTTGTTAATGGACACAGGCCCTAAAAGGTTTGATAATTTGCAAAACCAAAGAACGTTTCTTAATCAGTAATCATTTAATTGTCTGTGCGTCATAGCTCTGATTTATTGAGAATCTAATTCCAGCACTAAGCAATTTCCCCCTCAGGTATCTGCACTTGTAAAATTGCTGCGGCAGTTGGGATTATTCTGGTTAGATGAAATGAATTCATTCAGAAAACCTTGCTGTGGGGAATAAAGCACATTGACATTTGCTGATCCAGCCCTGGTACCAACAGATTAAAGGCACATAGAGGGGCAGTGAAATGCTGGGAAGTTTCTGCTGAGCTGCAAAAACAACTTTGCAGCAGCCCGTGGGAGTCGTAAAGGTGGAGCTGTAGTGGGGTAAATGAAGGTGAGTATATTCCATAGGTTTATACAGGATGTAGGGTTCGGATGGAGGTTACGTCGTCTTCATGAAGGACTTCTCTCTGTATTCGGGATCAACAAAGGATTGGATTTGAGGGCTCTGACATAAAGTGTGGCCTAAAAAGAACTCAACCACTTGTATATCTTCATGTGCAGTGTCACAAAAACAGCAGCAGAGATCATTTCACGCCCCTCTTCACAGTGTTTTATCTATCAGCCTGGCTGTTTGTTTGACTCCGCACGCACCCGACTTTGAGCATTCTTTGCTTCACAAGAACTGAGCAAGGACGCGTTCCTCATCGAGGGCTTTTATTACCAGTGTCATAGTTCTCCTGTTGCTCTAAAAACGGACAAGTCGTGCGTTGCCTATGATGAAGACGCAGATGAAGTTTGATCATCTGCGGAGCAACAGCGAGAGGATCAGAAGCAAGTGAGCAACAAAGATGTCAGTGCCCTTTATTTCCCCCGCTCTTTCAGTCTCTCTTTGTTTCTTCCTCCGTGTCTCTTCCCGTCTTTTTCGTCTCCCTGCAGCCTCTTGATCAGCTTGTCAGCATTTGTGACGCCTTTGTTCATTGAGCAAGTCGTTCTGCTCCGGTTGTCAATGAAACTTTGTGTCTGTGAGCCGGCTAAGTACTCAAAGTCCCACTCATCTGTCAGACACAGCAGTTACACTCTGCCTTCTGATAAGAGCCAGACTGTGGGGGGATCCTCCACTGCAGCTGTCTCACACTGCTCAGGAGAGATTCATGGTGAAGTTTTTGATGTGTATCCCACAGGTAGAGCAGTGTTCTTCATGTATGGTTGTACAGTCTGACCCTAATTTAAGCAGCCATGCTCCTCGCGTGTACCTAAGAATCAAAGTCTAACTTGTGTGATGGTTCACTTTATTTAACATGAAAGTCAGCCCAGATTTGGTTATCAATTATGTAACTGACAAAATCTGCACAACTTAGTTATACACTGCCCAGCCACAAAAAAGTAACTCACTCCATTCACTAATATTTTGTTGGACTGCCTTTAGCTTTGATTACAGCAGGCACTCAGTGGCACTGTTTTGATAAGCTCCTGCAGTGTCACAAGATTTATTTTCATCCACTGATGAATCAACATATGTTGATGGATGCATCACTTCATCTTACCCTGATGCACCCATCACTCTGAAACAGGCTAAATCTGGACTCATCAGATCATGTTGGCCTTACTGGTTAGAGGTTTTCTTCAGGCTACACAGCTGTTCAATCCTAATCCCTTAAGTTCCCTTTGCATTGAATATGTGGCCAAACGTTCGAGTTATCCCCAAATACATCATTCAGGATTTTGTTCCAACCACATTTCATCCTGGAAAGTGATGGTTCTCCACCATCCGCCAGTTCTTAATAATGCGTTGGACAGTTCTTAACACAATTTAGATTTTTCTCTGCCCGATGCATGGTAATGATTTAACACATCTTAAACAGAGAAACGTCTTTTTCCACGACAACAGGATATGTATTTCTCCATGGTTGTTTAAGAATTGAGAAGTTTCTCATTGCATCAGCTGGGGTTAAATAACTTTTTGCCTGTGGAAAGCTAATTCCTCATGCAGTAATTATCCAATAGGAGGCTTGTACCCATTTGCTTAGTTAAATCCAGGTGGTAACTATTTTTGGCCAAGCAGTGCATGTATACGAAAAGTATTTACAAAGGAGCCAATCAAAGTACTTCATCATTAATCAAATCAATTTATTTGGTATTAATGATCTCCAGAGCATAAACCCTGCTAACTTTCTTCAATCCAGTTGCATGGATTTGAGGTTACACATCTGGGTGTTTTTTTTCAAGCTCACCCTGCAATCAGAGCTGATCAGACTGCAGGAAAAGCCAAAGGATCCTTGAGTCTTTTAGGCCAGGTTCCAGCTGCTCTTTCCCACCCGCCTGTATCATAGCAGCATGACACAAGGAAGATAAATCATGGATGTTATCAGGTTAAGAACCGAGGCCAGGATGGTGCTCCTTTGCTCTGTAGGTGATCAGGGAAGCTGAACTGCTACAGAGATTTTACAATCTGATCATTTTTCAATGCTACAGATGTCTGAGCAATGGCAGCTTTTAAGTGCTAAAACGCCTGACTGAGTCCTGCTCAGCTTGTTGGATAATGATGGCCAGAACTCCCATTATCTGTCTACATCACTCAAACAATTAAGGGCTGGGTGGTAGATTCCTCTGACTCTGTTCATGCACTAAATTGACCTTTATCTGTTGCAAACACTGCACGAAAAACTTGACTATCAAACCTCATTTTAACCCCCCAAAATTTCTTTGATTCTCACCAGTTACAGGCAATTTACCATAAAGTTTGCCCAGAATGGTCAGGGAGGAATATACTGGGACAGTAGGGGTTCTTCACACCTTTCTTCCCAGAGGTGGATGGAGGGAAATTCCTCAGGAAATTAGAGAAATTTTTAATAACTTACCACAAGATATTAGGGCTATTATGACAGATTTTCCTTAAAAAAATGAATCAGTACATTTTGAAGAAGAGAAATAGAGAATTTTAAGCTTATAAAGTTGTGAATCTACGAGAAAATCTCCTAACCTTACACATTTTTGAGGGAAAAAAAACATCATTTCTGAGATCATAAAACTTCACATTTTCGAAAATATCATCTATTTGACTTTTGTAATTTTACACTTTTTTTCAAGACTCGTAAATTTATGATTCGTTGAACTGAAAAAAATGAGTGACCTTGTACTCTCATAATTTCACAAGTTTATAAAGTACATCTTTGTAAATTCATAAATCTGCAAAGGTTAAAAAGTTGCAATCTTAGTAACTTGATGATTGACGGAAAAAATTACAATAAAAGTCTCAGGACAGTCATTTAAAGGAGGAAATGGTGTTGGAAAAGATACACAAAAGTACAGGAACTGGGGCTTGTGTGCTAGATGAGAGGTTGATATCAACACCCTTAATAATAACTAGGTCTAGAGTAATTAAATAAATATTTGTTTATGCTTGATAAAAATTAACAAGAAGCAATAAAAAACAGGTCTGAAATGTTTCGCACAAAGAATAAAAACTAGAGCTGAGTTCTACATTTCCAATGTCAAATGCTGACGCGCTGGTGTTTCCCTTCAACATCTGTTGCAGGACCTGCTGGGGATTGTAAAACAGCCTGTCGAGATGTGTAGACCAGTTGCTCGGGGAAGAAATAGAGATGCTAGGCAGACATTGTCGAAGGAGGTTTAAAAAGTATGGAGCATAAAGTAGTGGAAAAGGAATAACTGTAGATTGTGTTATCTTTCTCACCTTGATACTACCAATCTACGCCAGTTCCTGGCAGTGAGCAGCAGTTATCTGTGAATTTTTCTAATCTGAACTTCCAGAAACCACTTTTCACCTTGTGAAAGCCATGAAAACAAAACAGCATCCTTTTTTTGGATCCTGTGTTCTGTGTTGAAGGTGTCAGACATCTACCAGCACACTTTCCCCCCCTTCCACTTTTATTGTTCCTCATATGTGAGATGCCAATGAATGTGTGATTTACAGGCAAATAAAAATCTAATTCAGGGGTTTGGACCGAGGGACGTGATAGACTGCAGCATGACGTGCTGGCTGCCGGCTGAGCTGCTAGACGGATAGGAAGATGCTGTGTCCATCTGTGGGTCCATCTGGTGTGACGGGGAGGGAACGCGGAGCTAGAGTGGTCGTCTAATTGAGGACGCAGAACCCGAAATCAAGATTGTGCACAGGATATGACCCATGGAAAAGCACACAATAGAAAATCCGAAGTTGGGAGTGTGACAGAAATGATTTCAGGGCAGTTTGGAGTGAGTCATCTCTGTGCCTTTACATTGGAGGAGGATATGTTTGTGGTTTTATTGTTGGAAGGTGACACTCTTTGGACATTTATGTTGAGTGTTCTCGTGTCTCCATCAGATGAAGGTTAAATGCTCGGCTAACTAGCTACACTACAGGAGCACAATGTCTCCAATCTCTATTTCTGTAGATAAAATGTCAGTATTGATTGAACGGTTGAGCTGAAGCCTCCCTGTTTGTGAGGTATGACCTTTCCTATAGTGTTGCATGATGAGATCGATTTCTGCTATACACATTATATCCATGAAGCACACCGTTTATTCTCCTGCTCTGGTATTGATCTTGTATCGTTTCAAGGCAAAGCAGTGAAATAACCCAGTATGAGGATTTTTATCTCTTAGACATTACGTGGATCAATAAAGAACAACTTGTGTTATTATATTTCATCTTTAACCAGACCTCTCAGAGTACCTTTTTATTTTTCAACTTGTGTTTGAAACGGCGACACAGCACGGCACAGGAGAATGTTCTTGTTTGTCTCCGTTGATAACAACAAAAAGTGCCAATTAGAACAGTCCCTGAGCGCCGTGTGGAAAGGTCATTTTGACAGTCTCATATTTTCACTGAATGCCCCTCACACAGCGAGGAGCACAAGCTGGAGACGGAGTATTCTCACAGCCAGAGCAGTATAATGAATTTTTATTTCAGTCTAAGAGCTGTAAATGATGGTTGTCAGAAGCAGACACATCTGCACCGATAGGAACATGAGGTGTTAAGCAGCTGATTAAATTTGTGTGTGAAAGCATTAATAGCACCAAGGAAGGTTTGTCTTCCTGTTTTTTTCACTGACAGCGATGAAGTAAAAAAGCTGGAGCCAACAACTTTTTTCAAATTAGCATATTCTACTTTAATGACTTGAATGTCACCTTTTTATGCCAACAAAGAAACCCAACTGTTTGCCATGAATAAGCTTTTCATGTGTAAGGAACTCTTCTGCTGTATTTGGATGTACACAGCAAGTTTTTTAAGGTTGTTTCGCTTACAAACCAAAAACTCCAAGAAATGAAGAAAACAATGACGATCATTTTCGGTTATTTTTGATCTGCACATGTTATTGTTACAGGTTTTTTTTTTAAAGAATCAACACAAGGGAATCATCATTATCATCATCATATATCATCAGACACCATCAAAAGTTTGAGGTATATATTAAGTTGATTAGGGTGATTGATGTTTGTGCAGAATAGAATCCAAAAAAGGTGAGACCTGATTCTATTTCTCATAATCACCTGCTCATCGTAAATTTCCCCTTTGTTTACCCAGCTAACTTAAGATACACACAAGTTGACTCTAATTATGTGTTTAATTTTTTTAATATAGCTAAATAATGATCTCTTCGGGTTTAGGGCCAGTAGCACCTCTGTTAGCATGAATCACACTAAACTCAAAATATTTAGTGACTGTAAAGCTGGGTTGCAAAATTCCACAAATTTTAAAAGTTGGGAACTTTCTGTAGGAATTTCAAGAATTAACAGGAATTTATATTAACTAGTAATATGCATGTGTAAATATTAAATGTTATGTTTGTTATGAGCCAGTGTATGCAAACATGATGAATGCAGTATTCTTAGATTACATTGTTAATGATTTTTCTGGTAAATTTCAGGGATATTCCCAAAATGAGTCTAGCTATCATGAATGTAGGCATAGATATTTGTCATACCCAAACATACATGCAAATATTCTTGATACAACATTTATGAATAACACCAATCAGTTTTAAAATGTTATTGGTTTCCTTCACTGAACAAGTAAAACCATGATTGGTGAAAAATAAAATATATATTTTTAGCTATTATCTTTTAAGAAACTTTAATTAAATTTGATAGAAACAGAACCCTGAAATTTCCAATACCCCCAAGCAAAAAGTACGATTGAAACTTTCCAGAAATTTACCGGAGATTTTCAACTCCTTTGCAACCCTACTATAGCCATAACATCAGTTTCTTACAGTCAAGGCAAGGAGAGCAACTGCAAAAACCCACAGAGCAAGCATCAGTGACTGTACATATGACATTTATAACCACCAGCTGTCTCCTCCACATTGTTTCCTGCCTGTCGTATCAACAGAGGTAAAAAAGCACCAAATAATCTGAAAATTATAGATGGGTGTGAAGAGATCCTGGATGTGTGCACCTAAAGTGGAGACAAGCTTTCCAAAAGTAGGTGAAGTATCTGAATCTCAGACCACAGAGCAGCAACCGAAGTGACAACAAAAGGGACAGTTTACCTTTCTCTGACTTCGTCGCCTTCACAGATTTCTATTAAAACCTGTACCTGTGCCAGAAAGATAATCTCTTTAAATACAATATTATTTTCCACTGATCTACAGAGGCCTCCTTACAAAGCTTATCTGAACCATGTGTGACTGGAGCCTCACTGAAGCTGTTGCCTTTGACCAGTTTACCTGCCTGATAAGAAATTAATCAGTTCCTTTGTCCAACTTTTCACTGGTAATTGAAGTCTATCGGACTTTTAATTTTAGATGTGAGGCCAAGGACACTGAGCTCACAGAATTAACCACCTATTGCCATTAAGAAGGGATTTTTCTATTTGTCAGTTCCTCATTTCCTTTTTTCTATCAGTTTTTAGTCTCTTTTGTGTTGCTCATTAAGCTTTTATTCATGAACTCGAGATAAAAGATGACGAAGATCTCATTTGCATACATGTGAATAAAGAAAATAGCAGATATAAAGACACACAAGTGCCAGCTCAAAGCGATTTCAGCCCAAATCAAAAGAATAAAAATAGATCAGTAAATCTGGGAAAAAAATCAGAAAAACTGGAACAGAAATCACATAAATGTCAGAGTTTCCCCCTGAAATAACCCCACTTTTTAGATTTCCTGTCAATCCCAAACCTTAGATCGAGCATCATAAAGAGGTCTCGAAGCATCTGGCGCCTAGCGTGTGATTGATTTGAGAATTAATTATTTATCAGGTTGCCAAGAATGAAAGTAACACTTACTATTAAGTATGTTTCTCTGTTGTAGCTTAATGGCTGTTTTATGGTCTCTTCAACCAAAAGCCATAAAGCACAATCATACTTTACATAGTTAAGTACCACAGTAGCCCATCACTCCACCCATTTAGCATTAAAGGTCATAAGGTTTTATATCAGCAATGGTGCTTTCTGTCGCTATAATGAGGCCGAAATCTGCTCGCTATAACACATTCCTGACAGCTCATTGACTGCCTCATGTGAGGTAAGGGTCTGTTGATACCGAGCTCAGAGAAAGCACCCGTGTACTGCTTGTTGGTCCTGATACCAGTTACCACATTCACAGTGGCTCACAGAGTGGAGATCCTTACTGAAAGTGAAGCAGCAGAGAGTGAAGAAAAGCTGCAGCCTTGTAGAAACAACACCTCTAATTAATTAAGTGGGAACAACATCTCAGCAGGAGCCAGACACAACAGTTTATATGTTTAATAAGTGTTGTCAGAGAGCGGGCTACAGCTCCCTTATCTATTTGCTCTGTGTTAAAGTTTCACAGTTTGAATCCACAGAAAAGGTTTTGACATTTAGTATGGATCAATACTGAATGGCAGAAAACTCCCAATCTATAAACAGACCTTCACATTATTAACCTGGGGCACTTTTGGGTTATAAAAATGTTAAATGATGCCAGAAATGATGTTTGTATTATTCCTGAAAACGATAATGTCTTTATAAATTAAAAAACAGAAGACATTAGTTCAGTGATCAGATCATAATGTGAATGCACTCAACCTGTTTCCATGCACAGATGATAAAAAATATCTAGTAACACACACCAATTAAGAAAGAAGACAGTTGTTTGGACTTTAGTATGCAAAATATTTAATTTCAACAACATGTTTCATTGCCAATCACAAAAACAGAACACAGTATTTTTCTGGTCATGTGACACAATGATATAAGTTATCATAATTTCTTGTAGCTGTGTTTTAGTAACAATATATGATTTGGATTTCCTGAAATTAAAAGTAAGCCAGTCCTGCCCTTGACCAGCGACCAGTAGAAGCTAAATATAGACCGATTTGTTTTTCATAAGATACAGATACAAATATTTTTTCAACAATAAGGCATACAGAGCTCCCCTGGAGTGTTGTTTTTTTGCACTAGAAGCTGGTGGAGACCAAATTGGAGCTTCAAGAGAACAGAAACATCCAATAGATAATTCATGCAAACCCCAAAACAGGTGATGACACGTTCTTCCAAAGTAGCCAGAAAATAAAGTGTTTTTGACAGTTACATTGAAAATCTGACTTTTAACTTAAATATCTTAATGAAACTTAATTTGTGCACCAGTTTACCCATCTACAAGAAGAAAGTGTTTCTTCTCGGGTATAAACTTTGCATTTTCAACCAAGCACACTCTTTGCTGTGTCTGTATTTGTGTGTAATAACAAACTGTATTTTAAAAATTGCAGCGGAGACATAAGAGACAGATAATCGACCTCAAGCTACAGTTCCTTCCCCCTGTTTTCCATAAAGTAATCCAACAATCTTCCGTTGGGTGGCTTCTGTCGAATATTATTTTTCAGCTCAGCTGTGATTTAATGACGATCTGAATTGCTGCAGCTGCATCACATATAGAGGACGTAAGGACGGGGATAAAAGGCTGAGGCTCTGCTACTATGTGAGGCTTTCAGAAAAGTTCTATACTGGTAGAAATTGTTGAGTCAGAAAATACAAACACAAACAGGGACAAATCTCTGGGTTGTGATTATCCTGGTCATTAATCTGCCTTTTGTTTGTATTGTATTTTGCTGCTTTGCTCTGTGGCTTATTCTGTTTCCATGCAGAGTGTGTTGAGCCTCTTGCAGAGGGACTAGTGGACCACATCCAGTCTGTTCGACACAGGCGAGGTTATTTTTCATGCAGAAGTTCAGCTATTTCCCAGCAAGCTGTGATTGGGTCCCTGTGGGTCGAAAGAAACCAGAAGTCATTTGTTCAAATATCTCAGACTGGGTGCCAAAATAACAGAACATTTTGGGATTGTTCAGTCAATAAACAATAAGGATGCAAGATTACTGAACTCACCAAAAAGCCAAACTGCAACATCAGTGAAAATCCCACAATAATACTAAATGATCTCTTTGTTTAACACTGGTAGATGTGTTTTATTTTGCTTGGATCCCTGGCTAAAAGGGACAGTTTTTACTGTACAAAGCGGGTGAAATCCTCTGCACAGAGTTCTCCCCGGACTCAATCTGCTGTGCTCTCCACCGCAGTGGTGGGGGTTCATGGCAGAAGCACATAAGCGATGGGCATTTGATATCGCCTCTGCAGAACAGAGTCACATAATCCAGTTTGTGGCCAAAAAAAGAATAAAAATGTTAATTCAACTGCGGCCGAATAATCCCCTGAAATAACAAGCTTAAAAGCTAAAGCCCTCCATAATTTTATCTGGAATCTTCCATACACTGACACCACAATGACATCAAAGCAGGACAGGAAATGCATGGCTAACAAATCAATAGACAGAGGAGTCGTATTAAGGCTTAATTCGTGGCAAAGTGGAGCTTTAGGAAAGCTTGTGGGGTTCAGCTCTGCCTGGGC
Organism: Thalassoma bifasciatum; assembly: GCA_008086565.1. Taxonomy (NCBI): domain Eukaryota; kingdom Metazoa; phylum Chordata; class Actinopteri; order Labriformes; family Labridae; genus Thalassoma; species Thalassoma bifasciatum. The sequence goes on along the minus strand of RPOG01000111.1, from coordinate 27,306 downwards.
AGGCTTCAGAGAGACTGAATCAGAGATATCCGTCCTGCTGTGTCACTCATCCCTTTGTGGTCTGGGGCTTTAAGCCAAACGTCAGAGTAAATGAGTTTTACTTCAACTGTTCTTGTTTTATTTCCGCTTCACAAAGCAAATGTTACAAGAAGAGTATTTTTTGAAAAAGGAAAATAAGGGAAGTAATTCAGCACGAAATATCAATGATTTTAACATTGGTGTTGAGATTTAAATGTGTTCACATCGTGTGAATATTCTTTCTTATGATGTTCTGATCATCTATGTCGGGCAAATACCTCTTTGATATCACATTAAGGCTCCATAGGATCAATCAATCAACTGAATTCACCCAAATACTCTGCAAACAAACTAAATCCTGTCATAGTACTGAACAGTTAACATGCTTACGTGTTCATTTAAGGTGTTAGCATCTAATTCAAAGACTTTACTCACATGATAAAAGAATATCATTGAATCTCTTGCGACCTCTCAGGATAATTTCTCCGCTCACACTCTTTGCATTAATAAACTATGACCAGCAGCACACATCTCTTTACTTTTTCATGCTCCTGACTGTTCTGACATTGTACCATGTACATAATTCACAACATGTTCTTAATGATTACTGCTTTATAGGTCAGACACTAAATATGAATCTCAAGTACATTATGCAAGATACTACATTGAGGTTTTTTTTTTTTTTTAGCTTTCATGAGGTGCTCGTCTGAGTGTACAGCTTTGTTTACAAGAAATGATGAACTTTTATACCGCGTACAAGTTTTGTTCACAGGTAGTCTGAGTTTAAAGCCTTAACCTTCAAGAAATAACCAGAAAATTAAATTTCTTTGGAACTAAGCTGATTATTAACTGTTTGACAAAATCCACAAAACATATTGCTATAAAATGTTCTCAATGTTATATATTTTATTGTATCATACTGAAGAATTGGAAAGTTTTGGCAACTTTTTCAGTTGTTAAGTTAACTTTCGTGAAGGATTGACCGATACATTGGCCAGCCAATATATCAGTCCAATTTAGTGTTTTTTACTTGTATTGGCTGCAACTTCTTGAAAATCAGCATCTGTTTTCTTGAAAAAAGTGTGTGGATGATTTCATGAGAGCAGTTATTTTAAAAAAGGGCCAACATACAACTTCAGCTACCTTCAGTGAAATGACAACCCTCAAGTGGGTACAAGACTTTTTCTCATTTGAACAGGTTTTGAAGGAAATTATTTGTCATATTGGTGATATATAAATCTTTGAAACTCATGTATTACATGTGGTATGTTTGGCAATACGGGGTTAAGTAACTTATCTGCTGCCAGCTTTGACAGATATAACTTTAAATGTTTAAAAATGTATAAATCAGTAAGCATAATATCGACATCCATTCTGACTGCTTTATTTTTTAAACTGTACATGTGTTGTTCAATTCTCTCATGTCTATCTTTGTGTCACATTTGCACCATTGCTTTTAGTAGTTCCTAATAGATACCTGAAAGTTCTAGTTAATTTAGTTGGTTTAGGCTTGTAAAAATATATGAAAAACAATATCAGATACCATTAAGTGACAACACTTTGAGCTAGTGCTGTTATTTTGTGCTGCAAATTCACATTGTTAACCTCGCCTCAGCAACATTTCCCTGAAATGTACCCCTCAAATTTCCCATTCAAATGTGCAGGCTCCTATAAACACTGTTCGAATATGTATTGAAAACAAGCGGCTCAGGATTCAGTCCCCCTGAATTGGTTCATTTGTGTCCAGGGTTTTTCCAGTGATCGAGTTATTTTTACCATTTCAATGTGTCAGTGTTGATATCTCAGCGTTTTGCAGCATGGTCTCCGTGTGGTAATTAGCATCAGAGGGTTATGACCCCGCCTAACTCAAGGACACAGCGCTCACAGTGCACCCAGCTCACCTCTCGCCCTCTACAAACACCTCCACCGCTCTCCCTGAATACAGCCTGTGGGACACTGTTGTGAAATGGAGCCTCGTCCTTTGGTTTTTATCTGAATACTACATCAGTCCTTATATGATATGTCTCCATGTAGGCGCTGCAGCACAGAGGAAATGAGTGATACATTACAGCAGGTCATTTAATCCTTCACAATCAGCCTCCATGGGTCCTGCTTCTTTTTTTTATATTCAAAGCACATCCTGGAACAGGTTTTGAGGCTTGAAAACAGAAAGGCAGAGGCAGATAGTGGAAGATTAATGTGGAGAAATTCATGCGTTCTTATGAATCCAGTGACATCTGCTCTCTCCAGAAAAGATGTGGAGACTGTTGCAGTGTGCAGCACATACATCATCCAGCAAATCCATCTGAATTTGTCTCACTTTGCATCTGGTCCTTGGAGGATGGCTCTAATAGGACTGAGCATTCGGCTCTTTTAGGTTCATAGTGTGAAGGAAAGATGGGGCATGAGGAGATGGATTAGCTGGATGTTCAGCTATAAAAGAAAGCTATGTCATCCTTGTACTGAGACACTGCTCACAGGGACATAACTTCCTCCCAGTAAGTACAGTGGTAAACATTTTGTGAAGTCATTGGCTGCCCTGGTGCTGGATTGTAAGGTGGCTCAAGGTGAAGAGGGAGCCAAACTGTGTGATACTGTACACAATTTTAATCAGAAACTTCCAAAAGCCAATGTACTTGCAGAAACTGTTCCAAATAAGTCATTGTTAAGTCTCTTTGTAATATGAAAAGTATACAGGGGCATGATTTCAAAATGATTTTTCAGCCTTTGTGCTCACTAAACTTGGGCCAATGAGACATCATCATGCAAAGCTTGCATTGAGGGTTATGTGCACCACAAACTGTGCCACCACTGTGCACTGTGTTATTTGCATACATCTAAATGAGCCATTATGCATTAAGTTGGGGCAAATTGCCCTCTTTCTATGCAAATGAGCCTCATTGCAAAAAATGAAGTCTTATTCATTACCATATCATTCACAGCCATACGCAAATAAGTGCCTCACCTTCTTACTTCTAACCCAGAGTTGTGGGTATCTCTGTATTTGGGATGTCCTGAAACTTTTCAATGATAAGTATGATAGAATTCAACTTCTGGATAAGCTAAAAATAATATATCTGTTCATTAAGTCTGTCAAAACTTCTTTGACACATCAATTTTAGAGTTATAAGAATAAAGACCCTCACACAAAATTTTACTGATTAAGATGCAAAACATGAACTGCTTTGAACAAAAAGCTGCTCTCTGCTAGCTTGCGCAGGGACAAAAAGGGTAAAAGTGAAATGTGCGTCACATTTATAATGAACCAACAGCACATTACAGGGATGAACACTGTTTTCCTTTCCAGCTTTGGAAGAATGAGAGTTCACTGCTCAGCTTTGTGTAGGCATAAAGATGCTCACAGCTCAGGCACAAAACAAGAGCAAACTGCACTGAGCTGCAAAACTCTGTGGGTGTGTCTGAATATCATAATCTTTGTGATGGGGACTTTGAGGTGATAGAAAGTAGAGGGTATTGATGTAAAAATGCTTTCAGTCATACTTTCTCCAGCAAGGCATTAAAAACTGCAATTTCCAATACCACCCTGTGTTTTAATTATGAAATAAAATACAGTTCAGAAGATAACATGATGGCTTGCTAGTGAAAGACACCAAATTTCATCTGCTTCCCATGTGCTGCTCTCTCTGTCCAACATAATTGTGTGGTGTGTTGCAAAGTTAGCCACAGCACCGACGCCCTGATGCAATCTCCGATCAAGCTTTCATGACCTCAGTTCATCTGTGATCTTTCCATCAACCTGCTGAACAACAAATCTTCACTTTCATTTCAGCTTTAGCAAACAGAGGATGAATCCCTGTGGCTCTGAACCTCTTACGTGACCGTTCTGTACCAAAGAACCACACGTATTAGAAAATGACAAAAGATAATTGCTGCTTTTATATATTTTCCCTCCCACATTCTCAGACATCTATCCACACCACAGCTGCGTTTTCTATCTCTTAGCCAGCAGGTAACTGACTCCAGGTATATGTCTCTTTACATGTGACTTCTTACTGTTTATGGAGTCAAGTGTTTTTTACTGCTGCATATTTTCATAAGCTGGAACAGCAGGAGCAGATATCTCATCAAGTTGATAAAAACTTGTGAATATTATCTTGAGATGACTCAATTTGAAATCCTGCTCTGGGTTTCTGCTCTTGTGTTAAACACTTTGCAGACTCGTGACTTTCTTTGTGATAGTTCTGAGAAATCCAGAAAGAGCTTCTTTGAAAATAGTCTGAAAGTAAAGCAGTGTGTACGAATAATTGAAGACGTTTTATCCACGTGACCAATGAAGAAAAGGATTTTAGAATATGTGATTCAACAGTACAATCAAACTGGAGTTTGCAGTAGTTTGGTACTTTTGCATTCATGGTGTCTATTTTTTTTCTCCAAACACGACCAAGAAAACAAGTTTGCAGAAGGATTAGTGCCTCCTACTGAGTTCGAGGATTAAGGGTGCAGCTCCATCAGTCAGCCATGCTATTTCCACACCAAACCAGGGGAATAATTTACCAAGACTCTGTTAGGAATGGAAGTGATTGAAGAATTAAGAAATTAGTGACTTGGTGTAACCCAAAGATCCCACTCCCTCACATTAAGAAGCTTTTTTTATTTTATTATGTACTCCAGAGCACTGCAGGACCCTCTCTGCAGACAGAACTATTCTCATCATAGTGATGAGCCTAAATAATTGAAGCAGGTAGTTATTTGAATCAATCTGGTGTCGGCTTCCTGCATTGAACTCTGGGAAATGTGTTGTGACAGATAGCTCAGATCCCTTGTTAACTGATAGCACAGCAGAGCTATATTTGTAACATCAATAATACAGTTAGAAACGGGCCCTCAAAGGCTTTTTGGACTCATTAACTCTGATATCAGGTGTAATGGAAAATTCCGTGTCAAGGTTGCCCTCTCATTTGTGGTTTTCAGATCTTCTAAAATATGTTTGGAGTAAGTTAGTAAAGTTTGAAGTAATTAAATTTACTGAGTTATTTGATAAAACAAGCAAATCAGGAGCTGCAGTATGCAAGTGTATTTAATCAAAGCAAGAGGATATAAGATGCAGCTGAAAGGGAACAGGAAGAAATAGCAAAAGAAATAAAAAAGTAATAAAACTGATTAAACGAAATAGGGAGAAACGGATGAAAAAATGATAAGTGAAAATTGTGTAGAACTTACTGACAAAAGCTAAGGTAGATTATTTTTAGGAAGTTTAAAAAGTTGCGTTTTTGAGCTTAGACCCTGTTGTAGTCCCTCCACAAAACTGCTCCTCTCTCCTATAAGGGCTGAAGCTTCAGCCGTTAATAGCTTTTATAAGTGCTTCCTCTCCAACATAAAGTACTGTACAGTTTGTCCAGGAGCGGTGTGAGGATATGTTGTGGAAACTCTCAAACTCAGGGCACTTTGATTGAGTTTGTCCACTCTTTTGGCAGTTGTCAATGCTGTGGTTGTGTTCCCCTGCGCTCTGACCTGAGCTGACAGACCTGAAATAGAAAAGAAAACAACAGGAGCAGGAGGTCTGAACTTTGACTTCGCCTTCTTGTTGTGACAGCAGTCTGCCCAACGACGAGGTGATGATGGAGGCTTGATGGAGAGTTGCTAAAAGTGTGTTAAAGCCTGAAACAATCCACAACAAAGAGACTGGCAAGACTTAAAAGTACAGTGCTCATATTTTTCAGCTTTTTCTTCATGAATTCAGTCTGAACCCACAACAGCATAACAAACTATTAACATCTTGTTAAATACCTGCTGCTTCAATACAGAGCTGCACCTCTTGCTGTGCTGTCATTAGGCTACAATGTGTTTTACCGGGTCATCTTTAATTTGATCATGTAACATAAGTTGGGGTAATGTGATGTGACATTGCATTGCATCACATTGGGTAATATGATGTTGCTACAATGGCAACATATAAAACACAGTTAAGATTTTATAACGATTCTGTGCAGGATGCTTATGACGGACTTGACTTTGATGTGTTACATCAGGTATTGCCACATTAGCTTATGCAAACTTAGGTAGTGTCATGTGACATAATGGTTTATTTTGTACAGTATATAGTATTACATTAAATTCCCCACATGTTGTTACATTGCAACAAGAAGTGGTTACACTACTTGATGTTAGGTTGTGATAAGTTATGCTACATTACATCATTCTCTCTCCAAAATACAGGGGCATCTGAAAACACTTAATTGACACAAGAGACCTCCTGAAAGTCTGCAAATGCTAATTTTTTGGGGGCCTCCTGAGAAGTATGTTTTGCCATACGTTTGTTGGCTAGGTTCAAATGTGAAGTTAATTCTACTAAATTTTCATATTCTGAAGCATTTGTTAGAAAAGAAATTCTATACTGCTGGAAATACATCGAACCCTACAGTGTTGATAACATTATTCCAACATTTCTACGTAGTGAAACCAGTTCCTCTAATCTAACTACACGCTTATATTCTAACAGATCTTAGTCCTAGGTTTTCACTATAGTCGAACACAGCTGCAATGTGCTACGACTGTATTTGTCCACGCAGGCATTTTCCTGCTATTGACTCCTAATAACGCCCGGGATCTTGGTGATAATGAGTAAAAATTGACTTTGGCACATATTGATTTTAGCGGCTTCAGTTCACAATTGCAGTGTCTTGAAAAAGCTGTGAGGCCGAGGAACAGATAGAGAAGCCATTTAAGGCCCTGATAACACGTTTCTTACAATCAATACAATTCCATTTAGAAAACAAGAGGTAGGTGGCACATTTAATTTCATCATGAAAATACTCTCTTCAGTTATCAGTCAACACGGCAAAACTTTGTGGTTTTTATAGTTTGGAGAAAAAAAGAACGGCTATTACAAAGATTTTGAACTACAGTTCTATGCAAAGGAAGACATTTTTGCAGTTTCAAGTGCCTACAGAGAAATTTCTGAAACCGGTCACAGAAGTTGCTGGTTCAACCCCCAGTCAGTCAGAACCAAAAAGAAGACACATTAGCCTGATTTGAGAAATCAAAGAATACTCCTAGAAGGAAGCTTACTCTGGGAATTCTCTCCCGAGCTGTTTTAACTGTCTGAAAGTGCTCTTTTCATTTCTAATGATATGCTCTTCCCACCATAAATGAAACAGGCAACACTGCAGGGGATGAGACTCATTAAAGATGTAGAAATATCTGCAGGCCAATTTTTTTCTTCTTTACAAAGAGACAAGTACAAACTCACTGCAGTGTTATTAGAAACACAAGAGTCCATGAGGATATTTAACTCTTGTTATTTAAATGTTGACACAGCTTTCTCTCTGACCTTAATGCATCACTGCCTCCTTTTTTGTTAATGAGACCATTAGAGAGATATCCAAATCTCCTCTGAAGTGTAACTCTGAAATTACTATCACGACGTCAGAATTAGGTGAAATCAAACTGAACAGATGCACAATGAAGAGGATTTTCTTCTTGCAAACGTTGATTCAAAAGGCAAACCCTTGGATATTAATGAATGGAGCCAGAGCCACAAGTTGTTAAGTATCCACTTGAGACTGTATGTACATCTATAAACTTAATAGTGATGACCAACTGTGGCCTTCAGTATGTCACTTAAGCTACTTTTAAAGAAGTATATGGTACATGATAGTTGGCATTTCCACTATCACAAGTTGGGACAGTCAGAAATCCCAGATCCATATCATCCTTCTTTTGTGTCACTCTTCTGTTGAGGTACAAAGACTCTAGAGCTTGAATCCTGTAACATCCTGATCTTGAAATTTAGCAGGCATAACTTGATGATATTTATTGCATGCAAATACATCAGCAGCAGTTCCTTGAAGAAGGCTCAACTGGACGCAATTCACAGAAAGTTAACTCTCCCTACTCTTATGTCATTGTTTGTTAATGTTTTGGCCCTGAAGTATGAGTCTGTTTAGGAGAAACTGTAGCACATCTTCTGCGAGGAAATATTCCTTAGGCAGAAATCTTCGATAAAAGCATAGAAATAATACCACTTCATTAATGCTAAATGTCACATTGTACCACTGTTCAAAGTCTTGGTTGAATTACTGTGTATTCTGAAGTATAGTTGGGTGGATAAATCTGCTGCAGTGCAATATTTTGCACAAAACCACATATGAACGTTGCACTTTGGTCACTAAATGGGCAAATTAGATACGATTAGATCGCAATATTCTCTGCTGCAATATTCTAATTGCAGAAAGTGCAACCTTTCTTTAAACCTCCAATGTGTCAGAGAACCAGATACATTTTCATCATTTCATCATTCATCATTTTCACTTTTCATCACACAATCTAAGTGATGAAAAGTGGCAAAAATGGCAAGAAGGAGCAATTTGAATAAGTTTAAGTTGGCAGAAATGGTCAAAAAGTAAGAAAAATGGTAAGAAAATTAGTAGCAAAGTTGGAAAACAGTCAGAAAATAGCAAAAAATTGTCCAGAAGTGGCAACAACAAAAAGAGTGTAAAGTGACTAAAATGGGCAAAAGCAATCACGAGTTGTAAAACAAATACACAAAGTATAACAATAAAGGAGCTCTTGTTAAACAAATTCAACACAAATTCAGTCAAAAGCAACAGCAGAAAAAGATGTTTGGCATTGGTGGAGAAGATCTGGCAACTCACAACCTCAGCTGTTCCCAACAAATATGGCACCATTGAAAAGTGAAATAAACAGACCTACCAACAATCTGAGATTTATTCTCCAAGAAGGATTGTTGCAACAAAGAAATAATCTAGCAAAAACACATTTGTGCGCAGTTTAAAAGTAGCTGAAGCTTTCTGTCAAATGTGGGAACAAAACTTTACCATGTGTTTCTTAGTTACAAGAAAAAACAAGTTTGCAGGTGAATCATGTAAAAAATGTCCTCACATACTGCAGTGTATTTTACAGGCCATATTTTCCCGAAGTAGAAGAAGCTACCTCCACATAAGTCCAGCAGTATTGTACCTGTTAGCTGTGAGGGATTGGCAGGATTGGCTTGTGAACTCCGGTACAGCCATGGTCCACTGACGCCCGGTGCTTCTTTGTCTGATGGAGTCAGTCGAGCAGAGAGCCGCGTCGAGTCTGCCCGGCCGTCAGCCTCTGCCTCTGCACATCAAAGCCTGTGTGAGTAATTGCTTAATGTGGCAGAACCGCAATACTGACAAACTGGCTGTCTTCCAGACAAGATCAGTGTTGTCTGCCTTCACCGGCATCACTTAATAATGAACAAATAAGAGAAATACCCACCTTTCACTGCAGTGCTTTAGAGATGCTCTTTCCTGGGAGGATAATGCTGCTTATTTTATTAAAAGGCCAAGCCCATTGACGAACCCTCATTCTTCCTAGACCTCACTGAAATAAGCCTGTTGAATATTTCATTAGATAACAGACAGTTTTTTCCTCTTGAGTGTCTCTTCTTTTTTCAATTTTATCCTCTGCTTTGCATATTTCAATGATTGGATTGTCTTTACAGTTTTCTGTTATCACCCTGTGGATATTCTGCATACTTTGTTTGAGTTTCTTGTCTGGCTTTTTGCTCTCTCTGAATAAGCTGCTAAGTAAGCTTTGAGGTGCTTGAAGCTTTAAGAAATCCTTAACTTATAATTAGAAAACACAAGGTTTAGCAAAAAAAATGGCAGAAATCGTGAGCTAAAGTTGGTCTTGAACAGTTTTTTTGAGGCAACAAGATGAATGAAATCAGTGATTGACATAAAAGCCTAGTGTTTGAAAAAAATGATGTATCCACTAGAGCCAATTACACTCTGCACAGCTAGAGCCTGTTCTGCTGATTCCCTGAAAAGAGTGGGACTCATTCAACAATTATTCTGAGAAATACCCACTTAAGCAGTTTTAAAGGAGATTCTGACATTCACCAAAGTTTCAAACTTGGAGGAGACAATACAAACTACAAACTTGAGAGTGTACTTACAGATTTTTGAGTGCACAAACATAAAATTGCGTAATATTAATTCAAAATGCAACACATAATCTGACATCAAACCTAGTTTAAGTAGTGTGGGAGGATGCAGTCTCTGAGTCTTGAGAATCCTTTAAGAAATAAATTCCAGTAAAATCACCCCATTTCTTAAAAAATGTGGCCCAGTGAGTATAATAACCAAATAAAAGCAAAATATTGAAGCCATACACACCATGCCCCCACACCCAACCCCGTCAGCCCTCTGAAGAAAGTCTGTCACTGTTGTGAATAATTTATCCCTCTCTCTCTGATCCAAATAGCTGTGTGTTGTTTGATTAACCTGCTGATCTGACGGGCTGAAGAGGAGTTCGGTGTGTGTAAATACAGGCCTCAGGTCTCTGCTCAGCACAGCATGAGAGTCTCAGCTTGCACATCCTGTTTGCTTGGTGCCAGAGAGAACTCAGCAGCCAGTGGAGCATAAAGCCACAAACAAGCTTTGTGAAGATTTCTGATTTTTTTTTCTTTCTGCAAAGCTTTTAATTTCATTTTGAACAAAGTTTTTACAAATACAGCAGTTTGATTAATTTATGCTGGTGGATTCAACAATAAGGGGGTTTAATCTGCTGAGTAAAGACGAAATGCTGTGAAGATTGTGCCAAATAAATACGCTGAAACTTATTTTGCAGACTAGTGATGCATTGGATGTTGGCATAAAGCCACTGGGATATCACTTACTGGTTTTTCAGTCTTCAGTTCGACATAATGAGAGCCAACATTATGTTTTTTGGAGCCAGAGTTTGAAATATTTGGCAAGAGGGTGGAACCGCAGAGGAGCGAATGTTCGGTAAATGCTGAATTATCAGCACTATAAATTCTGCGCCTAAGGCTAATTCATTAGCAAGCTAATTAGCTAGTTAACCATCCTGTTTCCCACCAAATGAGATTCCTCTTCTGATGGTTGCTGACAGGAGTTACTCCTTTATTCAACAACTGAAGCACAGGGAGCTTGTGGAGCTCAGTGAACTAGTTGAACATTTGCACACCCTTTCATGTGATCTGACGGACACCAGTGCAGATATTGATACCTGCTAATTGGAGCAAGGATTCATAAATATTTCCTTTGGGATAAAGGAGGCTCAAACCTTTTGGATGACGTGTCTGTGAAATTAAACACATAAAGAACATGGTTAGAATTTATTGGCAGGACGAACTGGCAGAACAATTAGATTATATGCCTTTAAGCCTTAACACATTTTTAGGACATTTTAAATATTTCCTCTGTATCTAGATTATTTACAGAAGCCTTTTAGGGTCACAAACAAGATACAGTGATACCTTGACTTACAAGTTTTTTGAGTTACGAGCCATCTCTTGGACGGTTTTGTACCGAGTAGAGAGCTAAAATTCAGGTTACGAGTCAACTTCAAAAACCCCACCAGACCCCAATTGGTCAGGTTTTTATTGAAAACACCTGCAGATGAAAGTGAGGAAAGCATCACGAAAAGGCAAAAGTCAGCAAAAACAGTTATTCAGTTCAGCCTTTCTCCTTCTCGTCATCTGATCTTCAGTGTAAATGCTGAATATTATACCTGATGAAACCAATTTATGGCAGTACAGTTTATATTATTGTGTTTCTATACAATATTTGTTATCTATAAGTATATTTTTCTTATTTAGAAACATGTAATAAAAAAATGTTTTGTTAGTGGGGGTCTGGACTGGATTACCAGCATTTCAATTTATTTTGATGCGAAAAATTAATTTCATATATAAGTAATTTGAGTTCCAAATCAGTAGGTTAGTCGCCACCATTGGCAGGGAGATGGCATGCTTCACTGCTTGTCTGCCATTGTCCACATAATTGAGGTAGGTATAGCATATTTCTGTGCTTCTTTGTGCTTTTGCAGCTTTACAGAAAGCTCAAAGAAAAACAAAGATAAGCTTCACTCACCCCAATCGAGGCAACTTGGCACGCCATTTCAGGCCAATGATCGTGATCAACTTACTGATTTAATATTTTTATTATCTTGATAGACAAGAAATATCTTCCTGAGCTGAAAAAGAAAATTAAGTCAAGATCTTGATAAAAATACTGAAAATTTCCCTTGATTTTAGACACACAAAACAGAGAAAAATAAAATGTAATGTATTATAGCCATTTCAGGCTTCTGCAGTCATGGTTGTTCAAATTATCCTATTTCCAACCCAGGCTGTGTCACAGTTTGACAAGCCCCAAGTGGCCACTCGGGGAACTGCAGTTTTTGGTTTCTGTTCCCAGTCTTGAAGTTGTAGCTTTGTCCTCTGCTCGAGGATGAAAAAAGAGCCTCCTGCTTGCTCTGAAGGTTACATAAAATTAAAAATGAGCTAACAAGCTTATAGCCACCTCCAAGACTCAACTGCTTTTGTCTGGAGCTGCAATCTAACATGTATTACTGCACGATATCTGCTGTAATTTACAGCATGTAGTGATGCGAATGACACCATAAAAGACTTACTCTGTTGTGCTGTGATTGCACCTTCATAGAGAGGGAAGCACATTACCTTCACAGTTAAAGGAATCTCATTATTACTTCAGGTTTCGTGCCACTAAAAGACCTGCCCGGGAGATGATGGCTCACTGTATGGAACACGTGTGTTTACATGGGTGTGTATGGATCATTCGTCATTTAGAGGCTTTTACAGAGATGGGCTGACAGAAATCATCAGTCTTTCATCACAGCTATGGTTCCTTAAACATGCGAGCAGAGATCACTCATGAATAATTTAACTGCAGTTATCATATTAGTGATAAAAGCAAACCCAGATATGAATCACGCAGATACAGTGGTGGGCAAGAAGCTTTGAAGCGTTTGATATTACTTCACTGTATCATCAGTGAACATTGTGGTTATTTCACTAATTAGCTGCTGTGTGAATGTGAGACACAGAGCTGGTTTGTTGCTCACTTTAATCCCACAAATCTGTCTATAAATCTTTATTGAAAAAGCTCCATCATAATTATAGATCTAGTATTTTACATGTTATCTCTTAATCATCTATGACTTATTTTCCTTTTAATTTCCCAACATCCTTTTCTTGTGTGTTTCATAAAAACACACAAATACACAAACACTTCCCTCCAAATCCAGCCTCTCAGCAGGGCAGGGATTATAGCTGCGGTTAAAACCTTTCCAGTGCTGCTGGCTTGATCCTCTGTGCCAAGCAGAGACAGAAATGTGCTTCAGAAAAGTTAGATAATCTGCCACATCTACACAACAACACTCCTAGCCACAAGACACAAACCTCAATACACTGTTTTATCTGCAATCCAACTTAAATGGATGATTAGGGGGACCAACTCTTATAGACAATACTGTACTCTAAACTTTAAAAGCACCATTTTAAGAGGACAGCATTCAGCATGTGGGATATGAATGATTATTCATGGCCGGTTAACATGCAGCCAATTCAGTATTTGGCTACTCTAACTCTGGGAAGTGATCATATCAGTGTTCTTTCAATTTTCCCAAAATGGCTGAGAGCTAAACTGGCAGGGGAGTCCGTCCATTAGAAATGTGCATTACACCAAATTAAAGCCATTTTGTGTAATGATTACAACCATTAAATAATTCCAAAGAACTACAGAAAAGTAATTACTGGAAGTATTATTATCCGTAACATTATGGTTATTTGAGAGGATACCATAAAAATATTTATTAGTAATAATCCCGTCTACTTCTCTCAGAGGTCAGAGCCGCTTGAACAGAGCAGACCTCTTGGAGTTCATAATACGGCCATAAAAGTAATATTGTTGTTGATTTAATGCAGTAATTATAACTCATTCTGGCTCAATGAGCAGGAACACGAAGAAATTCATGGAGTGCAAGTTTATATGTGAATGTATGGAGTTCTTGTCCTACTGTCTGGTGGATTTAAAGATTGTCATCATTGAGGATGTAAAGCTTTTATAACTTATACTGAAGAAAAACTCTATTTTTCTTTTAGTTTAACTCAGATTTTGAGGCATTGTTTATATTGTTACACAAGAAAAATATATTTTTGGGCTACCTTCTCTATCTCTATTAATTTAAGCGTATTGTGAGGTTAGTTATACATTTTTTACTTCAAACAGAAAAGGAATATTTTTGATAAATGTATAGTTTATCGAGCTACTTTGTCATCTTTGAGTATCTCTGTGGTATTTTTTCTGTATCTCAAAGAAGCCAGGTAGGGGCCCACTTTTTGTGTTTTCAGAATATGGTCAACTTTAGGCTCATTATACTCCCTTTAGTCTCCTCCAGGGCACAAAGTACGCCACCCTCTTAAAGCTAGCAACCATACGTATACATTAGCCATGCAGCAAGAAGCATGTGGCTCACCAAATAGCTTATTAAATAGCTTTTCATGACATACAAAAATCAGATTTAAAAATTGTGGTTCCAGCTAAACAAGCTAACATTCAATCAGTACAGACTAGGTAGCTAAAGCCATACTAGCTTAATTTGGAAGTTATAAAATACATAAAATCAACTTTCCTTTAGCTGGTTCTGAATACTGATGTTCAAATTTGAGTTATTTCATGATGGTCACTTGTTTGTGTTGAACACATACAATGTTGAGTGTCATCTGCGTTAGCATACTAGCATGCTAACATGGACGCACTCATGTGTTCCTGATACAGTGGTTTAAAGCCTCTCCTTGATGAGGGCCTTATTGGAAATGCTGAACTCAGCCTTGTGATGTTGGAGGATGAGGATGAAGCAGGCCTTTAGCCTCTTTGCTAGCAGTTCCAGTGACCACTTTTCAGTCTGGCCTGTCATTGACTTTTTATGGGCAATGCTTGTAAGTTTAATAACTTCAAAAATAAGTTGTGAAAAAAATCAGCCCCTGTCTAGTGTGCTGATACAGAGATATGCTATTTGGACTGAATTAGCTTTTTAAACAGAGGTATAAATACATTTTATAATACGGTGAAAATCAGCTTTTTCGCCCTGATATTTGTGCTGTTTCAGTGTCTCTGCTGCCCCCCTCTAGTGGAATCTCAGAGGACTGCAGTTTTTAACACTTCATCACCTTTCACTGGTGATATACTTTGCAGGCATATCCTAACCTTAAAAAACTGTACAAAAAAGTTTGGAGGTCACTTAAGTAGATAAAGCCCCCAGTTATCAGGATAACATGTTATATCAAAATCTACCCCTGTCAGGGAATCTACTCCTCTGCAGGAGAAGTACATTTTTCATGGTGTCACGCACATTTCCCTCCCCAAGCCATTTCAAAAAGTCGCCAAGAGAGACAGTGTGTCAGTGGACAGTATTTTGACATCAGTGCTCATGGATAGTTGCTGATATCATTCATAATTTCTCACTCCTTCCTTGTTTCACTCCCACACAGAGGGAGGCAGCCACCTCAGCAAAAAGAGATGATGACAGTAATGATCATGATTGGGTGACGATGATGATGATGCAATCTAATAATGAGATTGAAAAGCATTCCTGCAGAATTTAAATGACGTTTTGGGGAGTTCATACGAGTACCTTGAAGATCTGAGGCCATAAAGTAAAAGAGTAACTCTGAGACGTGAGACTCTCATGGCAGCATATAAAGCTCTCAGTGTCTTCAGCTCTGTGTTATGTGATGTGACATGTGCTGTGGTTTCAACTGCCAGCCTGTGTATTTGCGTCTCTCCTCTGGCTGTATTATTAATTCAGGGACCATGCGAGTACACGCCTTGTCTCCTCCTCTGCTGTCTCTTGGAGACATATTTGAATAGGAAAGATTAAAGAGAGAGCATAATTAGACAGGAGGATTTTCACTATCATGGTAATTGAAGCTGTGCTGTCATTTTCACCACGTCTAATTGGTCTCAAATTACAGGAAAGCATTTATGACAGCAGGGAGTTGCTTGACAATACAGTATAAAGGGACATTCACATTTCCTACCCAACCTATGCTTTTTGTCTCAACATATCTTCCCTGAGGAGCTACTTCTGTCCTAACACCTCACTTAAAAGTTCTCTTTGTGCATTTCAACCGTAACATTTCATTAAGAGAAGCAAGATCTATTACGGCTTTAACAGCGTTATGTTTCGACTCCGTCTAACTGCCGCTTAAATCTTCCTCTGCTGCTGTAAAAGCACAAAAGGTCAAACAGGTGTCGTCCCAGCAGCCAAAATTAGACGGCAGATCTCATTAAAGATACACAGCCATTCAGATTTGAGTAAAGATGCTGCCATCCCTGAGCTGCATCTTTAGCGGGTTCCTCTAAAGGTGCATTCATCCTTTCCAAAGCATACAGTTTGTAATTTAGGTCCTGCCCCTGATAAAGAGTTTCTCCCTGCTCTCCTTAGATGTTCCTGCACAATGCAGCAAGGTTACAGTAAGTGTTTGTGAATCCCACAACCTTTGTGTCTGACTGAACATCACATCACTTTACATCCAAACTTTACATGCTGATCTCAACTCTGACTTCTTCTTTTACGGTTGAAGCCGTCAAGTACCTGAATATCCACTCTGCTTGCTGTGTTCTGGCGTTGCACGACTCAAGATGGTGATTTTGTTTCCGTAGCAAGTTTCAGCAGTTGATTTGGAATCAGTAAAGATGTATAGTTCTTTTAACTTCTGGGGAGCAATCTGGGGAGTTACACTTTCATGTTGCGTTTTAAGCATGTCCTGGAGCGCTGTTTCCTTTCACTCATGTTTGAAGGAATCCAATTCTAAAGTGTAAAAAACAGACACATTACGATCCAGACCGCGACTGTTGTAATCGCTTCGAAATCGCAACAAATACATGTCATCACATCTTTTTGTATTTACTTTTTTGAGGGACACAGCCATGACATTTCTGTGTTTAAAAAAAATGTGTAAAATATTAATTTCCAATGGTTTATTGCACTTTTTTAGGAATTTATAGACTTGGTCTGTCATAAAAATCTATGTCATAAAGGGCTGAGATTCAGTTTTGTGATTTCAGTGTCACTGAATCTCAGGTACCTTGTATATTTTGGTGTTAGCAAATGCCTCTGGGACTAATGCAATAGCAAAATTTTCTTGGCATAGTTGGATTTCAGGATTTTCAGTCGAGAACCAAAATTCAGCTCTGCACAAATTGAAGGTCTTTGTTTTTGTGGAAGATAAGTTACATGAAGACTTCTCTGATTCTGAGCCACTGACTGGTTCGTTTTTCATTTTACTGATCCAGGTTGCTGCTTACTGATGCACTCTGATCTTAAAGGTTAAGATAACCTACAAAGTAGAATCTGTGAATGTTTATACCACTACAAAAGTGAGAAAAACAAACAGGGAAACTGTAAGAGGCTGCATTCACTTGCACTGAGAGGCATTTGATGCATGTTTTATCATGGTTTTATGCAGTGATTTTGTCTGAAGTGACAGCCTTGAAGGAAAATATTCATACTTTGCACCAGCAAAGACTTACTGATTCCTTTTGGTGCATATTGTTTTCCTGCAATAACATATGAAGTCAGTCCATTTCTACTTCATTTCCTGGCTTCTTCTTTGATTGCCGACATGAACGATGTTTACAATCATGCTACACATAAGCCATTTAGCCTTCCCTTAGATGTGAGATGTTTTCCTTTTTTCTTGCTTGTGTAGTACAAAAGCAGGACAGGAATGTTTCCCGTCTGAAGGCCAATTTCCATCCGTGTTGTTACCTGCCACTCGCACTACAAGTACTCTCTGTATGCACACCATGTCAAGTGCTAGCTATGCCAGCTTCCTGACAAGTAAATGAAAGGTCCCATCGTTCTTCAAGCTCTTCTTCCCAGGTGACACCCACTGTCCCCATTCCGTCACCATCAAAAAGCCAAACAAGACGCAGAGAAACTCAAAAACGGTCCATTATGGGCTGCCGGAGGGAGCGCGGATGCCATTAAGGAACGGTATCGGTTGCAAATAATGCATGTCTCTAGTCTCATTCTCATCCCGTCTGAGAGTGAACAGGACAGCGCAGAGATGTACAGATGCACTGCAGAGACCTTGCATACTGAATGACGCCCTCGCTCGCACAAACCAAGGACATCTCCTCACCATGTAATCCCCCTCAAAGATCACGTTTTACAGCATATTGGGATTGTCAACCATACATGATGTCACAGATCATAAAGTGGGCTGATAAAGGCGAGTCCTCATCAGTCTCAATCGCCTCACCGCTCGTAATATCAATGTCACTTTTCATGACTGCTAGAATAAAAGTCTGCAGGGAAGAAGGAAGTCATTACCTCGAGAAGTCATTTCTCTTTAAACATCTCTTCACGTGGTGTGTGCTGCAGCACTCAGCTGCTTTTCCTTCACGAGGTTAAGCACAAAGCACTTACAGAAACATCTCTGAAGTGATGAAAGATGCACTGATCAAAACAGATCACGATCAAATGCATTTGTTAATGCTTCTTGTTCACTGTCTGTTTAGAGGAGTCTTCACACAAAGCTTCTACTGCTCTGCATGGATTTTATAATGAAAAGTGTTGACAAAATAACATAATAGGCTAGTTTGTGGTTAAAATCACATCGATAGTTTGAATATTCTGCTGCTGCAGTAGTGTGTCGGTTATTTCGAATGCAGTCATCTTTCGATAGATTGAGGCAAGAAATGAATGTGATACATACTCTGAAAAATGTCAGATTGCAGCAGACCTTCGACGGTGGACCTTTCTTTCAAACAGTAATGAAAGTCAACACGAATCCCAACGCGAGTCCTCCCTGCTTTTATCCGACAGCCCTAAGATGTAATCTCAAAACTCCAAAGACTCACTCTTTTACTGTGAGATGCCATTAAGTTCTGAGGCATTTATGTCTTTTTAATGAGAGGGCTAAATTGCCTTCATACGCAGTGATTTTTGTGCAAATGAAAGGCTCGCAGACTATGAATGTCAAGTAGACGACTAAATGTTCCTCCACACATTGTGGGGGCCACGGGCTGCGACGTGAGGATTCACTCTGACAACCGTGTGACGAAGAAAAGCAGAGCTCCTCGCAGGAAATGTAACAAGAAAATTTAAGGCGCATAACACTGTCATTACAGTGGATGTCACTAAAAGTTAAACAAGGTACGCTTCAGAGTAAAAGTCAGGACTCTGCACTGATATTGTCTTTTTGTTTCTTGTTTTTTCCTGGAGAGTGGCGAGACACCTGGATGAGCTAAAAAAGCTTCGTGGTGCAGCTAATATCTTCACAGCTAGGACTGTGACAGGAAAAGCAGAAGGCATATATTTTTTAAAAAGAACTTTTGACAGATATCTCTACCCGCAGCTATTTGTCTGACAGCAACAAAATGTGTTTAGCTTGTTGTAAATAGTTGTGTGTAGTTGCTTTAGGAAAGCTGATCCGTTACCTTACACAGTGAACTTCACTCAAGGGTCACGGATGAGCCAAAGTTGGAGCCCGCAGGCTGTTGTTTGAAGAAAACACATCCTCTGGTAGACATGGTCACCTTTTAGCTCAGCAGTAACAGACAGGCCAAGACTTCCTGTTTTAAGTTTGGCAATTTTTACAGGATAGCAAAAAAAAAACAACTTCCAGGACCTGAGGTAAAACCTCTGCTGCACCAGCTCCAGAGTCAGTCATCAGGTTTGTGTGTCGCTCATCAGAATCCTTTACCTCTCTTTGTCGATGATATTGACGGTGATTATCACATTTGACTCTGTGTCCGAACAGTCACTGAGTGAATCTGTACGCAGACTGGAGTTTATCCTCCATTTCTCTCAGCACTAAGAGCTGGAAAAAGGCTTCTTTTTTCTTTTTTCCTTTTATCTAATATTTCCACTCTTAATTTCTTATTTCCTTTTAACCTATTTTACTTGTTTTTCATTTCACATTTACTGTTATTTTATTCTTGCTTTCAAGTTTTTCTCCTTCTTACTTGATTTTTATGATATTCCTGTTCTTACTCTCACATTTTACCTCTCTTTTTCCATCCTGCCTTTCTCTCTTACACTTTGCTTTTCTTTCTTCCTTTCCAATAATTTTCTTACTGCCAAAATCATGCAGCTTGTAAAACCCCACAGTTTTGATTGAGAGGAAAATGAAATTTTCTTAAATTATGTCTGTGGGTGGACAGGATTACACTCACTGAATGACTTTGAACCTTTTTCTCTATTTCACACCTCTTCAACACCAAGTTATCAAATCATCAGGATAATCAAACAAAGCTGTGTTTTCTGACACACTGACGTTTTGAAGGTTCAAAAGACACTTAATTATCTGCTTTAGTGACTTTATTAAAACCTTTGTGAAACAATGATGAGATCTGGAGTCTGACTTACTGTTGCACAGTCCTGAATTGTTTTCCTTCATGCCTCTTGTGTTTAAAGCCTCTGTTTAAGTCAAGTTTTCATCTCCTGGCTGTAGTGTTTCAATAATGTGATTCACACTACATAAAGAGTGGTCATGGTGATTGTCTATATGCTAGTACAAATCCATGTTTGGACTTTGCATGCGTAAATGTGGCTCATATTAAGCCTAATAAGACAACTCAAAAAAAAAAATTCATATTTAGGAGCTCAGACTCTATTTTTCCTTTGGGGTCTTGATGTCCAAAGACAGAGAAAATAGGCCTTTCAAATAAGAAAAAAAATCACTTTCCAGCAGAAAACAGTGCAGATAAATACATTTTATAGTTTTCCACATGTGTAAATTTAAGAAATTTCCCATTCTCTTCATTCAAATCCTTTATATTAAATAGTTGTTGCATGTTTATTGTGTATAAAAGCAATTTCCACAAGACGGATCATTGTGATATTGTTATATAAAGCGTCTGTGCACTCAGTAACCCTGCTCTGTGACTCTCCATGGTCTCCAGTCACCATTGTTTTTTGATCAGATCTGATTTCTTCTTCCTCCAGTTCCCCCTCTGATGTCTGATCTTAAGATGCAAAAACAAACCAGCCTGAAATTGTTCGCTGAGATCGAATCAGACATCACATCATGTCGCCTTCTGCTCTCATAAACTTTTATCATTACTACAGTTTACCTGAATGAGGAATCAATTGGAAGAGGACATAAATAAGTACAAGGGAGAGGGGACGGTTGCTGTTTGTATGCAGAGGCTGAAGCGGGGGGCAGCGGGTAGAGACGACACGCAGCAGAGTGAGTGATAAACACAGCAGATAGCGAAAGATGGAAAGAGAGAGAGATTGAGGAGTGGAATCAGCAGCGTGATTAATGTGACAACCTTTAAGAAAAGGTTATGGATCCAGAGGGAACGCTAATGTCGGACACAGAGGAGAGACAGAGTGCAGGAAAGGGCAGGAGTCAAGTGAGGTGCAAAATTACAGGAGGAAGTCGTCCTCTGTAGTACTGTAACCTGGACTCCCCATAACACTGTGTTCACCTGACTGTTCTTATTTTCATGAGTAGTGCAACCCCTCTTTGCATCTGAACCTCCTACATAAGAAATACTTCCCTCACATCACAGTGAGGGCCCATGTTTTGATCTGACTGGATGGTTGTTGTATTGCATGTTAAACAACCTGGTTTACTTCCAGGTTAAATTGCACACCCTATGTTCGGGGATTACAGCTCTCTCCAAAGCAGCAGCTCCAGGTTAGATCCCCACCCGAGGCTCTTACCGCGTGTCATTACCCAATCTCTCTCCTCTTTCTGACTGTCCTGTTTTGCAATGAAGGCATGAAAAAGCCCAAAATATGGAAAACAAGCCAAGATAGCAAGATGCCACGGGGAAATAAATAACTCAGCATGCTGGAAAAGCAGTAGAAGTGATGCAATAAATGTAAAACCCTTGATTAAGCAATGAAGGCGACACAGCCCCATGAAGATTTTACAGATCACAAACATGTTGTGCCTGTGTCTGTTTCGATGATGTTATATGTCACCCTTGTTTGTCTCCTTTGTCTATAATAGTTTTTGGATAAAGAAGCAGCCTGGCCCAGAGAGCGATGTTAAAACTCTTAAAAAACTGTTTTCTTTGATGCAGCCTGCAGAGTTCAGATCAGAGCTGCCCCATTGTGAGCAGAAATCAGAGAAGTCAGCAGACTGTAAACAGGTGGAGCTTTTACACGCCACAAAAGCAACCGCACACACACACACACACTCTCTCTCTCACGCACACACACAGTGTCTTCCACACTACATCATAACATCAGTCAGTCCTTCTGTTGTGCTGGGAGATGGTCTGTCTTTACTTATTTACTGCTCTCTGTGTTAGCCTTTGCTCTGAACAACATTGTGCTCACTGAGATATAATGTTGAGCTTTCCCCTGTTGTCTCCTCCACCTGCTACAATATCCAGCTCCCACGCATGGACGACTTGATGAGAAAACTCACTCCATCCACGTCCAACACCATGAACTGAGAGAACAATCTGCCTTTAAGCAGCCTGTGATCAAGGAGCAGCAGTGGGCCGAGACCGTGTCATCGTTGCTAATTACAGGCAATTAAAGCAACAAGCTTGTTGCACTAGGAACGGGGCCTTCATTCATGTTGTTTGAGTTCAGGGGCTATTGAAGTGACATTGCCACTGGAAGCTGGTTGATCTCTAGCTGTGCAATCAGTATAATCAAAAGAATTAGCCCAATCCTGGGTTGATTTTATTTTTTTAGTCTGATACATTTTACAATAATCTCTCCTGGCATTCATTTTCACCAGAAGACAAGCCATCATGGTTTTCAGATTCTCATTTTAAGAGAGTGCACTTCTTTAAAACTTTCCTTTCAAAGCTTTGACTAATCCAAATAATGATTTCTCAATTTTTTTAAGACAGCATGACAATTTTTGCTTCTTTTGGTAAGCTTCAACGCTAACATTTAAGACTTAAAGCTCCCGTGAGGAGTTTTAAACTTGATGTGAAACAGACCTGTAAGAAAAGTAATTCTTGCGTACAAACGTATAAAGCAAAAAAGTTTAAAAAAAAACAAACATTTAGATTACAAATATTTCTATGCTGTGAATTTTAAAGTTTGAATTATTGTAAGTAGATGTCAGAAAAAATGACTGACAACATGCTGAGGGAAAAGCTTTTTTTTAAGTAAACACTACTAGTAAATATATTTACTGTTAAAATGTAGCAGAAAATAATGTTGTGGGGGGTTTTTTAAACAGAAAATTATAATCACTTTGTCCACTAGAGATGCCAAACCCACCACAAACCGAGAGATTCTCACAGGAGCTTTAAAGTGTAAAATTAAGCTTTTCAACAATAGCACATGGGCACCATCACTGTGAGGGTTGGTATTAGCTAACTGGCTAATGTTCTGAGAGTTAATACACTGATAATTTTTAGAACGATTCCCATTTTGCGGACAATTAAAACTCAAAGTTTTGAATGCACCAAAATGGACAGATTTTTTTTGTGTGTGAAAGTCCTGTTTTAAAAACAAAATAAAATCTAAAAAAGAGTAAAAATCCAAAACAGAATGCATTCTACATTATTCAGAAACTTGTCTAAGAGCAGACTTCATTAACTAACTGGTCAGCCTTTGTCTCTTGTTGTAGTTATCAACTCCTCCCATATGCTTTAACTTCATCTTTTCAAGTCACACTTGGCTCAGTTTTCCATTCAGCAGGGCCCCCGTCCTCTACTCTGCCCTCTGCTTTACTTTCCATTTCAACTTTAAATTCCTCCTCTGGCTGTGCTTAATGGCTCCTGTTTAGTTAGAGCTCCAGTGAAGTCAGCCTGCTGTTCCAGAGATCAGCATTCTGGGGCAAAATGAGATGCAATACACCTCCTTTCCATTATCGATTCACTGTTAAATACAGAATGTCAGGGATCTTGACCCCAAGTTTTCCACCAACATATTTGTCCGAATAACTACCCTATAAGAAATTGGAATATAATTACTCTCATGATCGCAAAGATATATTTATAAATAGTTCCAGTATTCGTTTGCACCTGGCATGTGTGAATATTTCCTCCCACTCTTAAACAGTTTTGGAAATCTTGGCACAGCTTTTCCTTATTTGAATAATTATAAACTGTCTAACATGTTTTTATGCTGTGATACTTTAATAACTTCCAACTTGAAAGCAGCACCACCGCGCAAACTTACAATACTTTTAAAGCAAGAGTGAAATGACTGTAGGGTGGATACTGATGGCAACACAGGCCAGAGGTAACCGAAGCTTGTTAGTTCTCCCCGCCTCCCCTATGACATCTATCTGTATCACTCAGAGAGAGCCTCCTTCTCCTCCTCCTCCTCCTCTTCCCGACAGCTCTGCAGAGCTGCTGATCCTGATGCTTTTTGACACTGATGGTGCACACAACTGACCTTTGGGCTGCCGAGTGCTCTCAGACAACACTTGCTGCATGCGTTTATGTCCCTGAGACGGTCTAATGAGGATGTATCTGCAGCCAGTGGACTCCAGGAGCAAATGCCAGGATGCAGCTGCTGCCACCGAGGCTGTAATCACAGCTTCTTGCCTGACTCACAGTAGCGTCTGCGGTGGCGTTCCTGTGGCATTTTTAGAGACAAATCCCTGAGATTAAATAGGGACATATTTTCCAATCTGGTAGTTTTCTCTGTCACATAATGTTGCTATTTGAACTGATGAAGGTGAAACACCTAGAGATGCTTTAAATAGGCTGTTCATGATTAGCTCCCACTATTAGCTATTAGAGGCTAACTCAAAGTTCTGTAAAACTTTGAGTGAGTTTCCTTATCTCACCTTTGCAGCTACTGTGTTATTTCACTCACAGTTCTCAAGGTACAAAAAGTATTTTATTGTAGAAACTCTTAACAGTTTACTCCACACTTAACAAGATATCTCTACAGAGGAAGTGCTAAATTAGCACCTTATGTGGCAGTGTTAAAACACTTCATGACTTCTTTGAAGGCAAAGTTAATTGTTGTGAAGATTTTTGATGAATACATGAATTAATTATGACTTGGAGCCCAAGTTTGGTGATTTATTGAACACAAAAGTAAGAAATTGTACTTTTCAAGTCTCTTTACTACAGCAGGGACCGTCTCCTGATGTCACAGTCCAGACCCCTGAATTTACTACGACCTGCAGCAAAAATAAAATTTTTATTGGAAAAGAGAGGATTGGCATACAAAGATTATGCAAAAACCACAAAATAGACCAGCAACACATTAGCCAAAACTCAGAGGGTTAAATTAAAGTTCATTTTTTACAGCATGTGTCAATAAAATAAATTACTTTACCACTTGTTTCAACTTTCAGACACAGCCTCTCCCTCCTCATCCCACTGGAGTCAGATATTGAAGCAGCCTCTGATAAAGCCTGTGATGTAATCTCAGTGTTGGAGCTGATGTAACAGGATTGTAAGGACACAACTGGAACAAGTTGTTGTTGAAAATCAAAAACAAAACCCCAAAACAAATGATTTGTACCTTGTAAAAACCTTCTCAAAAACCTTGCTGTTTGTGCAAAATACCCTCCAGTTTCAGAAATTTTCTCACATGCATTGAATTAAACCTTGAAGGACAAAAACGCAGTAGTGAGGATAGAGTCTGTGCAGCTCGTTCTGTTTTTTCCACTCCTGGGTGAGACTGTGTGTGATCGTTTGTTGTGTTGAAAGAACCGAAGCAGCACGGAGAGCAAGCTTTGGAGTTGGTGTGAAATCTCTGCACTCCACTTTTTCCACCCAGACGGTTCTCTCCAGAGACCACGCTGCATCATCATTAAATATTCACGCTAAAGAACTCACAGGACATCACCTTTGGAGAGGTTTACCTGACCAAAACCTGTCTGATCTTTGTTTTCCATGAGAATGCACTTTGACGTATGTGCGTTTCAGCAGAGTGGTTCCCCTTAGAGGTCGTCAGCCTCGGCATGAAGGGCAGATTTAACCTCCTGTGTGGGCTTTCACTCTCATGACTTCACAGACAGGATTTCTTACAGGGCAGTTATTCTCATATTTTGGGGATCAGACAAGAAACTGTCTCTGTACACCGCAAAAATCCAACTTTCAAAGACAAGAAAAAAACATCCAACAATTGGAGGTATTTTACTTAAACTAACCTAAATTATCTGCAAACAGGAAAAGAAAATTGGCTTGTCAAGACTTTTGATAACAAGAAAAATATCTAGCCTCAATGAAACAAGAAGTACCTTAGAATTTGTGTATCCCCACTAACAACAAGTGCATTTTTCTTGATACAAATAAAGAATATGAGACATTTCTTCTCAATATGTTGGAAAATATTATTATATTAAGTAATTGCTGGTGCAATTATCTTGACATAATGATACACTGGAAGAAAAACTACTCAAACAATAAGTTTAAAAAATTAATACAAGATATTTTATTCGTAATAAAGGAAACAAACTGAAACTGAAAACTCATATTAGCCATATTTTCTCATATTGATAAGTTTTGTGTCTCATAATAAGCTTAAAATGAGCTGCAGATTTAAAGAAAGATTTGTTTTATGAATTCAAGCTGAGTCTATTTCTTGAAACAACATGGTTAAACTTTAACAAATAATTCAGCAGTGTAAAAACCTCATGGCAAGTAATAAAAGCGAGTGTCAACTGAGAAATGACTTAAATCAAGATTTTTTTCAAGACTGTTTCACTGAACAAGATATTCAAGATGATGCATCTTGAGTCCTGAAATGTTTCCCTTTGGGTTACTGTGTCTTATATTAAGTGTGATGAGAAATTTTGACCTGAAGTTAGGAGAATATACTTGATAAGATATTGAGTTTTTGCAGTGTGAACTTTTTGAGAATCTACTCTTTGATATGAGAATTCAAATAAGCTTAAGAAGAGAGTTTACAGCATATTAGCTCAAAAAATCTGATTCACAATCCCATGAAACAGTAGTCATGGCACTTTAAAATCACACCTTTGCTCCACTCTGGGTAAAAATCCTTCACATCCCTGTTTCTTCCTTCTGTGTCTTTTTACAGTAATTTAGGAACACAGTGAATCTCTCAGGGAGTGACAGTGATTTGTATGTGAGAGTAACGGTGCTTGGATACACCTCTTTACCATCAAAATGCCAGACAATTTAGTTTTCTACCCTGCTGTGATTGGGTGACAAATGATGGATAGGACACCCACTTAAATATGCAGCAGATTGGATGCGTAAAAACTGGAACCTCATTATTTTGTCAGAGTGACACGTTCAGGATTCAGTTAGGTCAGTTTTGCTCACTCCATGTATGTCTGTGGGTTAGCATTAAGACTTGATTCCCAATTATTCTCAATGCTGGCAAGAAGAAGGAAGTCCATGCTGTGGAAAGTTTTCCAGTTCAATTTTGAAATCATTGCCAGGCTGCAAGGGTTCGATTGTCAAGGGCAGTTTAGTGCGAGTTATAATAATATAATTAGAGAGACTCTCAGTTTTCCCATTAGCATTCAACCTTGAGGTTTCACGCGCAGACAAAAGTCACCATCTGTCAGCACAACACAGCGAAGCCCTCTGAGATGATGATGTGCTCATAGCTCTCTCACTGTGTTTGTTTTGGCTG